>CM035407.1:191760680-191813180 GCA_020310875.1 Ceratopteris richardii
TAGTTTCTATTTACAATCTCTCTCAGATGAACACCCGACATTTCAGGTTTCTGTTATTCATCTGTACATACGCGATCTATGGCGTCTTCTGAGAACTTCTCACTTTCTCTCTTCAGTCTCTATACATACCCGATCTCTGGCGTCTTCTATATCACTCTCTCTTCTGAACTCTATATGTGCTTTATTTATACTGAGCACTCTTCTTCATGCACGTTCTAGCTCGCACTTCCCTCTTTTTTATTCTTATGCACATTCTCTTGTATATACAGTTTGATTTGGTGTAACGAACTCTGATTCTACAAGATTCTGTACTATACATAACGGTCATGAATTTATCCCTTCATTAAGGCTTTTGATTTTCTGAATATTTGATTCCGCTTCTCTTTATCTTTCTTTTCTTTATGTCTGTCTGTTTGTCAAATTCGTGAGTGATTCTTCAACAGCTCCCCCTCAATCACTAATTTGACTCTTCTTGTCTTCATATATTTTTCTTTCTTTTATACCTGCCATTTCTTTGAATCTGCTTGTCTTTGTTCCATCCAAGCTCTCTGTGAAAATATCTGCAATCTGGTCTTTTGTCGGAGTGTATACTATTTCTATCTCCTTCTCCATTACCTTTTCCCTCAGGAAATGATACTGAATCTCTATGTGCTTTGTTCTTGCATGAAATACAGCAAGATACAGCGAGCTCAAGAGCTCATATTATCTCCATGTAGGATAGGTATACCTTGATCAATACCCATGCTTTTGAACAAAGTCTGCATCCATATCACTTCTTTCGCTGCTTCTACAAGTCCTTTATATTCTGCTTCTGTTGACGATAAAGCCACTGTGTGTTGTTTCTTCGAACACCAGCTTACTAGCTTATCTCCTAGGTATATCATATACCCATGCGTTGACCTTCTGTCATCTTGAATTCCTGCCCAGTCTGAGTCACTGAATGCTCTCAGCTTTATATCTGACGTAAAAGGATAGTATAATCCTTCTTTTATAGTTCTTTTAATGTATCTAAGAACTCTCTGTCCTGCAACCAAATGTTGATCTTTCGGACAATGCATGAATTGTGAGAGAACTCCCACTGCATAGCTAAGATCCGGTCGTGTTAGTGTAGCGTAGATCAAGCTTCCCACTAACGACTGATATTTCCTCATATCTTTAAACTCTACTCCACTGTATTTGCTGAGTTTATGATTTGCTTCAAGCGGTGTTGAAGCTTCTCTGCAATTCTCCATATTAAACTTCTTCAGTAAGTTGAGGAGATACCTTTCTTGTGTAACATATACACCATGACCTGTGTATATGATTTCCATTCCTAGAAAGTATGGCAACTTTCCTAGGTCACTGATCTGAAACTCCTTTTTGAGTAATCTCTTTACTTCTTTAATTTCTTCATCTGAAGTACCTATGATTATGATGTCATCTACATAAATGCAAATGTAGATCATACCTTCTTCTGTTCTCTTAATGAGTAGACTTGCATCTGCTTTCAAACTTTGATATCCAAGTTCATTGAGATATTTCACAAGCCCATAATTCCAAGCTCTTGGAGCTTGCTTCAGTCCGTAAAGTGCTTTTCTTAATTTGCAAACAAAATTTGGGTATCTGGAACTTACAAACCCTTCCGGTTGTTCCATGTAGACTTCATCTGATATGTATCCATTCAGAAATGCGTTCTTTATATCTAGTTGACTTAGCTTCCATCCTTTTGATAATGTTATAGCAATCACTGTCCTTATGGTTGACATCTTTGCCACCGGACTGAACGTCTCATCGTAATCTATGCCATGCATCTGAGCATAGCCCTTGATAACCAGTCTAGCTTTATGTCTGGCTATCCTTCCATCTGCAAGTTTCTTAACTTTAAAAACCCATTTATTTTCGATTACTTTCTTACCATTTGGTTTTGGAACAAGTTCCCATGTCTTGTTCTCCTCCAGTGCACTGTCGTCGAGATTTTCTCTCCTCTCTCACTTGTGAAGGCCTACAAAAAACATATTTGGTGAAGGTAGCCAGAATTCCCCGAGAAGTCTAGGATGCATCAAGGATGTCAAAGGAAGGTCACATACAAAGTTTCAAAGAAATCAAGAAAGTCCATGGTAGCGGTCAAAGTTGGTCAAAGCTGGTCAAAGTTGGAAAATTAGGGCAAAAATTTCATTGTCACCAAATTAGATGAAAATCCATATACTTGTAAAGATTGTCAAAGGCAGTCTATAGCCCAAATTTCAGCAGAAAATGGATTTGGTAGCACATTGATATGCTATGTTCATTTTGTAAAAATGTATTTTTTCTAGTTTGACCCTACAAATTCTTGTATAGAAATTTATGTTAGCCATATGGTTTGGCATGTATAAAGACCATATGTGGCTACATATTTGTATAAAGTTTCAAGGCTATCCGAGCTTCCTAGATACCTTAATGCCACCTTGCAAGCTTCCAAATGTAGTCAAACTTGTACAAGTTAGATTCAGATGGGAGTTTTTTCTGCATATTCCTGAAGGAGATCTTTGGAAACATAGTCCTACAATGTTTCATCTTCATCAAAGACTTTTTGGAGGGTCAAAGAGCACAAAGTCCAGTTTTCAAGGTCACCGCAGTTTTCTAGAATAAGAAAATTGAAGGCTTGAATGTCTGCCACATGTCAAAATATGATTGAACCATGTTGTACGGTCAAGATGAGCTCATATTCAAGGGTGGAGATGCACTAAAGCATAAAGGAAGGAGGATCCACGAATTTTTTCTATAAAAGAAGACCTTTTTTACAATCGAAGATCAATAATGCAGCATTTCTCCAAAAATAGTGGCTTATCTTATCCGAATTGATGTCAGCACTGATCCGACGGTCTAGATCATCCCCAGATCCAATGGTGGAGAATGAGGGCGCCTAAATTTCACTCCTTTACACTAGATTTGATAGAAAGAACAATTCCAAGCCATTGATTTGATTAATCAAATGATTGTAATCGAAAGTAGTGATCCTAGAGTTGAGAGTTGATTTCTCTAGATCCAAGGGCCCAAATTCATTCAAAAAACTATATAAACCCCCCTCCAAACTCCTAGAGCATCATTGTTAGGCATCCATAGGGCTCATGCTAGCTTACGGTTTCCTTGAGACGATCACCCTCGGTTGAGCGAGTGAGGATCCAAGGTGAGCTAGTATGAGTATAGAACCTAGTTTCAAATTTAAGTTAGAACTCCTATCTAGGATAGGCTCTTGAAACCAGCATCTCTATCTTGACTCACCCTCGGTGGAGCGTGTGAGTGAGTTAGAGCTGATTTTAATGAGTCTTAGACTTCTTTAGTTAGACGTTACGAGCCTAGATAGACATAGGGTCACTGGAGTGGAACTCACCTTCTTACGTGTGACATTCGGTTGAACTGTCATGGTTTGAGGGTCGGAACCACCTTTGATCAGTAGACTGCTTAGCATGACGTACCACGACAATATTTTACATGTAACTTAATTCAAATCCTTTTAATTCATGTCACTTGTCACTTGTCTCTTGTCTCCTCTCTCAGTCTCTTAAGTATTTTTACATGTCTTCTATTTCTTCTATGTGTGAGAAGGCTCCGCAGTATTGCGTTGAACCAGTGAGGATGTTTCTTTGAGCTTGTGAGTAAACTCTATCATCATAATTCACTTGCATGCATATAATCCATACATACCCATACATATTGATTAGTTTCTGAAAGTGTATAAGAAGCTCCAATATTGGACCATTCTTCCTTTCGAAATTGGTTTATGTGTAAGGGTTCCATCTATTCTCGTCATGCATACATATCATCCAAAGAAGACTATGCATATGGATTGGAATTAGGAAGTGTTTAAGAAGCTCCTTCAATGGACCATTCTTCCTTCCAAATTTCATTCGTATGTATGGTTCTCTTTCATTCTTATCATTCATGTTCATAAATCTAACTTGCACTCCTACATTCCTATTCCCATAATCATTTCAACATCTCTCTCTTCTCCATACTCAACATTAATTTCACTTTCATGTCCTTAAAGCTTCCAACATTCATTAGCTTCATACACCTTGTGTGTGCCACGACCGGACCCGATCCACCCGGATTGCGATCACCTCCACATTTGAACCCGACGTGAAACGCTTCGTGGCATTTGCTTCTGATCTTGTCGGGAGGTTGTGATCCATATCCTTTGTTTCATATTTTTCATCCTCATCATATCATCATCATCACTCTTGAGTGTTGCACTAGATTTCTCACAATATCGTGCACATCTTCGTCGTGAAGTAAACGCATTTGTGAGAGATCTAGAGCATCGTGCATCACTTGCTTATTCACACAAGATGGAGGAAGGATTCAAATCCCTTATTGTTGAGAAACAAGGCCAAAGAATAGTCTCTTCTATGTTGAGAGAGAAGGGAAAATTCAATGGCATCAACATCACAAGCTACTTAGATTTGTTTGAAGAGCAAGCTATGATTTTTGGTCTTCCCGAAGATCTTTTGATATCATTCTTTGAACGAATTGTTGATAGCTCTATCATAAACCGTGTCACTCAATATGATAGTCTTCCTTGGAGTGATTTTAGAAAGGAGATGCTCAAAGAATTCTATCTTGAAGATTATAGCCAACATAATCGGGATGGATTCTTATGATGGGTCAATTCTCCAAAGCCTAGTAGCTCTATTACTCACTTACAAAATGAGTATATTAGACGCTATGAACAACTTCCTGATGAGGATAAGATAACTTTGGAACCTGATCTTGTGATCAATTTTCTTAAGCTTCTTCATCCTGAAACTCGTAGGGAAGTTGAACGGCGATTAGAAGAACCAGATAAGCGCTATGGTCTTACTGACAATTGGCAAAAAGTGCGTAAAGTAGTAGAGGCTGTAGCCCATAGACATCAAAGAAAATCCATGCTTTATGAGCAAACTAGTCTTCCTCAAGCTAGCCTTCCACAAACTAAGGAGCAAGTTAGAGAACAATCCCATGCTATGCTTTTTGACTCTACTCCTATTCCTCAAATGATGGAGCCTACTCAAGGTTTTAAAGTAGAGCCAAATAAAAGTGTAGTTGAACAATCTCAAGTGGATATTCTCACTAAGCAAATGGAAAGTCTTATTGCTACACAATCCAATTTGGCCAAGACTATAGATGCTTTACAATCTAGTTACACCAAAACTTTCCAAAATCAAATGAACCCAATGACTTTTCAAGAGCCTAATCAACATGTTATAGCTACCAATCAAAATCCACAAATAGCTCCTACTCAAGCATATCAAGTTCCTCCAATGCATAATCCTTCAATGCAAAATCCTCATCCTCATGTGCAAAATCCTCAAATGTATCAAAACATGTATCCTCAAGCTTCTCAAATAGCTTTTCAAAATCCTCAAAATCAAAATTTTCAAAATCATCAACCGTATAATATGGAAGCTCCTCTTGCACCTCAAGTACCACATGTTGCTCCCCAAGCTCCTCAAATACATCAATTGCATTTTCAAAATCCTAATTATCCTGTTCAAGCAATACCTTATCAACAAAATCCTCAATTTCAAAATTTCCCACCACAAGTTAATCAAAATCCTCAAAATCAAAATGGTTTTGTGCATGGCCCTCGTAGGTGTCCTTGGTGTGATTCGTTAGAGCACTTTTTGAGAGATTGTGAATTATTGAAGGCTGCTAAGGAGCAACGACTAGTAATAGACATAGACAAGAAAATCTGTGACTATCGATCTAGGCTACCTTTGCAAGGAAATTATGGTAAGGGAGGAATGAAAAAACATTATGAAAATATAACCATAATGGACGTAGGAACTAGAGGAGTGAAACTAGAAGCTCTTGATGAACAACAAGTAGAATCAAGTAAACCCACAAAGGAAGGTGATTTTTCTATAGAGGCTTTAGTAAGAGCACGGGATGAGATTAGGAGAATAACGGCTTGGGAGTCACCAATAGAAGATCAATCTCTTATTTTTCACATATCCAATGTAGAAGAAAAACGAAAAAGAGATGAAGCTGAGCCTAGTGAAAGAAGAGTAACACGAAAACAAACCTCAGAGGGAATAGAAACAATCATAGAGCAGGGAGAAACATCACAATCCAAAGATAAAAAACAAGAAGCACAACCCAATGAACAAAAACAAGAGGAGACACAAAAAGGGAAGAAGACAAAGCAAAGAAAAACAGAACCAAAGCCTTTGGATAAACAAGAACAATCAAAACAAACTGAAGACCAAACACGAGAACATGAACAAAAACAAGACCCTGAGCAAAAACAAAAGAAACCAAAGAGAAAACCTAAAGCCATCTTGATTTCAGAAATTGAGAGAAAAATAGATCCTATGGAGATTTTAGATGACATTTTGCTTAAGAGTCAAGTGACTATGTCTTTAGAACAAGTTTTCTCTATTGCAAAGCCTGTTTTTAAAGATAACTTTATCGGCCTAATTAAAAGGAAGAGGTTTCCACTTAATCTAGATACTGAGATGCAAGATTCTCTAGATCAAGATCAAGCTATGAATGAAGCCTTAAACTTTGATGAATCTGATGAAGAGGACTTTGATGATGATGAAGTAAATGTTAATAAAAATTTCTTAGGACCTATTCAACCTGACCATGAAAATCATGAAAACAATCCTGAAAGCCACTTTAAAAGAACATTTTGGTCTAGAGGTACATCAGAGATGCATGTTAAAATAGGAAATGATAAGAACACTATCACTGTAAATGCATTAGTAGATTCCGGCTCTGAAATCAATGTGATTTCAAGAGAAGTCTATGATAAGTTTCGATGGCCCATAGATAAAGATTGTGGATGGTGTATGAGAACTGCAGATAATGGTGTAGGTACCCTATATGGAGCTTGTGCTAGTGTGCCCATATCCATAGGAGGAATCACAGAAGAGTTTCACTTTTTTATTCAAGATAATTGCTCCTATGAAGTTCTCTTAGGTCAACCCTTTATTTGTGAGAGTCGTATGGAAACTAAAGCCATGGATGATGGGTCTACCTATGCTAGATTTAAGTCTAAGGATGGAATGCAATCACTTCAAGTCATGATAGTAGGAGTGAATCATCCTAGGAATCGATTGTCAATTAGAAAGAAACCTATTGTTACTCAGGGTCATGAGCATGCTTGTAGTGATTGTGCACCTCGATTCATGTTTGGAGCTACATATGATCAAAATTTCGGATAGAATCCATTGTTGAGCGGGACAACAGTGGATATTGGTTTGACATCTCGCATCCAACCAACATGTACAATAGTTTGTCACTTTGTTTTCCACATTCTAGATTAGATTTTCTTCATAAGAGTCAATTGTCCAAGTCTTTTATCCAAAAAACCCAAAAAAAATTATAAAAACAACAAAATCATGGAACATGATGAGAACATTGAGCATGTGATTGAGACATCTCATTGTTTCTCTACTCTTGAGGAGTTAGAGTTATGTCTTCAACAAAATTCTAATTCCCATATTATTCTTATTTCTTCCCTTGATGAGTATGCTCTAATCCAAGAGTATGCTCTCAATATTGACAAGTGCTCGAAATTTAACCAAACACATGATGCCTTAGTTGAAACAAAGTACAAAACTGCAGACAAAAAAATCAAACCCATAGCTCAACCATTACCTCAAGGAAGTAATGAAAAAATTATTGATGTGAAAAATGATCCAATTCTTCGGGATAAGAAAAACATAGGACATACATTCACGGATGAGACAATCAAACAGGTGAAAATTGGTAGAGATGATGACTTTCTTTTGCCAGCAGAGAGAGATAAATTTGAGAGAGTCATACGTAGCCATGGAAAAGCCTTTACTATGTATCCTCATGAGATTGGTTGTGTAGATCCTAAGCTAGTTGCACCCATGATAATCTTTACTATTCCACATATTCCATGGAATCTTCGTCCTATACCTGTTCCAAAGGCTCACTTACCTGAGCTAATGAAACTACTTAAGGAGAAGATAAACATGAGAATTTTAGAGCCATCTTTTGCACCTTACTCAAACAGATGGTTCACTGTGCCTAAAAAGAATGGGAAACTACGTTTTATTCAAGATCTCCAACCCGTCAATAAAGTCACCATAAGGAATGTAGGAATAGGACCCATTGTAGATGAGTTTGCTGAATCATTTTCAGGACATTCTATCTATTCAATGGGTGATTTATATTCTGGATATGACCAATTCCAGTTAGCAATTGATAGTCGTGACGTAACCACAATGAAAACTCCTTTAGGCTTAGTGCGAATGTGTACTTTACCTCAAGGAGCGACTAATTCTGTGGCTCATATGATGAGTGCTATGAATATGGTCTTACATGATTTTATCCCTCATATAACTATGCCATTCATTGATGATATTCCAATTAAAGAGAGTGAGGAACGTGTAAAGGACATTACTTTAGATTCATCTGGATGTCGTAAATTTGTTCTTGATCATATCTCTGATTGTGAAAGAATATTTCAACGATTTGAAGAGGTAGGTCTCACATTTTCCATAGAGAAATCTATTTTTGGTGTCAACGAGGTGCTTATTGTTGGACATTTATGTGGCCATTATGGTCGAAAGCCATACCCACAAAAAGTTGATGCCATTAGCAAGATTTCTGAAACATGTAACAACGTGAGTGAGGTACGTAGATTTCTTGGTGCTTGTATCTTTTATGTTATTTGGATCCCACACTTTGCTCATGTTGCTGATTGTCTTTATGACTTGTTGAGGAAGAAATGAAAATTTATTTGGACTGACAAACACACTCAAGCTATGCGTAAATTGAAGAAATTATTGCTTGAAGCTCCCATCCTTAAGCGTGTAGACTATTCTGCTAACAAACCTATTATATTGACTGTTGATACTAGTCCTATTGGTATAGGTTGGGTCATAAGTCAAGACGATAGTGAAGGGAATAGATATGCAATTAGGTTTGGTGCCAAAATTCTACATGAAACACAACGAAAATATCCACAGATCAAACGAGAACTATGGGGTATGGTAACAGCTTTGAAAATAGACAAAGAATATTTCATTGGTGCAAATGTCAAAGTTGAGACTGATTGTTTGCCTCTCATTGGAATGATAACTAATTGTTCATCTCCTGATATAGCCATGCTTAGATGGATCTCATATATTAAGTTCATAAATCTTGAGTTAGTTCATATTTCAGGTAAGTCAAACTCAGTTGCTGATATGTTATCGAGAGCTAGATTTGATGATGATCTTGAAAGTGATCTAATAAAGAATGTGAATTTAGTTGACTATGTTCCACATATATATGAGTATGAGAAATTTCATGAGTCTGAGTACGAAGATGAATGGAGAGACATAGGAAAGTATCTCAGTACACTACAACCATTACCTAGCTGGACTACGAATAGATTCCGTAACATTAGGAAACGAGCTTATAACTTTTTCCTATGTAATGGTTATCTTTGGAGACATGCTAAGGGTAAGGTTAAGAATCCACAACGAGTCCTGGGAAAACGAGGTCTTCAATTGCAAGTAATGAAGGAAATGCATGAGACATTATGGGCCGGTCATAAAGGATTTTTTGGAACATATGAAAAAATTAGAAGTACCTATTATTGGCCTAGGATGTATGTTGACATTAGTAGCTATGTTTCTACATGTTCTACTTGTCAACTTCATTCATCAGTCAAACATAGAGATCCGTTGCATCCTACTTATCCACCTTGTATTCACTACAAGTGGGTAGTAGATCTTGTAACTATGCCTAAAGGTATCGACAAAATGCGTTACATTGTACCTGCAAGAGAAGACTTAACTAATCATGTAGAGGGACGTGCACTACGATCTAAGACCACTTACAATGTTGCAAATTCTTGCTTGAAGATGTCATAAGTCGCTTTGGGTACATAGAGAAAGTAGTTGCCGATCGTGGAGAGTTAAATGCGAGAGAAGCTAAAGAGTTCTTTGAGCGTCACGGTATTCGTTTGTCTCTCACTACTGCATATAACCCAGAGGCCAATGGTAAAATAGAGAGAGGACATCCACCTATTGTGAAAGCCATATCTAAAGCATGTAATGGTGACATCAAACAATGGCCTAAATTCTTACCTTTTGCACTTTGGGCAGATAGAATGACATGCACACGTACTACTGGATATATGCCTGCTGAACTCATGTACTGTCAAAAACCATTGTTTCCAATTCAGTCTCATATTTCTGCATGGTCAAATTTTCCTTGGTCTGAAAACATGTCTACTGATGATTTTTTGAGTTTGCGTATTAAACAGTTAGAACAAGGTAAATTAAGACTTGATGATGTTGTTGAAAAATTAAGAGAATCTAGAATGAAGAACAAGCATTATTTTGATAAAACTCATCGATTGCGTCCTAAGCCAATTGAAGTAGGAGATTGGGTGCACATTTATGATAGTACATTTGACTCTCAATATGATGCACGCAAAAAGCTCACTCAACGGTGGTTTGGGCCATACATAGTATCAAAAGTCAACAACAATGGTATGTATGCTCTTTGTGAATTAAATGGTGTTGCACTAAAAACTTTGATTGCAGGTAAAAGGATAAAGTTATTCAAGAAGCGTGATAATGACGAGTACATTTTGGATGAGGACATTGAAGAAGATGACAACAATGAGGCCGATTCATAAACAGGAGTATCCATGTTATAAAAAAAAAGAAAAAAAAAATATCATTAATTTTCAAGTTCATGTTGCTTTGTTTTTTTTCAAGTTCATTCTATTTTTTTTCCATGCTTGTTTCATGCATGTTTTTTTTCAGTCTTTGCATTGCATTGCATATCCACATCACTTGAGTCAAAAAAGGCAAATGATGATTTCTCTACTTGTGTAAAATTGTATCTTAAGTAGTAACTTATCTACTAAGAAATTGATTATAATCTAGGATTGTGGAAAGATAGGGCATGTAGATTTGGAGGTTTATTTTGGTGACAAGACTTTCATATATAAACATGCATATGTATCCTGTATCGAAAGCATAATTGTTGAAATCCTATCTCCTGCTATTGCATGTTTCTACATCCTTAGTCCATCTCACAGCACTTGTATCGGAGTTTAATTTTTCCTCGTCAAAAATGGTTGTACCTTGTATCGGGGTTTAATTTTTCCTCGTCAAAAAAAAAAAAAAAAAAAGCTACATGTTACCAAGAAGTTTACACTTTCTTCCACCCCAAAAAAGTGATCGTAACCATAAAGTTGCCGAATCATCATCATCATCAAAAAAAAAAAAAAAAAAGAGGCAAGCCAAAGGAGGATAAAGAGGCATAGTAGAATAAATCACGGGCTATATAGGCAGATTTATGCATTAGTGGAGTTTAGTTAGATTTCCTTGCATGTTATTAGAGAAAGAGCATATTCATATTTATGTAGGAAAGGAGTTGATCTAAAATAAGCTAAAGATGAAAGATGTCTCTTGAAAATCCTAAATCTTTGTTTATAATCATATTTAAGGTAGATTGCTTTATGAAAAAGGTAAAAAATTTTCTTCAAGATGAGAGGAACTGATGCTTAAAACGACTCAATACATCCACTTCCACTTCATATTGATGCTTGTTTTTTTTCTTTCTTGTTGCCAATGTTGCTTGTTCATTTGCATATATGTTGCCTATTTGTTCATGCATATTCATGTTGCCTGTTTCAATTCTTTCTTTCATGCAAATTTTGCTTCATGTCACGTTACCTACTAATTCATGCATATAATCAATTTTCCTTCCATGTTTCTTATGTTGCCTATAAAAGAATTTGATGCCTGGAACATTTTGTTTTTCACAGATGCTAGAGTGGCGCTTCCGGAGGAATCGCAGGTTTAGTGGGGGCGAATGTCGTCGAGATTTTCTCTCCTCTCTCACTTGTGAAGGCCTACAAAAAACATATTTGGTGAAGGTAGCCAGAATTCCCCGAGAAGTCCAGGATGCATCAAGGATGTCAAAGGAAGGTCACATACAAAGTTTCAAAGAAATCAAGAAAGTCCATGGTAGCGGTCAAAGTTGGTCAAAGCTGGTCAAAGTTGGGAAATTAGGGCAAAAATTTCATTGTCACCAAATTAGATGAAAATCCATATACTTGTAAAGATTGTCAAAGGCAGTCTATAGCCCAAATTTCAGCAGAAAATGGATTTGGTAGCACATTGATATGCTATGTTCATTTTGTAAAAATGTATTTTTTCTAGTTTGACCCTACAAATTCTTGTATAGAAATTTATGTTAGCCATATGGTTTGGCATGTATAAAGGCCATATGTGGCTACATATTTGTATAAAGTTTCAAGGCTATCCGAGCTTCCTAGATACCTTAATGCCACCTTGCAAGCTTCCAAATGTAGTCAAACTTGTACAAGTTAGATTCAGATGGGAGTTTTTTCTGCATATTCCTGAAGGAGATCTTTGGAAACATAGTCCTACAATGTTTCATCTTCATCAAAGACTTTTTGGAGGGTCAAAGAGCACAAAGTCCAGTTTTCAAGGTCACCACAGTTTTCTAGAATAAGAAAATTGAAGGCTTGAATGTCTGCCACATGTCAAAATATGATTGAACCATGTTGTACGGTCAAGATGAGCTCATATTCAAGGGTGGAGATGCACTAAAGCATAAAGGAAGGAGGATCCACGAATTTTTTCTATAAAAGAAGACCTTTTTTACAATCGAAGATCAATAATGCAGCATTTCTCCAAAAATAGTGGCTTATCTTATCCGAATTGATGTCAGCACTGATCCGACGGTCTAGATCATCCCCAGATCCAATGGTGGAGAATGAGGGCGCCTAAATTTCACTCCTTTACACTAGATTTGATAGAAAGAACAATTCCAAGCCATTGATTTGATTAATCAAATGATTGTAATCGAAAGTAGTGATCCTAGAGTTGAGAGTTGATTTCTCTAGATCCAAGGGCCCAAATTCATTCAAAAAACTATATAAACCCCCCTCCAAACTCCTAGAGCATCATTGTTAGGCATCCATAGGGCTCATGCTAGCTTACGGTTTCCTTGAGACGATCACCCTCGGTTGAGCGAGTGAGGATCCAAGGTGAGCTAGTATGAGTATAGAACCTAGTTTCAAATTTAAGTTAGAACTCCTATCTAGGATAGGCTCTTGAAACCAGCATCTCTATCTTGACTCACCCTCGGTGGAGCGTGTGAGTGAGTTAGAGCTGATTTTAATGAGTCTTAGACTTCTTTAGTTAGACGTTACGAGCCTAGATAGACATAGGGTCACTGGAGTGGAACTCACCTTCTTACGTGTGACATTCGGTTGAACTGTCATGGTTTGAGGGTCGGAACCACCTTTGATCAGTAGACTGCTTAGCATGACGTACCACGACGATATTTTACATGTAACTTAATTCAAATCCTTTTAATTCATGTCACTTGTCACTTGTCTCTTGTCTCCTCTCTCAGTCTCTTAAGTATTTTTACATGTCTTCTATTTCTTCTATGTGTGAGAAGGCTCCGCAGTATTGCGTTGAACCAGTGAGGATGTTTCTTTGAGCTTGTGAGTAAACTCTATCATCATAATTCACTTGCATGCATATAATCCATACATACCCATACATATTGATTAGTTTCTGAAAGTGTATAAGAAGCTCCAATATTGGACCATTCTTCCTTTCGAAATTGGTTTATGTGTAAGGGTTCCATCTATTCTCGTCATGCATACATATCATCCAAAGAAGACTATGCATATGGATTGGAATTAGGAAGTGTTTAAGAAGCTCCTTCAATGGACCATTCTTCCTTCCAAATTTCATTCGTATGTATGGTTCTCTTTCATTCTTATCATTCATGTTCATAAATCTAACTTGCACTCCTACATTCCTATTCCCATAATCATTTCAACATCTCTCTCTTCTCCATACTCAACATTAATTTCACTTTCATGTCCTTAAAGCTTCCAACATTCATTAGCTTCATACACCCTGTGTGTGCCATGACCGGACCCGATCCACCCGGATTGCGATCACCTCCACAGCGCTGAACTCTTCTTTCATTGCTTCTTCCCATTGCTTCTTACCTTTAGCTTCATCATAGTTCTGAGGTTCTTCGTCATCTTTGACCATATATGCATAATTTTTCTGAGTTATAGACGAGGTATCATAGGAATACCTTTCTGGTTGTCTTCTAGTCCTGTTTGACCTTCTTGGTTCAAACTCTTCATGTGTATCTGAATACACATCTTCATCAAATCCCTGTTCATCTTCATTTCTCATTCCTGATCCGGTCTTGGACGTACTTGCCTGCATATAGTCTTCATCTCTATTCACCTGCACAATTGATTTTCCTTTTTCTTTTCTTCTTACCTCTTCTTCAAATTCTTCCGTTGTATGATTCTGATCTGTATACCAACTTTTCTGTTCATCAAATGTAACATCTCTGGAAACAGTAAACTGTTTTGTTAGAGGACTCCATAACCTGTAGCCCATCTGCTTTTCATCATATCCGATGAACACATATTTCTCTGCTTTTGGTTCAAGCTTATGTCTGAGTTGTGATGGTACATAAGCATAAGCTACTGATCCAAACACTTTGCAATGATCAAGTGTTGGCTTCTTTCCCCACCAGGCTTCATACGGGGTCATTCCATCTAATGTTGTACACAGTAATCTGTTTACCAAGTATTTAGCTGTATTTACGGCTTCAGCCCAAAGATAATTCGGACAATCCTTTTCTTTTAGCATAGCTCGTGCAAACTCAACTAGAGTTCGGTTTCTTCTTTCTGCTACACCATTCTGTTGTGGTGTATACCTGCAGGTTATTTCTCTCTTAATACCTGCATTCCAAAGATAGTCATTGAACTCTCGGGAGAAGTATTCTTCCCCTCCATCAGACCTCAGTCTCTTTAGCTTTCGACCTGTGAGTCTTTCAGCATATGCATGAAAATGCCTGAAAGCTCCAAACACTTCTGATTTCTCTTTTAAAATGTATAACGTTATCCATCTTGTAGCGTCGTCAATGAATAAAACATAATACCTCGATCCGCTGATTGATCCTTCTTTTGTTGGACCCCATACATCTGTATGAATGAGTTCAAGTATTCCATCATGTTTAAATCCTTTCTTCTAGAAAGGTAACCTGTGGGCTTTTCCCATCTAACATGCTTCGCACTTGTGAATCATATGTTGGTTCTGTACATTCGGTAATCCCAGTACTGACTGGTTTGAAATCATAGCCTTAATTCCCTTTTCATTGAGATGACATAATCTCTTATGCCAGAGATCAAGTTCTGTAATTACCTTTTCACCATGTGTGAGCAACGCTTGACCAATGTTCCCTTGTACTCTTAAAGTAAAGAGTCTACCTTCTTTCTTACCAGAGACGATCTGATTATATCCGTTCTCGGGATCTTCTACAAATACTCCTTCATTTGTAAATCTGAACTGAAAACCTTTCTCAACTATCTGTCCTACGCTAATCAATTTTTTTGGTATTGTCGGAACATACAAAACATTGGTTAGCAAATCTGCTCCACTCTTACACTTCACTTTTCCAACTGAATGTATACTATGCCTCGTATTGTCACCTGTTTGAACAATATGACTGGAACTACCTTTTTCCAATTCTGACATTAGTTCTATATTTCCTGACAAGTGATTAGAACATCCAGAGTCAATGTAAAATACCTTCAGGTCTTCGTTATCTGATGTGCTGATTGAGTTCATCATCAATGATGTATGACTTTCATTCTGAGTGTCATTTGCGTAGTTGTTGTAGGTGGTGTTGTAGGATTGATTATGTCCCCAACTTCTTGCTCCACCTCTACCATAGCCTCCTCTTTGATTTTGTCTACCTCTTTGAGAGTTATTCTGATATCTTCCGCTTCTACCTCTGTTGTTCTGATTTTGATTTGATCCTTGTTGATTGTGCCAGCAATCATGAGCTAAATGATTACTGAGTCCACAAATCCAGCAAGCCTTCTTGTTATTGCTCTGGCTGCCTCTTCCTCTTCCAAAGCCTCTTGCTCTTCCTCTGCCGGTGCCTCTTGCATAGTAAGCCTGAGAACTCCATTCTTCTTTGTCTTTTGACTTCCCTTTGTCTTTCTTCTTGTTCTTCATGTACATTGCAGAACTTTGTCCTTTATCTGCATCTCCTTTCAGGTCTTGCTCATATGTGAACATCAAACCAAGCAACTGACTTAAATCTGGTACAAAATGATTTAAGGAAAGTTCAGTTGAGAGTACAAAAGGTTTCCACCTTTCATCTCCTCTCAAACCTGTTAGCAGTTGTGCTATCAATCTATGATCTTCGACATCTTCATTTATGGATCCAAGACTATCTGCTAGATCCTTCATCTTAGTAACATAGTCACTAATGCTTTGACTCGACTTCTTTTTGAACGTTGTAAATTCAGACCATAAGCTAGCCTTCCTAGCTTTCGTAGTATTTTGGAAATGACTTCCAATGCACTCCATATGTCCTCCGCTTTCTCCAGGTCTCTGATGTGCGGTAGTAAATGGTCTGAAACGGTATTATAAATGTAGGCTCTTGCCGTTGCATCTTTCTTCTGCCACAGCTTCAAGGCTTCTAGTTCTTCTTTTTTCGGTTGACTATCATCTTCGAAGGTCGGCTTCTTTTCTTCTCCGGTCATATACATCATTAAGTCCTTACTCATAAGTAAGGCTTCCATACGCATTACCCACGCGGGATAATTATCTCTGTCCAATTTATCAATTTGGACATGATCTGCCATGATCTTCTTGTTTCTGTTACTTCCGGTGAACTTTTGAGAATCTTTCTGCTCTTCAGAATCTTTCTCGTTCTGCTTCCACTTGTTGTGGTTAACCTGTTCTGATATCAATTATGGGGAATACTCTAGCTCTGATACCACTTGTGGGCGATTAACTTTTGCTCTGATACCACTGATGGTGGTTGTCACGGCAAAGGCTTGAACCTTGTCAAGCATGCAGAAAATCGTCGCGCCACCAAAAATTGGTTGCCAAGCTAGAGTGATATTAGAACACCTCTATAATCAGCAGTAGCTCAGCATGGTTACTGCTACTTAAACATATAAGACTGCACTTTGAAATCACTGGAAAATTCCACCGGAACTTCACTAGACTGTCACCAGACTGACACCGTAATTATACCGGAATCTTACTGGAATCAACTCCTATTTTGTTTGTAATTACTTCCAGTGAGTATACAAGAAGTAAGGAAGTGATGCGTGAACTTCCTTCACTGAGTGAACACTTTCTGAAGTTTAAGGAAAAACTTCTCCAGTTCAAAATGTCTCTTTTCGGTTAGACTTTGTACTGTGTGTACATACCCATTTCACCGAAATCTTTGATGAACTGATAGTAGAGATGTCTAGCTATAAGATAAGCTAACTCTCATACAAAACTTTTAATTTACTCTGCGAGATATACTTCGTTGTTCTACCGGAAAACACGTTTTCTAAGAAAACTGTAACTGACCAAAAATGTGTTTACTGAGATAACTGTAATTGACCGAAACATTCGTTGACTGAGAGAGTACCGAGGGACACGTTTACTAACGAACTGTAATTGTTAACGGTTAACGAACTTTCTACCGTAACACGAAAATACACAAAGTTCTACACATACGAAGAGTGCGCTCAAACTTCCACATGAACATGTGTTTTCTATTAGAGAAGATGTGTACAAATCAAGCTTGGCCTCTTCTTGCTCAAGCTATAGAAACTCTCCTACACTGAGTAGTTTTTGTTTACCATCTCTCTCAGATGAACACCCGACATTTCAGGTTTCTGTTATTCATCTGTACATACACGATCTATGGCGTCTTCTGAGAACTTCTCACTTTCTCTCTTCAGTCTCTATACATACGCGATCTCTGGCGTCTTCTATATCACTCTCTCTTCTGAACTCTATATGTGCTTTATTTATATTGAGCGCTCTTCTTCACGCACGTTCTAGCTCGCACTTCCCTCTTTTTTATTCTTATGCACGTTCTCTTGTATATACAGTTTGATTTGGTGTAACGAACTCTGATTCTGCACGATTCTGTACTGTACATAACGGTCGTGAATTTGTCCCTTCATTATTTGAATATTTGATTCCGCTTCTCTTTATCTTTCTTTTCTTTATGTCTGTCTGTTCGTCAAATTCGTGAGTGATTCTTCAACATTGGTGTTGGCATACAAGCTAAAATAAGAGCATACCAGCACAAAGGAGCAGTCATGCATAATCCGATAACAAGGCCTAATCATTTTCTCCATGAACTATTTCCAACTCAAGTGATTTTCGTCACTACACAAACATTGTAAATTCCATTTTTGGTAGAATCGACTCCATTTTGTTCAAGCCGAGGAGTCCTCGAGCTTGAGGAGTACTAGAATTAGCTACATACCAATTTTCATAATTTTTAGACTCCATTTGAGCCCTCAAATAGGCTCTAGAACATATTTGAACAAGGCCGAACACTAGGTCTGGACAAGGCCAAAGCTAGTCAAAAAACTATAAAAAGAGCTAGAGAGCTCATTTTTGGGGTTATATTGTTAGTGATTTGAGCTTATATAAGAGACTTTTTGACTAATGCAAAGAACTCCATTGTTCCTCTCTTTGTTCTTGCCTTGTGTGCATGTGTGTGTGTATGTGTGTGCATGTTTGTGTGCTTCTCACTCACGCACTGGTGCCTTTACTTGCTCATAGTCTTCATACTAGTGCTCACATCTCCACGGATTGAAATTTATGAGGTGGATCTCCTCACGTTGGTACTTGTCATTGTGCTAGAGTGACACCAAATTTGGCGCCATTGCCAGGGAGAGAGCTTCAAGGACGAGCGTGTGATGGTAAGACGTAGAGTTGAGACATTGGAGTCATAGGTAATATCCTTTATTTTCCCTATTTTTCTTCATTTTTTCTTGTTTTTGCATCACCATTATCATCCTCACCATCTCCCACCTCCATCTCCATCTTCACAAAAATTTCTGTTTTTTGGTCATATTCCCCTAGCCACCTCATTTCACTTGTGAAAGAGAGCGAGAGAGAGCTTGTGTGCGATTTGTTTTGTGTTTTTTCAAGCTTTTGCTACAGGTTTTAGTTGTACCATGTAGCTCAAGCGTAAGCACCACCTCCTTTACTTGTCAATCCGCGGAGACGTGAGGACCGGTATGAAGACCACGAGCACGTGACGGCACAAGTGCGTGAGTGAAAGCACACGAACATGCACACACATACACACACACGCGCACAAGGTAAGATCAAGAGAGGAACAATGGAAAGCTTCGATTGCAAAAGAGTTCTCATACAAAAGCTCTATTCTCTAACAAGCTAACCCCAAAAATGAGCTCTCTAGCTCTTTTTATAGTTTTTTGACTAGTTTTGGCCCTGTCCAGACCTAGTGTCCGGCCTATTTAAAAATTAGGTTCCAAGGCTTATTTGAGGGCTCAAAAGAAGTCTAAAAATTATGAAAATTGGTAGGATGAT
This sequence comes from Ceratopteris richardii, assembly GCA_020310875.1. NCBI lineage: Eukaryota > Viridiplantae > Streptophyta > Polypodiopsida > Polypodiales > Pteridaceae > Ceratopteris > Ceratopteris richardii. Next base: position 191,780,054 of record CM035407.1, read on the forward strand.
AGTTCTAATTCTCCTCAAGCTCAAGGACTCCTCGGCTTGAACAAAATGGAGTTAAAAAAAATAGAAAATGGCATTTACAATGGTTTTTTGTGATGAAAATCACTATTTTTGTACGGGATTCTTCTGAAAAATTTGACATACACTTCTTGGAGCTCCCTACTTGCTCTCTCTTCTTCTATTTCCACTTCTTTGATGTGCTTCCATGTTTTATGCTTGACCTTGAGTTCCAACACTCCCCCCCCTCTCGAGTCTGTCGTCCCTGACAGACACTTGTTGTAATGGTTGTTCCAGGTAGTGCTTCGAGAGGTAGTGTCCATTCGGTAGGAACTGGAGCCGTCGCTCTTCCAATTGTAGCAGGGTTGGTTGTCGCGTTCTTCATTTGTCACTACGAGTCTTTTCAATTTGTAGTCCTTTGGTATGTGCTTCGTCGTTAAATGCTAGCACGATTGTGTCATTGTGAGTCTCCGTTGGTGTCCTCTAGATCTTCCAAAATTGATGGTCATAGTAGTCATGCCAAGTACTCATAACCCATAACGGATGATAGGTAAGTGTGTTCGTGCATGGGTTGAGGAAAATATGTGCCTTGTGCATGGCCTTGTAATGTAGCCCTATGCATGCTTACGTGGAAAATGCATCGGAAGAAGTATGGTGCAAAAATTGGGGTCTTGAGCTAAGTGCTCAAGGGTATGCCAACAAAGAGGTTTCCTAAGCTATCATTGTTATGGTGTTTCCAGAGTAAAGATACTTACCATGGAGAAGGTCGATCGATGTTCATCTCTTCGTGTTGTACACTCGGCCTTTGGGATGGAACATTGTTGATGAATGTCCATGTTGATGGTCCACTGATGAGATCTTTTGAGTGGTTGATCCTCTCTCCTCTTTTCAAAGCAACATTTGCCAAATACTGAGAATTGAATTTCTTTATATTCCTTGGCAAACAACATTGGGTAACTACACCAAGCTTAGTTTCACATATTCTCTTTAGCTCACCATACGCAGGAGTCTTCTCCTCTAGAACCACCCTTTGCAGATATCTCCTTGGATGCTCTCGTACATGAAGTAGTTAAGAATCACTTAAGTTGCAGACCTGCAAGCTCTTCATTCCTACCATGGTAAGAGAAAATCATAGTTGTAGATGCCATGTTCATGCCAAGTGCTTGCCATCTACCAGATAAGGCAGCAATAATATCATCTGCTAGCCGAGACACACTTCTATCCAAATTGATAAATGCCTAGTAATCAACAATTCCACCTTCAACTAAGCATGACTCATTCATGTTTCATAAGCCCAACCTGGAAACAAGCTCTCTCTCGCTTTTCTTCTTTCTTTCTTTCTTTTTTTTTTTTTTTGAGGAGCAATGTCACAAAACAAGAAGATAGACGTTAGTATCAGTAAAACTAGTTGACCTGTGTCCATGTGCTCTTGTGCCTGGGATTCTCAAATGTTTCTATGCATGGCCATGCAATAGGGACCTATATCAATGCATACTTTGGAAGTGCATGCCCTGAATGGTGCAAAAGACAGGGTTGTGCAAGAAGCACATGGTTGTCGCTCGTCGAGGCTTTTGATGTTACTTGTAGTTGTTGATGCCGGCTTTGGTGGAGGTATCCATTGGATCTCAAAATGATGTAATCCTCCTTATTGGGATCCATTTTAGAACAACATTTGGCACTGTAGAGATTACTTCAGGCATCTTCCTCTTTGGATGCTTTCTGAACTGTGGTATCCAGTGTGGTTGGCACTTGGGTTCGGTGGAGGCTACTTGTACTTTTGGCTTCCAAACCCATATCCTTTTTGCACGTCTTCCTACTATTGTTGAAGAGCTTATTTGATCTTCTTTCGATCTCTATACGTGGTTCTTACCCTTTTCTCTTTTTGGCTTCTTTGTTGAGACCTTTCGCATGTGGGAGAACATAGGTTGTTGTGGATGTAAGAGCTTCTTAGGTACCCACATCTGTAATCGCCCTTGTTGAGTCGCAGCGAATTTCTTAGGCACCCAAACTTGTCGAATATCTTGTGGTTGAGTTTGTCGTAGCTTCTGCATTCGTCTTCTGGCCTGGTGGGAGTCCCTAGAGGGGAATTGTGGGGTTAAGGCTGGTGGTTGCTCTCCTTTTTCGTACCCAGATCTGCTTCATGCTCGGTACTAATTTCCTTTGGAAATCTCGATGTCTATTTGATATAGCAGTTTTTCTGTTCGGTTGTGCTTGCTTTGTTGGTTGAGTTGTAGTGGCGGCATTAGTCCTTGCCCCAGAGGAGGAGTCCACTTGTCTTTGAGCCTGTTCTTCCATGATTGAGTTCTCCTGCGACATAGAGCGTGGTTCTGTAAGGTTCTCATCTTGACACACTAGCACTTTGACTTTCATTGGAACATCTTGAAGGTAGATGGGAAGTTCCACCTCGCCCAAACAGGGGGTTTCCACACCTCCCAATCCTATGAGATAAGCTTCTATGGGATTGATGTTCAACTGCAAGTCTTGGCAGTAGGAAAGTCTAACTACACTACTTGCTGCCCCTAAGTCAATCAATGCTTTCACAGTCCTTGCACCCTTTCCTTGTCCTATCTCTATGGTCACGAATGGACGTCGGTCAATGACTTGAGAAGTCGCAATGCCTGATTTTTGGCACATATCCATGTGATATTTTGGAGCTTTTGAGTTGACATCTAGGCCTAGTCGCCTTAACTTATTTCGCCTTATGCGCTCTCTAGCCTCTGCTTGTGCTTCTTCCCTCACCCTTAACTCCTCTTCTTTTCGCTTCTTAGCAGTGTTGAGTCTCGTAAGCATATCCTCAGTAAGAGGTTCTTGATATAGCTTGACTCTACAACCACTAATATAGTTTGGCAAGATATCACCTTCTAAAGTAGCCAATTGAACCGCGCCGCTAGTGGAAATTCTGTTAATGATCATGGGTCCATATCCTCATTTTTCCCACTTACGGGCATGTTGTTTTAGTGTGTAAACCAACACTAGATCTCCCTCTTTCAGTCCCTTATCCTTAATGTGTGCATCAAAGTATGCCTTTTGCCTTTTCTTTGCAGCGTAGATGCCTCCTGCCGCTCGTAGCCTCGTCTCACCTAAGCGTTCTAGATCAAAGATCCTGGAGGACAACTCATGTCCATTCCACTCATGCTCTTGTGCTACCTTTAAGGCTGGGATGAGGAAGTCCAATGGTAGAACAGCATTCTGCCCGAAGACCATCTGAAACGGGGTGGCATTCAGAACCATTTTATAGGCAACTCGATAAGCCCAAACAGCATGATGAAGCTGTTTATCCCAATTAGAGCGTTTATTATTTACCAGTTTTGTCAATACGTTATAGAGGATCTTATTGGTGCTCTCGGCTTGTCCGTTAGCTTGTGGGTGATAAGGGGCAGACTTCTTATGTATCACCAAGAATTCTTGGAGAAGATTTTCAATGACCTCATTCAAGAAGTGTGTGACTCTATCGCTAACTAGCTCTATTGGTAGCCCATATCTTGTGAACACATTCTCGAATAAGAACTTAGCCGTAGTCTGAGCATCATTCTTTGTTGTGGCTTTGACTTCTACCCACTTTGTAAGGTAATCAGTGGCTACAATAATGTACTCTGCATGGGAGTTTCGAGCTGGGGGGTTAATAGGACCTATGAAGTCTATACCCCACTTTGAAAATGCACGTCCTCCCATCATTGGTCTCAAAGGCATCTCATCTTTTCTAACTGGATATTGTGCCCGTTGGCATGTGTCGCATTTCTTCACATAGGTATGTGCATCCATATGAAGAGTTGGCCACCAAAGTCCTGAGAAAAGAATGGTCTTGATTACTCGGTAAGGACCAAAATGTCCACCTGCAACACTACTGTGTGCAATCTCTAAGACTTTCATATAGTCTGATTCATGAACGCACAGTCTTAAGTAACCATCTTTGCCTCTTCGATATAGGTTGTCTCCTACCAAGGCATAGCCTTGAGCCTCTTGCTCCATGCTTCATCTTCTTGCTAGACTAGCCTCTTTGGGTAATCTTCCTGACCTCATAAACTCTACCAATGGAGCACTCCAATCTGGAATTAATGACACTTGATAAAGGGTCGCATGCTCCACTGGGGGTCTCTCTCTGCACATTGGACAATTCTTAATCCACTCATGTATTTCTTTGTCCATGCTAGGCCAATACACTCCTAAACGCTTTAGATTCTGCAATGTTTGTTGTTTAGAATAGTGATTTCCTAGCAATCCTTCATGAGCTTGTTGCAACCAACTACTATGTTCATCATCCTTGACACAACAAGCTAATACACCCTCAGTATCTTGTTTGTACATGCTTCCTACCAATATGTGATATTTTTGTGATTTTACAATTTCTTCTTGTGATGTTTTAACATTCTTATTTGCAGGTCCGAAGGTTAGGACTGGTACCAACTTATTTGCCCATTTAGGAACGACTTCTAAATTGAACAAATAAGCGTCAGGTAGTTCATCAGACACTCCTTGCGGTGACTCTCCTGAAGTGATGCGAGAAAGGTGATCTGCCCTAAGGTGGGTTCTACCTTTCCTGACAACAACTTCAAAGTCATATTCCATTAGTAAGAGAAACCATCTTACTAACCGTCCTGTATTGCAAGGTTTATTGAACAAATATAACAAAGCTTGATGATCAGTGAAAAACTTAAATTTGGTGGCCAATAAATAGTGTCTAAACTTCTTCACAGCATATACCATGCCTAAGCCCTCTCGCTCAGTTGTGGTATAGTTTCTTTTAGCTACAGTGAGTTGTCTACTAGCATATGCTATGGGCAAATCTAAGTTTCCGTCACCTGTGGGTTGTGCTAGCACACATCCTATGGCATGATTGGATGCATCCACATGGACATGGAATGGTTTATTCCAATCAGGAGTGGTCAGTATTGGTGCTGAGCACAAATGTTTCTCCAGTTCGTTGAAAGAATTCTCGCATTCGTCATTCCACTCAAAATTAGACAACAAGGCATAAAGGGGTCTAGCTATGATCGCGTACATGTGAATAAACCTACGGTAGTATCCACAATGGCCCATAAAGGCTTGTACCTCTTTAACATTCCTTGGCCTTGGCAGTTCCGCTATGGCTCGTACCTTATCTTTGTCGGTTGAGATTCCATTCTTAGAAACAATATGACCTAAGATTTTACCTTGACGCACCATGAACACACACTTTTCTAGGTTCAGACACACTCGATATTCTCTACACTTGTTGAAGATTTGTCTGAGCTCAGGGATGTGAAATCCTCTTTCTTGGGAATGAGCACATAAATCGTCCACATACACTTCTAAGCTCTTTCGCAAGAACTCTTTGAAGACATGACACATGAGCCTTTGGAATGTCACAGGTGCATTGGTGAGCCCAAATGGCATCACACGAAATGCAAAGATAAAAGTTGTTTTGTGTTGATCGTCTGGGGCAATGGCTACTTGATTGTAACCTGAAAATCCATCAAGAAAGCTATAAACTTCCTTGCCTGCAACACGCTCCAATAGGTGTTCCGTGATTGGAAGTGGATAACTATCTCTGATCGTAGCGGCATTAACTTTTTTAAGGTTAATACACACTCGCAACTTCCCGTTCTTCTTGGGCACCACTACAATGGGGGACACCCATTCAGTATGCTCAATCTCATAGATGAATCCAGCTTCAATCAGCCTATCAATTTCTTCTTTTATTTTGGCTGCATATGTATCATTATATGTGTAGGGCTTTTGTTTGGTGGGCTTGGCATCAGCAGTCATGGGGATAGTATGAGAGCAAATTCTTGGATCTACCCCTTTCAAGTCTCTATAATGCCATGCAAACACATCCCTATATTCCCTTAATAAAGCTACGAGCTCCATTTCCTCTCTTGCACTTAGGTCATCTCCTATGTATGTGCATCTCTCTTCGTTCTCTTCAATGGTCACTACAATTTTCTTGGTCTTTTCTTTATTATCATATGATTCCCCTATGATGGCCTCTCGCTTAGGCATTCGTACCAAAATTTTGCGGTCGTCAACTTCATATTTCTTGAAGTTTTCTGGTACTTCAAACAATGATTCCTCCTCTTCTTGTTTCACTGCTTTTCTTTTCTTTTTCTTTTGACTGCTCTCACTTCCATCCTTTGAATTTACCATTTTAGTACTTGTGAGAGGTTCTTCTTCTTTCTGGGTGAACACTCCTATATCTTCTAGATAGTGCTGCTCTGAGTTAAAGCAACTATCCATCACAATGGACTCTATATCATCGTCATTCTCTTCTTCTTCTATGACATCACTAGGCTCACATTCTTCTAGCAAGGGCTGACACATGAACACTGAGATATCATAACCCTCCTCGTCACAATGAGGTGTCCATTGTTCTTCATTGACAACAATGTCCATGGTGGCTAAGATTTCTGGCCAGCCATGAGGCTCAAATTCCTCATCTGGGAAGATCATCGGTGTGTAGGCTGGGTCTCTAATGGGTCTATCTCCTGGCAAAGTTCCTTCTTCTCTTGCCTTTAAACGTTTTTCCTCTTCCTCTACGACCTTGCACATCCACAAATGCGTATCTTCATGCAACCATGATAGATCAGGTGAACTTTCAAACTGCACTGAGATAGAATCTTCTTTCGCTTTGTGGATAGAATTCCACTGTAGGGGTGGTACATCTCTGAAGGTGTAATCCTTCAAATTGACCTTGGTGGTGACCCCTAAGTGTTGTAAGTACAAGGAGTTGGTTCCCCAATCCTGTACTATTTGCAATTGTCGTAGGAAGGGTCTTCCTAGGATCATCTCATAGACATTATTTTTCTCAAAGTGACATATAGCAAATGTATGTTCAAAATCCACACCACAAGTGGTCAGAGTTATCCCTTCGAGCAATCCTAGAGGTCTTTCAAAATGAACGTCGGCCATTTGAAGCTTCATTCTAGTTGGTCTTAATGTGGGTTTGCCCCATTGCTTCCACAAGGAGGTGGTCGTAATAGCAACACCAGCACCTAAATCTATGATTGCTTTGGTTGTGTAACCTTGGTAGGTGATTGGAAGATAAGTATTACCTTCTTCACCCTCACACATGTCCCCTATTTTGTCTAGAGGTATCTCTGGAACTTTTTGCTTAGAGCCTGTTTTTGGCTTATCGGAATCAAGTTCTGGAACCTAATCCTTCACATGATTCCATAGCTCAGGTTTTGCTTTGAGCAGCTCTTCTACAGTGAGATGACACTGAACCTTAGTATTCTTCACGACATCCGTGTTCCTTGGAACCACTGAGTCTTCATTTCTTACTATTATTATGGGAGCTCTAATCTGGAGAGATTCAGATTCCCATGGGCCTGGAAATTGAGGCAATTCTTCTAGGGTATTAGATTCAAAATCTAATCTTTCATCTTCTTGTTGTTTTGCTTCATCTCTGTAAATAGATGGAATGTCTTGGGGAAATTGATCATGAAGATCATCAATCTCACGAATAGGAGGGGAATTACCCTTCTCCTTGGCCCATTTCTCCTCTTGTATTTGCCGCAAGAACTCTTGAGAGTACTGTTGAATTGAAGGAGGTATTCCAGCATCCGTGGAATTAGGAACATATGCTCCCATTGGTGGTGAGCTTCCCCTTTCAATAACTGGTTGAGCCTGTGGAGGTAAAGAAACTTGTGGTTTGTTTACCAACTGCTCTAATCTTTCTAGTAAGCCCTGGAAATGCAAATCCGGTTTGACAGAGTTTGTCTGATTGAACTTTTGACTAGTCTTGAGTATAGCTTGAGCTTGTTCTACCATTTTCATTCGTTCAATCTCTAAGTCCGCTCTAGGGTGACTCTTGTCTAGGTTTGCAACTGTTGGCCCTTCTTGAAGTCGAGCCTGGTAGGCCTTGAACATCATGTCCAAGCCTTTTGGGGTTGGATCTGCAAGAACAGACCCTGGTTGCGGCCTATTTACAATGGGTGGTGGGATGGGATGAGATGGAGTGGATGGAGTTTCGACATGTGAGGGGTTTTGAGATGCGATGTCTTCTATTTTTGTTTTTGCATCTTTCAAGCTTTCTTCTAGTTCCGATAACTTTTTATTCCACTTGCGATTAGCCTTCTCTCTGGTATCTTTCCATGTTTTTGTTTTCTTCCTACTAGGTTCTCCCGATTCACTCGACTCCGATTGCTCTGCTGGTTTATCCTGTTTTAAGGCTTGTGCTCTAGTGACAGCTTGTATAGGAGCCACATTACTGCAACTTGAACTTGAATCCGCCACTAAGCCTACCACATTAATAGGTGTAATCTTGGGTGCACTAGAGGGGTTTCTTGGACAATCTCTGGGGAGATGGTCTTTGCCACAATCAGGACAAAAAGCTTGTATTGTGATAGCCTGTCCTTGACTCGGGGATGGTGGATGGGGACAATCACGAAGGAAATGGTCACTCTGACATCTGAAACATGGTCCTCTAGGGGCTTGTGGTCTTACTTGTCTCAATTGGGGCCTAGGGTTAGCATTTGTGTACATGACATTGGAGTATTCAGACTCTCAATTTTGTTCCATAGGTGGTGCCTCATATTGATACGGATAAATCTCACTATGTTCAGGTGACTCTGTGTAATAAGCATGTGGACTACCTTCATGGGAGTAGTCTGAACTATGAGCATGAGAGTCATTCTCTGAGATCAGTGGGGTCACTGGCACCAATGCTCTATTAAGGTTCTCTTCTACCACTGCATACTTAATTGGAATTGCATTGGCAGGAGCTGGTGGTTGGTTTCCCAAGACTGGTTGTGGCCTATATGGTGCCTAATATTGTTGTTGTGGTCTATAATATGGTTGTTGGTATTGGTTCTGATACCTACCTTGTGGGTAAGGTTGCTGATAATTCTGTCTAATAGCCTGCCTATTGTAGGGACAATCTTGAGCCGTATGGTTTGTGTACTTCCTTTCAGTAGTGCAGTATGGGGTATTCCTTTCTCTCATGTTCTGGTTGTGCATTGGGCATACATTAGCCATGTGGTCGCCTCCGCAAGTATAACACCGATTCAATGGGGTGACTCTCGGTGTTTGTCTATTTTGGACTCCCAGCTTCTTGGCAACTTGCTCAGCTATCTCCTCTATTTCCGTGGAGATTTTCAAAGTATGACTAGTAGAACTATCAGAATCCTTATAGAGTTTGGACAATCCTAATTCCTCTCCCAAGTTATCTTCTATGTCGATGCACGTCCGCACACACTCTTCTATGGATCTAGGCTCTTTCAAGTACACATATGATCTTAAGTTAGTGCTTAGTAAGCCATCTAAAAACAAAGCCACTTGTTTGGCTGGTGTGGGTAACTCTGGAGCAGGGCATCTCTCTAGATACTATCTGAACCTTCTACCTGCTAGCCGCACTGTTTCTTGGGGTGTCTGCTTGAAGCTGTGGATCAAAGATGATGTGTTATGCCTGATACCACTCTTGGAAAATTCTACAATGAATTCGTCTAGCAGTTGACCTATATCGCGATAGTTGCGACTACTCAGTGGTTGAAACCAAGCCAAGGCAGTGCCCTTAAGAGTCAAACCAAATGCCTCATACTGGGTGAACAAGTCCTCAACCTGCTCAGTTCTTAACACTTGTTTGAACTCGGCCACATGATCATAAGGATCTCCTGACCCGTCAAAATAATTCTTCATTGCCTTGATCACTTGAGTGGGTCTAAGGGTTCTTGGGTGCTCTCGGGGTCTAGACAATGGAAAATCATGTTCATCTCTTTGTTGCCTATGTGCTTGATGTCTCTCTCTTTCAGGTCTTTCATTTTCAAATCCTGACCTATTCCTGCCCACGATGTGTGCAAAACTTACCTCAGGTCTCTCTCTAGTTCTTTCTCTTTGGGCTTCATGAGCGTGGGATGCTCCTACTCCTTGGAGGCCATGGGAAAGATTGGATCTTGGTGGAGGGAAACTCAATTCACTCTTCCAAGTATATGCATGTCTATCATGTTCTGTTACCAAGAAAATTTTCTCTGATATGTTATCCAGGTAGACCACTTTGTCTGGTGTCTCTGGATCCTTGAACTCGTAGATGATGACTATGCCCAATTGGCTAGGTTGATCTGGCTTGAATCTCCAAAAGGCTTCCTCTGTTTCTCTATTCAAGAATAGTTCTATGCTTTTGTTGTCTTGAGGGATCCAATCCGGAGTGATCACTCGGGTCAAAATTGACTTACCTCTAGGAGTCTGCGGTCCTTGTCCTACATTTCCTTGTTCTAGGTCTCCTATTTCATTCTCAGGAATGACATTTCCAAACTCATCAGTCCTATCTGGTAGGCTGGTGACCACATACATGGTTCCTTCCTTATCAATGTATGAACCCTCTTCGAACTTGACCACCGGGTGTTCAAGTCCAAAGGGTTGATCTGGATTTTTGAGTTGGACCACTGATCGCCTTAGGCCATCCTCATAGATGCGAGCACCTAATCGGTTGGTCCGAATATATTCCAACTGTGTCTTATAGGGACCTTCTGGTGTTTGTAAATAATCAGTTCCTGAGCCACCTACAGGTTTCCCCATGCTAAAAGACATTTCTGAATCACTTGTGTCTGAACTTAGTCTGTAAGGATGACCACTTAGTTGTTGTGCCCAAGACTTAGCTGTATGGTTGACACTAGCCTCAGAAGATCTAATGCTTTGTTTATCCTTGCCTAGGTGTCTACCAGACCTCAGGCTCATAAGCTTTGTCTTCTAGTCCCAAAATTCCCCTTTGTATTGCTCAAAATCCCTTGGGGCCCCCTTGGTTTCCTAGTCCCATGGGAGGGTCAACTTCAAAATATCCTATATGAAAATCAACGCATTATTCTTATAAAAAACAGCTGAGGCCGTGTAGGATTTGAAACGAGCTTTCCAACGAGCTACAGAGCTCAAAAAATGGACTTTGGATGAAAAAGTTATGTCAAATCAGGCTCCTGGGGGTCAAAACAGGCAGACAGGACCTTTTGGAAAAAATCGCGATTTTGTGAAATCAAGAGAATCGCGATTTTGTGAAATCAGAGAATCGCAATTGTGTGAAATCAGAGAATCGCGATGCTGTGAAGTCAAAGAATCGCGATTTTGAGCACAGAATCGTGTTTTTGAAAATCGCGATTTTGAGCACAGAATCGTGTTTCAGAGAATCGTGGTTCACAAAATCGTGGTTCACAGGATCATGATTCACAAAATCGTGTCTTCACAGAATCGTATTTTAGAGAATCGTGTTCTAGAGAATCGTGATTTTGTCTTAGAGAATCGTGGTTTTCAAAATTTAGAGAATCGCGATTTTGAGTACAAGCACAGAGTCGTGTTTTTTGAAAATTGTGATTTTGAGCACAGAATCGTGTTTTAGAGAATGGCGATTTTGTCTCAGAGAATCGTGTTTTCACAGAATCGGGGTTCACAGAACTGTGATTCACAAAATCGTGTTTTCATAGGATCTTGTTTTCACAAAATCGTGTTTTCACAGAATCGTGTTTCACAGAATCATATTCTAGAGAATCGCGATTTTGTCTCAGAGAACCGTGATTCACAAAATCGTGTTTTTCAAAATCGTGGTTCTCAGAATCGTGTTTTTTGAGATGAAAATCGTGATTTTGTCTCAGAGAATCGTGTTTTCACAAAATCGTGTTTTAGAGAATCGTGTTCTCACAGAATCGTGTTTTTGGCTGAAAATCGTGATTTGTGAGAATCCCGATTTTGAGCACAACCACAGAATTGCGATTCTGAGAATGACCACAGAATCGTGATTCTTTCAGCAAGCTTTTAGGCGGGAAACAGAAAATCGTGATTTTCAAAAAATTTGAATTTTCACAGAATCGCGATTTTCATCACAGAATCGCGTTTTTTGGCGGGAACTTCGAATTTTTGAGCGCCCAGCAATGGCGAGCTCCGTATGAGCAGAAAATCATGAAAAACACAGGCGCTTGTTCTCCCTTGCACTTCCTAACTCCTTCCCACACAATAATGCATGAAAAATGGTATGAAAATGGGGAAAATGCACTAAAAAACAAGAAATTTCTATGAAGAAGAAGATGGAAGAAGGTGGAGATGATGATGATGAAGAAGATGAAGAAGAAAAATCAGAAAATGAACAAAAATGATAGTTTTTTTACCTTCCAACGCCACAAATCTACGATCTTACCATCACAATGCTCGTCCTCGAAGCTCTCTCCCTGGCAACGGCGCCAAAATTTGGTGTAGCTCAAGCGTAAGCACCACCTCCTTTACTTGTCAATCCGCGGAGACGTGAGGACCGGTATGAAGACCACGAGCACGTGACAGCACAAGTGCGTGAGTGAAAGCACACGAACATGCACACACATACACACACACGCGCACAAGGTAAGATCAAGAGAGGAACAATGGAAAGCTTCGATTGCACAAGAGGCCCTGTCCAGACCTAGTGTCCGGCCTAGTTAAAAATTAGGTTCCAGGGCTTATTTGAGGGCTCAAAAGAAGTCTAAAAATTATGAAAATTGGTAGGATGATAGTTCTAATACTCCTCAAGCTCAAGGACTCCTCGGCTTGGACAAAATGGAGTTAAAAAAAATAGAAAATGGCATTTACGATGGTTTTTAGTGATGAAAATCACGATTTTTGTAGGGGATTCTTCTGAAAATTTGACATACACTTCTTGGAGCTCCCTACTTGCTCTCTCTTCTTCTATGTCCACTTCTTTGATGTGCTTCCACGTTTTATGCTTGACCTTGAGTTCCAACATACCACCATCTCCACTAGCTTGTGTAGGATCATCGAGAGCTTTTGGAGAAATCAGAGCAAGTGCCATTGTGTGCAAGCTTGGGAACACACTTCCAGGGCTGACAAGTATAGCAAGGAGAAGCGACTTGAGGTTGGAACATCTCTCAACCCCCTCCGTCCATTCTTAGCTTAGGGTAAGTGTGAGTAGTTGTCTTGATTGACTAGGGGTACAATAGGAATACTCAAGTTCTAAGAGCCTCTAATTTCTCAAGTCCAAGAATAGGTTAAAGTGCAGTCAAGGGACAACTTAAAGGAAAAGAACTTAAGCTAATTGGACGAAGAACATCAAGTGCGACACACTTAAGTGCTCCTGACAACACTTAACTAAAGACAAGAAAACAAGTACCTAAGAAGTTAAAAAGAACAAGTGATTGGTATCAAAGAATCAGCAACGTGGTTGTACAAGGATCATTGGGTTAATTGGAAGGGCATATGAACCTTAGATCTGGAAGACACCTAGGGAGAGACCATCAGAGTATTAGATCATCCAAGGCTAGTGTCAACCATACAGTGAGATCTTGGGCCCAACAGTTGAGTGATTATCCCTACGGCTTAGACTCAGAAACTAGTGACTCTGAGATGTCTTATAACTTGGAAAGACCTGTTGGTAGCTCAAGAGTGGCATACCTAGAAAAACATGAGGGCCCCTACAAGACTCAATTGGAATATATCAGGACCAACCCCTTAAGTGCACGCATCTATGAGGATGGTCTGAGAAGATCTGTTGTTCAAATTAAAAACCCAGATCAGCCCATTGGACTAGAATACCCTGTAGTCAAGTTCAAAAATGGTTCCTACATAGATAAAGAAGGAACCATGTATGTGGTCAGCAACCAACCAGAAAGGATGGATGAATTTGGCAACATAATCTCTGAACCTAAAATAGGTGACATAGAGCAAGGGAACTTAGGAAAAGAGCCAAAAACCCCTAGAGGCAAGTTGGTTCTGACTAGAATAATCACTCCTGAGTGGGAAGTAGGAGCACTTACCATCTATGAATTCGAAGATCTTGATAGCCCAGGCAAAGCGACCTACCTAGATGATGCTTCTGAGAGGATCTTTGTGGTCTGAAATCATGAAAGACACGCATACACTTGGAAGGGTGAATTTGTTTTCCCCAACCTCAATCCACTATGTCTTATGGTCACCAAGGAGCAGGAACATCTCAGGCTCATGGGACTCAAAGAGAAAGGAGTAGAGATAGAACCAAAGTGAACTTTGCTAACCCATTGGGAAGAGAAAGAATGAGGACAGAGACAGATAAGATGGACAGGGATGGACATAGGGATCCAAGGAATCCAATAAATGCAAATGAATTCCCTCTCCCAAGGCCTACAGAACATGCTAGAACCTTAAGGCCTACACAATTGGTTAAGTCCATGAAGAATTGCTTCGATGGCACAGGAGACCCGTATGACCATGTAGCAAAGTTTAGGAAAGTTTTGAGAGCTGAGCAAGTTGAAGACTTGTTCACTCAATACAATGCTTTTGGCCTAACTCTCAAAAACACTGCCTTGACTTGGTTTCAACCGCTTTACCAAGGTCACTTCAGAAATATAGATCAACTTCTTGAAGCATTCATCACTGAGTTTTCCAAGTGTGGTATTCGGCATAACACATCCTCCCTGATATACAGCTTCAAGCAAACACCTCAAGAGACAGTGAGGCTCGCAGGAAGAAGGTTTAGGCAATACCTAGAGAGATGCCCTGTTCAAGAGTTACCCACTCCAGCCAAACAAGTGGCCTTATTTCTAGATGGATTGTTAAGTACCAAACTGAGATCATATGTGTACTTGAAGGACCCTAGATCCATAGAAGAATGTGTACGCATGTGCATAGACATTGAGGATAATATAGGGGAGGAATTAGAGCTCTCAAAGATCTATAAAGATTCAGATAGTTCTACTAGCCTTGCTTCCTCACAATCCACATCAATTGAAGCTCTAGTAGAAAAGGTAGCTCGGAAATTAGGCATCTCTAGCAAGCAGATTCCTAGATTTGCCCCAGGAAAATGATGCTACACCTGTGGAGGAGACCATATGGCTAATGTGTGCATATCATGGCTCAACCCCAAGTGAACCCTAACAGCCAATACTGCACCATAGAAAGGAGATACACCAACCACACTGCACAAGAATGCCCATATAACAAACAAGCTGTTAGACAAAATTATCCTCAGACTTACCCACAACAAGGAAAATACGAGAATGAGTACCCACAACAATAGTATGGTAGGCCCCAGCAATCTTATCAAAGTTAAAGGTTCTTCAATCCTTCAACCAAGCAATTCACTACAAGTAGAGATGTTGTGTTTGAAGAACACAGGTCTTGGTATGATGAAGACAAACAAAAGGTAACACTACCGTATGATCTTGATTCTGACTCTCATCAATTAGGAAGCAAGCATGATACACAGGTCCAAGATCCAAGAAGTGATACAAACAATGACCAAGATGAAAGAGAAAAGGATTACAAGCTATGGAAGTCAAGAGGCAAAGCAAAGATGCAAGAGGTTGGAGAATGCTCAAAACAAGCACCTAGAAGATCAGCAAGAGAGAAGAAACAACCAGAAAGGTATGGATATGATTCCACAATTGTTACGAAGCATTCAATATGCTTGGCAAAAGACTCTATTTTAGAGGAACCCTCAACCTATGAAGAGGCAAAGCGAAACCCTAATTGGGAAAAGGCCATGAAAGAAGAGATAGATGCATTGAAGGAAATGGACACTTGGGATTTGGTTCCAATGTCACCAAATCAAAAGGTAATTGGTTGCAGATGGGTATATAAAGTTAAAAGAAATTCAAATGGATCAGTTTGCAGGTACAAGGCAAGATTAGTTGCCAAAGGATGCTCACAAACTCATGGTATAGACTATGAGGAAACATTCTCACCAGTTGCAAAGGTGACTACGATCAGGACATTGATAAGTGTAGCTGCTGCAAGGAATTGGAGACTCCTCCAGCTTGATGTGAAAAATGCATTCTTAAGTGGTTGGATAAGTGAAGAGGTATACATGTCACAACCACCAGGTTTTGAAAACCCTAATCATCCATCTTATGTTTGCAGACTTAAGAAAGCATTGTATGGATTGAAACAAGCTCCTAGAGCTTTGAATTATAGGTTGGTTACATATCTTCAAGATCAAGGGTTCAAAGCTAGCAGCTCAGATCCTTCTCTATTCATCAAAAGGGATCACAATGAGGTTATCTATATATGTGTATGTGTAGATGATATTATTGTGACAGGTGATGATCTAAATGGCATTCAAAGGATCAAGAGACACATGCAAGAGGAGTTCAAAATCAGTGACCTAGGTGAGCTCACATATTTCCTAGGTAAGCAGGTGATATACACACATGAAGGAATGTATTTGACTCAAAGAAGATACATTCAGGATCTTCTTCTCAAGTTCAAAATGGAGAACACTAAACCTGTAGGTACACCTTTGGAGATGAATCATAAACTTAGTGTTTATGAAGGTGAGAAAATTGAAGACATTAAAGAGTATCAAAGCTTGGTAGGTAGCTTGATATATGCTACTCATACAAGGGCAGACATCTCATATAGTGTGGGAGTGCTTAGTCAGTTCATGCCCTCACCGAGAAGACCACACATGGATGCGGCTAAGAGAGTACTTAAGTATCTCAAAGGTACAATCAACGAAGGTATATTCTATCCTTACTCTTCAAATTTGGATATCAAAATCTACTCAAATGCAGATTGGGCAGGAGCTAAGGATGATAGAAAAAGTACATCTGGTTACTTAGCATTTGTAGGTTCGAAGCTAGTGTCATGGAGTTCCAAGAAGCAACCAACAGTTGCTTTATCCTCAACTGAAGCTGAGTATAGAGTCTTGACCATAGCAACTCAAGAGGCAATATGGTTAAAAGCATTGTATACAGATTTGGGACTTGTGAGTTCCAAACCTCACATATTTGGAGATAATGTAAGTTCCATGCATCTAGCAGCAAATCCTATTTTCCATGCGAGAACCAAGCACATAGAAGTCCATTACCAGTTCATCAGGGAGAAGCTCATGGCAAAGGAGATTGACATTTCTTTTGTTCCAACTGAAAAGCAAGTAGCAGATATGATGACGAAGGCACTTGATGGAATAAAGCTTTGTAGATTCAAAGCTATTGCAGGTATGCAACGTATCAGAGAATGAAGACTCAAGCATACTTTAGCTTGAGGGGGAGATGTTGGAACATCAAGCTTACACTATGCTTGAGGTGGATTTGATCTACATCAAAGGCTATCGCGTCGAAAGAATATCCGTTGGAGAGTTCTTTTTCATATGCTCATTTATTGTATTTTTTTGAGAGATTTTTGATGGTTCATTTACTCTTGTAAAAGCCTTGAGCTTTACACATGTAAAGATAGAAAGATAGAGCCCAAATCCCACGAATTTGTGGTGGTTGAAGTTGCATTCAATCAAGCAATCAATCATCTAAAAGTAGATCAAACTAGATCTTCACTTTTTTTAGATTGTAGGAAAGTGAATTGATTCCCTCCAACAACCATTCCCACCTTCATTTGAATTCAAATTCCACTTGTAGAAGTCGTGGAAAACTCCTAGAGTTTATATAAATACTTGAAATCACTTGTACATTACATGGAAGCAATATACATACACTTGTGACCATCATTGTCTTGCTCCTTCAATTCTCTACATCATCTTCTTTGCCAATAGTAATCTTGCAGAGGATGCTGCTCTCTCTCCAAATCTCCAAGTTGAGTGCAAGATGGCTCATTGGAAAGGTATTAGTCTCTAGTTTATGCCTATAAATTTGCAAAGCATTTGGTTCAGTATATTGGGAAAAATCTGAGTTTTTCTGTCTCAGGGTCAATCTCTGCATATTCTTAAAAATAGGAAGTACCACCAGTGAATGTCGCATTCATTCCTATAGCATATTTTGCTTATTCCTTATATTTTTGTGCATTCTATACACTCAACCCTATGTGCATCACTCCCATAAAAGGATTTTTTCTAATTGTAATCACGCTGGTTGCTATGGGCATTTGAAGTTCATTGTCTCTTCCATAGATAGTAAGTTTTTTGAGCTAGTCGTCCCGCGAACCTATCTGTTTTGTATCGACTCATTCTCCTTGATGCTCCAAAGTACATAGTGTGTTTCTTTGCACTTATCGCATACCTATAAGGTCTATTTGAGTCTCCATAAGCTCAAGGGCTGGTCTTGTGCCGGTTGGCTTTACCAAAATTCGTCGCTTCGAAATGCACTTTTCTACCTTCTACAAGCTTCTCCAAGTTCTTTCAGGCAAGGAAGTGTACAGCTTCTTAGATGGGTTCTCTGGTTACAATCAAGTAGCCATTGCACCAGAAGATCAGCATAAGATGGCTTTTGCCATAGAGTGGGGCATATTTGCCTTTCGCGTAATGTCATTTGGTCTAACCAATGCACCCGCGACCTTTCAGAGGCTGATGCGCCATGTATTTAAAGAATTCTTGCGGAAGAATTTGGAATTCTATGTTGATGATCTCTATGCTCATTTCACCATTAGACAAACACATATACCTGAACTCAGGCAAATCTTTGACAAATGTAGAGAATATCAAGTCTGCATGAACCCCGAAAAGTGTGTTTTCATGGTCAGGCAAGGCAAGATTCTAGGACACATAGTGTCAAAGAACAGCATATCCACTGATGAAGAGAAAGTGAGAGCTATCGTAGAACTACCTAGGCCAAAGAATGTCAAGGAAGTGCAAGCTTTCATGGGGCATTGTGGCTATACCGCGTTTTATACACATATATGCCATCATTTCAAAGCCTCTGTACGGACTTTTGACCAATTTTGAGTGGACTGATGAATGTGAGAAATCTCTCGATGAGCTTAAACGGCAATTGTGTTCAGTACCAATCTTGACTACACTAGATTGGAACAAGCCATTCCATGTCCATGTGGATGCATCCAATTATGCTATTGGGTGTGTACTTGCACAACCTACGAGCGAAGGTAATATGGATCTTCCAATTGCCTATGCTAGTAGGCAGTTAAATGCATCTGAACGAAATTATACAACTACTGAGAGAGAAGCATTAGGCATGGTATATGCGGTTAAAAAATTTAGACACTATTTGCAAATAAGTTTAAATTTTTTACTGATCATCAAGCTCTACTTTACTTGGTAAACAAGCCATGCAATACAGGTAGATTAGTAAGATGGTTCCTCTTACTAATGGAATATGACTTTGAGGTAGTGGTGAGTAAGGGCAAGACTCACTTGAGAGCAGATCATCTCTCAAGGCTCACATCCGGAGAGGCCCCACAAGGAGTATCAAATGACCTTCCTGATGCTTACTTGTTTAATTTGGAAGTTGTACCACAGTGGGCCAAGACCTTAGTGCCAGTACTAACATATGGGCCTAAACGTCCAAAAGTAAACACTCAAGATAGGGAGGTAGTAAAAGCCCAGAAGTACCATATCATGGCAAGGAGTATGTACAAACATACAGATCAAGGAATATTAGCTTGTTGTGTGGAAGAGGATGAGTACGCTAAGTGGTTGCAATTAGCACATGTGGGTGCATTAGAGCAACACTACTCGAGGCAAAGAACTTTACAGACACTAAGGAGACTCGGAGTGCACTAGCCAACTATGGAAGCAGATGTCCATAGGATGTGCAAGGAATGCCCAATCTACCGTACTAAACCATCAGTGGAACATGCCACTCTTTATCAAGTGTCTTTAGTGCCAGATTGGAGCAAACCATTAGTAGCCTTCTTGAGGACGAGAACCTTTCCCCAAGATATGACATTGGCTAGACAAAGGAGCTTAGAACAACAAGCTTTAGACTATACTCTCATTGGAGATAATCTATACAAATGAGGAAAAGATGGGTATCTTAGATTGTGTGTCCATGAGAGTGAATATCTTAAGATCCTGGAAACTACTCACCAAGGTGTAGCAGGAGGACATTTTGGATCAGATAGGGTGATCCAAGCAATACTATTTGCAGGTCTTTGGTGGCCAACCCTTCACATGGATGCACATACCTATGTGAAGACGTGTGATGTTTGCCAACGAACTCAGTATCCTATACGCAAAAATAAGATTCCATTGAAACCTATGATGGGTGTACGTGCATTCTCTAAGTGGGGAATAGACTTTGTTGGTCCTATTAATCCCCCAATTAAGGGTTCCCATGCTGAATACATTATTGTGGCCATTGACTATCTAACCAAATGGGTAGAAGTAGAAGCTACAATGAAGAACGATGCCCAAATGATAGCTAAGTTCTTATTCGAGAATGTGTTCACCAAATACGGATTGCCAATAGATTTAGTGAGTGATAGAGGCACGCACTTCTTGAATGAAGTCATTGAGAACCTTCTCCAAGAATTCTTGGTGATACATAAGAAGTCGGCTCCCTATCATCCACAAGCTAACGGACAAGCCGAGAGCACCAATAACATTTTATGCAATGTATTGATGAAATTAGTGAATAATAAACGCTCTGATTGGGATAAACAGCTACACCATCTTGTTTGGGCATATCGAGTTGCCTATAAAACGGTACTCCAAGCCACACCCTTTCATATGGTATTTGCCCAAAATGTTGTGCTAATGGAATAGACCAATGATTATTAATAGGATCTCCACAAGTGGAGCAATTCAACTAGCCACACTAGAAGGCGACATCCTACCGAGTTACATCAGTGGATGCAGAGTTAAATTATATCAAGAACCCCTCACGGAAGAGATGTTAAATCGACTCAACACTGCCAAGAAACGTAAAGAAGAAGAAAAATGAATCCGAGAAGAAGCACAGGCAGAAGCTTTAGAACGCATCCGACAAATGAAATTGTGAAGACAAAGAAGAGATCAACCAATGGCTGACACTCAAGAAGTCCTAAGTTATCACATGGCCATGTGCAAAGCATCAAGCGAATGATCCCATAGGATAGTTGATCGATGACCCTTTGTGGCCCTTGAGGTAGGACAAGGAGAGAGTGCAAGGACAGTAAGAGCTTTGATTGACTCAGGAGCAGCCACTAGTGTAGTATGATTTTCTTATTGCCAAGAATTGCAATTGAAGGTCAATCCTATAGAGGCATATCTCATAGGATTGGGAGGTGTGGAAACCCCTTGCATGGGTGAGGTGGAACTTCCCCTCAACATTCAAGAGTTTCTAATGGTAGTCAAAGTGCTAGTATGTGAAGACGAGGATCTTACCGAACCTCTTATCTTGGTCCAAGACTGGATCTATGATCATGTAGTCAACCTCAACCTAAGAAGTGGACTTCTTCATGCTTGGGTGGGCCAAAACCACATCACAATGGAATTAGAGAATCAATCACTTAGGCCACTAGAAAAGGCACCAAATCCTGGTCCCTCCTAGAACCCACATGAAGATAACGATGCTATTCTTGTCCAAAGTTCTATGGTGCATAAGATTGTCACTCTTGACGAAGGTGCAGAAGTCAATGAGGAGTTCCACGACACAGAGGAGGCTGATGATCAAGAAGCATGAGCACCAACCTATGCAATATAAAGTACCTCTTGGCATGAAGCAGATCTAGATATGCAAGGGTGGAAAACCCACGACTCTAGAGACAGGCTCTCAAAGATGCACCAAACGAGCTACATCATCGAGGATTACAACAAAGGAGTACCATAGCCAACAATCTAGACATACCATTTCTATATGGGTCCCAAAGTGGTCAATGAAGGCTATCCCAAATGCTAAACAAATATGGGTGCCCAAGACCTCCTTACAAGCTCAAATAGCTTCACCTCCATTCACTAGATTGAGTCAACATTCACAAGCACTCTTGGCACAAATCCCAAGGCAAACACCTACACTCAACACCATTACATCTCCGGTCACACATAGGAATGTCGGGAAATGGGTACCCAAAAATTCCCAAGTCCAACACAATCCAGTCCACAAATCTTTACATGTCATCACCATTAAAAGCTACAATCCCACAATCAAAGTTTGGAGACTGAAACCACGGATCAAACCCCCTGACCCAATTTTGTAAATCATTCCACTCTGACGTAGGTGCATTTTGAGTACATTGCACATCCAAATGTATGCATCTAGGGTGAACACTAACCTACTAACCAGCATTCACCTACTAACCAGCACGAATATGGTTCGCGCTTTACTTGGCAAAAACAGGTGCACTACCGATTAAGCTTCCTATATGGATTATGGAGCAGCTATATGAATCAAATAAAAGGTCATCCAAGAAGTCAGTGGTGAATGGTTGTTGTGCAATCATGCACATCATCTACAGGTCCTTAGCATACCATGTACCCATTGAACGCGCTTTAACTTGGTCACAACTACAAATGTTTAAGAGACTCAAAACTGCCACACATCAATCCAAGCGCATGAGGGGCTCAATTCCCTGTGTCCAGACACGCAAAGTTCTGACGACTCCGAAAGTTTCTCCATGAGGGGATGCCACTGTGCCTCCCTTTACCATTAGAATACCCAGATCTAGATCTGAAGGCACATCACAAGCTTCCCCATCGGCTCCTCCTGTCCCACCTGAATTGGAATTTGCTACAACTGGAGAAATTGAAGGAATGAGCACCTTTGACTTCAAATCATTCTTATAGAATACCCAACTCTCTGATGTAGAATTCTTTTCGGGACACAGAAGAATAGGGCACCTCTTCCCAAAGACAGAGGAAATCCACAGAAGGCCGCCATGTACATTGGGGTCACCAAATGTGTCCATCCCTCTTCATATGTGCATGCAACATTTTGCATTTTTTGGTCAAGATAGATTCACACAACCCCACAAACGAATATGGTTCGCTCTTTACTTGGCGGAAACAGATGCACTACCGATTAAGCTTCCTGTATGGATTATGGAGCAGCTATATGAAGCAAATAAAAGGTCATCCAGGAGGTTAGTGGTGAATGGTTGTTGTGCAATCACACGCATCATCTACAGGTGCTTAGCATATGATGTACCCATTGAACGTGCTTTAACTTGGTCACAAATACAAATGTTTAAGAGACTCAAAACTGCCACACATCAATCCAAGCGCATGAGGGGCTCAATTCCCTGTGTCCAGACACGCAAAGTTGTGACAACTTCGGAAGTTTCTCCACGAAGGGATGCCACCGTGCCTCCCTTTACCATTAGAATACCCAGATCTAGATTTGAAGGCACATCACAAGCTGCCCCATCGGCTCCTCCTGTCCCACCTGAATTTGAATTTGCTACGACTGGAGACATTGAAGGGATGAGCACCTTCGACTTTGAATCATTCTTACAAAATACCCAACTCTCTGATGTAGAATTTTTTTCGGACATAGAAGAACAGGGCACCTCTTCCCAAAGACAAAGGAAATCCACAGAAGGCCGCCATGTACATTGGGGTGATGATCAGCAAAGAACTTCATCTCAACAACCAGAACACCCAGAGGACAAAGAAGAAGCACAAGCAGAAGAAACCATCGGAGCCCCAACATATACTACGATACTTCGGAGGCTATATCAAATCATGGAGCGAGTGCGGGCACAATAACTGCTCATGAACAGAATAGTAGAATGCTCATGGTGCAGCTCTTGGAAGAAGTTGGGGTTGACTCTGAATATAGTGAAGGTCTCCTATTGATGGCAGAAACTTATGGTGTAGTGGAAACAGTCAGATCAGCATTATAGGGGCCTCCCGTACAATATGATCCGCGAAGATTCCAAACACGGCCATGGTCCAGTAAAAACATCCAGATTCCCATTGCTACGAGGGAAGAACCTATTATTGCTTCTGAACCAATTGAGACAACCTCCCAAGAAGCAAGAACTCTTGGCTGAGAACCCGCAGCCACCCAAGAAGAGTCAACAGAGCCACTACCACCCACATCCACACCCCCACCATCACCTCCTAAAACAGAAGCTGAAGACACCACCTCGATTGCCCAACCCACAGAGCAAGCCTTCATCTTCTGTACTCCCACCTCCAGTTCAACCTTGTTCTCCTCCTTTGAAAACCCTGTCTATCAGGCCACCACCATCACTACTGAATCTCTCATGGAGACATGCATAGGACAACTAGCCCCCACACCCTCGGTCATAGGCCATCCTGACACTAGATCCATATTTTTTGGATTCCCTACCACCACGCCCCCTTTCATGGCCTTCCTGCCTCTAGATTCTCACTTCCCACCCCCCATACCACCAATCCTTCAACCCGCCCATGACTACCTTTGTAGAATGTTTCAAGCCACCACCCAACCCTCCTCGTCGATCTCATTCCCACCATCCACACAACACTTATTCACCACTATCACACACACACCACCTACCATTCTGATATATATGGTAGATACCACCTTCACCCCCACAGCTGAAAGCATGGACATTTCACCACCGATGGTACCTCCCCCTCCCCCCACACTTCCACCATCCCCCATCCCTCCTCCACAAATTTCACCTGCACACACATCTCCTGTAGACACCACATTCACACTTCCCATCCCCCAATTCCCTTCCCTTGCATCTTCCACTGTACAAACCACACCTTCATCTATAGGTAATGCATTTGACACCATGTTGGCATGTATGTCACAATTAAGGACAGAATACAATCAGCTACAAGCACATAACCAAAGGTTACAAGAGCACTTGGAAGCGCTACAACAACACCTTGCGACATTGGAAGAGGACAATGCCAGTCTCCAAACTCAATTTCAGACTTTATAGGAGGCATCATATTGGAAGTAAATTTACGAACGTAGACCAGGAAGTGATCCAAGTGGTGGAAGGCCATCTACAAATACAACTGGAATGCAACTCAAAACTTCAGCGAAATATGGCACTAGTCAGACGACATCTTGCCATGGCTCAAGAGGAAAATCGACATCTACAAGTACAAAACCAGGAGAACTTAGAGGCAGCCATCAAAAGCACACCCGGGGCAGCGATCAGTCCCTCAAAATTCCAAGCTGTGACCCCGGAAAACATAAAGATAATCCTTGAAGACTACGCTACACTACTTCATGCACATGACCAATTATCAGAGGAACTGGATCAACTGAAGCAGACATGACAAAAAGACACGACAGCGGCCCCCCAAGCCACCGCCTCAACCACTTCACTTATCACTGACTCAGAGGCCTTACAAGATCTCCAAAAACAAGTCACAGAATTGCAGGCACGCCTACTACAATACAAAAGACCACCATCCCCACCTAAGGCTCCCACATATAAAGAGATAGTCTCCATTCCTGTGGAACAAACATTTCAAGAGGACTATGATCTGCAACCCATCCCCAGGGGGTGACAAACAGAAGAAGGTCAAGATACTTTCAAAGCACCACAACCCCCATGGCTAAGACAAGTGGAAGAAATTGGGAGTTCTCATGAAGAGCACACGGTGGTGCAAAATCAGGCCATGAGAGTCATAGAAGAAACAATATTACAATCTAGTTACTTCAAGAACTTGTCATCTAGACGTCTCATCATATCATCAGAGCTCCAATACTGGACTTACTATGTCATTCTGGCCGATTATAATGCGGAAATACAGAGAGTCATAGGAATGATTCCTTCCTTCGCTACCCAGTTCCAACCCGAAGACCTTCCTCCAGAGGTGCAGAAAGGCAAGATCTATCAACCGACATGGCGGCAAAAACTTCTAAAGACATACCCAGAAATGCTACGTACATGGAACCACGCACCTCTACATCTCATTTACAATCAATGCTACGGTTCAGTTCCACAACGCAGATCATGGAAGGCATTTAACATTAAAGTGGAGAACAATGCACAATGCAAGGAATGGCTAAACTATCCGTACATAGCGCCACCACAGGGACCACCATCAACAGCTTACATGATGGCAACAATTCGACATTGGATGCCTCGACTGAAGCCCATGCCAGATGTTGTAGCCCAAATGATGCTTAAAATTTTGGATATGATGCAAGTCGTGCTCAAAACTTTTAGAAATGCAAAAGCACCACAAGTATGTCTATGGGGGTTTACCAATGGAAATTACGATTTGGTGTATGACATGAGCACCACCCCCAGCACTCGTGTGGCTTATGCTTGGCATGCACGCATCAAGTACCTCCCCGCATGCTATAAATGTTATGGGAATATCACTCGGAGGTGTTCGCACCTAAGCCCACACACCTGCTTCATCTCTTTGCATGTGAACAAGCCATCTACTCCAAGTACTACACGACACCGCAACCAGATGTCCCAGGAGCAATAAATTGGGATGCATTGCAAGCTGATCTGGCAAGAGGGTTACGGATAGGAGAACACGAACTGGCCACCAACGTTCTCCAATACTATATTGACCACCCTACAGAACACAGGTATGTCAGGGACAACAGATGCTAGGGAGGGGGGAGTGTTGGCATACAAGCTAAAAGAAGAGTGTAATAAAGTGATAGATAGGAGATGGTCGAACCACACCCTTGACAGTAGGAGATGGTTGAACTACACCCTAAGAGAGAGGATTAGGAAGTAATCCTCAACCATGGCTTTTGGTGCAAGTGGTTAGCCCATCACATTCCTAACCAAGAGGTTGTGAGTTCAATTCCTTAGATTGGTATCAGAGCCTAGGAGGTAGGCTTGGGAAAAGTGGATTGACCTAATGGCTTCTAAAAAAGGTGCTTGGGCATCTTCTATATGAAAGGTCCTCGAGCTTGAGGAGTATTAGAATTAGCTACATACCAATTTTAATAATTTTTAGACTCCGTTTGAGCCCTCAAATAGGCTCTAGAACCTAATTTTTAACTAGGTCGGACACTAGGTCTGGACAAGGCCAAAGCTAGTCAAAAAACTATAAAAAGAGCTAGAGAGCTCATTTTTGGGGTTAGATCGTTAGTGATTTGAGCTTATGTAAGAGAATTTTTTACTAATGCAAAGAACTCCATTGTTCCTCTCTTTGTTCTTGCCTTGTGTGCATGTATGTGTGTATGTGTGTGCATGTTTGTGTGCTTCTCACTCACGCACTTGTGCCTTCACTTGCTCATAGTCCTCATACTAGTCCTCACGTCTCCACGGATTGACATTTATGAGGTGGATCTCCTCACGTTGGTACTTGCCATTGTGCTAGAGTGACACCTGGCATGGTTGCAAGCTATTTGTTTCTCATCTGCATGTCTTTGGTTTCTAGCATATGCATTAGTGTCTAAACAACAATGCAGTAAATTGGATGATAAAGCACTAAAATGTAGTTTTGTTGGGCATAGTCTTGAAAGCAAAGGCTATTGTCTATATCATCCACAGACTAAACACATTTTGGTTAACCGTGATGTTGTTTTTGTGGAAGATGCAATTCAGACATTACTTTCATGTACCAAGGAGACATCAATTAGCTCTAAATGTGTATGACACTTTGCTACCTCTTTTTATAGGTGAGTCAAGTGTTGGCCCAAATGAGGCAATTTCTCAACCTTTAAAGGTTCCAGATGATGATGTAGATTATTCTATTTTTTTATGCAATTTTACATGAGGCACTTGGTTATGAGAGGCCTGACATAGAAGGGGCTAAAGGTATGCCAAAGTGGTTGGTGCATACTTTGAGATAGATGCACCTATTTCATATCGTACTCATTCAGGCTCTCATAGTGCTTCCTTTGCATCAAATTGTTATGCAATGGTTGCCTCTAGTCTTTGTGATGAGAATGAGCCTACTTCTTTTCATGAAGCACAAAACTCAAAAAAATGGATGGTTATTATGCAATCAAAATATGATGCTATTATGAATACTGGTACTTCGTCTTCATGTGATTTGCCTCTAGGAAAAAAGGCCATTGGCACTAATGGGTATACAAGCTGAAACATAAGCCTCATGGATGGTATGAAAAGATACATGCATACTTGACTGCAGATGGTTTTGATAATAATCCAACTGAGAGCACCTTATATGTTAAATGTGCAAATGATGTCCTTCTACTCATCGTTGTATATGTTGATGAGATATGCTCACTAGTCCTAATGAGAAGCATATTTATGAATTTAAGGCTGATTTGCATGCTTCTTTTCAGACATCAGATATAGGGCATTTGCATCATTATTTGGACATTGATTTTATGCAAGTTGACGAGGGAATAACTTTTTGTCAAGAAAAATATATTGACACATGATTGCAAAGTTTCACCTTGAAGATTGCAAACCTACTACCAATCCTATGGAAACAGGTTTATGGTTGATTCTTCATGATGCTAGAGATGCATTTGATGTTGTTATCTATCAGTAAGTTGTTGGATGCTTGATTTACTTATGCATCACTCGACCTGATATTCAGTTTGTTATCTCTTAGATGAGCAGGTTTATGCATTGCCTAGGTGTCAAGCATTGGTAGGCATTTAAGCATATCTTTCGCTATTTGAGTGTTACCAGGCTAGTTGGATTGTTTTATCCCAAGGAGGGATCCTTATGGCCAAATTTACATGCTTTTTCTAACTTTGATTGGGCTAGTTGCTATGACACTCATGCTTGGTAGTTTTTGCTTCATGCTTTTTCTAACTCTGATTGGGCTAGTTGCTATGACACTCATGCTAGTAGTTTTTGCTTCATGCTTGGTAGCTCATGCATATCTTGGTTGAGAAAGAAGAAGCCTTCTATGACCACTTCTAGTTGTGAGGTTGAGTATAGGAAAGCTTTCATAGCAAATGTTGAGTGTGTGTGGCTCAGACACCTTTTGGTTGATTTTGGTGTTGGTCAAACTTCTAGCACCACCATCTTCACTTACAATCAGAGTGCATTGGTAGTTGCAAGGAACCCTATGTTCAATGCTCGCACTAAGCACGTTGAGGTGCACTATCATTATATCAAGAGGTTCTCTACTAGAGAGATCAGTTTGGCATATGTGTCCACACATGATAATGTTCAAGACCTTCTCACAAAGGCTCTACCTAGGGAGAATTTTGAAGCCTTCCACAAATCTTTGGGCTACTTCCTTTTGTGGATTGATCACTTTCCACATAGCTTGGCACTTCCTTATACATGAGCACTAGCATATTTTTCACCACATCACTCCTAGGGGGGATTTGCTGATATATTTAGGTAGTGATGTGTGTGAACACACTTAAGACCACCAAGTTACTTTTTTCCCTCTTTAGGAGTTTTTTTCCCTCGACTTGTATATATGCTTATAACCCTAATGGGTCCCTTACCTTTGTACATTCACTTGCTTATACATAAAGGATCCTGTGTTGATCTCCAAGCTTTTTCTTCTTCCTTGTGTTGTTTGTGTGCTTCCGTACACCTCAAACTCCAAAATGTACTTCATGGTGAGGGACAATGTGTTTTATCCACGTGAAGTCCCATCATTGTTAACTAGAAGAATTTAGAAGAACTTATAAACTGCATGGAAATGACATATTGTTCCAAAGCATCCATATGTCATTCAATATATTCCTTAAGGATGAGGGTTATGATCCTTGATATACGAACGAGTGGATTAACATTTTCTTTCCACATATCAATTAAGGAGAAAAAAAGATCCTAATCTTGTACAACTCTAATCTATTTTTTACCATTTATTGGATTCAAACGAATGATGTTTTGGATTATTTCTTGTATATAATCCTTGATAAATTTAAGATTAATCAATTCAACATGAATGTGATACCATCCACTTCAAGAAAACACTATCACTCTTGCTAAAGAAAATTTATGAGGAAGTGTGATGAGACAGCCATATACAATTTTTTATTCTATCAAGATGTTCAAGATATCAACGTGGAAGTGCTATCATAATAGATCAAAAGCCTCATGCCTCTCACAAGATCCCAAGCTTCTACTTGAAAGCATCTAATATTGATGCAAATGTCTGTAGTATTGATTTAATTGTACATTTAACCCATTTATTTCTTTTAATGTGATGTTTAAAGTATTGTAATTGTATCTATTATATATACTTTTAACTACATTTAAATCTTGAAAGATGATCAACTTAGCATTACATTTGATCTCTTCCATCCATAGTGTGAATTTTTGGCATTAGAGTTAATGAAACATTACAACATGGGATTTCGTTGCTTATAGGAATTCAAAGCATAAAAGAGAATGATAAATGATTCATATGAGGCCACATAGACACCTTAACATAAAAATCTATAACTAATTTGGTGAGTCCAATGATGATTTTACCTTATTAGGGTATGCCTTGTGAATAACAATTAGAATAAGCTCCATGTTCACTAAGCCAATCACATAGTCCATAGATGTACCTTTTTATTTCTCAAAGGGAAACGAAATAAATGTGTAAATTACATAAGTTCTAATCTTCAGAAAATTGGAACTATGAAAAACCCTTTTACCTATGTAAAAGTCCTTCTCACGGTTTATTAATTTTTTTTTTATTTGTATTTCCCATGTTAACATAATCCTCTGTCACCATCTTTATTTTAGTTTGAAATTGAGAGTTAGCATCATTTTAGACTTCTTCATTGGGTAAGCTTAATTCAAAGCCCTTGTTTAAGCATTCACTTATAAGTGAGAATCGTTATTCTTTCATTTTAGTTCCTCTTTCATTAATTTGAATTCTTTCCTCTTTTTGAGTTTTACATAGAAGTTTGTATGGATCACCCATCTGAAGATAAGAATTTCATAGAGGGATATCTTTCTTTTCACATGAATTCACACCAACGAATGCAATGCATATTACGTCTCTTGCCTCCAAAGAAAAAAAGAAACAAAAAAAGCTTAAACTTGATTAAATAGAAACAAGATGGAAGAAAGTAAAGATGAGATAAGAATTTAGTAAAGCTATCATCCCCTTTAGAATTCTTTAGCTTACCTCCTTGGATTACAAAGACCATCAAATGTTTAAGTGGGGGATGTTAAATAACTAAGATGAACTAAGAGATAAAATAACTTAGCCTAGCCTTCTCAAGAATATAGTCTAACTAAAGACTTCTACATCTAAGCCCACAAGGGGTGAGAGATGCATGTATCCAACAACTCCACCCACATACATACCTCTAAACAAGGGGAAAAATGTAAGGAGAGCTTGCAAAGTGTCTCCACATGGATTCTAAATTAAATCCTTTTAATAGTGGGGGGGTCACATGAAATCACATGGATCTCACATGGATTCTAAAAAGATATCTCCCAAGTTTGTACGTGAAAATCCAAAGGCTTGAGGGGCTTCCTTAAGGGCTAAATACCATACACTTGGGAAATATCAATCCTATGTCAAAAAGATGGAAGCTCAATTAATCAAAATAGCTCAATGGTTCAAAGCATAGTCTTGGAGACACTTTGCTAGGGGTTTCCCAATAGACTCCAAGGGTTCTCTAAGTGACTTTGGACCCTCAAAACCCAAGTTTTCTGTTGATTGGACTGATAATTATACAATATTCTTCCCCCATTTAAGATATTTTTGCCTTGGAAAATGTGTAAAAAGTATATTATGTGGAGTATTCGCCCGTGCCCCATGATCAGTTTGATTGATCATATTCTTCATCTTTTTTATTCTCCTCTTTATCAAAAGGGGATTCTATCTCAAAGTGGATCTAAAAAGAGGGGAATCCATTTGCGGGCTAATCCCTACCCAAATCATTATAAAAGGGTGGATTAAAACATCCCTGCCCAATTCAATTATAGGAATCCATAGCACAAATATATGAAGTAGGTGGATTCTAAGTATTTCTAAGTAACGTGTCTTATGCATCCATTTTTGGGCATAACGGGTGCATGGACCTAGCAAAAATAGGAGGATCCTCTAATTAATTCGAGAATCTGAGATTGAATTCAATGAATTTCAAGTTGACCAAAAACATCTAACTTAGATGTTTTCTATTGAATTTCACTTCAATTTCCACATACTCTTTTCCTAGCTGGCAAACTACTATGTCTTAGTAGAATGTAGAAGTGTTTCATTTGTTTCTTGGACAACCAACTTAAATTCGGATTAAAACCAATCCAAATAAATTATGGGATATTTTCCCAAATACTTTACTTCATGAGAATTGTCAAAACTGGAGACAACTCCTATTTCCCCTCAAGGGTATATTCAGACTCTTTTAGAGAACTATAATTTCCGTCGTCCATTTCTATGAGTATTGGAGCAATACTCAATGGACGAACGACTCCTTCAAGTGTCATCTAAGATTGAATGCATTCTATACAAAACATCCATCTATGATTTTTATTTCAATTATTTATTCCATTCGGCTAAACACAACCTTCATAGAAATGACTTAAATACCTTATTAAAGTCATATCCAAGGATTAATAATCTCGAAGGAAGAACCAACAAAATCAACCTTCTAAAACTAATTTTGAGTCAAACCTTATGAGACTCACAAACTTTTAAAAAAAATTTGAGTCAAGGCTTTGAAGAACTATTTTTATCCCTATGAGATTAAAATAAATTCTCAAAAATATTATTTGGGTAAATTCGAACCATCATCCATCAACCAAACTTTCACATGGTATCCAACATTGGTGTCTCAAGCCACTAAGCTCTATAACTATTTATCATGTTTAACTTCAAAACAATAATGCTTCAACTGTACTGATTACTAATTTAATCCCTTTCAATCTCTTAAGAATCCTTTATGCTAGAATGACAATCTAGTATATATCCATTAACTCGAAGGATTGATTTACTTGGTTGTATTATCAAAAAGGTGCTCTGGACTAGCTTAGTCTAACTTATCTTGTATGAAAGGATTTTTCTAAGTTCTTTATTTTCATAAATTTGTGTAGCATTTCTGATAAAGAACTAAAAAAACTTTATTTGGAAGTCTCCTACTTAAATGAGACCATAGTTTTCTTACAACAAACCTTTATGAAGATCCTAGAAAGTACTTTCAACTTCATGATCTCCAAACTTTCCAGCTACTTGATGCTTGCAGTGCTTCATGGACATATTCTTGACCATCCTATACTTCATCTTTATGGTTTTCCATTCCCATTGGGATTGCATCTCACTTCAAGTCATGAACCCAAAACTAAAAGATACCTACCATCTCAAGGTTTGATGTGTTCCATACCATCATTCCTAGGCGAATGTGAATAAAAAATATAGAGTCCCATATCACCAGCCTTTATATCAAACATTGATGCGTGGATGATATTTATCTTAAAGTCTATAAGATTTACTTTATTATAGAGGACTTTTACTCGAATTATTTTTACTAGAATTTGGAGTCAAGGAATCACCTTTATGTTTTCTAATCTACTTAGGTCTCTAGGGCTTCCAACACAAATTCACTTTATGATCTCAATTATCCCATGCTTACATTGGAAGCTCCAAACCTTTTGATGGAATAAACATCCATCCTTCATTTCTACAGTTCTGAGTGTACTTCCAAGTACCTTGAATTATGTTCAAGTTCTTACTCAACTAACTCGCAGTGACAAGCATTTATTTTTTTCTTTTAGATGCCTTTTGGGAAAATCTTTAAATAAACCCTAAGGATTTTTTGAGGAATCTCTCTATTGCTTAAGTCCAAGCAATTGC
>CM035407.1:191823180-191845680 GCA_020310875.1 Ceratopteris richardii
TCTGGACTCGTAAAGAAGCCATCAACATAAAAAAGGGAATGTAATGTTCACAGGTTCTTTCCCTCAGTTTAATAACGTTTGAAGAGAAAAAAGAGCCACTGGAGTGAAATCAGACCATGTTGTTCAAAGAATGAATCATTTGTAGAACGCAGTGGTAGGTAATGCAATGTTGCACAAATAGAAAAAGCATAATTTGTTAAAGTAAAGATGAATGCAAACTTGTGTTGTTATTCCTGCTGTTTCTTTTTGAGTCGTAATCTATTAACCTTTATAATATATAACCCATAAGGACATAAACATTGGATTGATCATGTATGGCATAATTTTACTGATCAAAACAACCTCCATAAAATTATATTTTGGTTTGCCAAGCATGTCTAATGAATATACATATCAATATGTGTATCTTCGCAAATAGAGCATACAATTCCGGCGTCCTTTAAGAAACACATCAAGGACATGCTCACTATGTGCTGATATAGTCTAAATAATTCTAACATTGCTTGATAACAAACCAAATCCATCTTAAGGATCATCATCATATAGAGCGCCTACTGCTGAAAGTAGTACCTCTGGTTGCTTAATACTACTAAAAATACTGGGATCCTTAGCCAGATTGTTTCTTAAATCCACAAGATCAAGCATTCCTGCAATCACTTAACACGTTTAAAAGAAGCTCTCTAATTGTGCATATCCACATATTTGCCATAGAGATGTTACCTCCATGCAATCTTAGATGATTCGCCACACTCTGTAAACATTGCCTGTCGAGAAGATTGCTACTGAAATCAACGACCCTCAGAGAATTCGGCACTGCCAGTAGCTTGCCAAATAATGGAGCCCCTGCAGCTCCAAGGCGATTCTTTCTGCAACACAGCAGGAAAAATCCGTGACAAACTGCTCAGTGCATCGATAAATGGGGAAAACGAAATATTCTGTATGATACTGACTGCAAGGATTTCCCTATAGACAAGATTTCACCATACAAGCATCTGTTGCTATAACAATGATGCAATCAAAATATACAAAAGAAAACATAGAACTAGATATTGTAAGCACAACCCATTATTAAAGTTCATCATCTAAGTAAAACCACAACAATGTAAGGCTGAGATGGCCAAATATCAACTATTAAGAATAGGGAGATTTTTCATATAGGAGCCTTATTTTTATATTGAGAGTTCGCATACACAGAATTACCTCAAAATAAGATGGGAAAGTTTAGGCATATCCTGCAGTGCACTCTCTAAGCTCAGGCTGCCATTAGCACCCAATCCTATGTCCCCAACATCCACCCTTTCAGCAATGCCATGGCGTAAGAACTTTGCAAGTGCAGCACCCATCGAACTACAAATATCCACAACGTTAGATTCAACCATTGATCTTAAACCAGAACAATTCTGTGCGCTCACCTTCCAAAGTAATTATGCGAGATATCCAAATTTCGTAAATGACATTTTGACATAGCAGTCAATTCATCCAAAAGGAAACATGCTCCTTTGATTGAGAGGTCACATGCAGACAAACTGAGCTCGGATAGCTGCAACACTTGTAATACAGGAAGAAGCATTCTGGAAAGGAAAACTTTCAAAATGTAATGTATAGATAAGTTTGTAACACTGTCGAAAAAGTGCAACCAAGTCATAGGTACATCCATGATTCGTTAAGACATGAATGTCAAGAAATCATTACAAATGCATTCTTTTGTGAGACACTGCTTATTAAAGCAACGAACCTTCACCATTATGTACGTGCATCGGAATTTAGAAATTTGAAATGAAAGCCCTGCAGACAATACAATGCATACGATGTGCCCTGGATCATCCAGGCACATGTGAAGCCTTTATTTGTAGATAAAACTCCACCTTGAAACCAGAAATGTTTACTTTATTTCAATTTCCAAAAACAATGTTCCATTCTAAGCTTCCGCTGACACTTACGCTAGGCCTTCGTCTCCAATCGGATTATCACTGAGGTTTAGAAGCTCCAGAAGAGGCATTGCATGAAATAAGGACACAAACTCCTTGATATCATGTGATCTTAGATAATTGGACCTAAAATTTGATGACAATCCACGCACTAAACAGTGTTTTGTCAATGTTTAGAAAGATAAAAGTTAATTGAAAACCTTTATCGATTATGAAAACATTGTATACCTGATATCCAATGCTTTTAAGGACATGGAAATGCTTACTTGTGGAAGAAATTGAGATTGTAATTCAGATAAGCCAATCAACTGAATCAAAATATATTTAGTAACATAGAGATTAATGCCTCCACAATTTTTCACATGCCTGTGGCTTCGTTTTTGAAAGTTTGACAATTCATGCTATAAGTTTGCCTCAAGGTAATCATACCTCATTCTCCCTCAGATGGAAAAGAGAAAGATGCAGCATGCCAGTAGAGATCGTTGAAAATAACTTTGATGTTGCAAGAAGATCGATCTGATTATCAACAAGCACCAAAGACTCTAACGCTCTGCCAGATTCAGTCAAAAGAAACAGGTTTCTTTCTGTAAGCATTCAAAATGCACGCAAAACAAGAATCGGAGAAAGGACACACCACAATACTCCCACACAAAATTCAAGAGTCATCCCCTTAAAATAATGCGTATCCTAAAAGACAAAATATTCTGGAAACAATCAGAGAATTCAGTATTTTGCTGAGTCACAAGCACATCTGTCTAAACACAACAACAAAATGTGTAACACCTGCATATCTTAGAAAATCCTATAAATTGAAAAAAATCCAAAATCTTCCATACTTCATCATAGGAACTTGGATACAAATTGTCATACCTGGTACATCAAGCCAATGGAAAATAAATGTTTTAATATTAGATTCATACAAGCCTGGAACTACAGGTTATAGCAAATGAACTTTATTCCTTTTGGCCAATGAGGCATTAGGACTTGCTAATTTCCATTGCCATGGCAAAAAATAGTATCAAAAAGGGTATCTGCAGAGGAGAGAAAATGGCAGTATCAAATTTCATTTGTGTGCAGCTAACCAGAATTTCAACGATTTTGCAACAAGTCTGAAAGTGAGATGGGATGCCATTCCTATGAAAATGAAACATTCACGTAATAACAGCTAACATAAGACAAAAAACAATCATCACCAAAGCACACATAATAAAGCAGTATGTAAACGTTCAATTAATTACTCAAATAATTATTCGAATAAGAAATTAATAATAAAATAATGATTTACAAAAATAATTTTAAGTATATACATATACATGAAAATAAAGGAAAAACTAAAAATAATATAAAAAGTACAAGAATATCCTAATGAAGGTTTACGCATAATACACACGTATATACATATATACATAAATAACAAACACATGAAACGTACAAAAACACAACAGATACATAAACACATAATAACACAAAGATATCCTAAAATTTCCCTCCTAACCTAAACGGATAGGAATCTCAATTAAATAATATAATCCTTTTTCTTCTCAATCAGATACTATCTGAAAGGATAGAGACAATAGGATAGCGAAAACATGTGCATGTGTATAGCTGGATCCAGAGATACAAACCTGGAACCATATGACCTATAAATGAAGTGAATGTCTAAAAACATCATTTGAGTTTTCTTCTTGCACAGAATTATCTCTTCACAAAAATCATCTTGTTATCTAGCTACATTGGCTACTTTCTTTTTATATCAAAATTTTTCTATGATTTCGACAACCACATATCTTGCATGGATGAACTTTGAAACAGACTGACTCATCATAATTACCCTTGCCACAATGCTTACAGTTCTTTTTCTTTTTCACATTCTTCCTTGGATTCCTTGCAAACGTACCTTCAGAAACTTCACTCCCTGCTTCAGCTCATCTTTCCAAAGTGCATTCATTACTCCAAGTGTTGGATTTAGCAGTGTTTATAACATGGAGACCAATATATCATAAAATGATGATAAACTCTTCAATAACACTGCCATCTATACATCATATGTGACAACTAAACCAATTGAAGCAAATTGTGATATATAACTGACAAAAATATTTAAGTGTTCAAAAGCTGACTGATCTTTAGACATTTGTAGCTCAGAAATTTTAATCATAACCGTTAATTTGGATAGTGAGGGTTTAGCTCCACAGAGTGCCTTTAACTTAATTTAAACTTCTATTGCAGATGTAAAATCAGAGAGGTGATGCATTTATTTGTAGATGCAAGACCCTGAGCTATGTTCTTCAGCAAAATAGGATTTTTCACCTCCCAATATGCCTTCTACTCAAGGGGGGCTCACCTTAGGGAAGTATACCCTGTAACATGCTCGTGTAGAGGGAGACTTTCCACAAATGCCAAAATCCTTAAGAGGGTATACGCAGAACAGAGAGTACAAAAACGAGTTCACAAAGAATAACACAACTCTAAATAGCATAAATTGCATCACACAATGAAAATAGAAAATATACTTGAGCTGATGACAACTTTATCCCGAGACAATCCCATCAGGTTCTAAGGACACACAGATCTACAATGACAGTCACGAGTAATAGCCTCAAAACAGTTAATTTACTGCCACTTGCCTACCCTTGAGATTACCTCCTCAGTCACTCTCACCAACAGGGCTCCCTTTCTGCCAGCAGCACAAGTAGGAAGCAATTAACTGGTGAATTAGACTCCAAAAATGTGATGTCTGGACTCTGCCAACACCTCTTAGCAAAAGTATCGCTTGGGATGACAAATCACAAGTAACATATGATGAAAACAGACCAGCACACTATGGCAAATAGACCAACAATCTATAGGGACTCTATAGGGAAACAATGTTAGGCATCACAAAACATAGTTTCTTGCAAACGACTCCACAATATACTGCAAGGCTTGCCCAAAATCAAGCCCAAGACCTCAAAGGATACAATAGGACTAACTGGGTGACTAGCCCAAGCACGGCAATACAACAAGGTATGAGGGGTAGAATCCTACCACAAAGCACAAGAGTTCCCTCTACACACAGGAATAAAACACCGGTACTCCGAGTAAGAGTGGTTCTAGTAGTTGCAAATGAGTGCGAAGCAGCATGGAATGCCCTCGCAAGAGGCAGCTACGAACAGAGGGAGGTGAGCCACTACCCCTGGCAGGGTAACCTCCTTTGGACTTTCTCCACGCTGGATGACTTCTGACATCTTCATGATTTGTATGAGTGGGCGGCCAGCCGCCAACTTTAGTGCGAGATCAACCAACAGATTGGAAGGAGATCGGTTGGGGAGACCAACAACTTGAGCATGAGTTGAGCATTGTTGGAAGTGTGATAGGCCCAATAAATTAATCACAGGTTAAATCCAGGATCTTCCAACACTTACCCTTAGAACATTACACACCTTAACTTGACCAAGAGAGATAAATGTGACAATAGAGAGATAGGAAGACAATTATGAAAATTATGAAAATGCAGCAGCTTAATGCTACTACACACTAATAATGAAAAATGTCAACTATAATGTGTGTATGAAAAAAAAAAAAACAAAATGTAGACTGAATCTAAGGGATTTGGTAATTAACACCCTTTAGAGTTACAAGTGCCTAAATGTGAGTGAATATATGCAAAAATGAGGATATAGACTATTCCAAATAGTCAATGCAGCAAACCCTCAATACAAATTAGGTCTCCTCTGATGTAGAGAAGGAGCAATAGTTCCTCTTAGTGTGGAAGTAATAGGGCAAGGCTTGGTACACCTTCAGCACAAGTAGAAACTCTAATGTAGGTACTACTGCTCTCCAAAATTAGCATGCACACAATGGATGTGTGAAGAAGAACAAGGGATGCTTGTTCCAAACTCCTCCATACCTACATGTACTTCTCCTTGAGTCCTCCTAACCCATAACCCAAGGGCTTAGCTAAACTAGCCTGTAGATCATTGATCTAGATTGATCTTGATGGATGATTTGAGGGACAAGTGATCTTCTCTTTATATAGTGATGGTCAAGGCACCAAAAAAAGCCACAATTTTCAGGGAAAGCAAGAAGCATGGGCTACATAAGCACCAACCATGCTCTAAAAAGCAAAAACGTGGAGGGCACTTAGCTTTTGAACAAAGGTGCTCAACTTTTAGGTGAAAAGCACTTTGAAAAGCATGGTGAAAAGCAGAACTAGGGGGAAGACCTATTAAGAATGTGGTTTGTTGTGTGTACTGCATCAAAACAAAATTTAGGTGAAAGCTTCTTAGAGGACATCATACTACGCATCATTTCAACAAGTGTGCTATTCTTCCTCTCTGCAGCACCATTCTATTCTAGAGTATAGGCAATAGTTAGCACATAAGAGATTCCTTTGTCTTCCAAAAAAGACTTGAAGTCTCTTGACAAATACTCTCCTCCTCTATCACTTCTCAAAATCTGGATCTTTGACTGACTTTCATTCTCAACCGTAGCTAGAAATTTCTTGAATGTTGAGAATACTTCTGATTTTGCCTTGAGACCCAAAAACCCATGAATATATGGAGAAATCATCTATGAATGTAACAAAATATATGAATCCTTGAATAGAATCTTCCCTCATAAGTCCATTCACATCTGAATGTATAATTTGTAATTTCCTAGTAGTTGTGATGTATCCACGCTTCTTGAAAAGTGGTTTGTGCAACTTTCTTTCTAGACATTCTTCACATGCTTCTGCATCATCTGGTAAAGCAGAAGTGGGAAAGCTCTCCACCATACCTTGATCTTTAATGTGCTTGAGAGATGTGTAACAGATATGGCCAAGTCTAGCATGCCATAACTTCATTTTTTCCTTAGGTGTAGATGACCTTGCAACATTTGCATGGCTAATTTTGACAGTACAAACATTCCACTTCTCATGTCTCCTTGCAAAAGGCACTACTCCTCATTTGGAGTAAAGATCTAGCATGAATCTTTCTTAAATATGACCGTGCAAACGTTTGATAAGAAAGTAGAGATGGATCACAAATTGTTCTTCATTTCAAGTACATATAGAAACTCTGAACTTGTGAAGATATATATATATATATATATATATATATATATATATATATATACATATAGAACATTAGAAATAGTGAAGTTTCCTCCTGCTCTCAATTTTAGGTTTACTTCTCCAACACCTACAACATCCAAATCATGACCATATGCTATGGTCACCCTTTTGCCTGTTGAGTTAGTAAGGGTAGATAGCACCTTCTTACAACATCTTATATGCTTGGTGGCTCCAGAATCAAATATCCAAGGATTTTCCGACACTGCATGTAATGTTGCTTGATCAAAGGCTATCTCTTCAATGCTGACACATGTATATGGTTCTTCATTTGAAGACGTCGGCTTGGAACTTTCTTCAGCATTGTTTCTTGATGATCTTTTCTTCTCAGTAAAAATCCTCTTTCTTCATTCTGCTATGTAATGTCCAAGTTTTTGCTATGTAACGTCCAAGTTTCTTGCAGTAGTGGCATATTCCTTTCTCTAAGGTGGATGTAGTAGAATTTGACTTCTCTTTTGGAGTTGTAGAAGTACTAGAACTAGATGTAGTAGAAGAAATGGTTGAAGACTTTGAAGTAAAGCCTTACTTTCCTTCTTATTCTACTGACTCTTATTCTTCTTCTTTGTGGTCTCCTTCTTCTTCTTCCCTTTAGATGATAATACCATAGCTTCATTATTCTCTTCCATACTCTTCTGCTATACTTCATCTTGAAGTAACAAGAATTGCAACTCATCAAATGATATTTCTCTATCTCTTGTAGAAAGAGAACGAGAAGTAACAACCGATCTCTAAGAAGATGGAAGTGAATTTATGAGAGTATTCACCGTTTCATCATCATGAATTGTCACACCAACATTAAGTAACTCATCTCTTAAGTCTTTGAGCTTCAAAATATGTGACTGAACTGATTCACTAACTTTCATCCGTGTGTTGGCTAATTGTCTCCTGAGCTGAAGCTTTCCTAGTAGGGTTCCCACTTAAATAGAGATTCTCTAATTCCAATCAAGCATCACAAGAGGTCCAGCATGACCTGATCTGTGGAATAATATGCGTCTTGACTCCCATAGGAATAAATAAGAGTGCTTGTGCATCTCTTGAATCCGATCTGGATTGCTCTTCTGAAGGTTGCATCTGTCTCCTTCTGTCTGTCAAATCTCCTCTTCTTCCTCTTCAATCTGATCGACAGAAATTGGGGTGGCAACCCTCTTGGATGAAGAAGCCACATATTCCTCTGCTTGTCTTGATCTAGGGTACTTGCCATTGACAATTTTCCATAGGACCTTGGAAACTAACAAATTCATCATCATAAAACTCCACATTGGATAGTTAGACATTCCATCTAATTTATCTTATGATTCAAGTCTATCTCTATAATCACTCATCTTGAGTTAAGAGTATATATCACTTATGGTCTGATATCAAATGTTGGAAGTGTGGTAGGCCCAACAAATCAATTACATGTTAAATCCAAGATCTTCCAACACTTAACCTTAGAACATTACACACCTTAACTTGATCAAGAGAGATAAATGACAATAGAGAGATAAAAAGACAATTACGAAAGTGCAGCAGCTTAATGCTACTTCATAGTACACACTAATAATGAAAAATGTCAACTACAATGAGTGTATGATACAAAAACAGAATGTAGCTTGAATCTAAGGGATTTGGTAACTAGCTCCCTTTAGAGTTACAAGTGTCTAAGAGTTGTAAATGTGAGTGAATATATGCAAAAATGAGGATATAAACTATTCCAAATAGTCATTGCAGCAAACCCTCAATAGACATTAGGTCTCCTCCAATATAGAGTGGTAACAATCGTTCCTCCTAGTGGGAAGTAATAGGTCAAGGCCGCATATAGCAGCAACACAACTAGAAACTCTAATGTAGGTACCTACTACTCTCCAAAATCAGGATGCACACAATGAGTGTGTGAAGAAGAACAAGGGATGGTTGTTCCAAACTCCTTCAAATCTGCCTGTACTCCTCCTTGAGTCTTCCTAGCTCATAACCCAAGAGCTTAGCTAAACTAGCTTGTAGATCCTTGATCTAGATTGATCATGACGGATTATTTGAGCGGCAAGTGATCTTCTCCTTATATAGTGATGGTTGGGGCATCAAAAAAGCCACGATTTTCAAGAAACGCAAGGTGCATGAGCTAGAAAGACTCTTCCATGCTTTAAAAGGAAAAAATGTGGAGGATGCTTAGCTTTTTAACAAAGGCCCTCATCGGTTAAATGAAAACCACTTTGAAAAGAATGGTGAAAAGCAGAACTAGAGTTTAACTTTGAGGGCCAATCTAGAACTAAACACTACAGTGTTATATATCGTTAGAAAGCTCTCAAAGAGCACTTTCGAATGGTCCGATAAAATTTTCCCTCATCTTTGGCCAAATTTTGGCCAAGTCTTAAAATAAGGATTGCATTTGCAACTTTGGACATTCTCACACTGTTTCCCAACAAGCATGAGGCTATCAAGTGGTTAAGCCAAGGTTGGGCGACCAATATAGGGATGTGCATGGGCTGAGGCGACCATCAACTCGGAGATGGTCATGGCCTAGGGTGATCACAAATTGAGATTGCAAGGGAGCATGGGGCGACTACCAAGTGAGCATGGATGGGCATGAGTTGAGCTCAGGTGACCACCAATTGGGAAGTGCAACCATACGTTGGAACTTGGATGAAGCCAAGATTGAGCGATCATATGCTTGGAGATCATATTTTCACAAGGCGACCATCAAGTTAGTATCAAGTTTTCACAAGGCGATCATATGCTTGGAGATCATATTTTCACAAGGCGACCATCAAGTTAGTATCAAGTTAGATCCAAAAGTTGGTCACAACAAGGTGGGGACCAACTTTTGGAGAGTATACGGGCGACCATATATCCTTGTGATGGGCAACCAACGATAGGGAGCATGAGGATGATGACCATTTGGGCTGACCATAGGTGACCAACAGTTGGTGTTGGATGTCAAGAGGGGCGACCACATCTTGACATGTGGACATGGAATGATGCTTGGGGCGACTGCAAGTTGTATGGGCGTCAATGCTAAGGTGTCCACAAGATGAGTATGGAGCTTCGCAAGGGACACCACCATGGAGCTTGGCAAGGGTGACCACCAGGATGTGGTGTGTGAGGGTGGTGACCAACATTGTGGTCATGGAGCTAGAGAGTGCAAGGGTCGACCAAATTCAATGATGGAGAGTGCAAGGGGCGACCACAAATTGGGGTTTCCAAGATGCAAGGGTGACCATACCTCCCAAGTGCGCAAGAAGGGAGACCACAAGTTGAAGCATCATGACAAAGTCTTTATTGTGACTATCTATATAGCTTTGAACGACATATAGGTTTTTGACATTTACAACACTTCTCCCTTGAAGTGTGTTGGGTTTGAACTTTGAACTACATACACACAAGCATTTGTGATAGCTTTTATTTATCTGATTGAAGTGACACAATTCTTTACCTTGTCAATGTTTCTTATGAGAATGCCTTTAAACATCTTGTTTGGCAAGGCAGCTAAGCCCAAGGACACTATGAATGTTGGACCCTAGTTGTCTGCCAATGTATCCTTCTTACAAAAGCAGGACATGACTTATCCTTCTAGCTTTAACAGGCATGTGGCAGCCTAATAACATGTCCTATGAGTAGATAAACACCCAATATAATTGTATGTTTTGTCTCATGAGGTGATTTTGACCCCCCATATATGTTAATATATCTTCTTTCTTTTTTATTTGCAGATAAATACATTTTCAAGTCCAATAAGCATACTTTGCAACTTAGCCAAGAATCTGTCCAAGTAAAAAGTTCAATGCAATAAAAACATCGAAGACTTTGGATGGAAAACAAGAAACAATTAGCTTTGACAACTGATTAACCCACTGAAAGAATATGACATTCCTGAGGCAATAGCACTTGCATAGTGTCACTGAAAACATATATAGTCGACACGGTCAACACTAGCAGTTCACGCATAAAGAATTAAGTGTGCATGACAGTCATACAGCCAAAAACAGAAACAGATTTTATGTGGATCATGTTGGGCTTTTTCTTTTGTGGCGCATCGGATCACAATGATGGTTCAGCACTGTGTAGCAAACAAGTGTCAATCAGAGTCTATTGGAAATAAGTGCACCTAGATCCCTCTCCATTCCAGACTTGTTCAAAAAGTATCAATAATGATTGTCGTGCATTTTCAACTACTTCAAAACAAGAAAACTACTTCAAATATCCTAACAAGAACCAAAAGCGAAGAGAGAGAACGAAAAAGTACTTGTGAAAAGGGACCTCATTCAGGACTGATTCAGCAATCATCAA
Organism: Ceratopteris richardii; assembly: GCA_020310875.1. Lineage (NCBI taxonomy): Eukaryota > Viridiplantae > Streptophyta > Polypodiopsida > Polypodiales > Pteridaceae > Ceratopteris > Ceratopteris richardii. Next base: position 191,834,464 of record CM035407.1, read on the forward strand.
AACTTTATGAAGACAAACGTGTATAAAATATTGAATTAATCAATTACCTGCATGCATGCAAGAAGAGTATAAATACTGATGCATGTGTACTTTTCCGAAATAATGTTCTTGATGAATGAACAAAAAGATGTCGTAATTGGCAGTGATCCTTTCCATCCAGTGTAAGTGAACTGCTGATTTTGAGGAGCTCATTTTCAGCAAACCTGCAGTTTCGGAATTCCAGGACATGCAGCGTCTCTTTTTTTTGGCTCAAAAGGATGCACAGATGATTGATCTGATCAAGAGTTCAGGATGATAAAGAGTTCAAGCACAAAGATGCTTTTAGTAAACTGATACGGTAGAATAGAACAGTCAATTGCAGAAAACTTGTCGACCTGGGTTGCAGTATCAATATGATAACAGGCAAGGTGTTGCAAATCCAGACAGAAATCCAAAAGACACTGTTAAAAAAATTGCAAGAAATGCAATAATGGTGAGAAGCCAGTGAATCTGAAAGTCTAAGATTATTGAATCATCATTGTTGAAGCTTCAAGCACTTACATAATTGAACTGTTCTTTAAGTTTTAACTAACTTGCAAAGGAAATGCACGAAAGCATTTCCTTATACACTCGATTTACTCATCCTTGATATTTTGCATATTGAATAAAAGCATAGTATTGCTGCCTCATCCTCATCAGTAGCCTATTCAGGTTAAATAATAAACTAATCTTGAAATTGGAGCCTATTTCTTCATGCCATTAAGCTAAAATATTATGATCATTTAGTTGAACTCAAAATGGACATATCTTCGCTTCTTGTAGGTAAAATACCTTATGTCTGACATTCTCTCACAATCTGATTGTGTATTCTGGGATTGTATATGAGTTGTTCACATCTTTGAGATGTTTCAAAGAAGAATTTATATCAAAGATTGAATGAATATTACTTTGAGATCGAAACATTCACCTAATGCTCGTAAGGTGGAAAACAGGGGGAAAGAGAGAAGAAGAAAGTGGGGTGGGGACAGCTTGTTCTTACACACAGTTCTTTTGTACATATAGCTCCCCGTAGACGCAAGTACCTACACATACAGCAATGAATTCACAAATAAGAATTAACTTGAGAGAGACGTTTGCCCCTTTATGTGACTCCCCAGAAAATAGAAAAGACAGTCAAAGTCATGTTGAAACCCTGTTTATATACAATTACTTCTAGAGAGCTTATCGCTGATTAAAAAAATGCAGATGTGGAATCGATCACCTAAAAGTGATCACAGAAATATGAAAGAAAATTTGATCTACTTTTGCTCTCCCCTCAAAGTGGAACTGTGAATTATGTATGGCACATATGGTTCGAGTACCATATCAAACAAGCCAAATTTTTTTTATATTATTAATCCATTTATTTTGTTTATGTGTTTCTTTTATTACATTTCTATATTTACACATTTATTTATTTATTTGTTCTACATATATATCACATTCAGATATTAGTAATGATAGAAATCATAAATCATAAGACAACCATAACAAATCATGATTCATAAATGATAAAATCTTAACCAACAAGAAAAAAAACTCAACTACACCAAAGGAAAAAATGTATACCGTACATATGGTATGTATTGTATGTATCAAACACACTGGCTGTGAACAGTGCGTGCACCAACCCAACTATGCTCCCCCTCCCCCTTCTTCCCTCCAACCACCAAAGAACTCATCTAATTTTTCCTTCCATGTACCCTTCCTCATCGATCACCCTCCCTCCCTCGAGTTTATCATCCTAAATGCTTCGACTCCCTTGTGCACCATCTCATCGTTCCTCCCCTACACAAAGCATGCATGCACCTTACTTTGCCCCCTCCTCTTTGTCATTTGGTTTCCTTCCTCTCTTCCTATTGCTTGTTCAAATCCTCTCCATTAATAAATCTGATCTAGAACCCCCAATAGGTGATGTATGCCCTGACCCGCAACGCAATAGTGTGGAGCAAGATGGCACAGACACACATACAGAGAGAGAGAGAGAGCATGAGACACTGCATTGATTTCTGAAGGCCAAATCGACTTAAAAAAATCAAATGATTACATCATGGTGAATGTAACACAACCCTGCAATTAAAAAAAGTAGTAATAATAACTAGAAAGAAAACACACAAAGAATGCTAAAAGGTGGGTATCATAAGCCTAAGACATACATTTACAAAACATGCGTATGTATACAAGACAGTGAATATGTACGTACCGAAATCCAAAAATGGCCCACATAAGCGAATACAAGATCCTATGGATCAAGGTGGTAAGGTTCATTAAGGTTCGTTAAGGTTCGTAAGGGTCGATGTGTATTCGGTTCGAGCGAAGAACCATACCCTCGAGGTCAGGTTCATAAGGTTCCTCATACATACATACATACATACATACATACATACATACATACATACATACATACATACGTACGTACGTACGTACGTACGTACGTACGTACGTACATATAAAAGAGAGTCCTTGGGGGACACACACACATACACACACATACCATAGTTGCAACGCAACGCGTTGCGTAGCGTCTGCAACGTTCGCAACGCAACGACGTTGCGTTGCGACGTACGCAACGCGTTGCGTTGCAGGCAAATTTTTTTGCCCTCTCCTTTGAGCCCGAAACGGGCTCGCGGGAGAGGGCATTTCACTTTCGGTCTTCTGCAGCAGCGAACGCACACCCGAAGCCGAGCCTTGAGCCCTCAGCCGACGAGAGAGAGAGAGAGAGAGAGAGAGAGAGAGAGAGAGAGAGAGAGATCTGAGAGAGAGATTGAGAGAGAGAGAGAGAGAGAGACTCACCATGCCTAAACCAAAGCAAAATTGTTGGAAGTACGTGACTAGCCAAGGGAAGTTTGGATCGGGTGGGAGTGAGAGATGGACATGTAACCTATGTGGTTACAAAGGGGGTGGTGGGGCAGATCGTATCAAAGCCCACCTTGCCAAATTTAGTGGCTTGGGCATTTCAGCATGCAAGCAGCCTATGCCAGCTGATATCAAGGATGAGCTCCTTGAGTGGGTAGCTCAAAGGGAAGCTAGAAAGTATCCACAGAGCTCTTGGCCCACCTCCACCTCTATTAGCTCCAGTGATCCTCCTCCACACGATGCTCCAGCACATCAGACTCATAGGGGATCCTCTAGTGGAGGGAATGATGAGCATGGACATGATACCATCGATCTTGAGGGTGACACTCAGCCACCGGTGAAGGCACCTAGAGGATCACTTTCTTCGGCATCCGTACGTGCTGGTTTTCAGAGGCAGCGGGAGCTTGAGGCCAAACAAGGTATAATGAAGCTTTTCATACAGTGTGGCCTCTCTTTTAATGTTGCACGCACACCCGCATGGAAGGAAGCCATGGAGTTAGTGAGCACATTAGGATATCGATGGAGCGGTCCTTCATATGAGGAGTTGAGGACTAGTGAGCTACGCAAAACAAAAGATATAGTGGAGAAGCAGTTAGAGCCGATGATGGGCACATGGGAGAAGTATGGATGCACTATTATGTGCGATGGATGGACAGACATCAGGAAAAGGAATGTATATAACATACTAATGATGATGTATTTCAGATAATTGTATATGATATAATCTTAAGGCTTTGTGGAGGGTTATGATATAATCACGAGTCACGACCAACTTTCAAGTTAGATTGATAATCTCTATTATTTATGATATATCTTATATTGTAATAAGTATTTTATGGTATATATAGTCATATCCCACCTTATTACATATCATAGGACCCAAAATATGTGAAAAATAGATATAAAAAATTTGAAAAATAAATAACTTTATCGCAACTCCTAGGTTCAGACGTTGCCCTCGTTGCTAACCCGTTGCTAACCCGTTGCCGTTGCCGTTGCGAAAACGTTGCTTTCCACTATGACACATACATACATACATACATACATACATACATACATACATACATACATACATATATACATACATACATACATACATACATACATACATACATACATACATACATACATGCATACATACATACATACATACATACATACATACATACATACATACATATAAAAGAGAGTCCTTGGGACCTTTATCGCCAACACCAACAATCTCTCACTTAAAGATCCAAGGAGACTCCTTTAAGCTAAGTACCTCTCGCCATCTATATACATAGTTGATGTTGTGCCTCCACTCTTAGTGAGAGCATCTTCAAGATTCTACAAAATATTTGACCAAGCTATCCTCTAACACCTCTTTGATGAATCACATCAATATGTTTTGTGTGAGCATGCAATATGGCATTCTTTCCTAGACAAATGGCACTTTGGCTATCCCAACCAAGAACACGTGCCTTGTAATGCAAACCAAACTAACTCCATAGATGTGCTAACCAAATGGCTTCTTTAAAAGCCTTTGTGGCTAATATATATTCATCCTCTATAGTAGATAATGTTACTATTCTCTGAAATCTATGTTGGAATTTGAGGCCCCACAATTAAATAGAGACAAAGTAAGAGAGAGATAAAGCGACAATAGAGAGAAGACAATGTATACAAGATATGGCAAAGGGCTGAATCGCCCACAAAATTTGAACTAAATTACAAGAAAAGATACTTACAACCTTGCTCCAAAAGCTTCAAGGTGAAATGCTCAAGAAACAAGTGTATAAAGCTATGATTTTTGTGTTCTAAAAGTAATCCTTATATAGCCTGTTGAAGTCCTACGAAAATCTAACAAAAAAGCTAGAAAATATCACATTGGCTGGCATCCGTTTTTTGCAGCGATTTTTACGAACTTCCAATTTTCCTTGCTTTTAATTGATCATTTAGCTTTCTTTTGTTTTAAACTTGGCTTGATCCAATTAAGTCAATTGATGACATGTGGCTAGAAAAAATCACATTGACTGGCTTGATCCAATTAAGTCAGTTGATGACATGATGACATCTAATGAAAAAGCTAGAAAAAATCACATTGGCTGGCATCCGTTTTTGCGGCGATTTTTACAAACTTCCAATTTTCCTTGCTTTTAATTGATCATTTAGCTTTCTTTCGTTTTAATCTTGGCTTGATCCAATTAGGTCAGTTGATGACATGTGGCAGCTACAATTTTGACTTTTTCAACAAATCTTTGACTTTTGACTGGAAATTAGAGTTTGACTTATCTTCATGAATATGCTTCCAAATGCCCAAGTGTCATATATGGTTGGATAGCTCTTGAATGGTACTTTCCAAATATGTAATAAAAAATTCTACAATTTTTTACCATTTTGACCACCTTTGACCAGCTTTTGGCAACCTGTAGAATTTTCAAAATCTACAATTTTCGTGAATTTGATGCACCTCCTTGTAGGAGGTTGCTATTTTCCAATCCCCTTCTAACCCGACACAAGGAGTATATGCAAGGTAGGTATATTTGTTGGCTAGGTACCTATAAAACTTTGTTAATAATTTGTCATGTGGTGTCATGCAAGTGTCAACAAGCACACACAAGGACCTTAAGCATGACGAGTCCTCCCCCAAAACATATCACAAAGAAAACTCATTCATCCCTACTCTTTTCTCAGCCAAATACTACTTGGAAGGATAGAGACAAATATATGGGATGCCAAAATTGACATTGAAAAACGTCAATAATACATAGAATGTAAAATTAAACATACTTCCTGAAATCTCAAGGTTCTTCTTGTAACAATATCCTGCTTTTGCTCGTTCTTCTTTCTTGTAACAATATCCTGCATTATGTATCTTTCCACCATATATTTTACATGGGTTAACGAATAACACACTCTTAGTTCCTTGTGGTTTGACCTTCCATAGTGTTCACTATTTACACTTCTTGAATTTCTTAGTTTTAGCTACATATGACATGTCATTCCCATTCTTGGAATTGTTGTTATTACCCTATCAAGATTTGGAATTTTCTTGTTCTGGAGAATAGTGACAACCATACTTTTGAGAAGTATTGCAACTTTAAGCTTTTCAAATATAGGATGGTTCATCCCTACTAGTTGAGTTAAGTATCTCTTGAACTTGTTTATATGCTCTGCCACTCATGTTGAGTTGGACATTTTCAATTGAAAGAAAGAGATAAGAAGAGAAATAACAGACTCCTAACTCCTAGTTCCAAATATCCCTCCCAATTTTATCCATGCACCTCCTTCACTTTTAATACTTGCAATATGATGAATTTTGGACTGCAACCCCTCCTCGAGTTGTAGGAATTGTAGCTGCTGCTGTCCTTTCTGCTCCACTACTTGAAGATTATGAGGCAGCATTATGAGCTTGCTCAGCTTGTGCACCAAAGTATTCTTGGGCTGCTGTAAACCAGCTGATTCCTCATTGTTCTAACCGCTTCACCTCTACTTCAACTTCATCCTATAAATCAGTATTCATGAGAACGTATTGAAGATGTGTTTGCAAAGAGTGGAAATTTTCTCCATTGAAACGATCAATTGCTACCATATTGAAGGATTCGATGGCTCTACTATATGTTAACACAAGCAAATATGCTCAAGTTACTCTCTTACACATTCATAAACCCAATCTGATACCAATTGTTGGAATTTGAGGCCCCACCAATTAATATAGAGACGAAGTAAGAGAGAGAGAGAAGACAATGTACACAAGATATGGAAAAGGGCTGAATTGCCCACAAAATTTGAATTAGGTTACAAGGAAAAATACTTACAACCTTGTAGCTTCAAAGTGAGATGCTATAGAACAAGTGTACAAAACTATGATTTTTGTGTTCTAAGGGTAATCCTTATATAGCCTAGTGAAGCCCTATGAAAATCTAATGAAAAAGCTAGAAAAAATCACATCGACTGGCATCCCGCTTTTTACTGCGATTTTTACGAAGTTTCGATTTCCCTTGCTTTTGATTGATCGTTCAGCTTTCTTTTCTTTTAATCTTGGCCATTGATCCAATTTAATCATATGATGACATGTAGCAGCTACAATTTGGACTTTCTTTAGTGAATCTTTGACTTTTGAACAGAAATTAGGGTTTGACTTTTCTTCATCAAACTTCTTCCAGCCCAAGCGTTATATATGGTTGCATAGCTCTTGAAGAGTACTTTCCAAATATGTAATAAAAATTTCTGCAATTTTGTACCGTTCAAACCACCTTTGACCAGCATTTGACCACTTGTTGACTTTTCAGAATCCTTGTTGACACTCTAGTATCCATACTCCTATGTGGTTGTTGGTTCCTTCACGGAAGATGATCTAGATACAAGTTGAGGGATTGATGAATGATAGTTGAGGTAATATGTATTACTAGCCTCTATATACATAAGCACTAAATCCAAGAGAGGACTTCCACGCAGTGGATCATAGTGAAATAGAACATGCATTGTTGGACTTCAAGATAGGACATCCTAAGGGATTGGGGTGCATTGGGGTTTTGAGTAAGTATGACTTTGTCCAGTGCATAGGATTGGTACCAATTGCAGATATCCCTATGTAGACCCAACCCCCATTACACTACATTGACACGCGCCTTTTTGAGATATACTTTTGGAGGGTGTTACCTATATGGTGATTGTCCCTTCGGTTCTACAAGTACTTTCTTTGGTTCCATAGAGGTCTCGACTATGTTCATCTTTCTCTCGTGGAAGCTACCATACGATTGTCATGTGTGAGATCAAGTAATTACTCCAAGAGCTTGTTAGTAGCACGAGGTCTTTTGCAGCCCGATAGTCATGGAACTTTAGATACCTATATGACTCGTTATTGGGAGAGAAAGATGGTTTGCAAGTTTTCAACTACTACGGACTACTTTCAAGTTAGGGCAAGGTAGATACTATCAGAATGAGATTTTGTCGACAAGTGTCTGTTGATATGCACATAGTGCCATTCCCATTGAGGTTGGCATACAAATTGTGCATACATTTGGGAAACCCCTGTACAAGGTATCACTTGGCACATAGACCATGCATGTGGTAGGCACATGGATTGTGTGTATGTTTGGACCCTCTATACGAGGTGTTTTCGGACATGCATGAGTAGTCATTCCAGTGGGATCTTGGCTCTTCATCCATGCATGTGGTGGGAACCTTTGTTTGGAGGTATCCATCGGGGTGTGCACGATGTTATGCCTAGTGAGGCGAAGCACAGAGCACACATGCATGTATACTATATCCAGTACAAGGTCCAATTAGTGGAGAGCTAGCACTGGTATGGACTCTATCATGAGATAGTTCCTTTTGACCCTAGAGGGGTCCTGATGCCATTGGAGTCGTCCTTTGCCGACACACGTATGGCATGGTGTTACGTCCCTAGATAGTAAATCCAAAGGACATCAATGTAGGGTGTGGACATTTTTATAGTCTCTTTTGAGGTGGCCCAGTTCCCACTTGGGTGAACACTCCACCCTTGGCCAAAAAATTTAACTATAGGTGCCCATCGTTGATGTCATTCCATTTAGGGAGGTAACACGTGGGTCCTAATTTTCTTAGTTCCATTGGGTGAGTTAGTGAGCAGGATTGTCAACTTCTCATGGAACTACTGCATGTGTAGCATGCATCACCAAAGGGCACTTGCTAGTAATCTGGCAACCCTTGGTAAGGGTATTTTGTTTGTAAAGGGCTTTGACCAACTGTTGACCAAGCTTTTACTTGTTTCTTTCTAAAGTCTCCTTTATACTGAGCTCCCTAGCGAAAGATCGCTCGCATTTCCAACATCTTTTATTCCCGATGGTGTGAGGAAGACAAGCTTCATATTCATCTCTAATAATGTTCCCCTCTTCTATGAGGTAAGTACGTAACAAAGAGCTCTAGCTTTGATACCAAGTGAAAGAAATAGAGAGAGAATGTTTATAGAAGTACATAAAAATCAATAAGAATAAACATAAGGACACTTATAAAAGTCTCACTCATCCCCATGGTCACACCACGAGTTCAGAGACCAGAAAAGAATAGTCCTTCAATCAAGTGTCTTTTAATGATTACAAAAAGTGGCCCCCAATAAATTGTAAATCTAAAGTTTTATGGGAAATATGTTTTCTGCTAAAAACATGGAAAGCACATTTTTGAACCTAAAAGCCAAAAATAATCACTAATTCTAAGAATCAGGCCAAAAATGGTGGTGCACATATTTTTGAGATATGACAAATCTAGAACAACTGATTTTGCTGGTAATTAACCTAAAAAAATTAAAAATTAAAAAAAGAGCAAAAATCTAAAATCACACCAAACTGCAATTCAGCTCATGAGATCAACCAAAAAACCCTGATTTTTAGATGTCAAGTCGTGGATACCAACATCATGAAGTCGAGAATTCAAAATTCTGTATAAAACCCTGATTTCCAGAGGGACCTAATTCTAGGTTCATATAGAGCTTCTCCAACAAAATATGCATACATTCATAGACAACCAGTCATTTATATGTATGATACACCAAGTATATTTCTTTGAGGTGGTTTAGTCGCTTCACTCTCTGACGAGCATAACAACTACCATTTCACTTGTCTTTAATGCTTACAAAACTGAAAAAAATGTACCTCAATAACAGAGAAACAAACCCACAGGCACACATGCATTCATCTCTGAGACTCAAAAGTATTTGATTCAATAGAATATTAAGAATGTCACTTACCTTGCATGCTTGCCAAATTGACTGAAACTGTATTTCAGCATACAAGCTGCTTTAGACTCTGATTCAGAGTCAATAAGCTCAAAGCCAGCCATTTCTGAGAGATTCTCTGTTGCAAATGCAAAGCTCTACGGTCACTAAATATTAAACCAAGCAAAACATCTGCAATTCAATAGAAAACAATGTCCAGATAACTTACACACAAACCTACAATTCAAAAAACAAAGACAGTTGAGCAAGAGAATTGCACTCAGAAACCTACAATTCAATCAAACAATTTCTGATTGACCAAGACAAGCACCAGAAACTCTCCAAAAAGTTCTCAATCACTATCAAAAAAAGAAAAAAAAAAACTACATACCATTAAAGAAGAGAGAAAGAAAAATGCCTTTTCCAGTCAAACGCAAAATCCTGGGGTGGCCTATATATTTGTTTATTCATATACAAAGCAGGTATAATTAATGCATCAGAAAATAAATGCACATGTTGACTCAGATTAAAACAGAGTATTGATGTCTGTGTGTCCAATATATTGGGGTGTCATAATGGTGACAAGATCATGATTCATCAATATATGAAAAATTAGCCTGATCACTGTTTTATGAAAGGACTAGGTATATATAACACATTGATCACTATGAAATCACATGTTGCATCAAGTACAACGGTATTATGTGTGTGAAACACATGCACCTGAAATGAGTATTATATCCCACAACTTTTCGGGTGCACCATTGAAAATTTTGGAGAATCTCTTCTATATATCAAACAACATCTTTATCATATGGGATATTATAGCCCTCTCTTAAAGACCAACACATCATAAGAGAATCACCCATGAAACTTCGTGATCACAAGGCAACAATGATTTCTATGAAGAGAGTAACGCACAATAGCAAAGAGAAGATGAAGATTATTTTTTGCATAGATGTTCTAACTATCTATTACACATCTACTCTGACACTCATGATAAAAGACTGAAGATTGGATTGCATTCCAATGATGATTGAATGAGACACAAATCAGTACTCTGATAGGAGCCGATTCCCGAAGCACTAGCCTTCAATGATTATAACCTTTGTGAAGGAATGTGTTGTGAGAAAGACTTGAATGATGTGTGTAACTCTCCTCCCATCCATTTATACCCTCTTGTATTCTAAAAATAGCAATGATCTGGAATGGTCTAGTGCCGCCGTGTGGCCATCATGCAACACTCATCCCCATTACCACTGAATACCTTAGGATATCCCCCGAGCTTGGGACCTTGGCTAGCTGACCCTTGTCCCACACATGGAATGATCCCTATGGACCAATGTCATGATCCATGTGGATCAATGTCTGACATGTGTTGTCTAGTAAAGAGGCATATCCACTGATGAAAGGTTAGATCTTTAATGAATATTTGTGTTCTTTAGATCAATATAGCTACAGCCTACCTTTGGATCAACAGAAACTCATGCAAAGCTACAACCACAACATGAAGATTAACTACTCTTCACACCTAACCATTTGCTCAAAGGATGCCTTTTTCCTACATAATGATACTTCTTAACCCAAAATCAATGAGATTGGATTCATATTCATATCCTCTCAGCAATGAGTTGTTCCATTTTATCAAAAAGTTGCAACTCTTCAAA
>CM035407.1:191853180-191867332 GCA_020310875.1 Ceratopteris richardii
ATTTATTTTGCCTTCCCTTGCTTTGTGGGATAAGAGGGGTCCTATGGGCACTATGCCCCCTTCTCTTGTATAGTTGTTTCTTTCAACTAATTCATGCAAGACAGAATAGGGCTCTGCCAAAATTTCTCTTATAAATTAAAAAAGGATAAAAAAATAGCAAAACATACATAAAAATATTCACTATTTTGCCATCTATATGTACAAGGTGCTTAAGTTTTGTCTTTGGTGCAAAAGGTGCCACAAAAGAAGACGAGGACATTGTTCATTTATTCCACATGTGTCCTAAGAATAAAAGGTTCTAGCGATTAATTCAAAGGGCTCCCAAGCTCCTAATGAAGATCTCATGGCAAGAAGTCATCATGTTAAGGGAATCGATGGACTGCTAGGAAACCCTATGAAATGTTGTCAAAAGTGAAGCATTGTGGAAGATGTGAAAGACATATATACAACGAGCTTCGATGGCTCTCTCAAGTATTCTTTCATTCAGAGTTCTCTTTCATTGTTAGGCAAAAGAATCGGAAATTGTAGATTTCTCTTTTTCATTGTTAGGCAAAAGAATTATTTGAGCACCTAATAGAAGTGTTTTGACACTTAGGATTGATATTTTCAAAGGTTATGGTATTTAGCCCTTAGGGAATCCTCTCGAGACTTTGGAATTGCACATACAAGCTTGAGAGATATCCTTTTAGAATCCATGTGAGAGTCACATGATTTCATGTGATTCCCAAAGATAAGAAGGCCTTGGAAGTATTTGGGAAAACATCCTACAATAATTATTCGGATTGGTTTTAATCCGAATTGAAGTTGTCCAAAAAACAAATGAAACACTTCTAAATTCAACTAAGACATAGTAGTTTGCCAGCTAGGAAAGTGAAATTTAATAGAAAACATCTAAGTTAGATGTTTTTGGTCACCTGAACTTCTTTGAATCAATCTCAAATTCTCGAATTAATTAGAGGCTCCTCCTATTTTTGCTAGGTCCATGCACCAGTTGTGCCCAAAAATGGATCCAAAAAACAAATTAGTTAAAAATACTTAGAACCCACCTACTTCATATATTTTGTTATGGGTTCCCATAATTGAATTGAGCAGGGATGTTTTGATTGGTATTTCCCAAGTGTATGGTATTTAGCCCTTAGGGAAGCCCCTCAAGCCTTTGGGTTTTCACGCACAAACTTGGGAGATATCCTTTTAGAATCCATGTGAGAGCCATGTGATTTCATGTGACCCCCCAGTATTGAAAGGCTTTGGATTAGAATCCATGTGGAGGGACACTTGGCAAGCTCTTGTTATACTTTATGGAATAATGGAATGTTATATGGATTTTAATGTATTGAGGGTTTTAATGTGATTTGTGTTTTGATTTAGCGGGCGAAGATTCATAAGGGTGTGAATGCACGTGGACTTATTTAGATATTTTTGAAGATATTTAGAAGATATTATTTTAGTTATTTTTTGTAAAAATGATAGATCGCTTTATTGTAAAAATAGTAGATCACTTGAAAAGCGACGATTTTGTAAATAAAGTAGATTTTTGTAAACGTATACTTTTTGAAGCACTGCCCTCATGTATCTTCTATTCTGGACGTAATGAAAAATACCTATAAATACACATGCTCTGATAGACTCATCCATCATTGTATGTGGGGGGAGATTGTACCCAATCTGGTGTTAATTCTCTTGTCTCTTTCTATTTTGTTTATGCTTTTGTGAGATTTCATTTTTGTACTATCCTCTATATACGTGCACATGCGAGATCTGGTCAACAATGGTATTAGAGCCAAGGTAGGTCTGCGGATGTGGTTTTTTGGTGTTTGGTTGTGATTTGCGATGTCTATTCTGTTTGTGATTTGGCATCCGTCTCGACCGTCTAGTCTAGGTTTTTGTTTATCAAGTTCATTTGTTTTTGGTTCGCCGGTTTATTTTTCCAAATTTTTCGAATTAGTTATTGTGCACTATGTTCATTGTGACACCGTGACACTCTAACAGTGTAATCACTGTGCTCACTGTGACATTGTACTCATTGTACCCCTTGTGTTCACTGTACTCATTGTACCCACTATACCCACTGTTCTCACTGTACTCAGTGTAACCACTGTACCCCTTGTGCTCCTTGTGCTTAGGAGCTTTTGCGACATGAACTCCAACATGCTCAAAATGAGATAAAAGAACATGATACTTCACTCCAACAAATGCAGAGTGATGACAACAACCTAGTTACGGTGGTGAAGGCCATTATCACTACTCAAGGACAAGGCATGTAGTCCAAGATTGATGGAGAGTGTTAATCTCCAAAAGAACAACCTACTCTTGAGTTTAGAACACCTCTATATCAAGAGTAAGTCAAAACCTTCACTAAATTATAGGTCCAATCTCCAAATTATCAAAATTAAGAAAATCTGTGAAGAAGGTGAAACACAGAAAAGTCTGCTGCAGAATTTCTTCACATTGACTTATCAAACATGTAAAGTTTTTGATGAAACTTTGTACAAATCATCTCCTAGGGATTGCGCATCACCTCCAAGTTAAATTACTTCAAAAGCTATAGTATAACTTGAGAAATCAATTTCACAAGTTACCTATGTCAGTAACTGTTACTCAGAACAGTCGATTCTACACCCCTAACTTCTTAACTTTGGTTCTCACAATGTCGAACCCGTTTTGCCAAATCCTTTTGACTGAAGATAGCTTATCTCTCAACTTAGATTTTAAGCTATCATATGTGTAAAACTTTACACTGTGCACTGAGCACTACTCATTTCTTTGGACTCGAAATGTGCGCCTGTTTCAGAGAGCTGTGAACACTCAATACATGTGAATGTTCCTATCAGCAATTCTCTTCACCTGTTTACAATTAGACTCTAAAATTCAAACCACAGACTCATTAACTAACAACTTAGATATCCTCAAAAGGATTTCACAAATGATCTACCACAGACGGAGTAGACGCAGAAACATCGGGCGCAACATTTCCTTCATTTCAGGAGAAGACTACAACTGAAAAGTGAGAGAGACTTCAACTTCTTTCTCAACTGTCTATTGACATTTACAATCACTAATTTCTCTATACCTATGCTCATACATGGTCTCTCTTTGTCTTCTCTCTTCTGCTCTCTATTTGCCCGACATTTTTCAAAAGTATTTATAGACATCTATGTACAAACTCTCATCAAAACATAAGTATATGTAACCTATGTCATAACTAATGTACATATGTGTACATGTCCTTCACTCTTGTGAATGTATCCATTTTCTTCACTCCAAATCTTCAATTGGTGATTGATATGCACCAACAGCTCCCCCTCAATCATCAATTGAGGTTTCTCCTTTCTTCTTTATACCTGCCATGTCCTTAAACTTCTGTAGCTTTGGTCCATCCAAGCTCTTTGTAAGCATATCAGCTATCTGATCCTTTGTTGAAGTATGTATGACTTCAATCTCCTTATCCATCACTTTCTCTCTTAGAAAGTGATACTGAATCTCAATGTGTTTGGTCCTGGCATGAAAAACAGGATTAGCAGCTAAATACAATGAACTCATGTTATCTCCATATATGATTGGTACCCCATGCATAATATCAAGACTCTTCATCAATGTCTTGACCCAAATTACTTCTTTTGCAGCTTCAACCATGCCTTTATACTCTGCTTCTGTAGAAGATAAAGCAACTGTATGTTGCTTCTTGGAACACCATGAGATAAGTTTATCTCCCACATAACACATGTATCCAAATGTAGATCTTCTATCATCTGGATTACCTGCCCAATCTGCATCACTATAAATTTTGATATTTGTATCTGAGGTAAACCCATAATACAAACCTTCATTGAGTGTACCCTTAATGTACCTCAACACCCTTTGTCCTGCAATCCAATGTTCTTTCCTTGGGCAATGCATAAATTGAGACAAAACTCCTACTGCATATGATAAATCAGGTCTAGTTAGAGTAGCATAGATAAGGCTACCAACCAAACTCTGATATTGTCTCATGTACTTGAATTCTTCACCTCCATACTTACTCAATTTGTGATTCACCTCCATTGGTGTAGGTGCTACCCTGCAATCATCCATTTTAAACTTGATTAACAAGTTCTTCAAATACCTTTCTTGGGTCACAAATACTCCATGTTGAGTATATGTAATCTCCATGCCCAAGAAGTATGATAAGTCTCCCAAGTCACTTATCTTGAACTCCTTTTCCATTTGCCTCTTAAGCTTTTGTATTCCTTCTTCATCTGTACCTGTAAGAATTATATCATCAACATATATGCACATGTATATGAAACCATTTTCACTTGCCTTGACAAGCAAGCTACTATCTGCTTTAGACACCTGAAAACCAAGTTCTTTTAGAAACTTCACAAGTCTATAATTCCATGCCCTTGGAGCCTGCTTCAAGCCATACAAAGCTCTCTTGAGCTTGCACACATGATCTGGATACCTTTTATCTCTGAACCCTTGAGGTTGCTCCATGAATACATCATCTGAAATATAACCATTCAAAAAAGCATTCTTCACATCAAGTTGACATAGCTTCCAACCTTTACATGCAGCAATAGCAATGAGTGTCCTTATGGTTGTCATCTTTGCCACAGGACTATAGGTCTCATCATAATCAATACCATATGTCTGAGCAAAGCCTTTGACCACAAGTCTAGCTTTGTATCTAGACACACTTCCATCTGCAAACCTTTTTGTCTTGTAGACCCACTTGCATCCAATAATTTTCTGACTATTTGGTTTTGGAACCAAATCCCAAGTTTGATTCTCCAATAGTGCATCATATTCCTCCTGCATAGCACTCTCCCATTTTTCCTTACCTTTTGCCTCTTCATATGTAGAAGGGTCTTCATCTGTATTCACCATATAAGCATAATCTTTTGTGGCTAGAAATGAAGTATCATAACTATACCTTGTAGGTTGCCACCTATTTCTTGTTGACCTTCTGAGTTCTCCACTCCTTGAGGTTTCTGGCTCTTCACATTCAGGATCAAATCTTGGTGTCTCTTCCACTTCAACCTGCACTTCATTATTCTCTTGCTCATCAAATATTTGAACTTTTGATTTACCTTTCCTTTGACTCACTTCTTCTTCATCACCTATATTGATGTTAATTGTACCTGCATACCAAGTGCTTTGTTCATCAAATGTAACATCTTTAGAAACCATAAATTGCTTTGTAGATGGACTCCATAATCTATAGCCCATCTGCTTGTCATCATAGCCAATGAAAACATACTTTTCAGCTTTAGGTTCCAACTTGTGCCTTAATTGTGATGGCACATATGCATATGCCACACACCCAAAAACTCTGCAATGATCCAAGGTAGGTCTCTTACCCCACCAAGCCTCATATGGTGTCATACCCTGCAAGGCTTTACATGGTAACCTATTGACCAAATAAGTGGCTGTATTTACAGCCTCAGCCCACAAATAATTAGGGCAATTTTTCTCCTTCATCATGGATCTTGCAAACTCAACAAGAGTTCTATTTCTCCTTTCTGCAACACCATTTTGTTGAGGAGAGTACCTGCAAGTAATTTCCCTTTTTATACCTGCATTCCATAAGTAATCACTGAACTCATTTGAGAAATACTCTCCCCCTCCATCTGACCTTAGTCTTTTCAACTTATGACCTGTAATTCTTTCTGCATATGCATGATAGTGTTTAAATGTATTAAACACTTCTGACTTATCTTTGATCACATAGATAGTAATCCACCTAGTAGCATCATCAACATAAATCACATAATACCTTGATCCATTTATACTGAAATCTTTTGATGGTCCCCACACATCTGTATGTACCAACTCAAGTTTCTCTGAGTGCATAAAACCATGCTTGGAGTAAGAGTTCTTATGAGCTTTACCTAATTGACATGCCTCACATTTGTATGTCATATGTTGACCTGCAACATTAGGCAATCCAAGCACTGAACCATTGTTAACCATATCTTTAATACCTCTTTCATTGAAATGTCCAAGCCTCTTGTGCCAAAGATCTAACTCAGAGATCTTATGACCTCCATATGTGAACATAGCATGACCAATGTTACCTTGAATCTTCAATGTAAATAATCTTCCTTCCTTTTTTCCTGAAACAATCTGTTTATACCCTTGGCTAGGGTCTTCCACATATACTCCATCATTAGTGAACCTTACTTCATATCCCTTTTCAACAATTTGACCTACACTTATCAAATTCTTAGGGATTGTAGGAACATACAAGACCTTACTCAATAAGGTGCTTCCATCCTTGGCCTTCACTGATCCAATTGACTTCACATTGTGCTTTGTGTTGTCACCTGTTTGAACAACATGATTAAAAACTTTACTTTCAAATCAGTCATCAAAGATATGTTACCACTCAGGTGATTGCTACACCCTGAGTCAATGTAGAAGACTCTTTGATCTTCACTCTGCCTTTCACAAGTTGCATTCATTATCAATGTTGAATCTTCCTTTTGATCTGAAGCATAATTGTAGTAGGTGTTGTTGTATTGTTGACTTTGGAATCCTCTACCTGCATTTCTTCCAAAGTAATTTCTTCCACCTCTACCTCTGTAATTACCTCTTTGATTTCTGCCACCTCTTCCTCTTGCATTATAATTTTGATTATATCCACCATTATTCTGATTATTATGCCAACAATCATTAGCTAAATGATTTGTCTTACCACAAATCCAGCAAGCTTTGCCTCCATCTTTGTTATTCCTGCCTCTTCCTCTACCTTTGCCACCTCCTCTTCCTCTTAGGAAGTTGGCTTGAGTAGTTGTTCCTTCATCTTCACCTGCTTGTTGTTTTCCTTTGCTATTCTTCTTCTTATCCTTTGAGTACATTGCATGACCTGTACTCTTGTCACCATCTCCTTTAACATCCTGCTCAAATGTTAGCATATGACCTAACAATTGATTTAAATCAGGAGTGAAATGGTCAAGTGATAGTTCTGTAGACAAAATAAATGGCTTCCATTTGTCATCACCTCTCAACCCTGTAAGGATTTGCCTTACCAATTTATCTTCCTCAATGTCTTCATCAACAGCTCCTAAAGCATCTGCAATATCTTTCATCCTTGTCACATAATCTGAGATGGACTGAGAGGCCTTCTTCTTGAAGGTAGTAAACTCTGCCCATAAGGATGCCTTCCTTGACTTTGTAGTGTTCTGAAAATGCTCCTCCAAAGCATTCCATATGTCAGTTGCACTTTCAAGACCTCTAATGTGAGGTAACAAGTAATCATTGACTCCCATATAGATAATGCTCCTAGCTTGAGCATCTTTCTTCATCCAATTTTTCAAATCTGCTAACTCTTCCCTAGTTGGAACACTAGGATCTCTGAACTCTGGCTTCTCTTCTTCTCCTGTGATGTAACCAATTAAATCTTTGCTCATAAGATGAGCTTCCATCCTCATTGACCATGCAGGATAGTTTTCCCTATCCAATTTCTCTATCTGTAGAGCATCTCCCATCTTGTTTCCACCTGTGTATTGAAACTTCAAGCTTTACAAGCAATGTATGTACCTTTACTTCAAGTTAGACTCCTTTTGCCTTTCTTGATGTCGAGTAGTCTTCTCCTTAGGCTTTTGACTCCAAGCTTTCACTTCTTAGCTCTTCAAATGTTGAACTTCTTGAATCTGCAGCAGTCGGGACCTTCCTTTCCTTGATTTGATGTCTCCTGCTCTGATACCACTGATGGAGAGTGTTAATCTCCAAAAGAACAACCTACTCTTGAGTTTAGAACACCTCTATATCAAGAGTAAGTCAAAACCTTCACTAAATTATAGGTCCAATCTCCAAATTATCAAAATTAAGAAAATCTGTGAAGAAGGTGAAACACAGAAAAGTCTGCTGCAGAATTTCTTCACATTGACTTATCAAACATGTAAAGTTTTTTATGAAACTTTGTACGAATCATCTCCTAGGGATTGCGCATCACCTCCAAGTTAAATTACTTCAAAAGCTATAGTATAACTTGAGAAATCAATTTCACAAGTTACCTATGTCAGTAACTGTTACTCAGAACAGTCGATTCTACACCCCTAACTTCTTAACTTTGGTTCTCACAATGTCGAACCCGTTTTGCCAAATCCTTTTGACTGAAGATAGCTTATCTCTCAACTTAGATTTTAAGCTATCATATGTGTAAAACTTTACACTGTGCACTGAGCACTACTCATTTCTTTGGACTCGAAATGTGCACCTGTTTCAGAGAGCTGTGAACACTCAATACATGTGAATGTTCCTATCAGCAATTCTCTTCACCTGTTTACAATTAGACTCTAAAATTCAAACCACAGACTCATTAACTAACAACTTAGATATCCTCAAAAGGATTTCACAAATGATCTACCACAGACGGAGTAGACGCAGAAACATCGGGCGCAACATTTCCTTCATTTCAGGAGAAGACTACAACTGAAAAGTGAGAGAGACTTCAACTTCTTTCTCAACTGTCTATTGACATTTACAATCACTAATTTCTCTATACCTATGCTCATACATGGTCTCTCTTTGTCTTCTCTCTTCTGCTCTCTATTTGCCCGACATTTTTCAAAAGTATTTATAGACATCTATGTACAAACTCTCATCAAAACATAAGTATATGTAACCTATGTCATAACTAATGTACATATGTGTACATGTCCTTCACTCTTGTGAATGTATCCATTTTCTTCACTCCAAATCTTCAATTGGTGATTGATATGCACCAACAGCTCCCCCTCAATCATCAATTGAGGTTTCTCCTTTCTTCTTTATACCTGCCATGTCCTTAAACTTCTGTAGCTTTGGTCCATCCAAGCTCTTTGTAAGCATATCAGCTATCTGATCCTTTGTTGAAGTATGTATGACTTCAATCTCCTTATCCATCACTTTCTCTCTTAGAAAGTGATACTGAATCTCAATGTGTTTGGTCCTGGCATGAAAAACAGGATTAGCAGCTAAATACAATGAACTCATGTTATCTCCATATATGATTGGTACCCCATGCATAATATCAAGACTCTTCATCAATGTCTTGACCCAAATTACTTCTTTTGCAGCTTCAACCATGCCTTTATACTCTGCTTCTGTAGAAGATAAAGCAACTGTATGTTGCTTCTTGGAACACCATGAGATAAGTTTATCTCCCACATAACAC
Organism: Ceratopteris richardii; assembly: GCA_020310875.1. Classification (NCBI taxonomy): domain Eukaryota; kingdom Viridiplantae; phylum Streptophyta; class Polypodiopsida; order Polypodiales; family Pteridaceae; genus Ceratopteris; species Ceratopteris richardii. The sequence continues at coordinate 191,862,320 of CM035407.1, forward strand.
ATGTATCCAAATGTAGATCTTCTATCATCTGGATTACCTGCCCAATCTGCATCACTATAAATTTTGATATTTGTATCTGAGGTAAACCCATAATACAAACCTTCATTGAGTGTACCCTTAATGTACCTCAACACCCTTTGTCCTGCAATCCAATGTTCTTTCCTTGGGCAATGCATAAATTGAGACAAAACTCCTACTGCATATGATAAATCAGGTCTAGTTAGAGTAGCATAGATAAGGCTACCAACCAAACTCTGATATTGTCTCATGTACTTGAATTCTTCACCTCCATACTTACTCAATTTGTGATTCACCTCCATTGGTGTAGGTGCTACCCTGCAATCATCCATTTTAAACTTGATTAACAAGTTCTTCAAATACCTTTCTTGGGTCACAAATACTCCATGTTGAGTATATGTAATCTCCATGCCCAAGAAGTATGATAAGTCTCCCAAGTCACTTATCTTGAACTCCTTTTCCATTTGCCTCTTAAGCTTTTGTATTCCTTCTTCATCTGTACCTGTAAGAATTATATCATCAACATATATGCACATGTATATGAAACCATTTTCACTTGCCTTGACAAGCAAGCTACTATCTGCTTTAGACACCTGAAAACCAAGTTCTTTTAGAAACTTCACAAGTCTATAATTCCATGCCCTTGGAGCCTGCTTCAAGCCATACAAAGCTCTCTTGAGCTTGCACACATGATCTGGATACCTTTTATCTCTGAACCCTTGAGGTTGCTCCATGAATACATCATCTGAAATATAACCATTCAAAAAAGCATTCTTCACATCAAGTTGACATAGCTTCCAACCTTTACATGCAGCAATAGCAATGAGTGTCCTTATGGTTGTCATCTTTGCCACAGGACTATAGGTCTCATCATAATCAATACCATATGTCTGAGCAAAGCCTTTGACCACAAGTCTAGCTTTGTATCTAGACACACTTCCATCTGCAAACCTTTTTGTCTTGTAGACCCACTTGCATCCAATAATTTTCTGACTATTTGGTTTTGGAACCAAATCCCAAGTTTGATTCTCCAATAGTGCATCATATTCCTCCTGCATAGCACTCTCCCATTTTTCCTTACCTTTTGCCTCTTCATATGTAGAAGGGTCTTCATCTGTATTCACCATATAAGCATAATCTTTTGTGGCTAGAAATGAAGTATCATAACTATACCTTGTAGGTTGCCACCTATTTCTTGTTGACCTTCTGAGTTCTCCACTCCTTGAGGTTTCTGGCTCTTCACATTCAGGATCAAATCTTGGTGTCTCTTCCACTTCAACCTGCACTTCATTATTCTCTTGCTCATCAAATATTTGAACTTTTGATTTACCTTTCCTTTGACTCACTTCTTCTTCATCACCTATATTGATGTTAATTGTACCTGCATACCAAGTGCTTTGTTCATCAAATGTAACATCTTTAGAAACCATAAATTGCTTTGTAGATGGACTCCATAATCTATAGCCCATCTGCTTGTCATCATAGCCAATGAAAACATACTTTTCAGCTTTAGGTTCCAACTTGTGCCTTAATTGTGATGGCACATATGCATATGCCACACACCCAAAAACTCTGCAATGATCCAAGGTAGGTCTCTTACCCCACCAAGCCTCATATGGTGTCATACCCTGCAAGGCTTTACATGGTAACCTATTGACCAAATAAGTGGCTGTATTTACAGCCTCAGCCCACAAATAATTAGGGCAATTTTTCTCCTTCATCATGGATCTTGCAAACTCAACAAGAGTTTCTATTTCTCCTTTCTGCAACACCATTTTGTTGAGGAGAGTACCTGCAAGTAATTTCCCTTTTTATACCTGCATTCCATAAGTAATCACTGAACTCATTTGAGAAATACTCTCCCCCTCCATCTGACCTTAGTCTTTTCAACTTATGACCTGTAATTCTTTCTGCATATGCATGATAGTGTTTAAATGTATTAAACACTTCTGACTTATCTTTGATCACATAGATAGTAATCCACCTAGTAGCATCATCAACATAAATCACATAATACCTTGATCCATTTATACTGAAATCTTTTGATGGTCCCCACACATCTGTATGTACCAACTCAAGTTTCTCTGAGTGCATAAAACCATGCTTGGAGTAAGAGTTCTTATGAGCTTTACCTAATTGACATGCCTCACATTTGTATGTCATATGTTGACCTGCAACATTAGGCAATCCAAGCACTGAACCATTGTTAACCATATCTTTAATACCTCTTTCATTGAAATGTCCAAGCCTCTTGTGCCAAAGATCTAACTCAGAGATCTTATGACCTCCATATGTGAACATAGCATGACCAATGTTACCTTGAATCTTCAATGTAAATAATCTTCCTTCCTTTTTTCCTGAAACAATCTGTTTATACCCTTGGCTAGGGTCTTCCACATATACTCCATCATTAGTGAACCTTACTTCATATCCCTTTTCAACAATTTGACCTACACTTATCAAATTCTTAGGGATTGTAGGAACATACAAGACCTTACTCAATAAGGTGCTTCCATCCTTGGCCTTCACTGATCCAATTGACTTCACATTGTGCTTTGTGTTGTCACCTGTTTGAACAACATGATTAAAAACTTTACTTTTCAAATCAGTCATCAAAGATATGTTACCACTCAGGTGATTGCTACACCCTGAGTCAATGTAGAAGACTCTTTGATCTTCACTCTGCCTTTCACAAGTTGCATTCATTATCAATGTTGAATCTTCCTTTTGATCTGAAGCATAATTGTAGTAGGTGTTGTTGTATTGTTGACTTTGGAATCCTCTACCTGCATTTCTTCCAAAGTAATTTCTTCCACCTCTACTCTGTAATTACCTCTTTGATTTCTGCCACCTCTTCCTCTTGCATTATAATTTTGATTATATCCACCATTATTATCTGATTATTATGCCAACAATCATTAGCTAAATGATTTGTCTTACCACAAATCCAGCAAGCTTTGCCTCCATCTTTGTTATTCCTGCCTCTTCCTCTACCTTTGCCACCTCCTCTTCCTCTTAGGAAGTTGGCTTGAGTAGTTGTTCCTTCATCTTCACCTGCTTGTTGTTTTCCTTTGCTATTCTTCTTCTTATCCTTTGAGTACATTGCATGACCTGTACTCTTGTCACCATCTCCTTTAACATCCTGCTCAAATGTTAGCATATGACCTAACAATTGATTTAAATCAGGAGTGAAATGGTCAAGTGATAGTTCTGTAGACAAAATAAATGGCTTCCATTTGTCATCACCTCTCAACCCTGTAAGGATTTGCCTTACCAATTTATCTTCCTCAATGTCTTCATCAACAGCTCCTAAAGCATCTGCAATATCTTTCATCCTTGTACATAGTCTGAGATGGACTGAGAGGCCTTCTTCTTGAAGGTAGTAAACTCTGCCCATAAGGATGCCTTCCTTGACTTTGTAGTGTTCTGAAAATGCTCCTCCAAAGCATTCCATATGTCAGTTGCACTTTCAAGACCTCTAATGTAGGTAACAAGTAATCATTGACTCCCATATAGATAATGCTCCTAGCTTGAGCATCTTTCTTCATCCAATTTTTCAAGATCTGCTAACTCTTCCCTAGTTGGAACACTAGGATCTCTGAACTCTGGCTTCTCTTCTTCTCCTGTGATGTAACCAATTAAATCTTTGCTCATAAGATGAGCTTCCATCCTCATTGACCATGCAGGATAGTTTTCCCTATCCAATTTCTCTATCTGTAGAGCATCTCCCATCTTGTTTCCACCTGTGTATTGAAACTTCAAGCTTTACAAGCAATGTATGTACCTTTACTTCAAGTTAGACTCCTTTTGCCTTTCTTGATGTCGAGTAGTCTTCTCCTTAGGCTTTTGACTCCAAGCTTTCACTTCTTAGCTCTTCAAATGTTGAACTTCTTGAATCTGCAGCAGTCGGGACCTTCCTTTCCTTGATTTTGATGTCTCCTGCTCTGATACCACTGATGGAGAGTGTTAATCTCCAAAAGAACAACCTACTCTTGAAGTTTAGAACACCTCTATATCAAGAGTAAGTCAAAACCTTCCACTAAATTATAGGTCCAATCTCCAAATTATCAAAATTAAGAAAATCTGTGAAGAAGGTGAAACACAGAAAAGTCTGCTGCAGAATTTCTTCACATTGACTTATCAAACATGTAAAGTTTTTTATGAAACTTTGTACGAATCATCTCCTAGGGATTGCGCATCACCTCCAAGTTAAATTACTTCAAAAGCTATAGTATAACTTGAGAAATCAATTTCACAAGTTACCTATGTCAGTAACTGTTACTCAGAACAGTCGATTCTACACCCCTAACTTCTTAACTTTGGTTCTCACAATGTCGAACCCGTTTTGCAAATCCTTTTGACTGAAGATAGCTTATCTCTCAACTTAGATTTTAAGCTATCATATGTGTAAAACTTTACACTGTGCACGTGAGCACTACTCATTTCTTTGGACTCGAAATGTGCACCTGGTTTCAGAGAGCTGTGAACACTCAATACATGTGAATGTTCCTATCAGCAATTCTCTTCACCTGTTTACAATTAGACTCTAAAATTTCAAACCACAGACTCATTAACTAACAACTTAGATATCCTCAAAAGGATTTCACAAATGATCTACCACAGACGGAGTAGACGCAGAAACATCGGGCGCAACATTTCCTTCATTTCAGGAGAAGACTACAACTGAAAAGTGAGAGAGACTTCAATTCTTTCTCAACTGTCTATTGACATTTACAATCACTAATTTCTCTATACCTATGCTCATACATGGTCTCTCTTTGTCTTCTCTCTTCTGCTCTCTATTTGCCCGACATTTTTCAAAAGTATTTATAGACATCTATGTACAAACTCTCATCAAAACATAAGTATATGTAACCTATGTCATAACTAATGTACATATGTGTACATGTCCTTCACTCTTGTGAATGTATCCATTTTCTTCACTCCAAATCTTCAATTGGTGATTGATATGCACCAACAAAGATTGGTGCAAAA
>CM035407.1:191894832-191964832 GCA_020310875.1 Ceratopteris richardii
CAAAGAGAAAGGGAAGAACAAGAAGGTTGAAGATGAAGGAACTACCTCTCAAGCCAACTATGCAGGGAGAGGTAGAACCTCAGGAGGAAGGGGCAGAGGAGGTAAGCAAGGTAGGGGGAGACCTTATAACTCCTCACCATGCAATATTTGTGGATTATCAAATCATACTACATATGAGTGTTTCAGGAAATTCAAGAATCAAAGAGGTAGAGGATATCAAAGAGGTGGATATACACAATCAAGAGGAAGATTCAATCATACCAAGGATACAACAACAACTACAATAGCAACTACCAAGGAGGATACAAATCCAGAAAAGATTGCAACAACTACATAGAGGAGCAAGAAGATTCTCTTCTGATTATGAACATGTCTTCAAAACCAGGTATAAATGATGAACATCTATTCTACATTGACTCAGGATTCTCAAACCATGTGGCAGACAATGTAGCTCTTCTCTCTGACCTTGAGGAACCAAAGGGTAAGCATCAGGTACAAACAGGTGATGACACCAAGCACTCAGTGATTAAAGTAGGGAATGTTAAAACCTCTTATGGAAACAAGAATCTGTTGAGTAGGGTTCTGTATGTACCCAAAATTACCAAGAATTTGATGAGTGTTGGACAGATTGTGCAAAAAGGTTTGCAGGTTAGATTCAACCAATATGGAGCGTTTGTGGAGGATCCCCGACATGGGTTCAAGAGAATTGCCAAAAGAGAAAAGACAGGTAAATTATTCACTTTTGAACTTGAGGATACAAGGAACATTGAACTTTACAGTTATAAAGATCAAACATTATCAGAGCTTGAAATATGGCATAAAAGATTAGGGAATGTTGGTGAAAGAACCTTGAAACAAATATGTAGAGATCAATGTGTGCTTGGGATACCTAATGTATCCAAGCAACACATGATTTATAAATGTGGTGCTTGTCAGTTTGGAAAATCTCACAGGTTACCCTTCTCAAGGAAAGGCTACATGTATGAGGAATACCTAGAGCTTGTCCATACAGATGTATGGGGACCAAGTAAGGATCCCTCAATCTTTAGATTAGGGTATTATGTATCTTTCATTGATGATTATAGTAGGCGGACTGTATTGTACTTTATGAAGCACAAAGATGAAGTATTCAGGTACTTTAAAAAGTATCTTTATCTTGCACTTGTTGAGAACCAAACAGGGAGAAACCTAAAAAGAGATGGGATGACCCCATATGAAGCATGGCATGGTAGAAGACCTTGACTTGATCATTGCAGGATCTTTGGATGTGTAGCTTATGTGCATATCCCTTCTCAGATAAGAGGTAAGTTGGACCCTAAGGTAGAGAAGTGCATCTTCATAGGGTATGATCTAAATCAGAAAGGATACAGGTTCTACAATCCTTCAAACAAGGGATTCATGGTCAATAGAGATGTTTTCTTTGATGAAAATGACTCTTGGTTTGATAGTGAATGCAGGAAAGTAAAACTACCTTATGACTTGGAAGAGGAGTTGCCAAGCCTCACTAAAGAGGAGCCTACTCAGAATAGAGACATCAATTCAGATGATGAAGACATCATCAACCTAGAAGAGTTCAAGGCATGGAAGTCCGAAGGTAAAGTCAAGATGAAGAAATTGGAGGATATACCTGAATCATCCAACCAAGCAATCAGAAGATCACAAAGGGAGAGCAAGAAGCAAATCAGATATGGATATGACACTTCCCTAGTTACTAAGCACTCTGTTTATCTTGCAAAAGACTTGTCAATTGAAGAACCAGCATCATATGAAGAGGCAAAGACCAAGGCAGAATGGAAAGAAGCTATGGATGAGGAAATTGAAGCATTCAAGGAGAGTGATACTTGGGAACTAGTACCAAAGAAGGAGTATATGAAGGTAATTGGTTCTAGATGGATCTATAAGATCAAAAGGAATTCTGATGGATCAATAAGCAGGTACAAAGCTAGACTTGTGGCTAAGGGTTTTGCACAAACCCAAGGAATTGATTATGAAGAAACCTTCTCACATGTGGCCAAGATGCCAACCATCAGAGCATTGGTAAGTGTGGCTGCATCAAAGAATTGGAACATGTATCAGTTGGATGTAAAAAATGCATTTCTAAATGGCTGGATTTCAGACGAGGTGTACATGTCTCAACCTCCTGGCTATGAGGACCCAAACAAGGTAACATATGTATTGTTAAGTCCTAATCCCCAAGAGAAAGATGATTATATAAGCCTTTATTTTGCTAAAACCCTTGGAATTGGTCCACTTGGATTACTTGGAGGTTGCAAAGGTATCTCTAATTGATGATTTTATGCCCTCACCTTTCCAAGCTCTCTTTCACTCATGGACATCCTAATCTTTTCACTCTTTCACCTAAATACTCACACATATGCTCATACACTTAACCCTCACACACATAGCTACTCACACAATTGTTCATTACACTCTCTTCCTCTCTCTCTCTCTCTCACTCGTACAGATACATATACTTTCACACACTCATGCATTCACACACTCTTTTTCACACATGCTCATTCACTCTCTTAGTTCCACACTCACACACACCCTTGCACACTCTTACTTCCCCTTTCCTTTTGTCCCTTTCCTTTCTCTTTCTTTCACCTTACCTCCTTTCCCCCATACCCATTGTCCACCTTTCTATCCTTATGCACATGCTTATACATATGCTCACCCGCTCATGTCCTCACGCATGTATTCCCCAAACGCACATGGTAACCTCACTTTCTACCACTCTTCCTTCGTACCTTCGCACCCTTTCAATTTTACATGCTCGCACATTATCTCATACACCCCAATCACACACACTTAAACATTTATTCACCCACACTCACGAGTGTATATCCACCCTCTTCCACTCCCTTTCACTCTCAAAAACCACTCACTTATGCACACATGCACACCTACACTTCCGTTTCCACACACGCACACCCTCGACTACCCACTCGGACAATCAGGGAATTGCAAGCTAGTTGCGGGATATTCACCAATGGCGAGCTTCATGCTTGAAGATATACTTATTCTGCACTAACTCCCTTGGATCAGCCCACCCAAGGTGCAGCCCGACCCATTCACTAAAGTTGGGGACAAACCTTAGGTGGGTTTCACTCTAAATCAACTAATATGAGAAGTATATCCATTTCTTTTGTGCATTCCCCACCTTTTTCGAAGACAAATTCCATCTTCTAATTATTTGAATATGACTTCCAGTTTAACCCGTTTTGTATTTAGCCGTGCCCAATAAGGATTTGCACATTTGCAATTTATTCAAAGGTTTTAAAACTGACATAGCACAGGAAAGAATATCAATCTTATCAAACACAGGGCATGCAGATGACGTGTATACATACTCATACCAAATTCTGCAAAAATGCTCAATTAACCATATGCACAATAGTTATCAAAATTTTTTGAGTTAAAGAGACACACAGGTATAGAGAATATCACTTGGTTGCAAAATGCCAAAGCTCCGTGAGAAGCATGTCAAATCAATTTTTCTAACAACCCTCAATACTGTGCACTGTTACTCTTTCGATCAAATAAATTGCCCCACTATTTGAAGAAAACTCACATGTAGAGTTTGCATTATTGTTCATGTCCAGTTTTCCTACACATCTATAAAGACATTTGTCCATTTTGACACAGTGGTCACGATTCTATCTATCAAAACTCATTGAAAGAGAGTGATGACCTCTTGTGCTAACTCCAAAAAAGGAAAAATTCTCGCAAATATTCCCTGCAAATTCTCATGGACTACAATAGTATTTCATCCTATCACAAAAATTATGTAGCATGATAACTTATGCTCATGACTTGCACTCTGGACCGGTGTCTTGCCCTACTCTACAAAGTCCATGCCCAAAACTGCGACTGTACGCCAAAAAGGGGTCACAAAAGGGCTTCAAGTTGCTCAGGAAAATTCTCATGTGAATTATCTATTTCCCGGTCTCATTGTATTTCCTTCTCGTTTTGTCAAACAACAAAAGGAATTCAACTTTTTAGCACTGGCACTTACCTTTCTCCTTAGTTGCCTTCCTCTATCACACATATGCAATGGCGAATCTCCTCCCCGTATGGTATGTGTGCCTTCCCCTCGCATCGATGTTGAAGAAGGTGCTCATGGTCTGATGATCTTGGTTACATGGTGGATGACCTTCTTTCCAACCATTGACAGTGTGGTCTGTTGTTCCTCCCTCTTCTACTTACGATCCACACCCACCATAAGAACTGGCAAACACATTCCCTCCCCCCCCTGGTCTGTACTCAACCCTCACAGAAGCACTTGAAGGAGGTTGTTTCCACTCCGAAAAAATTGGGTCCACTCCCTGCTACTTGCAGAGACAACCCCCAAAATAGCCGGTCCTCACAACATGCTCAGCCACCCCCCTTCACAGCCTGCTCCCCCCTCGGGATATCTGCACAGAACAATAAAGAAGAAGCCACAACGCGAACCTTGCTGTATATAAAATGAAAGCCCTCCCTCCAGCTGGTCTGCTGATCCTCGAAAAGGAACCTCTCCCTGCTCCTGCCTCCTCCCGTGTGTATTTAGGGGACATACCTCTTCTGACATTTTGGGGGCAGACAACCACCGCCACTCCCCATTGATCCCTCTTTTTCAAGAAAATGCATTGATTTTTTTCCTGCCTGAAGCATGTGACATGAAGGGCCACTTCCTACTGTCCTCCTCCCTCACATCTTCACAGCTTGCTGACCACTGCCCTGCCTTTCTTTTAAGAGCATGTACCATTGTCTCTTTAGCTCCCACGGCTTCGATGAGCTTTCCTTCCTGCACATAAGAACCAGGAAAATAATAATAATAATAATAATAATAATAATAATAATTTCCCAAGGGCAAAGGGCAGACCAATCACTTATATTTCCATTTTCCTTTTGGGCAACACTTGCATAAGAACCTACTCATAAAATAAATCTTATCATTTTGATGGATGGTCGTGTGCTGATACACTCTCACCTCATATGGCCATTGTCTTGCACTTGCACACAAGTGAAATATTTAGGGATATGGTAGCATACACTTCACTAAGGGAAAAACATATCCCCCGTACTCTCATGTATCCCAAGCTACTTAAAGTCTAACAAACTCCATGTGAAAAGCATGATTTAAATGAATGCCTTTATGCGATTGCGCCGCATGATTTTCTTTCACCACACAGTTCAAAACCACACCAACAATCATCACCTTACTCATAAAATCTTCCATGAATGAACAAAAAAACGATGTGATTCTCATTGTAACATACTCCCCCCTTCTGCTCGCGAAGTCGTCCCTGACGAGCCAATTAGCACCTGCACTCAAACCATTCGAGTCCTCGACAATACATCAATGCACCTTCACATACCTCATACTTATTCTATCTCTTTCCATTCGCACACCTGCAACCACACTCAACCCTCATGCATTAGTATCAAAACCAATCATATCACTTACCAATTTCATATACCTTCTCGTACCCTTCGTTGCCATGTCCTCCTGCAATCAGCTTTTACTTTTTTTCTATCACACATCTCCTCTTCACCATGCCACATGCAAGTCTATGAAGACACACATACAAACCATTCCGCATACCATGTTCTCAACCATATCCATATATTTACACTCTTTTCACTTACCCATTTCGAAACATAGAATCATCAGAACCATGCTTACATCCTTGTCACCACTTCATTGAATCGATCACTTCATACCTTACTTGCCATTCATGGCACTCTTTTTCCTTTGGCCTTTCACCTATGTTCCTGCACTATCCATAAAAAAAAATCAAGCCATCACCAAAAAGACTTACCATGTATAAACATACAAGACAAAATCCCTTTTTTTTTTTCCATTGCACTTGTTAACTCACACATCTCAACAAAAATGTTAGTACCAAAAAGATGTGTCAAAACCAAAATCATCATGTATAATCCACATGCATATAGGCTGTGAAGAGATGGATAGGTATGTGCTTGAAGCTGAAGAGGTGTTGCAAAATCCTTGATCTACACCAGCCAAATGAACTCCCGAAGTATGTGGTGGGCCCTTTTTACTTGCCAATGGATGTATTAGACACCCTATGTACCTTGGAAGATCACTCTCAAAAAGATAGATCAAAACAGATAAGTTGGAGTTAGCTCAGAGGTGAAGAACTTGCTATTTTGGTTCATACACCTGTCCAGTGTTTTGCATACTTCTCTGAGCACAACAGAAATTAGCTTAATTCCTCTTAGGTAAGTCTAGTTAACTTAAAGACCTAACTTTCAAGAGTAATCTCATAAAAAATAATGCACCACACACTGAGAAAGATGTTTAACAAGTGATGACATCATCCCGATTTTCACGAGCTACTACAGTAATGAGACTAGTGAGCAAAAAAATGAACATAACTCCAGATTTAAGAATCCAATGATTATGAAAATTTGTATGCTTATACTAGACAGTATGTGAATCCAACAAGCTTTAAATCATTGAATTTGGGTTAGTACACACGGAGAAACAACTCTGACAAGATGAGTAAAAAAGTCGAGTATCTGACAGAGAAGTGAAAATGAATAGACACTGTTGACTTCAACTGAACATAACTGAAGATTGAAACACCCAAATGAAATGAAAATTGGTGAGCATATAGTAGACTTATAGAGCTAACTTTACCAAAATAAATCACTGAAAATGATGCACCAAGCTCAGAGAAACCATCTCTGCAATCTGACTGAGAAAATTGAGAGATATGGGAGTGAGTAGTACACTTCACAAGAACATGGAAATAGAACTCAAATGATCATGAAAATGAAAGTATATTGATTGTACAATACAATGGACTTACTGATACATATGTGTGCCGTGGAATCACACCTTGATATGGCATAAAGCTCAGCTCTTGGAGCTCTTCACATAGGTCTCTCTAACCACGACTAAAATTGCCATCTATTTATAGTTGAGCTTGGGAGGCTAACTTCCCTCAATCACTCTCCAATCAATTTGTGATTGATTTGATTCTCTATCTACCATAAATCACGAATTTGTGGCTCCTCTTTCCCTTTTTGATCAAGTGGACTCAACCACTTAAGATTCTTTCACTTTTACATTAAGTAAACTCTTCAAAAGTTACAAGAGGTAGTTCACAAGTGAACTTTACATAGGCTTCATTTTAAAGCTTCTTCTATGACTTTGTGGGACTCAAGCCAATACTTAGGCTTGTCATAGACTTGCTCCAACAGCTCCCCCTCAAGCCAAGTATGCTTGAGGTCTTAAATCTTCCAAGATTACCTGCAAACCAATCATAGGCTTGAATTTGCAAAGCTTTGTACCATCCAATGCTTTGGTTAGAATATCTGCACATTGTTGAATAGTGGACACATATGATATTTGAATCTCTTTGCTTAGAACCTTCTCTCGTACATAGTGATAATGAACTTCAATATGTTTAGTCCTTGCATGAAAAATAGGATTAGAAGTCAAATGAATAGAACTCATATTGTCACCAAAAATAGTTGGAGTTCCAAACTCCAATCCAAGATCTTTGAATAATGTCTTCATCCACATAGCTTCATGAGTAGCTATGGCAAGACCTCTATATTCACCTTCAGTAGGAGAGAGAGCAATTGTGGGTTTCTTCTTAGATGACCATGAAATAAGCTTTGAACCTGCAAAAGTAAGATAATTTGAAGTGCTCCTTCTATCTTCCTTGGAGCCAACCCAATCTACATCAGAAAATAGCTTCAAACCTAAATCAGATACATAAGGATAATAAAGTCCTTCATTTATGGTTCCTTTGAGATACTTGAGAATCCTTTTGGCAGCATCCATATGTGGTTTCCTTGGTGTGTGCATAAATTGACTTAGCACACTCACACTGTAACATATATCTACTCTTGTCAATGTGGCATAGTTGAGACAACCCACTAGACTTTGATATGATGTGATGTCCTCTATGAGTTCACCTTCATGTGAGCTCAATTTGTGTTGACCTCCATCGGAGTACCTGCAATCTTACAATCTTGCATCTTGAATTTTGCCAACATGTCCTTAATGTACTTTCTTTGAGTGAGAAACAAACCATGATCTTTGTAGACAACTTCCAAACCTAGGAAGTAGGTAAGTGAACCCAAATCACTTATCTTGAACTCTTCTCTCATCTGATCTTTGATCTTCTTCATACCATCTGCATCATTTCCTGTCAATATAATATCATCTACATATACACATAGGTAGATGATCTCAGAATTACTCTTTTTAATAAAGAGTGAAGGATCTGCCTTGCTTGGTTGAAAGCCTTTGTCCTGCAAGAATGAAACAAGTCTGAAATTCCAAGCTCTTGGAGCTTGCTTGAGACCATACAATGCTTTGTTAAGTTTATACACATAATCAGGATAAAGTTGATTCTCAAAACCAGGTGGTTGTGCCATATATACCTCTTCTGTTATCCAACCATTCAAAAATGCATTCTTTACATCTAGTTGAAGCATCTTCCAATTCTTGGAAGAGGCAATACTAAGCAAAACCCTAATAGTAGGCATCTTTGCCACAGGAGAGAAGGTCTCCTCATAATCAATTCCTTGAGTTTGTGCAAAGCATTTTGCTACAAGCCTTGCCTTATACCTGTTAATGGAACCATCAGAATTCTTCTTGAGTTTATAGACCCATCTTGAGCCTATTACCTTCATGGATGAATGTTGGTGTAAACTACAAGCCTACACATTTGGCTCAAAGGATGCATTGAATTTTATACATACATGAAGAAGCATAGGAACATATGCTAGTGGTTAATTACCACTTTACCTCATTGTAAAAGTCAAATTGACTTGGAATCTCATGTAATCACCTACCAAAAGGATTCGTGTAAAAATTAGTTGTGTGATTGAAAGAATGTCTCCAAGCATTTAGGAGCTCGATCATAGGGAGCCAAAAGTTTGAATTTGAATTCAAACTTTTACCCATCTCTTATAAAAATGGTCATGAAAAGTCGCGGGTATGTGAGAGCACTCCCGAGCCTAGCATTACTGATTTTTGAGTGTGTGTGAGGTCTACACTCTAGCCCACACCTCTCTACACCATTTGGCAATGATATTCATGCCAGTGGAGTTGTATACAAATGTTCATTAATACATACATTCACATTGTCCATCTTTGAGTCCTCTGTTAGTCTACTCAAAAGTCTGTCAACTTGTCAAGGGCATATCTCGATCTATTCTTCACCAAATTCAGTGATTCAAAGCTTGTTGGATTCAGCTTGAAGTAATCTACATGCTTTCAAAGTTTGAAGTCATTCTATTCAGCCATTTTGGAGAAATCTGCGTCGAGGTGATCTCTTGTCATTTTCTGCTACAGTCCTAAAAAGTCGGGGGTATAGCTTAACTTGCTAAATTGATTTCTCTTAGTATAGTTTATCATTTTACATCATTCCACTTGGAATAGTTAGCTTACTAAGCTAATTAGATACCCCTAAAAGGAATTTTTCCAATTCCTATTGTGTTGGTCATACTGAGCAAAATACCCAGCAGGTGTCAAGACATAAATAGAAGGTTTTCTTGAGTTTGTGACTTCCAAAGTTATCTGTTTTGATTCAATCATTACACACATCACTTCCAAAGTACATAGGACATTCTATGGTGCCATTGGGAAGATAAGGAGGTCTAGTTATCAAATCTGAAGCAAAAGAGGGCTGGTACAAAGCAGGTTTAGCAGTACCTACTCAGTCTCTTGGAGCATCCATCCATCTTTCCCTACAGTGGTATCAGAGCAAACTAAGGTAAAATGGGAGATGGTTCTCCTTCATTCATTGATAAATTGGATAGGAACAACTATCAAGCATGGTCTCTAAGGATGAAGACCTACCTACAAGGAAGAAGTCTCTATGGGTACATCTCAAGAGATGAGGAATTGCCCTCATTCAAAACAAGAGGATTACCAACCAAGGAAGAACATGAAAGGCTCAACACATGGTGTGCTAAGGATGCATTGGCAAGGTCTTATTTACTCAACTCTATATCTGATTTTCTTTTGCCACATATTAGAAATTGTAAGACATCCCAAGAGACTTGGGAAACCTTGTCATCATATTTTTCCTCCAACACAAGGGCTAGGAAAAATCAGTTGTGGATTGAATTCACAACATTAAGGAAGCAACCTAAGCAAGCTGTTTCAGAATTTGTGACCAAGATTAAAGATGTAGCAGATCAGTTAGCAAGCATAGGAGAAGAGATTGAAGAAGAACAGATTGTAAGGCAAGTGATCAATGGGATCAAGGCTCATGACAAATGGGAAAGCTTCACCACAGCTATGGATCTTTACATGGACATGCACACTCCAGATCTTACAACTCTCATGGGACAATTATTTACTCATGAAGCAAAGCTAAAAAAAAATGGAGACACATCCAAAGGTAATAACTCTTCTACCCTATACACTGATAAGAAGTCTAAAGATAAAGGCAAAAGCAAGACGGTCGAAGATGAAGGTTCTACCTCCCAAGCCAACTATGCAAGGAGAGGTAGATCATCAAGAGGAAGGGGCAGAGGAGGTAAGCCAGGTAGGGGGAGATCTTATAACTCCTCACCATGCAACATTTGTGGTCTATCAAATCATACTACAGATGAGTGTTTCAGGAATTACAAGAATCAGAGAGGAAGAGGATATCAAAGAGGTGGCTACTCACAGTCAAGAGGTAGATTCAACCATCACCAAGGCTACAACAATAACTACAACAACAACTACAACAATAATTACAATGGCAACTACCAAGGAGGATTCAAATCCAGGAAGGATTACAACAACTACACAGAGGAGCAAGATGACTCTCTTCTAATCATGACCATGACTTCAAAATCAGGTACCAATGATGACCACCTATTCTACATTGACTCAGGATGTTCAAATCACGTGGCTAGCAATGTAGCATTACTCTCTGATCTTGAGGAACCAAAAGGTAAGCATCAAGTCCAAACAGGTGATGACACAAAGCATTCTGTAGTTAAAGTTGGAAATGTTAAGACTTGTGATGGAAATCAGAATTTGTTGAGTAGGGTACTCTATGTACCAACCATTACCAAAAATTTGATGAGTGTTGGTCAGATTGTGGAGAAAGGTTTGCAGGTCAGATTCAACCAATATGGAGCATATGTGGAGGATCCAAGACATGGGTTCAAGAGGATTGCTAAAGGAGAAAAATCAGGTAGACTTTTCACTTTTGAGTTAGAAGATACAAAGAACATTGCACTATACAGTTATAAAGATCAGACACTTTCAGAGCTTGATATTTGGCACAAAAGGTTAGGGCACATAGGAGAAAGAACCTTGAAACAAATGTGTAGGGACCAATGTGTGCTTGGGATACCTAATGTATCCAAGCAAATATGATTTATAAGTGTGGTGCTTGTCAATTTGGGAAGTCTCACAGGTTACCCTTCTCAAGGAAAGGATACATGCATGAAGACTACCTAGAGCTTGTCCACACAGATGTATGGGGACCAAGCAAAGACCCCTCAGTCTCAGGTTCAAGGTACTACGTATCTTTCATTGATGATTATAGCAGATGGACTGTATTATACTTTATGAAGCACAAGGATGAGGTATTTAATTGCTTTAAAAAATATCTTGCATTAGTTGAAAACTAGACAGGAAGGAATTTGAAGAGGCTAAGGTCAGATGGAGGAGGTGAGTACTTCTCCAATGAATTTGAAGACTTCTTGCAGGACAGAGGCATCAAAAGAGAGATAACCACAAGGTATTGTCCTGAACAGAATGGGGTAGCTAAGAGAAGAAATATATTAATTGTTGAGACAGCTAGATCTATGCTTAATGAGAAAAAGTTACCTAACTATTTATGGGTAGAGAGTGTTTCCACTGCCACTTACCTCATAAACAGGTTACCATCTAAGTCTCTTGATGGTATGACACCCTATGAAGCATGGCATGGTAAGAGACCCTCACTTGACAATTGCAAAATATTTGGATGTGTAGCATATGTACACATTCCTTCTCAGATAAGAGGTAAGCTAGACCCAAAGGCTGAAAAATGCATCTTTATTGGGTATGATTTAAATAAAAAAGGTTATAGGTTTTACAATCCTATCAATAAGGGATTCATGGTAAGCAGAGATGTTGTCTTTGATGAAAATGATTCTTGGTATGAGAATGAATGCAGGAAGGTCAAATTACCCTATGATTTGGAAGAGGAATTTCCAAGTCTTACAAAGGAGGAACCTACTCAGAATGAAGCCTCAAGTTCAGATGATGAAGACACTATCAACCTTGAAGAATTCAAAGCATGGAAGTCCAAAGGCAAAATGAAGATGAAGAAGCTTGAAGACATACCTGAATCTTCAACTCAACCATTTAGAAGATCACAAAGAGAAAGCAAGAAACCTATCAGATATGGGTATGATACATCTCTTGTTACTAAACATTCTGTTTATCTTGCCAAAGATTTGTCAAATGAAGAACCAGGATCATATGAAGAAGCAATTACCAAATCAGAATGGAAAGAAGTTATCGATGAGGAGATTGAAGCACTCAAAGAAAGGGACACATGGGAGTTAGTACCTAAGAAGGACTCAATGAAGGTAATAGGATCCAGATGGATCTATAAGCTTAAAAGAAATTCTGATGGCACAATCAATAGGTACAAAGCCAGATTGGTAGCCAAGGGTTTTGCACAAACCCAAGGCATTGACTATGAGGAGACATTCTCAGTTGTGGCCAAGATGCCAACAATCAGAGTGTTGGTAAGTGTGGCTACATCAAAAAATTGGAATATGTACCGAGTGGATGTCAAGAATGCTTTCTTGAATGGATGGATTTCAGAGGAGGTATATATGTCACAACCTCC
This sequence comes from Ceratopteris richardii, assembly GCA_020310875.1. NCBI lineage: Eukaryota > Viridiplantae > Streptophyta > Polypodiopsida > Polypodiales > Pteridaceae > Ceratopteris > Ceratopteris richardii. The sequence continues at coordinate 191,907,660 of CM035407.1, forward strand.
TGGCTATGAGGACCCTAAGAAGGTAACATATGTTTGCAAATTGAAAAAGGCTTTATATAGATTGAAGCAGGCACCTAGGACATGGAATTACAGGTTAACTACATATCTCCAAGACCAAGGATGTGTCATGAGCAAGGCAGATACTTCTCTGTTCATCAAGAGAAGTAATTCAGAGGTAATATACCTTTGTGTTTATGTTGATGACATCATCATTACAGGTAATGATGTCAATGGAATCAGATATATCAAAAGTCAAATGATGAAGGAGTTCAAGATCAATGATCTTGGTCTATTGAAGTATTTTTTCGGACTTGAATTAGTCTACACTAATTCAGGGATATATATTACTCAGAAAAAGTATATACATGAAATGTTGAAGAAATTTCACTTGCAGGATGCCAAAGTAGCAAGCACTCCAATGGAAGTAAACCTAAAACTAAGTGTCCATGAAGGTGATGAAGTCAAAGACATGACAGGTTATCAAAGTATGGTGGGTAGTTTGAACTATGCTACCTTAACAAGGATAGATATTGCATATGGAGTTAGTGTGCTAAGTCAATTTATGCACAAGCCAAGGATACCTCACTTAGAGGCTGCCAAGAGAATCCTCAAGTATCTCAAGGGTACACAGAACCATGGTTTGTATTTCCCTTACACTTCAGATATTGATATCAAAATTTATTCAGATGCAGATTGGGCAGGATGTAAGGATGATAGGAGGAGCACTTCTGGATATTTCTTTTGCAGGTGACAAACCAATTTCATGGTCTTCAAAGAAGCAACCTACTGTTGCTTTGTCTTCCACAGAGGCAGAGTATAGAGGGCTGGCTAATGCCACACAAGAAGCAATATGGATTAAGCTTTTTTATACAAAATTGGGATTATATACTAGGTCACCAATTATCTTTGGAGATAATACAAGTTCTCTTCACCTTGCAGCTAATCCTATTTATCATGCTAGGACCAAACACATAGAGGTCCATTACCATTATGTGAGAGAGAAATTGATAAGCAAGGACATTCAACTAACCTATGTATCAACCAACATGCAATGTGCAGATTTGTTGACTAAAGCTTTGGATGGAACCAAACTTTGCAGGTTCAAATCCATGATTGGATTGCAGAATATACTTGAATATTGAAGATGAAGGCTTAAGCCAAAATGTTTGGCTTGAGGGGGAGCTGTTGGTGTAAACTACAAGCCTACACATTTGTCTCAAAGGATGCATTGAAGCTTATACATACATGAAGAAGCATAGGAACATATGCTAGTGGTTAATTACCACTTTACCTCATTGTAAAAGTCAAATTGACTTGGAATCTCATGTAATCACCTACCAAAAGGATTCATGGAAAAATTAGTTTTGTGATTGAAAGAATGTCTCCAAGCATTTAGGAGCTTGATCATAGGGAGCCAAAAGTTTGAATTTGAATTCAAACTTTTACCCATCTCTTATAAAAATGGTCATGAAAAGTCGCGGGTATGTGAGAGCACTCCCGAGCCTAGCATTACTGATTTTTGAGTATGTGTGAGGTCTACAATCTAGCCCACACCTCTCCACACCATTTGGCAATGATATTCATGCCAATGGAGTTGTATACAAATGTTCATTAATACATACATTCACATTGTCCATCTTTGAGTCCTCTGTTAGTCTACTCAAAAGTCTGTCAACTTGTCAAGGGCATATCTCGATCTATTCTTCACCAAATTCAGTGATTCAAAGCTTGTTGGATTCAGCTTGAAGTAATCTACATGCTATCAAAGTTTGAAGACATTCTATTCAGCCATTTTGGAGAAATCTGCGTCGAGGTGATCTCTGGTCATTTTCTGCTACAGTCCTAAAAAGTCGGGGGTATAGCTTAACTTGCTAAATTGATTTCTCTTAGTATAGTTTATCATTTTACATCATTCCACTTGGAATAGGTAGCTTAATAAGCTAAGTAGATACCCCTAAAAGGATTTTTTCCAATTCCTACTATGTTGGTCATACTGAGCAAAATACCCAGCAAGTGTTAAGGCATAAATAGAAGGTTTTCTTGAGTTTGTGACTTCTGAAGTTATCTGTTTTGATTCAATCATTACACACATCACTTCCAAAGTACATAGGACATTTTATGGTGTCATTGGGAAGCTAACGAGGTCTGGTTATCAACTCTAAAGCAAAAGAGGGCTGGTACAAAGCAGGTTTAGCAGTACCTACTCAGTCTCTTCGAGCATCCATCCATCTTTCCCTACAATGAAGTCTTGGGCACCAAATCCCAAGTGTTGTTTTCCTCAAGTGCTTCAATCTCTTCCTTCATTGCATGCTTCCATTCTGATTTTGCTTTGGCCTCTTTAAAGGATGATGGCTCCTCTTGGTTTATGTCCTGTGCTATGTAGATAGAATGTTTAGTTACTAATGAGGTGTCAAACCCATACCTTTCTGGTTTTTTCTTTTCCCTCATAGATCTTCTTAGGCCATGATGTGATGATTCTGCCTCATGTCCAAGTTCCTGCAATTTTGCTTTACCTTTAGACTTCCATGCTTTGATCTTTTCCATCTGATATTCTTCATCATCCTCTGAGGTGTCTTGTTCTTCGATCTTCGGTTGTTCTCTACCAAGCTTTGGAAAATCTTCTTCAAGATCATATGGTAAATTAACCTTCCTACATGAATCTTCATACCATTAATTGTTTTCATCAAAAACTACATCTCTGCTTACCAAGAATCCTTTGTTGGTAGGGTTGTATAACCTATAGCCCTTTTGATTGTTGTCATATCCAATAAATACACACCTTTCTGCCTTTGGATCCATCTTGCCTCTAACCTATGAAGGAACATGAGCAAAAGCAATACATCCAAAAATTTTACAATGATCTAAGCTTGGTCTTCTTCCATTCCAAGCCTCATATGGAGTCATCCCATCAAGGGATTTTGAAGGCAACCTGTTAATCAAGTAAGTGGCTGTAGATACAGCCTAAGCCCATAGATAATTAGGCAAACACTTTTCATTTAACGTGGACCTTGCAGGTTCAACAATTGTCCTATTCCTCCTTTCTGCCACTCCATTTTGCTAAGGAGTGTACCTTGTAGTTACCTCTCTTTTGATTCCTCTTTCTTGAAGAAAAGAATCAAACTCATGGGAGAAGTATTCTCCCCCTCCATCTGACCTTAGCCTTTTTAGAGATTTACCTGTTTGATTCTCCACAAGAGCCAAATATCTTTTGAAACATGAAAAAACTTTATCTTTGTGTTTCATAAAGAATAGGATAGTCCATCTGCTGCAATCATCAATAAAGGAGACATAATACCTTGATCCAGATATTGAAGCTTCCTTGCTAGGTCCCCATACATCTATATAACCTTTCTTCATGAATGGTAACCTGTGAGACTTTCCAAATTGACATGCACTTCACTTATAAATCATATGTTTTTTTGACAAGTTAAGAAGTCCAAGTACACTTTGGTCCTTGCAAATTTTCTTTAATGACCTTTCACCAATATGTGCTAACCTTTTGTGCCATACTTCCAATTCTGTGAGTGTCTGACTACCATAATTAAAGAGAGAAATGTTTCTAGTGTCTTGTAATTCAAATGTGAACAATCCACCTGTCTTTTCACCTTTTGCAATTCTTCTGAATCCTTGACTTGGATCTTCAACAAATGCTCCTGCTTTTGTGAACCTGACTTGCAACCCTTTCTCTACTATCTGCCCAACACTTATCAAATTCTTTGTAATGGTAGGGACATAAAGTACCTTACTGAGTAGGTTGATGTTTCCATCAGGTGCTTTGACATTGCCTATTTTCTCCACAGGATGTTTTGTGTCATCTCCTGTTTGTACCTCATGCTTATTCCTTGGATCTTCTAAATCTGATAGGAGTGCCACATTTCCTGCCACATGATTTGAACAACCTGAATCTATGTAGAAAACATGCTCATCAGATTTACCTTGTGGCATAGCCATGTTCATGATCAATAATGAATCCTCTTTGTTTGAGTCTTCTATGTAGTTATTGAAGTCTCTCCTTCCTTTGTAGCCTCCTTGATAGTTTGAATGATTGTAGTTGTTATAGTTGCCATGATAATTGTTGAACCTTCCTCTTGAGTAGCCATAACTTCCTCTATTGTATCCTCTGCCTCTTTGATTCCTGGAATTCCTAAAGCAATTTTGAGTTGTATGATTAGTTAGTCCACAAATACAACATGAGTTGGAGTCTTGGGATCTCCCCCTGCCTTGTCTACCTCCTCTTCCTCTACCTCTGCCATGTCTTCCTCTACCTGCATAGTTAGCTTGATATGTACCTGCTTCATCATCCACTTTCTTCGCCTTTCCTTTGTTATCTTTGGACTTGCTTTTATCAGTGTATAAAGCTGAAGATTGATTACCTTTAGAGCTTTCTCCATTTTTGATAAGCTTTGCCTCTTGAGTAAGTAGTTGTCCAATGAGTGTATTGAAATCAGGTACATGCATGTCCATGTACAAATCCATAGCTGTGGTGAATGCTTCCCACTTGTCATCTACCTTCAAGCCATTGATGACCTGCCTTACAATTTGCTCTTCATCTATTACCTCTCAAATGCTTCCCAACTGATCTGCTATGTCCTTGAGCTTTGTGACAAAATCAGTCACATTTTGTTTGGGAGCCTTCTTGAGAGTTGTGAAATCCAGCCATAGTTGATGCTTCCTAGCTTTGGTACTTGAAGAGAAGAAGGCTTCAAGTGCATCCCACACTTCCTGAGATGTCTTACAACTTCTAATGTGTGGCAACAAAAAATCTGAGATAGAGTTGAGGAGATAAGACCTTGCAAGTGCATCCTTGGAGCACCATGTGCTCAATCTTTCTTGCTCTTCTTGTGTTGGTTGACTTTTGTTCCTGAAACTTGGCATAACTTCATCTCCAGCCACATAACCATATAAACTTCGACCTTGGAGATAAGCTTCCTTTCTTAATGACCAAGCTGAGTAGTTACCTCTGTCCAATTTGTCAATTGATGAAGGAAATCCATCTGCCATGTTGTCCAACCTTGCTCTGATACCACTGTGAAGAGATGGATAGGTATGTGCTTGAAGATGAAGAGGTGTTGCAAAATCCTTGATCTACACCAGCCAAATGAACTCCAGAAGTATGTGGTGGGCCTTTTAAGATTGCCAATGGATGTATTAGACACCCTATGTACCTTGGAAGATCACTCTCAAAAAGATAGATCAAAACAGATAAGTTGGAGTTAGCTCAGAGGTGAAGAACTTGCTATTTTGGTTCATACACCTATCCAGTGTTTTGCATACTTCTCTGAGCAGAGCAGCAATTAGCTTAATTCCTCTTGGGGAAGTCTAGTTAACTTAAAGAGCTAACTTTCAAGAGTAATCTCATAAAAAATAATGAACACCACACTGAGAAAGATGTTTAACAAGTGATGATATCATCCCGATTTTCACGGGCTGCTATTGTAATGAGACTAGTGAGCAGAAAAATGAACATAACTCCAGATTTAAGAATCCAATGATTATGAAAATTTGTATGCTTATACTAGACAGCATGATGAATCTAACAAGCTTTAAATCATTGAATTTAAGTATGTACACACTAAGAAAAAGCTCTGACAAGATGAGTAAAAAAGTCGGGTACCTGATAGAGAAGTGAAAATGAACAGACACTGTTGACTTCAACTGAACATAACTGAAGATTGAAACACCCAAATGAAATGAAAATTGGTGAGCATATAGTAGACCTATAGAGCTTTACCAAGTTAAATCACTAAAAAGGATGCACCAAGCTCAGATAAACCATCTCTGCAATCTGACTGAGAAAACTGAGAGATATGGCAGTGAGTAGTACACTTCACAAGAACATGGAAATATGAACTCAAATGATCATGAAAATGAAAGTATATTGATTGTACAATACAATGGACTTACTGATACATATGTGTGCCTTGGAATCACACCTTGATATGGCATAAAGCTCAACTCTTGGAGGTCTTCACATAGGTCTCTCTAACCACGACTAAAACTGCCATCTATTTATAGTTGAGCTTGGGAGGCTAACTTCCCTCAATCACTCTCCAATCAATTTGTGATTGATTTGATTCTCTATCTACCACAAATCACGAATTTGTGGCTCCTCTTTCCCTTTTTGATCAAGTGGACTCAACCACTTAAGATTCTTTCACTTTTACATTAAGTAAACTCTTCAAAAGTTACAAGAGGTAGTTCACAAGTGAACTTTACATAGTCTTCATTTTAAAGCTTCTTCTATGACTTTGTGGGACTCAATCCAATACTTAGGCTTGTCATAGACTTGCTCCAACATAGGCATCCTTCCTAATTGATCATACACAAACAAGATGAAGTCCGACACAAAACTGAACTCGCGCAATCAAAAAGAGACAATCTCCTAGAACGTGACCCAGGAAAAAGAATCAGAGTGGTATACCTCATCGACGTCTTTAGAAAGAACCTGTTGACAAGACTAGAAAAGCCAAATACAGTGAGCTGGCAGCAAGCAAGTCAAATACTCATGTGAATACCAGTCCTCATTGGCGTGGATGTTAGCCTGCAGATCGATCTATCAGCAATCACAAAAAGATCACAAAAACATATACATGCATGCCACACCCATCCGGACGATCATCGTCCTCCTCCTTTCTGTCTCTCCCCCTCAGGGATGGGAACACAAAATCTTTCTTTTCTTTTTCTTATTTATATTTATTTACACATGGGTTGGCCTATGCAGCAATCGGATGTGACTCGTGGCCCTAACTGCCCGGCTAGGTTCATTCCACCCATCTACCGTCATAGCATGGCGTGCAACAACATAGATACACAATGTATAAACACACATGGAAGGGCTTGCCCATAGCGAAGCCAAGTGCGGTTTGTGGTCTCGTTCGCCCAGTCAAGATGGCTCCACTCACCTATTGACCCACTATGGCACGAAGTGCCAAAACACACACAAAACTCTAGCACCTATGGAGAAACTAGCGTCGGTTCGTAGTCCTGGCCGCCCGACCAGGTGAACATTGCTCGCCTACTAGCCTGGCATATCATGTTGGCACACGTATAGACACGATGCTTTTCCTTTTCTTTTTTTCTTTTCTTTTCTCTTTTTTCCGTTCCCCTCAAAAGAACCCTAAGAGTTAGGGAGAGACAAAAAGGAGCGCTCCCCCACCTATTCCACATGGCAATCATACAAAAAACAAAACCAAAACAAACTCCTGATAGATTGATCTTTCTGTTGTCTTCGCTTCCTCAAACACAACACTCAAATGGCATACCTGACTGCCTACAACCTAACTCACTAACACTTAACTGTTCATCCCCTCGCGAGGCCTCTCTTCCAACGACTCTGTTGTAAGACTGACTCGAGACTCTCTTACCTAGCAACATCCACCTCTCGAAAATCAGTACTCTCTAGAAAGGCGAATTCGGCTCCGCCTCAGGAGCCTCGTCATCGCTGCCTATGACTAGTTGATCCGCCCATGCCCAATAGATATCATTTACCTCGTTAGGCAATTCTCTCGTGATGTCGTAGTAGAAGTACCAGTCCTCGGCATATCCAGCCCAACCAAGTAGATACTCCTCAAATTGAGGAAACGAGAAGTCAATGTCCAGACCTTGATTCCAAAAGCATACAAGCCAGTGTGCCTCCTCCACATCGTAGTCGGTTTGCAAGCCCTCGATCGATACCTCCATGCTTTCTAACGCTTGATTTGAAAAATATACTACAAGGTCGAACAGAGCATTCCGGTATACTTGATCAGCCATCGGTCGCCTAGTCCTCAGTGATCTTGTATAACAACACACTTGGTCTACCAGTTTTTGCAATTCCTGCCAACAGAGGGTAAACAATATGCAACAGTAGAGAAAGCCCTTCTCGCTTCGTTGTTGTACCCAACCACACATCTCTCGTAAGAGCACCCAAATCACGCAAAGGAATGCCATCATCCAATGGCTCGCTCGAAGTCCTCTCCATGTATAACCTCCTATCGACCCTTGCATGCTCTGCTCACTATCTCGACATTTATTCCCATCAAACCTTGATCGGCTAACTCTGTCATGTTTGGCACGAGCCAATCCTGACTCCTTCAGACTGCCACCATTTGTACACGTACTCTTTAAATGAAGCACTTTACTCACTGTGCCTTTGTCTGGCTCCTTTTCCTCTCATAAGTCCCTCACCTCTAGAGGTCCCCTCTTCACAAGCCTTTCCACTCTCCAAGAGGTCTCTCTTCTGATCATCTATTTCTTTTCATAAACCTTCATTGTCTATGCACCACTTGACTCTCCCACATCTACCCCCTAGTTCCTTCTTGGTCCTACGTTCCTTCAAATCAACATGTCGAGAACCCAATCTCTCTTCTTTTCATTTCGATGCTATTTTGCCTATTTTTGTCCTCTCCAAAGTTTGTATCCTTCCCATCAACACTTCAACTTTTCCTTCTAATTCTTCACATTTCTTCATTTCACGCATTATTTTCTCCCTTTGAATTTTTCGATCAGTTTTCCACCTCTTAATCAACTCTTGAAATTCCTCATTTACCTTCACTAGTTGATCTGATTTGTTATTTTTATTTTTCCTTATGTCTTGTATACCCTTAATACACTCATGTGTCACTTTCTCTATCTCCTTCACTTCCTCTTCCTGTTGTATCCTACTTTTCTTTTCCTGTGCCAACTCCCTCTTTAGGTTGGAAACTACACCTCTTAGCTTCTCAAGATCACATTCTAATTGTTGCACTTTGCGTTGCGATGCAACATCCATTAGGGTTTCACATTCTACTATCTCAATAGGTTTAGACATTACGATTGTATCCTCCTTGTGCCCATCTCTCCCCATTGCAAGTATGGGTTCTTCATTCTTGGGCCTCTCATCTCCACATGATCTTCCTTCGCATCTACTGGTTTGAGCTTGAGGGACCACTCCTTCCCATGAACCTTGGTGAACAAGAATCTTCCTTCATGACTTTGGTTGCACTTTCGTTCTACCCTCATCAAAAACTTCGACTTTCCTAAAGTTTGGACTAAGACCAAGGCTCATACATATATCTCCCCTACGGGATTCTCTCACTTTTGTGGTGTACTCATTTGCTTTCTGTTCCCTTATCCCATCATGTCCAGTCCTGGGACTATCACTCCTCGATCCTCGTACGCTTAGGCATTCTCTAGCCATATGTCCTCTTTGATTGCAACTCCAACAAACTAATCCCCTTAAGTCAAATTGCACTCGTTTTGTCTGTGCTCGTGGATTCCCATTCATTATTCTTTTTAGTATCCCACATCCTTGACGAGTTTGGAGTGCACCACCATTCCAATCATGTGCACCACACATTTTCTCTCTTCTCCACTCATCACCTTGTTGTCGTGTCGTCGACTCTTGAGGACACTCTAATGCTTGCACATACATAGGCAAGCAAGTGGGTTTGGCTCTTGTAAATGTATCAACTTTTAGCTTGTCTAAGAGCTCGACTTCCTTTTTCTCATGGATATCAACAAACATAGTGCTCTCTTGGTCTATTCCTAGGCTTCTTGAATGTGAAATCAATCTTTCCCTATGCATTTGAAGCACACATTGGACCTCTTCCCAGATCCTCGCCTCATGCTTTGCCTCTTCTTGACTAGCTGGACTCTTCAATCTAATATATTGTTCGACTTTCTCATCATGCAGGCCTACCAAGAACCTCCTTTTCTTCTTATTACTTGAAAAAATCCAAGGGCTTAGCATGCACTTCATGGCCCATTTGGAAACTTTGGTGGGCCCCTTTGATTCAAGTCTTCACTTATCTTTCTTCTATTTGCTACTTCTTCCAACATTCCCCCTCCTAAACCTTGTTATCCTCCACAAGAATGTAGTGGAGCTTGGCGGTGTCTATAGTTGATCTTCCCTTAGCCGGAGTTCCACATCTTTTTTGAAATGCTCTCATGCTGGAATCATGAGGTCATTTTGTCAAGAGTAAGCTTTTTGGACCCGTTGCTTGGGTATCCTATTAGAAGTGACTATATTATCCATATGTTTAGTATTAAATCAAGCGGCATAGCTATTTAGGAGTTTACAAAAGTACTCGGAGTGCTTCTCAAAAATCTTGTATGAAAGGCCTCTTCAAAAGTAGCAATACAATGGATGTCCAAAAACTAACTTCGATTATAGTAGGCGACGAGGCACTTTAGAGGTAGAGTTTGACTGAAATCGAGAAGTAAGGGCATAATGCCATATCTAAATCTAGGTAAGTTTATGTCATGCATGGGATCTCGAAAAAATGCTTAGGAAAACTTCAATGATTTCTAATATTTTGATCAACATTTGGCATGTTGGATCTGGTAGTTTCTATGGCTTATCTTGCCAAAAAAGCAATGATGGTCATAGATATTCTAGATTGAGGAAGTTAACTACAAGAGTGGCTATATATGCATAAGTTAATGAATACTTCTTAGTGTATTCTCTGAACCACATAACATCATAACTAGGTCAAATATACCTTTGAATAAAAGGGAGCATAAAAGGCAGTATACTTAATTTATGTAGGTACCTTATCGAATGCCAAAATTGGATCACGGTGGTCTTTGAATAGTCATCATTGTCATCAAGGGTTGGCATCTTGTATTTTCTCCCTATTGAGTTTTTATACATCATCCCTCATGAACATACATGCCACATTTGTGTCTATACCAATCATGGCCTTTATGTAGGCTCGTGTCCTAGCATGAATATGCCCATTCATCACATGGAACTTGCAAAATAGATCTTTCTGGTGTATTTTTCCCATCCTTTGTACTAGGTATAAGTCCAAGCATCACTCCTCATAATCATTTCAATACTTTAGTGGTACCTAATGACTTGGATTGTTTTATCCCAAGGGAGATAGTTTTCTCTTTCTCTCTAGCAGTACTTGTGTTGCTCCTCTTGAAAGAATTAGGGACAACACAAGATTTGGGAACACAAATTTGTGTAAGGCCTTTTTGAGATTCTACCAAATGGTTTGCCTTATTGTAACAAGAACAAGAAGATTACCCTTTATGTGTTCTTTCCTTTGGTAATTGTAATTGAGACCTCTTAGGTTTTGGTGGTGATGAGGAAGGACTCTCTTTCACTTCTCAAACTTGAATCGGTGGTCATGGTACTTTATGTTGCACTTGCCTCTTTGGTTCCTAAAACACTTGATGGTTTATTAGTCTCTTAGCATCCAAATTAACACAACCTTTAGAATCTATATGCATGGTTCTCTAGTGTGTGAGATGCTCCCTTTCATTACTCTTGATTTAACCTAATTGGATGGTGATCCACTTGTTTTCAATTCTCGCCATGAGATGGTTTGTGGCTAAATTTAAGCCTACAAAAAGGTCTACAGGCCAATCTTTCCCTAAGATTATAGTAGTGGTAAGAGAATATCATTATACACTAGGAATTTGGCACTAGTGGTACGTCCTACAATATGCATTCGGATTGTAGCTTCTCCTAAGCATGATGTTCATGTATTATTTATGCCGATCAATGTATTGGTGATATGATTAATGGGAAAAAATGAAGCTTGTATAGCAAAGACAAGTGGATAATGTTACTTACAACTCTAGTTTCTATGAGGATATTTGATGGTGCCCATATGTGTGGACTTCGATCGATAACTTGTTTGGAAGGGTCTTCAATCTCGCACATCCCCATAGGAATTTCTTATGGTTCTTCTAGGTATTCAACAACTCTTTGTAGCCTCAATTCTCACTTATTAATATGTTCTAGGGCTTCTTGTTGAACCTCTTGTTGAATGTGTAACTTTTTCTATCCTTAACTTTTTGTTCTTGAAGAAACATTTCTTCTATGAGTAGATCTTGATAGAGATTCACTCTGCATCCACTAATATAATTAGGGATGATCTTTGCATCTAATGAAGCAAGTTGTATGGCACCATTAAGTGAAATCATATGAATTACCAAGGGTCCATAACCTCTCTTTTAAAGCTTCTTTGCATGTTGCTTAAGTATCCAATTGTATCCATGTGCTATTCATAGAGTAGGTATGAGGAAGTCTATTAGTAGTATTTCTTGCTGACCGTATACTAGATTGAATGGGATTGTGCCTAATGACATCTTATAAGCCACAAAAAAAGCCCAAATTGCATATGCAATTGCTTATCCTAGTATGATACTCTATTGTTTACCAACTTAGTCAATATGGTGCATATGACTTTATCTGAGCTCTCAACTTGTCCATTGGCTTGTGGGTGACAGGGTTTCAATTTCTTATGTGCGAGAAAAAATGTACTTAGAAACTTTTCAATCACCTATTGATGAAGTGAGTCCCTCTATCAATCACAATTTCTATGGGAAGACCAAAGAGTGTGAAAACATGCTCAAGCTAAACTTGGCACTAGTTTGAACATCATTTTTTGTTGTAGCTTTGGCTTCAACCCACTTAGTTAGATAGTCTATTGGGACTATGATATATTCAAAATGTGGGCCTCTTGTAGGTGATGGATAGGACCTATAAATTCTATTCCCCATTTAAAGATCTTATTATCAATTTTGGGACATATTTGTAGGCAGCGTACTTGTCTTGAGGTCTTCTACTATGGATATATTCCACTCTTGATTGGAAGCTAATCTATAGAATGTAGCATTTTCAATAAGTTGCAAGATCTTACACATTGCATTCTCTTATGTAGCTTGCTACATCCTTCTCCATTATAGGCCAATGTACACCATCTCTTCTCAACTTCTGTAGTGTGCAAAATCTAGGGAAATGATTAGCCAACATGCTCTTTTGAGCTCAATGAGCATTTTTACTATGTTTCCTCTACAACAATAAAGAATGTCGTGATTATCTTGATGATAGAGGCATCTGATATTGATTTGAATATGCCATGCTTCTTAGGCTTATTGACTAGATACAGGAGGGTGGAGGGCTTGATGCTCTACAAGTATCTTGAATTTATTAGACATTAGGTAATGCCTAAACTTCTTCACAACATAGACCATTCTTAAGCTTTCTCATTCTATCGTAGCATAATTTCTCTCATCACTATTTATTTCAAGGAAGTTTAAAATTGGTGCTCGCATCAAGCACCTTTTCAATTCTTGGAAAGACTTCTCATAGTCTTTCATCCATTCAAAGTGATTGATTAGGGAATAGAAAGCTCATGCTATTACCACATACATATAAATGAAGCCATAGTAGTAGCCATAGTGGCCCATAAAGACTTGTACCTCTTATGCATTCCTAGATCTTGGTAAATTAGCAATCACTTTAACTTTATCATCATCAATTGAAATGCCATCCTTAGAGGTAATGTGCCTAAATTACTGCACCATGAACATAGACTTCTCTGGGTTGATACATACTTTATAAATTCTATATTTATCAAAGATGCATATGAGGCTAGGTATGTGTCGGTGTTGCACCTTAGAGTGTGCAAAGAGGTCATCAATATATACTTCTAAGCATTCCCTAAGGAATTCTTTGAACATCTGACACATAATCTTGTGAATGACAATCAGTACATTAGTCAAACTAAATGGCATGACTCTAAATGTGAAGATACTATATTCTATTATACTAGCAATTTAATGCTAATTTTCAAGGGAAATGGACACTTCATTTTTTCTTGGGAATCCATATAAGAGGATGTAGCATTCTTTTATTGCCACACGCTCGAGTATATGATCTATTATCGATAATGTATATTTCTAATGGTGGTTCGTTAGATTTTTTGTTCAAATTGATACACACACAACGTTTTCTATTATTTTTGGGTACTAATATCACTAGAGAGACTCATTCAATGTGTTCAATCTCATATATGAAGCCTACTCCAATAAGTTTGTATATTTCTTCTTTGATCTTCTTGGAGTATGTCCCAATATAGGTGCGCGATCTTTTCCTTCTACTTCCAACTCAGTAGAGGACTCACATTTTGCTACGTCATTAGTATTTTGATGGATCGCCTTCCATTGAAGTGGTGGAACATGTCTATATGAATTGAATATCTATTCTATCCATGTTTTAGTGCCCTCACACTATACACATACCACATTATCACCCCAATTTTGTCCCACTTATAGTTTGCATAGGAAATATATGCCTAAAAATAGCTCATAATTCCTTGCCTTTTTGAAATCACAGATGGCAAGAGTATGTTCAAACTCTACACTACTACATAAAGTTAGTCTTTCAAGTAGTCCTAATGGCTTTTCCATGTGTATATCTACTATTTATAACTTCGTTCTAGTTGGCTTCAATGCTGGTTTATTCCACTTGATCCACAAGGACTTGGTTTACACCTACCCCTGAGTAGGTGATGGGAATACAAATATTCTCTTTTTACCCTTCATTACACTCCCCCACTATAGTGATACTGATAAATATACAAGTACTCCATCCCCTTCTCTATACTCTCCCACTTTGTCTAAGGGCATTTTTTTTACTTGATTATCTTTTTTCACTTTTGTGGCATCTAGATCAAGTTTCCTAGCTATGTCATCCCAATAGTGAGGTTTCAATTTGATCAACTCTTGTAGTATGAGAGTACACTTCAATCTGACTTTCTTGAGATTAGCTAGTGTTCCTTGAGAACTCTTAAGATTGCCCTTATTTGAACAAAGAAGTGTTGCATTTTTGCACTTTGAAGTGCCAAGGCTTTGGAGTATAGAGTGCTCATCATAGTGAATGCTTCTTGAAGGGAGGCTTTGACACCCTCCACTTCTTCCATTTCTCTTTTGGAACTTCATGGCACAAGTTATCTCGCAAAGGCTCAATAAAATCTATGATATTGGAGTCCAAGACTTCTTTTGGGGTTGGAAACATATTCTCATGCTTAGGTATGTCTTGATATAGCCTGGTGCTTTGTATCTTTATCTAGAATCTCAAAAGGATTATGTTCCATTCCATCTTTAGAGACTTCGACTAGGGTATACTACAAATTTGGACTAGTCCCAAGTGGCTCTGGTTCCTTTTGTGGAAGCACTCTTACTACTTTTGGAGATTGTATGGATGTTTCATTTTGTGTTAACTTTCCATATTTAGTCTTGAATGATTGGATTTGTCTTCATCGGCTCTATTTGTGTAGCATTTAGTGGTGGACCACACCATTGGTTGAGAGGGTAGAAAAGAAACATGTGGATAATTTAATGGATAGTTAATCTGTTGGAACCAAGACTCATGCATTCTAGTGTTAGAAAGAGGATTTGGTACCTTTTCTAACAATTGTTGAGCCACCTTGATCACCCTTATACACATATCCAATCTTTCTTTCTCTAGATCAACTCTCGAATAACTTTTCTCATGGTTTTCAATTGATGATCCTAGCTTGATAAGCTTTGAGGAGCATTTTCTAGTCTTTAGGTATTGGAGTTGCAAATATCGATCCTTCTCTTTGTTGCTCATGTTGTAGGCTTTGCTTCTCTTGTTGGAGACTAGCTTTCTCTCTTTCCTCAACTCTAACTATGTTCTTTGGAGTGGAGTTGGGCATTTGTTAATGATAAGGAATTTTTCATCTCATCATTTTTTTTAAAATGGAATTAATCTTTTCACTCTTTTCTCCTCCCATATAGGCTTTTTCTTCTTTTTTTTTTTTGCGAGGAACTTGAATCTAGGACTTGTTAGATCACCAAGCTTTCACTATGCTTGAGGAGATTTTAACCTATTTCAAAAACATCATAAGGATGTTGAAATGAATACGTTTCGTGTGAAGCACATATGTGCACTCATTTAGAGTATTTGAGTGTTTGATCACATATGGTCACTTATCCTTGTAATTTCCAAGATATTTACTTTTGTAATGGTCAAAGTAAAGGCTCAATATCCGCGATTTCTTTGGTTGGTAATATTACCAAATAAACACAATTCAAAAATTATCTTGAAAGTTGATTAGCATTCTACCGAGATTATAGAAAAGTAACATTCTACTTTCCAATAAACTTTTCAAAAAACAAACCCGAGAATATTCAAATTCAAGTTAAAATAAATTGAGTCATGGAAGCTACCCAAGAGTCTAGATAATGGCTCACAACGTTGTACACTACAAGTTTATGATAATTGAAGCAATACATATACATTGGTGATCATTTTGGTTCTTCTTCACTATTCTCCACTCCTTCCCCAAACTGAGTCATCTTGCAGAACTTCTCTCTCTACAAAGGTCAAAATTCAGTGATGAGCATAGATTATAAAAGGTAATACTTTCTAGTTTATGTGTATAATTTTTCAACCCGTTTGGTTTAGTAGATTCAGCAAAATCTCCAGTTGAAGGTCTCAAGGTCATTTTCTGCATAGCCTTGAAAAGTCGGGGCTACACCCAATCAGTGTTAAGCAAAATTCTCTTTCATTGGTTGATATAAATTAGGGATTTTATGCATTATAGCAAGCCAAACCTATGTAAAATATTACCTTAAAAGGAATTTTTCCAATCGCAAATGTGCTAGCTTCTCTAATGTTTGAAGTGGAAGTATCCATTCCAAAATAGAAGGTTTTGTGAGCTAGTCAAAGTCCAAGTTTATCTATTTTTGTACCAATTGATTCTCATTGATATTCCAAAGTACTTATTGAATTTTATTGCACTAATTACAAGCACACAAGGTCTATTTGACATATCCAACGAGCTAGGGTAGTTCCTATCCTAGTTTGCTAGACCACCTTCATCACTTTGCAACTCGAGTTCTCACCTTCTTCAAGCTTCTACATCTTCTTTCAATTCTATGAGAGTAACTTCAAGATATGAGATGGATTTACATCAATGATTGAGAATCTTGATATCTTGGAAAATCAAAATGGAGGCCTATTTGCAAGTTAGGAATCTATATGGGGTTGTATCAAGTGATGAAGCAATGCCTATTGTAAGATCCAAAGGAGGATCTACTCAAGAAGAAACAGATAAGCTCACACTTTGGTGTGCAAGGGATGCTCAACAAGGTCATACATACTAAACTCTATCTTTGATTTTCTATTACCACATATTAGAGGATGCAAATCATCTCAAGAGACTTGGGATGCCCTAGAGACTTTCTTTTTTGCTAGTATAAAAGAAAGGAAGAATCATCTCTAGAATGAGTTCAACCAGATGAAGAAGACTCCAAAACAAACCATCACACAATTTGTTACAAAGTTCAAGAAGGTTGTAGATCAATTGGCATCCATTTGGAGAGATGATTTGAAGTATTTTGATGCCAATGCACCACAGTGCGCTCTTCTTCTCGAGAACTCCATGACGATATCCTTGGAGTAGAAAATTGAGCTCCAAGCACCACACATGGTACTCTGCACAGAGGCTGTAGAATCTGCAAAAAAACATAGTACACAAGGAGCATGAATATAGACTTCTTAGGTGTTAAAAATGCAGATGAACTTACAGTTTGTGGTTGACCATGCCACTATATGTTTTATTTAAGAACATACACAAAAGTGGTCGATGGCCATTTGGCCTTTCATGTTGATATATTTAGGTAATGATGTGTTCACACAGGGCACTTTTTTCCATCTTTAGGAGGTTTTTTTCCCCCCCGGCTTGTATATATGCCTATAGCCCTAACGGGTTACTTATCTTTTCACATTCTAGTGGTAATACATTCAGTATTGTGGTTGTGCTCCAAGCTTCTTCTTCTTCCTTGTGATATTTGTGTGCTTCCGTAGATGTCTAACTCCAACAATTGGTATCAGAGTAGGTCGCTGCTTCATCTAGGGCATCATCGACACCTCTCCGGGCTACAGTCTCAGAATCGCATGAAATTTGGTGAGCATACTCAAGGTGTTTCAGAGATCAAAATAGCTTCGCTGTGTGGTGCCAAAATCACGATCTGAGCTCGTTTCGGCCTCCGAATGCACTATCACAGTGCTTGTGTAGGCTATTTCATCTTTTTGTGCCAAAGATATATACCAATTTCAATTCGTCAGTATAGGCATCTTGAAGTTTGCTACAGGTCTAGCAGAACTCATTTGGATAGTTCCATTCAACTTTTTCAAGTACAATAATTTTTCTACATCAATGTATTTTAGTTAGTGGCAATGGTTGAAAGCAATGATGTATTCCGTATGTTGGCTGTTGAGGATAAGTTGGATGGTACCAATTATTTGTTGTGGGCTTATATGATGCATCATGTATTGGTTGCAAAAGGACTATGGAATATTGAGCAGGCTGTTGAAAGATGTCCTCTCACACCTGCAAATACAAGTGCTACAAATACAGGTTCTGAAGCTGTTGTAGATGGTGTCGAAGATGGTGATATTATGCAAATTCTTGTTTGTTCTACTGTTTCTATTGCACCTATTATAGAGCAAATTCGTTGGGATGGCAGAGATGCCCAGGCACATGCATTGATAGCTTTATCTGTCAAACGTGAATTATTCCTCACATTCGCTCTTGCACAATAGCTAAGGATGCTTGGGATACACTTACCACATTGTACCAGGCTAGGAATGAGGCTCGTGTTGCTTACCTCCAAAAAAAATTGGAGAGTGATCATATGAATGAAGGTGATTCTATGGATAGTTTTCTGAAAAAGATCAAGGATTTGAAGGAACAATCGATTTGCTGATGAAGTCCTTCCTGATAGCTCACTTGATGCATACTGTTCTGAATGGTCTTCCCAACTCATATCAGAGTTTTGCTTCTACTCTTCATCTGATGATGAAAGGCAATCCAAATGCCTTATCATTTCAGGAGTTAGTTTATGTTCTATTGCTAGAAGATCAGTCTAGGCAGAACATATCTATTATGCATGTTGCAGATCAAGCTGGCTAGTCAGAAGGGCAAAGGTAAATGGAGCTCTTCTACTAGTAAGCAAAAATTTGCAAATGATACACATTCGAAGAAGGAAGACAAAGATGAGAAGAAATCACAAAAGCAAAAATTGTTTTGCAAATACTGTAAAGCAAATGATCATGTCATTAAGAGCTGTCCAAAACTGGTTGTCAAAGAGGCAAAGAAGAAAGAGGCTGGAATGGTTGTTGTAGAGGCCTCTACACTGAAAACATACTTTGCTAATCTTGTGCAGGATGAAGAATGGGCCTTTAATACTGTTTTCAATTTTGACCCATCTTCTCATGAGCAGTGCATGTCTACAATAGACTTAGATGTTTGGTACTTTGATAGTGGGGCGACCAAACATATTACATTGCAGCACAGTTTCTTGTCTTCACTCGAGCCTGCCCATACAGAGAATGTTGTTACATGTGCCAACAACTCCTCTTATGTTAATTTAATCTCAAACAGAAAAAAAAAATCAGAATACATACGTATATATACACACACATACACATACACATATCCACATACACATATACATGCAAACATATACGCATATATATATGTATACATATACACATATACATACATATAACATAAACACACATATAGATATCCACATATATACGTACACACACATGCATGCATATACACTCATTCATACAAAATACATGCATTTATCCCACAATAATGTGTAGTGTATATGTGAATATATGTGTATGTATAAATGTGTATTTGTGAATATGTGAGAATGTGTAAATATATATATGTGAATTTTTTGTGTATGTAGATAATCAGATTATTAATATCAAATACCATTATTTGTAGATTCTGATCAATCAGATGGAACTCCACCACCATCTCCTCATCATGCAACGACTTTATATTGTAAGTATATCAAACATTTAATTTTAAATATATTTGATGGATACATAACTTATATTTTTTCTTGTTTCTTATTATGTGCAGAATCTGATCAATCAGAGGGTACTCCACCACCTCCTACCCATGCAACGACTTCACATGTGTCCTCCGATAGGAAATATGATGAATTTTACTATGAAGAGCATATTATATGTTGGTGTAACTCTTGTTATGGCACGTATCGAAGACCATGATTGGAATGTATTGAACTTGAGGCAGAGTATGGTACTTTTGAGCGTGCACCATCACTTAGTCAACGTGATAATGCTTGGGTATGTATTTTTTATATATATTAATGTCATTATTTTATTTAAAAACCATATATAAAATCAAATTATTGTTGATATACAGGAATACTTGCTCGATGATGATGATGATGATAATTTTTCTCATAATGTTAATATACCTCGTACACGTCATGGAATTGCTGTTCATCAATTACAAGCAGAGGTTTCTAGAAATCCTCTACCTCCTGGTTTAGAGAATGAAACGGCTGGAGATTATCCATTACCAGCTCGTGATCGTTCTTTAGTACAAACATATGATAGAAGAAGATATGGAGGATGGAATAGAGGACCACTTCCTTTAGATGGAGAGGTTTTCAACTTTTGGGGTAATCGCTATATGATTGCTCCATCCACTATTACTAATGTTGGTCGTGGTCTCTTTATTGTAGAGGATTTGTATGTGCCTCCAAACTTTGAAGTCACTCTTATGTCATTTTGTGGTCCTATATATGGATGGGGAGATTGGCATCGACTTTCATGTTATGTTCAAAGCATGAGTACTTATGGAATATGCTTGAATGCAGCATCCCTTACTAGTAGAAGGATTTTACATGCAGAAAATGAAAGATTATATATTGATGGAAGACCTTACACACATGGAAATATAGCAGGTTTAATAAATAGTAGTCGAGGGTTACATAATAGTTCAAGGACTAATTGCACATTTGAGGAGCATGAAAATAGTCATGAATCACCATACATGAGTAGAGATGTATCAAGATACATATTTGTCAATGCTATTACTACATTACATGCTGGTGATGAACTATTAGTGAATTATGGATGGCGTAGACCTCCAAGAGCACCTTTTAGCTAGAGAGAATAAAAATTTCTTTATCCATATTTAATAAGTTATATACTTAATTTTTTATTTAAAGTTTACTTTTTATTCATTTATGGAATACTAATGAATTTTATTTATATATGTAGATTCCAACGTATGATGTTGATGATATTCCTCCACAACATTCACAATTACCAGTAAGACCTCATTTATCAGAAGCTTCCATGAGGAGGCTACACAAAACTAATCCTGTGCAATATGCAAAGTTGAAAGATCTATATTCAAAAGACGATAAAGTACAAGATTTGTGCGACAATGATGAAGATGATGGCATGGCAGATTTTATTGAGGATTGGTATCAAAATGATAGTGAGAGCATTGATATTTCTAAAAATGAGAAATATCTTCGAGAGGAATGTCTAAAGCATGTATATGAAGGAAGTAGTTTGACACGACTAAGTGCGAGCTTACTTATTCTCAACCTTCAAAATCGTTTTGGATGGAGTAATGTATCTGTTTCGACACTACTAAGGTATAATTTTCAATTTTTTATCGATTTATATATATATGCATAAATATATATGTATATAAATACATGCAGGTTTTTATTCTTACTTTAGATAAGGTAAGAACAAGAACTTAAACTCAATGGACACTTTTATCCGCGCATCTTTTAAAACTATTAATGCATCTTTCAAAATATTCGCGTAAAATTTGATTGTTTGGATGGCAGGATACGATTGTTTGTTTTGGAGGATATGAAGTATGTACCTTCATTGAATGATTTGTCGATTCTATCATATGTTCAGTTTGAAAGTGTGAGAAATGGATTTATAATTGCTATTCAAAGATTTTGGCACTGTTTAGAGGCCATACAATGGTACGTGACCTGGATGAATCGCATGCACAGAGGTTACTCAAGATAGAGCAATCTGATTATAATGGACTAGTGCCAACAGGATTCCTAGGGTATGCAGTAAACCTCTTGCATGTCAATGATGAGCATCTAAACTTTAGGATACAAAGTGGAAATCATGGTGGCTTGAGAGGATCACTTTTATACAGCTTGTTCAAAAAACTTCAGTGTCATAAACCTGGAGTTCTTTGAACAAGCTGTATAAAAGTGATCCTCTCAAGCCACCATGATTTTCACTTTTTATCCTTAAGTTCATATGCTCATCATTGACATGCAAGAGGTTTGCTGCATACCCAAGGAATCCTGCTGCTACTAGTCCCTTATAATCAGGTTGCTCTATCGTGAGTAACCTCTGTGCATGCGATTCATCCAGGTCACCATCGTATGGCCTATAAACAGTGCCAAACTCTTTGAATAGCAATTATAAACCCACTTCTCACACTTTCAAACTGAACATATGATAGAATCGACAAATCATTCAATGAAGGTACATACTTCATATCCTCCAAAACAAACAATCGTATCTTGCCATCCAAAATAATCAAATTTTATGCGAATACTTTGAAAGATGCACATAAGCATACACATATATAAAATTATATGCATATATATATATATATATGTATATTTATTTATTTACTTTTTTCAATATATCTTTTTTTTATTAGCTTACAAGTTATTATCTAAAAAGTTTTTACCAAGTCAGAATATTCTTCCTACCTCACATGATGAAATGAAGAAGATAATCAACAATCTTGGTATAGATTATCAATGTATACATGCATGTCCTAACGATTGTATTTTATATAGAGGTGAATATGCAGACTCTTTGACATGTCCCAAATGTCAATCTCCTTGATATAAGGGCGAAGAAGGTAAAATCCCAAAAAAGGTATTGAGACATTTTCCATTGGCTCCACGGATTAGACATATGTTTCAAAGCCCCAAATTATCAAAGCTTTTGACTTGGGGACATGATCACAAAAGTACTGATGGAATAATTAGAATTCCTCATGATAGTGTTGCTTTTCAGCATATTGATTCTACATGGCCTGAATTTGCACAAAATCCACAGAATCTAAAGTTAGGAGTTGCATTAGATGGGGTTAATCCATTCTCCATGAAATCCAGTAAATGGTCAACATGGCCAGTGGTAGTAATAAACTATAATCTTCCGCCATATCTTAGCATTAAAAATGAACATTTAATGCTTTCACTTTTAATCCCAAGCAAAAGACAAGTTAAAGATATGAATATATATCTTGCTCCTCTCATTGACGATCTTCAAGAGTTATGGAGAGGTATTAATGTCATTGATGTATCGAAAAGCATCAATGAAAGACATATTACGGTTCGTGGTATTGTGGCTTGGACTATTCACGATTTTCCAGGATATGGTGTTTGTTCAGGTATTGATGTAATTTTTTTACTCAATATACATGTAAATAAATATGATTTAATATAATTATATTTTTATCATTTTCCATGATGCAGGAATATCTACTAAGGGTTACAAATCTTGTCCATATTGTGGTGATTGGTTGAGATCAATCTATAGTAAGAATTTCAACAAAAATATTTATCTTCGACATCGACGATTCTTGCCTGATGATCATCCATTAAGATCTAAAAGAGAAGCGATACATTTTAATGGAAAGCTTGAAACAGGTCAGTGTCCAAAACCTATGACGCCTATGGATTGGTATAAAAAATGGACAGATGGACCTCTGATAGATCCAGAAAAGGAAATCTTCAGTGATGATTCAGATAATGAGTATGTGAATAGAGGTAAAGGAAAATTGGCACTCGCAGAGAACATATCAATATGGTATTCTTTGGAGTATTGGAAAGGGTTAAAAGTATGTCATCTTCTTGATCCTCCTGCTCCTTGGGTACTTACAACAAAAGAGATACAGACTATCAACAATAGAATTCAATTGATTAAGACTCCTATAGGATATGGAGCATCTTTTCAAAACATGTTTATTATGGATGATAAGAGCTTATCTGGGTTAAAGACCCATGACTGGCATAACTTTTTGAAACATATTTTACCTTTGGTTATCGATGGATGTACAACGAAAGGAGTACAAGATGTGATCTATCATCTTGGATCACTTATAAGGCAATTATGATACTTTTATATTTAATATGTATGAATATTGGATATCTTTTATTTTTTAATTAACTTCTTTATAATTGTTTTTATGATATGTATAGGTGGATTACATCCAAAGAGATTGATAAAAACTCAATCCCACAAAAAAAACGTGAATGCAAAGAGCTACTATGTTTGATGGAGAAAGAACTTCCTACTTCATTTTTTGATATTCAAGTTCATTTATTAGTCCATCTTGTAGATGAAATAGAGATTGCAGGTGTTGTCAACACTCGATGGATGTTTTGGGTCGAGCGATTTATGGGAGTATTAAAAGGTTATGTGCGACAAAGAGCGAAACCAGAAGGATCCATGGCAAAGGGTTGGATGCTTGAAGAGTGCATGTATTACGTTAGTGAGTACCTTGAAAGAGTTCATGAAGAAGCTCCACGTGCATGGACCAACGAGTCTTCTTCAAAAATAGTAGATGAGGTATTATCAGGTAAGGGGGTTCCATTCTTATTTACATTTCAAGAAAAAAATGATGTTTCTACTTTTGTAGCATATAATAGCGAATGCATGCAATTCCTTAGCGAGTATGAGGAACTTCAAAATCTCTGAAGTAAAAGGCAAAAAAACAAAAGATTTAGACGTAATCTCGATAATAATGAGATTACAGATATATCTTCTTTCACGGATTGACTATATAGTCGTTTGCAACGCGCCAATGCAAATAATGAAGAAATTTCACATGAGCAAAGAGAGTTAATGATAGGTTGTGAACGAAAGGTAATTTTATTAAAATAATATTTTATTTTTTTCATAAATGTATGTTAGTTTCTATTTACTAATTGTATTTATTTTGCAGGCTCGAATGTTCACTAATATGTGGGCTTTTGGACAACATATTAGAATCAAAGACATTGATTCTTTACGTAAAAAAGAGGATTCTAGTATTGTTGCTTCTTTCAAGCAACTATCACGTGCTAGCTCAAAAGACACGAACCTTATAGATAGCGAACTTGGTTACGTAGGAACTATTGTTGGTATCTACAAAATTTCATTTCGTACATTCAAACATGTAGAAAAAATTTTATATTTTTTTATAGAGTTAAAGTTATTTTTTAAAGCACCTAATAATGGGTTTTTGTTGTTATATATTTTGATAGGTCATATTGAAGGTTGACTGGTTTCGAGCAGAGTATAAAGGTAGTAATTCCACATTAAGAAAGGAATTATCTGGGTTTTGGGCAATTGATTCTTACTAAAGAACCATATATTCTTCCTAGGCATATTGAACAAGCATTTTTTTATAAAAACCCAGATGCTCATCCTTGGTGGCAAGTCATTCATGTGCAACCTAGAGGTAGGTCATTGTTTGAATAGTTTATTTTTAGAGAGATCGAAGAAAGTCCTCTTGATGATTCAGCATCAGATACAGATACATCAACATTTGAAATAGAAATTAGAATCATTATACGTGATAATGATACTAATCTTTTTGATGAAGAGGATAATTCTCTACATGCTGATTCTACTGATGAGGAAGAGGAATTACCAGAAATAGATATTAATCCATCAATAGATGATGTGATTCATGAGAACATAGATTTAACAATAGAAGAAATAAATGAAATCAATAAGGATAATGAAGATGAGACTATATTGATGTCTTACCAAAATGATGGCAATAATGAAAACATATGAGCATATTAGATAGTAAATTCTACTCTAGTTATCGATGAATAACTTGAAGCTTCTGAATGGATATCAGATAATAGTTTTTTTTATTAACTTGAATAACGATGAATCCTACTAGAGAGATGAAATCATGTTCTTCTAAGTTAGAACATGAAGCTCGGGGGTATGCCTAATTATTTTATATATAGCTTTATCTTCGAGGAGCAAATTTTTATCATGTATGTATGCATATGTGTGTGTATTCATGTGTATTATATGTATACATATGTTAGTATGCATATATCTGTATGCATTTATGTAAAATATTCATGTATTCATGTAATATATGCAACTGTTTATAATTGTGTACATGTATATATGTATATGTGTCTATGTGTAAATATGTACATGTAAATATGTATGCATGTATATATATGTTTATGTATGCATGTATATATATGTTTATGTGTGCATGTAGGCATGTATATGTGATGTGTACATGTTTATATGTATATATGTCTATGTGTAAATGTGTACATGTAAATATGTTAGTATGTATATATATATGTGTGCATTTAGGCATGTATGTGTGATGCATAATATATGTACTCCATTTTATATTTATGTATCCTATCTACATGATGTGTATATATCTTTATATATATTATGATCCTCATTGATTCGAGTAGCTATATATAGAGGCATAAGGTTGGGAGGAGAGACATCTCTCTAGTAGGACGTCGGAGGAATAAATGCAATGTGTACATATACTTCAAACATATGGCTAAAAGGTTGAATTAGAGTTTTTAAATTAGGGGTTTTAAAACCCTAATATCGAAATTAGTGTTTTCAATTTAGGATTTTTGAAATAGGATTTATTTATTTATTTATTTATTTATGTGTATGCATGTGTTGTGTATGTATGTGTATCTATATGTGCATATGCATGTGTTGTGTGTGTATATATGCATGTGTATATGTATACATGCATGTAAATATGATTATATGAGTCTATGTGTGTGTACATATGATTACGCATGTGTATGTGTATGTGAGTATGTGTACGTGTATGTGAGTATGTGTATGTGTCTATGTGTATTCATTATATGTGTGTAACTGCATGCATGTGTATGTGTGTGTAAAAATGTGCATGTACGTGTGTGTATGTATAAATGTGCATGTATATGTATATGTGTATAAATGTGCATGTATGATGTATATGTGTGTATGTGTGTATTTATACATCTAGTCTCACTCTTTTCTCTCTCTCTCTCTCATATACATACATACATGCATAAACACACATACTCATATCCACATATATATACATAAAAGCAGTGCATACCGTGCATTATCGCGACGATGAGCCATAAGTGTCCGCATCTCTTTTAAACACCACTTAAGCGACCATCGTCTCCCAAACTCTGTCTCAAGTGAACTAAGTACGTATTTTTTATCCCTCTCATCATGCTCGCTACAAAAAAAAAACATAATGTAAATAAAACATAAGATATTTATTTCAATTTATATGTAAAATTTTTACTTACTTCCACGATAAGTGGATAAAGCGCAGGTAAGAGTCGCATAGTGCCCGCATCCTTCTCTTGAACTCCAATCCATTCCCTATATACACAATGTTCCCCTCTGGCTCTATATCGCACTCTAGTCTTAAGGTGCCTATGCATGTCCTCATAGGCAACTCTGCTCTGCTATCACGTGCTGGAGGTGGTATAGGTGTCCTGAAAATAGATAGATAAAAATAAATAAAAATATGTGTTATAATATCATTAAAAAAGTTTATGAAAAAAAAACATACCTATGAGCAGATAGCTCTCTTCCTGCATGTGGAGCCGCAGAAGAGCCCTCGTCTGATCGCTGGGTAAGCATCTAGATCGTATAGTCCAGCTTCTCATCAGACATCTCTGAGTAATCACGCATTATGGCCCCTAGAGTATCAGACGGAACTCTTGCTCTCATAAGACTTTTTATGAGAGTGAGTTTCGCCTTTCTCTCTCTACTAGGATCCATAATACCTAACATATAAAACAAAATGATTAGAAATCAATATATATATATATATATATATATATATATATATATATATATATATATATATATATATATGTATACGTGTACATATGTATGTGTGTATGCATTAAGTATGTGTATGTATGCATGTGTGTGTGTATGTATGTGCATGTATGTGTGTGTGTATGTGTGTATGCATATGTATGTGTGTGTATGCATCATTATGTGTGTATGTGTCTATGTGTGTATGTGTGTGTGTATATGTGTGTGTGTATGTGTGTGCATCTATGAGTGTGTATGTGTTTATGTGTGTGTATGTGTCTATGTGTGTGTATGTGTCTATGTGTGTATGTGTATGCATGTATGTATGCATATGTGTGTATGTGTGTGTATGCATTATGTATGCATATGTGTGTGTATGCATTATGTATGTGTATGTATGCATGTATGTATGTATGTATGTATGTATGTATGCATATGCATATGCATTATGTATGTATATATACGCATGTATGTGTATGTGTGAGTATGTCTCTCTATGTGTGTGTATGCATATATGTGTGTGTATGCATATATGTGTGTATGTGTGTGCGTACATGTGTTTGTATGTGTGTATGCATGTGTATGTGTGTGTATGCATCATTATGTGTGTATGTGTCTATGTGTGTTTATGTGTGTGTGTATATGTGTCTGTGTGTGTCTATGTGTATGTATGTGTGTCTATGAGTGTGTACGTGTTTATGTGTATGCATGTATCTATGTGTATGTATGTGTCTATGTGTGTATGTGTATGCATGTATGTATGCATATGTGTGTGTATGCATGTGTATGTGTGTGTATGCATCATTATGTGTGTATGTGTCTATGTGTGTAAGTGTGTGTCTATGTGTGTGTATGTGTCTATGTGTGTATGTGTATGCATGTATGTATGCATATGTGTGTGTATGCATTATGTATGCATATGTGTGTGTATGCATTATGTATGTGTATGTATGCATGTATGCATGTATGTATGTATGTATGTATGCATATGCATATGCATTATGTATGTATATATATGCATGTATGTGTATGTGTGAGTATGTCTCTCTATGTGTGTGTATGCATATATGTGTGTGTATGCATATATGTGTGTATGTGTGTGTGTACATGTGTTTGTATGTGTGTATGCATGTGCATGTGTGTGTATGCATCATTATGTGTGTATGTGTCTATGTGTGTTTATGTGTGTGTGTGTATATATGTGTGTGTGTGTCTATGTGTATGTATGTGTGTCTATGAGTGTGTATGTGTTTATGTGTATGTATGTATCTATGTGTGTGTATGTGTCTATGTGTGTATGTGTATAAATATGTATGCATATGTGTGTGTATGCATGTGTATGTGTGTGTATGCATCATTATGTGTGTATGTGTCTATGTGTGTAAGTGTGTGTATATGTGTGTGTATGTGTGTGCACGTCTATGTGTATGTGTGTGTGTCTATGAGTGTGTATGTGTTTATGTGTATGTATGTATCTGTGTGTGTATGTGTCTATGTGTGTATGTGTATGCATGTATGTATGCATATGTGTGTATGCATATGTATGTGTGTGTATGCATCATTATGTGTGTATGTGTCTATGTGTGTATGTTTGTGTGTGTGTATATGTGTGTGTGTATGTGTATGTGTCTATGTGTATGTGTCGCTATGCGTCTATGAGTGTGTATGTGTTTATGTGTGTGTATGTGTCTATGTGTGTGTATGTGTATGCATGTATGTATGCATATGTGTGTATGTGTCTGTATACATTATGTATGCATATGTGTGTGTATGCATTATGTATGTGTATGTAAGCATGTGCATTATGTATGTATGTAAGTATGTATGTATGCATATGCATATGCATTATGTATGCATATGTGTGTATGTGTGTGTATGCATTATGTATGCATATGTGTGTGTATGCATTATGTATGTGTATGTAAGCATGTGCATCATGTATGCATGTAAGTATGTATGTATGCATATGCATATGCATTATGTATGCATGTATGTGTATGTGTGTGTATGTCTCTCTATGTGTGTGTATGCATATATGTGTGTGTATGTGTGTGTATATGTGTGTGTATGTGTGTATGCATGTGTAGTATGCATCATTATGTGTGTATGTGTGTGTGTGTCTATGTGTATATGTGTGTATCTATGAGTATGTATGTGTTTATGTGTGTGTGTGTCTATGTGTATATGTGTGTATCTATGAGTATGTATGTGTTTATGTGTGTGTATGTGTCTATGTGTGTATGTGTCTATGTGTGTATGTGTCTATGTGTGTGTATGTATCTATGTGTGTGTGTGTATGCATTATGTATGCATATGTGTGTGTATGCATTACTTATGTGTATGTAAGCATGTGCATTATGTATGCATGTATGCATATGCATATGCATTATGTATGCATATGCATTATGTATGCATATGTATGCATATATGTGTATGTGTGTGTATGTCTCTATGTGTGTATGCATATATGTGTGTGTATGCATATATGTGTGTGTATGCATATATGTGTGTGTATGTGCGTATATGTGTCTGTATGTGTGTATGCATGTGTAGTATGCATCATTATGTGTGTATGTGTGTGTGTGTATGTGTGTGTGTGTCTATGTGTATATGTGTGTATCTATGAGTATGTATGTGTTTATGTGTGTGTGTGTCTATGTGTATATGTGTGTATCTATGAGTATGTATGTGTTTATGTGTGTGTATGTGTCTATGGGTGTATGTGTCTATGTGTGTATGTGTCTATGTGTGTGTATGTATCTATGCATGTGCATTATGTATGCATATGTGTGTATGTGTGTGTGTGTGTCTATGTGTGTCTATGTGTATGTGTGTGTGTGTGTCTATGTGTGTATATGTGTGTGTACGCATATGTATGTGTGTGTAACTGTGTGTGTGTGCATACCTTGCAAGTAGATGTCTCTCTCTCTCTATCTCTCTCTCTCTCGCGTGCACTCTCTCTCTCTCTCTCGGTCTCTTCTTGGTCTCTCGCGTCCAAATCATGGCACAAATGTGCCGGGAGAAATCAATTTTTTTTTTTACATTCCAGAGCATCGCATATGCGACGCTCTTCAGTTTGCCAACGTCGCAAATATCGTCGCTCACTAGCGACGGTATTTGCGATGCTATTAATTTAGTGTCGCATAAGCGACGCTATCATCGCTTATGCGACGGTTCTCGCTTAAAAAAAAAATCAAAAACTTGACCGTCGCTTATGCGACGCCAGCGTCGCATAAGCGATGGTACACGTTTTTCTTTCAATTCGGGGGCGTCGCTACGCCCCCCTATTTCTTGTAGTGAGTGGGGGCCTTGGTATTCTGGACATGGGTTGCATGGCTACCAAACTGGCATCAAAATGGATGATCAAGGCATGGTGCAATGGGGAGATTTTGTGGGCCAAACTGATCTTCAGAAACAAGAACGCGTTGACTTTGGTGGGACTCCCGAATTGGAAGAATCTCGACATTCTAACCCTTTTGTTTTCCCCAATCTCGGTTTTCCCAAAAGGTTCAAACCTTGTGTGCTCCCTATAGAAGATTTGGAATAAAGTCAAAAGCTTTATAAGAATAAGCAAGGATTGGAAGTGGGCGGATGGTATCACATAGAATGACTCTATTTGGTTTTCGATCCATGGCATTAGGAATGTGGAATCTTGGAACATTCAAAGTGCCAAGAGGCTCTCGAAAAAGGGCTTCAGAGAATGGAAACATCTCTCGAATCAAGAAACCAACCAATGGGTCAACTTCAAGGATATCGACCCTTGTGTCAGCATTACCTATGAAGAATGGAATATTTTACAAAGCAGATGTCTTGCCTGGGACCGTTCTAAAGTCTATCTTCTCATGGGACACGACTCGCCATGCTCATTGTGTCTCAAATGGCATAATGGCAATCACCTAACTGATATCAAAGGAAACATTGACTATCAGGTCAACCTTAACAAGAAGTGGTGCCTATCTTAGACGCGGCTGCGGTGGGATATGAGGTTCATGGCTATCTAGCACCCTCTTATAGAAAACAAAAAGTCTATCATCTTATGGCAAATTATTCATCGGGGAATCTGGGCCAACCTAAAGGCTAGCAAAATTTGTGGGCCGCCTCCCTGGTGCAAGCGCTGTTACCGATCCATTGAAGATGTTGGTCACATCTTCTTTACTTGTCCCAACTCCAGTAGGCTCTAGCAGATTGTCAAGCGATTGGCTGCTCAGTGATGCTCTAGAATGCCATCAGAGGGGAGGTCCTCTGGAAGATCTGATGGGAAAGATGCTTACAACTTTGGAAACTCCCACAAAGAGTGGTCGATTGAGAAATCGTTGTTCCTCCTCGGTAAAAGAATCGCCAACTATAAGAATTCCCCCCCTTTTAGGCATCATAAAGTGCTTCTTCTAATCAACAACAAGCTTAAACCCAAGTGGGCCCCACATGAGAGTGATGAGAGGGTGATTAACCTTCTTTGCAATGCCATCTAAACTCTGTACGATCTACCCCCACTCTCTGGGACTTGGGGGGTCCCGTGGGCACTAGTCCCTTTCACTTGTACTTTTCTTTTCCTTTATTTAATACAAGTTCGGGAGAGTAGGCTAAAGCCGAACTTCCTTTTATTATTAAAAGAAAAAAAAAAAACCTCTTGCGCATGTTGCTCCTTAGCCTAGTATCGTTCCACGAAAAAAATGTTAGGCAAAGCACATATGATCTTCTATCTCCAAGCAATCCTCTCCGTTGTCTCTCAATATCCAAAAAATATGAATGAAGATGTGCAAATGATTATAAATTTTGAACAAAAAACATGCCCTCAACTCTCTCTTTCCATTCCCTCCTCTTTATGCTTTTCATAACCCAATACAAGTTGTGAATAGTCACTCATGCAACCTCATTTTTGCTTTTTGTTTGGATTAACATAAATATCAGCACGAAAAATTGATGCTTCCTCAACCATCCAATGTAACTATGCTAGCAAATCCTCATGTGGACTCCTCCTCCTTATTCTTTAGTGCATGGGATCATCCAAGGTGTTTTGATGCACATCACACAAATGGTAACTAAAACCCTTCTTTCACAAAACAATATTGCCCCTCCTTCTTTTATTCTTTTTAATTGAGCAAGAAGACACCTCAAGATTACTCTCGATTGCTATGAGTACCTAACTTCTATGCTCAATGCCAAAAGTAAACCCTATACCCTCTTCTTTTTGTGCTTAATGCCTCTCATGGTCCTATCCAAGCAAAGAAACCATTCAATCGTGGCTCCATTCACTCAACACAAATAAGAATTCACCAAAACACACATTTCCATGGCTCTTATGATTGTAGCAATGTATAGAACCTATAACCATCTAATAAAAGATTCATGTCTCTGTGAGTCCATGCCCCCATTCTTGCTTCTTTCCTTATGTATTGTTGAGTGTTAAAAGAAAGACCCTTGTTGAGTGTTAAAAGAAAGACCCCGACCCCCTTTTTGAAGGATTTTTTTAACTGGTATGAACGCATGCACCCTTCCAAGCAACCACTCTAGCACTTGTTCTGCATGCAACACATTCAAAGCTCAGAACTCAACAAGGAAGAAGAAGCTAATGTACATGGACATACATTAAATATACTTTTTCTGAAAAGATGTGAATGAAATTGCTGTTTTTTCTTCTATATATCTTTTTGGAAGTTGCTAGTGATGAAGGTGAAATGACAAAAATTACACAAGATGATTAGTAACCACATGCTTCCTTCACCCCAATCCATCATCTTCTCATCTTTTGCTTTGTTGTAGTCCGCTTCTTGTGAGTTTCTACTCCAACAATAGGAAAGACACCTTTAGAGAGCATTCACATGGCTCATGCCTTTTTTTTTTTGCTCACGTCCTAGGTGAGGATTGAACATAGGACCATTGTTCTTTCACCAATGTGTTTTAATCAATGAACCAAGCACATTGGACATAAGCAAGCTTTGACATGAGTTGCATCACACTCCCCCAATCAAGTTTGACATGAGATCCATTACATTGTCGCTCCCAATGTTGAAACTGATGTTGCTTTTCTAGAATTCTTTCAAAGGGCCATCTTTGACCTACTGGCTTAAAACTTGAAAAATCAGCCACTTTCCTTGAAACGGTTTTGTTTGGGAAATTGGGAAGCGTCTACGACTCTATATTCAAAGGAGCTAACGGGTCAACGACTATGTCCGCTCTGCGTTGAACTAGTGTGAGAGTACTTTTTTTCGCTTCTTTGGGATATGCCAAAACTATGCGAAGAATTATATGGAGAATTTCGCTGAGCCACAAACGCAACGCTTGAGAATTTGAATTTTTGTAGAAAGTGAATTGCGAGACCCTTGTCTGAAGCCATCAGCGGACCACGTTCCACCAGATGTGTCCCAAATTTCGGATCCCGACGCCATTACTGACGACGAGATAAGCTTTTCGTCTTAGCCGATTTCTCTATATATTTAATGTCCCTCCGCGTTCCATGTCTCTTGGAGTTTCGTCTGCCTGCTTAGAGTTTCGTCTGCCTGCCTGCCGTGCTTGCCGTCACCACTCACCCGTGCCCGTGCACTCTCCACCGCAGTCTGCCTGTCCTTTGACACACTTTCTCACACGGCGTTCTCCTGCGTTTCGGCCGTTCTGTCTTCTTTCATGCAGACGCAGAGGGGTACGCCCATGACTAATTCGGCTCCTGTCGTGGCGACTTCCGGTTCGGCCAAGAACCCTCTTGTCCATGATTCTCACTATGGCCCCGACCTCCTAGGGTTCCAATGGGGCAGCGGCAGGCGTCTTTTCGCTAGCTCCGGGATATCGAATGGACGGAGCCATGGTGCAGCCCAATTTGATGACTTCAGTGTCTCTGCGCATCTACACATGCTGCGTCCTCAGTCGCTCTTTCTTCATCCAGCGGCAGCCGCCTCCGTGCAGCGCACGGTAGAGAACAGGACGCCAAACCCCGCAGTTTTCAGGCGGATGGAGATCGTGTCGGCGTCTAGTTCGCGTCCTCTTTCTTTGCAGACGGATTACGGCGGGTCGGAAAAGGTTTAAGTGGTTCCGATCTTTTCTGCATATGCATATATGGAGAAGGATCTTCTTGCCCTTAAGGTTCTTTTTTCCCTCTTTTTCGACCACAGAATACAAAAAGAAATATAGTCCTTTTGTCTTCTTCTACAGCTTGGTAATCCTATAAGGCGTATTGCAGCATGCTTGTACAGTATATGCGTGTTGCTGCCGCATACTCTATAGATGCGTACAAGAATGCCGTCCGGTATCTTGTATCAGTTTTTGAATAACCTTGTCTCATGTATATGCGTACAGATGTGGTCATCATGAACTTCTTGTTGACCAAAACTATGGTTTTGTTAATATCGGCGAACTTTCTTCCCATTCACTCCAGTCTCAGATTTGGATAACATACTTTCTGAAGCTTGTATTAGTTACATGTTTTTGTATTTAGTATTTACACAGTCTTTAATTCTTACGAAACCTGACCTTAACTTCAGGTCGGCGCTCAATAATTTGTGTTTTGTTTGTGTTATATTCAAAGATTGATTTGTAAAATATGAGTTCGTTTCACAATGGGCTGGGATTCTATTGAAGCATACACGTTCGAATCTCTCTTGAGCTGATTTTGGTGGAATTATACGCGCCAATGGCAAGGCTTACAACACTGAAGTGCGCTAGGCGATTATACTTTATTTATATTGTCATTTGCTCATTATGAAGAAAGTGATTTAAATCTTCATAACGTGTCGTAACTTGTTTGACAAGTTTTAATTAACTACATAACGAAATGCCTCCTTAGACATATATTTTACTCGTATACTTTTGTCAGTATGCAATATTCTTCTCTGTTGAGTCTTCGAATTGCAACTCACGGTGCATATTGCACTTAAGAGGACACTCCACATTCGGCAGTAGAGCAAGAAATTGATCTACATGTGTGTGTATGTATGTATGTATGTATGTGTGTGTGTGTCTTTTATTGTGTGTGTGTGTGTATGTGTGTCTCGTTGTGTGTCTTAATGTTTGTGTGTGTGTGTGTGTATGCGTGTGCGTGTGTGTGTGTGTGTTTATTTCTTTGTGTGTGTGTGTGTGTGTGTGTGTGTGTATGTGTCTCTCCTTGTGTGTCTGTGTGTGTTGGTGTGTGCCAATGTGTGTGTGGCTTTGTCTGTGTATATCTGTGTGTGTGTCTGTGTGTGTGCGTGCGCGTCTGCGTGTGTTTGTGTTTGAATCTGTGTGTGTGTGTGTGTGTGTGTGTGCGTGTCTGCGTGTGTTTGTGTTTGAATCTGTGTGTATGTTTTTGTCTTTATGCATGTCTGTGCATATGCAGCGTGTCCTTGTGTGTGTTTGTGTCTCTCTGGGTGTCTCCATGGGTTGTGTGTGTGTGTGTGTGCGCGTGCGTGTGTGTCTTTATGTGCCCTTATTTTTCTGTGTGTATCTGTGTGGGTTTCTGTGTGTGTGTAGATACTATGAACATAAGATTTGAAAGATTTGCGCAATTCAGCTCCAGTGTGGGGTGATCGCCCACATAGGTGGGGCAAGTGGTCAAGAGAGGGAGGTCACACCCAGATTCTGTGTGCCCAGCAGATGGGTGTTTGCCAAACTTGGGTGTATCAAATGAGTTGACGGGCCCAAAAATTGGGTGCATTAGATAAATTTGTGGTCTCCCAAATTGGGTGTATCAGTTAAATTGATGGTTGCCCAAATTGGGGGTATCAGGTAACTGGTGGTCTCCAAAACTTGGTGAATCAGGTATTTTGGTGGTCTCTGATATGATGAATCAAGGGACTGTATTGGTCACCCAAAATGCGGATGGAGGAAGTTAACTCAAAGAATGTGTTAGTCACCCATATTATGTATAGCGCTGAAAGTAGGTCTCCCAAGTTTAGTTAGGCAAGGCAAGTTGGTTGCCCCATCTCCTATCAGGCTCCAAAATTAGTTGATCTTCTTATGTCTTAGCAGATCAAGTGGATGGTTGGTCGCCCTCCATGTGTGCCTACAATGCTAGAGAAATATTAACTGTGATCAAAGGTGAGGCAAAGGACAAATGAAGGTGAAGGTAGGAGGGCATTTGCAGGAGACCCCACCTGGGCAATTACTTGACACCTCTAGATTAGCTAGGCAATTTCCTGTCAGTTCTGGAAGGCTGCCTTGGGGGCCCCTGGGCAGTGTCTTTTCTCCATGTGGTGTGTAGGTCAATGCCAGAGGGCAGTCCACTCACATCGATGCAATTCAAGAGTACATTTCCACATGCAGAGGTCTCCCAAGGCTTACATAAAGAGGTGTTCAGCATCGTTTTGGGCATCTCAAGATACTTCAAGATCTTCAAGACACTATAAAGGGAGTTTGTAGAAGTAATGGATGGTGATTAGAAAGTATTAGCGAGCTGTAAGGAGCTGTTCTGCTGTATTCTTGGGTCGCCTTGTTTTGTGGAGAGGTGCCCAATCCTGCAAGTGGAAGAGTCCAGGTGTGGTGACCGAGAGCAGGAATCTGTCTCTCAAGGTTGACTAGTGAAGATTCAGCATGTTGTGTTTTCTATATTGGAGGTGAGGTTGGTGAATTGTTTGCCTATTGTCTCGCTATTGATTCCATCTTCCACCGATTGTCTTGTTGTGGATTTCATTATCCCCTTATTTTCTTCTTGCTAGTTCTAAGCGTGTATTGCCCTTAGCAATCTTGTTGATTGTCAGGTGTGAACTACTCTTGGTATTCTTATACACTATTGGGAGACTTATCATTGTTCTTAGAAGTCTCTATACTAGTCTTGGAAGTGACTTGTAATGCTTGTAGTATTCTATGGAAGGAGTTTCTAGTGGCTCGACTGGCCTATTTCCTTGTTTATTTATGTTCACCATCTGTGTACTGTTTACAATTGGGAGGAGATGTCTATACTTCATCTCAAACGTATGACCTTGTAACTTTCATGCTGTTACTTCATGTTCTATCATTTTTTATATTGAACTAATCTGTTGACAGCTTTTGAAGTAGTCATAGAATGTGTTAGGGAGTATACTTCTCCAAGAAGAGCCGATCCCAAAAGTAACCATCCGATAGGGGAAGCTAGAGTTTGGCATGCCTGGTGGGACCCTTGCATGCTTTGGCCAAGGGTTGGAAGAAAGGAAACTCCCTTGAACTAAATCTTCCACTTAACCATTTTTTCATAGTCAAGCCTCTGGCTAGTCTACAATTGAATTGGATTGTGGGTACATGTCTATGACCCATATCGATTCTTCAAGAGAAACTCCCTAGTCCTTAAAGAGCCTATTGCAGTTTTATCATAAGAAAAGAGCTCATCATTACACTCCATCTAGGATACCACCTTCTCCTTTACTTTTAAGGATACCTGTTGAATCTTCTCGAGGCTGCCCAATCTGCTTGAGCTAGGCTCAAACACTTCCTCGTGAGGAAACGGCATGGCTAGCACCAGACTTCTACCTCTGAGACGTCCTTGGAGGATGCACGATTGAACATGGAGGATCTAACCAACCTCCTATCCAGAATCATTAAGTTTCCTACTTTTAAAGGTTTGGTTCAAGGGGATGCTGATGATCACGTAAGGAGGTTAATATCTTATTTCATGGGAGAGGTTTACAATGTAGGGAAGTTCAAACACCTGCTCAAACAATTTCCTCTCAGAGGTTATCTTTCATAGTGCCAAAATAAGAACATGGGAAAATAAGGATGTGTTGATTTTTGAGCATTAAATAAAGCTACTCTGCAAGATGGTTTTCCCTGACCTGTCAAGGAGTAGGTCTGAGAAGTAGCTGGGCACACTTTGTATACTGTTCTAGATGGATTCAGTGGCTACAACCAAATCCTTATTCATCATGACTCACGAGGATGCTTAAAAATTCGAATCCGCCTTGTTCAACCGATCAATGTATTTAATATCTATGATATGGCTTACGAGACTTTTATGCATTTTCATGGATTACTTTTTCATAATCTCAACAAGAGGAGAGTGGACATTGGCAGAAGATTTTGATCAACACTCGAAGAATATGAAAGAAATATTTGATCAATCTCTCCTCACAAGTGTGAAATTTAAACCTGTAAAATGTCAGTTTTTGGTCATTAAAGACATCTTGTTGAGCCATACAGTGTAAGCGTAGGGCATAATTGTTGATCCTTGTAAGGTTTAGCCATATTGTCCATGCCAATCCACGTACTCCCAAGGAAGTACAAATTCAAGTCATGCATGATATCACAGGAGATTTATTAGAATGTATTCAGAGATAGATAAACCATTGTCACGATTCACCGACAAGGAGCCATTCTCATGGACCCCTGAGGCAGAAAGGCATTCAATCAACTAAAGCTCATGTTATGTCCTGCACCATGCTAGCTGTCCCATATCGGTCCTTTGAATTTCATGTGCATAAAGATGTGAGCCTTAATACAACGGGTGCAGTACTGGCACAACCATCCACACAGAGAAAAGTGGACCAGCCAATTGCATGTGCAATTAAGCTACTCATCAAGGCTGAGAGGAATTACAAAGCCATTGAGAGAGAATGCTTGGCCATCGTATTCTCCTTACAAAATTTAGGCACTATCTCTTAGGATTCATTACCACCAGCCGCTACGATATTTGAGCAATAAGCCAAGGGTAGCAGGTAGAGTATGGCATTGGTAACTTTTCTTTCAAGAGTATGATTTTGAAATTCACAAAATACTGGGTCTAGAATATTTCATGGCAGAGATCAAGTGTCAAGGACAGCCAAGGGGCCAGGGGAGTGCACTCAAACATAGACTTTTATATTATCCGTATATATTCAATTATCTCATCGTTACTTTAGACTTTGTAGTCTATGGAAGAGCCTCTATTTGGGATCAATGTTGAAAACTCTCTGCAAATCCCCCAAGCAGCAACGTAATCTGCATCCTCTGATTCTTACTTGATCTATCAGACACTTGAAGGTGAAAATATGGTCAATTGTAGGAAATTTAGTTGGATTAGTACTTGTGTATTGATTTTTTCAGTACGGTACTATAGTACAGAACATATGTATATGTTAGTATGGTTTAGTGCATGACCATGAGAAAAGGTACTCTTACTGCTTGAAGCTATCCTTTACAGCCTCGATTTTATTCTCATTGCTTGTTTGGCTGGACTGCTTATTCCCAAGCTTGAGCTGCCATATGTTATGTGTCACATTGCATGGAATCCAACCTCCAAGATCTTGCTGTTCAGGTACATAATCTT
This sequence comes from Ceratopteris richardii, assembly GCA_020310875.1. Classification (NCBI taxonomy): domain Eukaryota; kingdom Viridiplantae; phylum Streptophyta; class Polypodiopsida; order Polypodiales; family Pteridaceae; genus Ceratopteris; species Ceratopteris richardii. Next base: position 191,947,304 of record CM035407.1, read on the forward strand.
GGAATTCTCGCTGTTCACAACAAGCTTAGTACTTGAACAATTTATGTACATACATTGATGCACACATGTAATACATGCAAGCCTACTTACACAACAGATATTGACGTAGATACACATATAAATTCATAGATACACATGCATGCATGCGTAACTATAAATGTGTGACTTCAAATGAGTGGATGTGTATCTAGAAATGCATACATGCTTACAGACATACATATGCGTCCAAATACTCTAAGGGCAGTCGGCAACACCCGAGAAGACTATTTGCTCTACCGGAGTGGGGCATACAGAACTACCGGAGTTCTTAATTTAATTGACTGCATTGAACTTGTCATGGCAAGGGCCGACGAGAGGCCAAGCGCTTCTTAATGAAGTGGCCGTTCACACAGAACGACTTTTCGCCTTCGTGTAGACTATTGAATTTTTGTTAAGTTTGAGTATGCAGAGTTAGATGCGCAATTTTGTCAACTTCAAATATATGAACTTGCGTTATTCCAGAAACAATACTGCAAATCAATATCTCTGAATACTTATTTGTATTGCATTAAAGAATAGCTAAGTCATGAGAAGATGGAGCTTGGCCACATAAGAGGCATCACTTTGCCACATAACTCTGGCCAAATGACCATGAGGCTATTTGCGGATGACACAAATGCCTTTGTTTACAATGACAATACCAGCTTGGAAACCTTTTGGTGGTGCCTTGACACGTTTTGTGAGGCCTCTGGGTCTAGAATTAACCATACCAAGACTGCATTCAGGGCTATCAAAGGGAATCAACCCAATCTCCTCATTGTGTAGGGATGCCGAAGCATTCAATCAAGTCAAGTTGTTCGCATTCTTGGTATCCCCTTGGGATTCGGTGTTATTCTGGAACAAAGGTGGGCTTGGGTCCTCGCTAGACTTAATAATAAACTTAACTACTGGAGGGGTTTGCAAATCAATCTTGCTGGCTGGGCCATGGTGATCAACACGTTCCTCATATCCTCAATCATATACTTTCTTTCCTCCTGGAGACCGAAGAATCAAGAATTAGCCAAATTAGAAAGTACTTGTAGGAACTTTTTCTGGACCGGGGACCATAACAGGAGGGGAGTGCCTAAAACCAAATGGTCCATATGCACGAGCCGAAAGGAGAATGGAGATCTGGGTATTATGGACATTGGCAGCATGGCCAATAAACTTGCGGCTAAGTGGATGATTAAGGTGCGGTGAAACAGAGATTCCTCTTGGGCCACATTAATTTTCAGAAACACAAACGCGATTACTTTGGTAGGCTACCCTATATGGAAAAACCTCGACATCCTCACCCTCCTATTCTCTCCGATTCCGGTCTCACCCAAAGGATCGATCCTGGTAAGATCCTTGTGGTCGAGCTGGAACACATTCAAACCTCACATCAGAATCAGTGAAGATTGGGAGTGGGCTGCAGGCATAAGACAAAATGACTCTATTTGGTTCCCGATCCAAGGCATGAGAAACGTGGAGCCTTAGAATGTCTTGAGTGCCAAGAGACTCTGGAATAAGGGATTCAAACAATGGAAGCACCTCTGGAAACAGGACACGAACAGATGGGTGGACTTTGAGGACCTTAACCCTACTACTGCGATCACATACGAGGAATGGAATGTTTTATTGAGCAGACGCCACACTTGGGACCGATCTAAAATCCGACTACTTATGGGACATGACTCTCCGAACCCAATGGGCCTTAAATGGTATAATGGTAATCGCCTCTCCAAGCTTCCATATGTCGAAGTTTGCAATGACATTCACATCAGTCTCAACAAGAAATGGTATCTCAACTGGACGCGACTTCGATGGGATATGAAATTTATGTCTATCTGGCACCCTCTCATTGAAAACAAAAAGTCGGTTCTCCTATGGCAAATTTTACACCGTGGAATATGGACCAATGCAAAAGCTAACAAGATCTGTGGGGTTTCGCCCTGGTGCAAGCGATGTTTCCGTAGCAAAGAGAATATTGGTCACCTGTTCTTTGCTTGCCCTAAATCCCTTCGGTTATGGAGGGTCCTTGGTCGTTCTTTGGGACTCCAAGAACAAATCAATTGGAAGCAAGCCCTCATTGGTGAAGCTATTGGTTGCTCTGCGGCATTGTGGAATGCGATTAGGGGAGAGATCCTTTGGAAGATTTGGCGAGAAAGATGTGCTCAAAACTTTGGCAATACCCCCAAGGAGTGGTCGATCGAGAAGTCCCTTTTCTTTCTCGGCAGAAGAATTGCTAACTGTAAGAAAACCCCCCCTTCAGACATCACAAAGAGCTACAATATGTCAACAATAAGCTTAAAACCAAGTGGGTTCCATGATGGGGATGGGAGGTTTATCAACGTCCTCTATAACTCCATGTAAGACTTGCAAGACCACGAAGGCTCTGACAGATCATCGGAATGAAAATTAGTCTTTAGAAATATATCAGTTGGAAGCTAGCTCTACTGGGAGAAGCGAGCGTTTGCTCCACGACTCTCTGGAACGCTCGAAACTTTGGTGACTTCCCCATATAGTGGTCGATCGAGTATTCAATGTTCCTCCTTGGCAAAAGGATCGCTAATTGTAAGAAACCTCCCCCCCTTTTTTAGGAATCATCAAGTATTACTTCTGATCAAGAACACACTTTACCCATGTGGGCCCCGCATGAGGGTGATGAGAGGGAGATTAACCTTTTTTTTTTGTAAAGCCATCTACACTTTGTAAAAGCTTCCCCCGCTCTGTGGGATTTGGGGGATCCCGTGGGCACTAGTCCCCTTCTTTTGTACTTTTCTTTTATTTAATTCAAGTTCGGGAGAGTAGGCTAAGGCCGAACTTCCTTTATATTAAAAAAAAAAAAGACCATCATTGCTAGTTCATCTTTCGGAATGCATATGATCACAAGCATGCTTCCATACCCATTATGGGCATGTATGATGTGTAATGTATTGATTGCAAAAGGATTGTGGAATATTATGCAAGGTGTTGAAAAACGTCCTACTACACCTACAAATAAAGTTACTAAAGGTGATGTGGATGGTGTTGAAGATGATGATCTTCAGGTTCCTGTTCGTGCTATGGTTCTTATTGCACCTATTGAAGAGCAACTTTGTTGGGATGGCAAATATGCTTCCGCACATGCATAGATAGCCTTGTCTATCAAACGTGCCATTATCCCTCACATTCACACTTGCAAAAAATCAAAGGATGCTTGGGATACACTTACCACTTTATACCAGACAAGGAATGAGGCTCGTGTTGCTCATCTCCGAAAACAGTTGGAGAGTGAGTACGAGAATGAAGGAGATTCCATGGATATTTTTTTGACAAAGATCAAAGATTTGAAGGAAGAGTCGATTTTTGCCGATGAAGTCTTGCCAGACAGTTCACTTGTGCATATTGTTCTGGAAGACTCTTGGTATCAAAGTTTTGTTTCTATTCTTTGATTGATGATGACAGGTAATCCAAATGCCTTAACATTTGAGGGGTTAGTCTCTGTTCTATTGCAAGAAGATCAGTCTAGTCAGAATAGGTCCATTATGCATGTTGCACATCAAGTTTTCTTGGCTAGTTAGAAGGGCAAAGGTAAATGGATCTCATCTGTTAGTAAGCAAAAATTTAATAATTTTGCACAATCAAAGAAGGATGACAAAGAAGAGAAGAAAACAAAAAAGCAGAAATTGTTTTGCAAATACTGTAAGGAAAGTGATCATGTCATAAAGAGTTGTTCAAAAGTGGTTGCAAAAGAGGCAAAGAAGAAAGAGGCTAGACTAGTTGTTGCAGAGGCCTCTACACCCAAAACAGAGTGCTAATCTTGTGCAAAATGAAGAATGGGCATTTACTACTATTTGCAGTTATGATCCATCTTCTCATGAACAATATATGTCTGCAGTAGAGCCAAATATTTGGTACTTTGATAGGGGGCAACCAACCATATTATCTCAGAGCACAGTTTGTTAACTTCACTTGAGCCTGCCCCTATAGAGAATAGTGTCACATGTGCCAATAACTCCTCTTATTCTATCATGGGAGTTGGTAAGATCATTTTGACTACGACTGATGGTAGTTCATTTATATTTTCGAATGCTTTATTTGTGTTAGGGATCAAGAAAATGTTGATATATTTAGGTAGTGATGTGTGTGAACACAGTAGGACCGTCGGGGCACTTTTTTCCCTCTTTAGGAGGTTTTTTTCCCTCGGCTTGTATATACGCCTATTGCCCTAATGGGCTACTTATCTTTGTACATTCTCTAGTAACACATTTAGTATTGTGTGTTGTGCTTCAAGCTTCTTCTTCTTCCTTGTGCTGTTCGCGTGCTTCCGTAGATGTCTAACTTCAACAGTTGGTATCAGAGCAGGTCGTCACTTCATCTAGGGTGCCGTCGACACTCCTCCGTTTGCAGTCTCAGATTCACACGAAATTTGGTGAGTGTACTCAAGGTGTTTCAGAGACCAAAACAGCTTCGTTCTGTGGTGCCGAAATCGCGATATGAGCTTGTTTCGGCCTTCGAATGCACTATCATAGCGCTTGCGCAGGCTATTTCATCTTTTTGTGCCAAAGGTATATACCAGTTTTTGTTCGCCAGTATAAGCGTCTCGAAGTCTGGTACAGGTCTAGCAGAATTCGTCGGGGCAGTTCTGTTCAACGTTTTGAGATACAGTCAATTTTTTGCATCAAGGTATTTTAGTCACCGGCCATGGCTGAAAGCACTGATGTATTCCGTATGTTGGCTGTTGAGGATAAGTTGGATGGTACCAACTATCCATTATGGGCTTATATGATGCGACATGTATTGGTTGCAAAAGGATTATGGAACATTGTGCAGGGTGTTGAAAGACGTCCTGTTACACCTCTGACTACAGGTACTGCAAATACAAGTGTTGGAGCTGATGAAGATGGTGTCGAAGATGATATTCCGCAGATTCCTGTTCGTGCTGCTGTTTCTGCTGCACCTACTGCAGAGCAAATTCGCTGGGATGGTAGAGATGCCCAGGCACATGCATTGATAGCTTTGTCTGTCAAACGTGCCATTATTCCTCACATTCGCTCTTGCAGAACAGCTAAGGATGCTTGGGATACACTTACCACATTGTACCAAGATAGGAATGAGGCTCGTGTTGCTTACCTCCGAAAACAGTTTGAGAGTGAGCACATGAATGAAGGTGATTCTATGGATAGTTTCCTAACAAAGATCAAAGACTTGAAGGAACAGTTGATTTCTGCTGATGACGTTATACCAGATTGCTCACTTGTGCAGACCGTTCTGAATGGTCTTCCTGATTCATATCAGAGTTTTGCTTCTACTCTTCGGTTGATGATGAAAGGCAATCCAAATGCCTTATCATTTGAGGAGTTAGTCTCTGTTCTGTTGTAGGAAGATCAGTCTAGGAAAAACAGGTCCATTATGCGAGTTGCAAATCAAGCTTTCCTGGCTAGTCAGAAGGGCAAAGGAAAATGGAGCTCTTCAACTAGTAAGCAAAAATCTGCTAATTCTGCATATTCAAAGAAGGAAGATAAAGATGAGAAGAAATCAGAAAAGCAAAAACTGTTTTGTAAGTACTGTAAAGGGAATGATCATATCATAAAGAACTATCCAAAACTGGCTGCTAAAGAGGCAAAGAAGAAAGAGGCTGGAATGGTTGTTGCAGAGGCCTCTACACCAAAAACAGAATCTCCAAATCTTGTGCAGGAAGAAGAATGGGCGTTTACTACTGTCTGCAGTTTTGACCCATCTTCTCATGATCAGTGCATGTCTGCAGTAGACTTAGATGTTTATTTTGACAGTGGGGCAACCAAACATATTACCTCGCAGTGCAGTTTCTTCTCTTCACTTGAGCGTGCCCCTACAGGGAATACTGTTACATGCGCCAACAACTCCTCTTATCCTGTTATGGGAGTTGGTAAGATCATTTTGACTATTGCTGATGGTAGTTCTTTCACTTTGTCAGATGCTTTATTTGTGCCAGGGATAAAAAAGAATTTGTTATCAATTTCTGCATTAGCCAAGATTATCTTGGTTGTGAAATTTGTTGATCACAGATGTACAGTTCATGATCTGTCAAATGGCGATGTTATTATTGCTTCTGGCATTTTATGTCGTGGGCTCTATAAGCTCATAGACCATGAAAGATCTGAAAATGATTTGGCATGTGCAGTAAATGATTCTCAGGCTATGTGAGATGCAAAGCTTTGGCATGCATGCTTTGGTTATCTGAATTTTGCTAGTTTGCTACGCCTGCAGAAATCTGAAATGGTGTCCTCTTTGCTTAAACTTGAGGCACCTGGAAAACATGTTTGTGAAGGCTGTATTTTGGGCAAAATGCAGCGTTCCTCCTTTCTAAAAGATGGTTCAGTTCGGGCTACGCAAAAATTGCAGCTTGTACATAGTGACGTATATGGTCCTATGCAGACACCCTCTTTTGGAAATTACCTTTACTTTGTGACTTTCATTGATGATTTTTCCAGGCATGCATGGGTATATCCACTCAAAGCAAAGTCCAAAGTGTTCATGTGCTTTAAACAGTTTTTGGTTTTGGCTGAAAATCTGTCAGCATGTAAAATGGGCACCCTCCGTTCTGATCGAGGGGGGGAATATATGTCTTCTGATTTTAATGCATTTCTGGCTGAACATGGGATAAAACACCAGTGTACAGTTCCGTATACACCTCAACAGAATGGAGTTGCTGAACGAAAGAACAAGTCACTCATGGAGATGGAGAGGTGCATGGTCAAAAGTCAGGCTTTACCACATAGTCTCTGGCTTGAGGCTGTCATGTGTGCAGCATATGTACTGAACAGGTGTCCCACTAAAGCGCTGCAGTCTATCACTCCATACGAGGCTTGGCATGACCGCAAGCCATCTGTTGCTCATCTGCGTGTTTTTGGTTGTTTGGCATATGCACTAGTGCCTGAACAACATCGCAGAAAATTGGATGATAAGGCAGTAAAATGTATTTTTGCTGGGTACAGTTCTAAAAGTAAAGGCTATTGTCTGTATCATCCAAAAACCAAACACATTCTGGTTAGCCGTGATGTTGTTTTTGTGGAAGATGCTATTCAGCCATTGCTTTCATGTACTAAGGAGACATCTGTTAGCTCCAAAGACATGTATGATACTTTGATGCCTCTTTTTACAGGTGGACAGTATAGTGCTGGTCCTAATGAGGCAACTTCTCAGCCTTTGCAGGTTTCATATGATGATGCAGATCATTCCATTTCTGATGCAGATTTACATGATGCACTTGTTGATGAGAGAGCTGATATTGAGCAGGCAAAAACTATGCCAAAATGGTTGGTGCAGACTTTGCGGGACAACAAATTAGATGCACCTTTGTCATATCGTACTCGTTCAGGCTCTCATAGTGCCTCCTTTGAATTAGATTGCTATGCTATGGCTGCATCTAGTCTCTTTGATGAGAATGAGCCTGTTTCTTTTGATGAAGCACAAAATTCAGAAAATTGGATGGCTGCTATGCAATCTGAATATGATGCTATAATGAAGAATGGTACATGGTCTTTATGTGACTTGCCTCCTAGCAAGAAGGCCATTGGCACTAAGTGGGTATACAAGCTGAAGCGTAAACCTGATGGTACAGTTGACAGGTATAAGGCTAGGCTTGTTGCAAAGGGTTATGCGCAGGAAAGGGGCATTGATTTTGATGAGACCTTTGCACCTACATGCCGTATGACTACTGTTCGGAGCATTTGTGCACTTGTAGCCCATCATGGTTGGAATGTACATTAGTTGGACATTAAAACAACATTTCTGAATAGTGACTTGCATGAAGAAGTGTATGTTTTTCAGCCCCGTGGCTTTGTGCAAAAAGGGCATGAAAACCAGGTGTGCACGTTAAAGAAGGCATTATATGGTTTAAAGCAAGGACCACATGCTTGGTATGAGAAGATACATGCCTATATGATTGCACATGGTTTTGAGAATAGTCCAACTGAAAGCACCTTATATGTTAAGCGTGCTAATGATGTGCTTCTGATCATTGTTGTCTATGTTGATGACATGCTGCTCACTGGTCCTATTGAGAAGCATATTGCTGATTTTAAGGCTGATTTGCATGCCTCATTTGAGATGTCTGATTTGGGGCATTTGCATCACTATTTAGGCATTCAGTTTATGCAAGTTGATGGTGGAATGGCTTTTTGTCAAACAAAATATATTGACACATTATTGCAGCATTTTGGCCTTGAAGACTGTAAGCCTATTGCCACTCCTATGGTTTACGATTGAGTCTTCATGATGCTAGAGATGCATTTGATGCTGTTCTCTATCAGCAGGCTGTTGGATGCTTGATTTACTTATGCATTACTCGGCCAGATATTCAGTTTGCTGTCTCACAGATGAGCAGGTTTATGCATTGCCCAGGAGTCACGCATTGGAAGGCGGTTAAGCGCATCTTTCGCTACTTGAGTGGTACTGGACTACTTGGGTTGTTTTATCCCAAGGAGGGATCACTACCGCCAGATTTGCATGCTTTTTCTGACTCAGATTGGGCTGGTTGCTATGACACTCGTGTGTCCACCAGTGGTTTTTGCTTCATGCTTGGTAGCTCATGTATATCTTGGTTGAGCAAGAAGCAGCCTACTATGGCCACTTCCACTTGTGAGGCTGAGTATAGGGCAGCTTTCACAACGACTGTTGAGTGTGTGTGGCTCAAATGCCTTATGGCTGATTTGGGTGTTGGCCAGTCTTCTGCCACCGCCATCTTCACTAACAGTCAGAGAGCATTGGCAGTTGCGAGGAACCCTGTGTTCCATGCTCGCACTAAGCACATTGAGGTGCATTATCACTATGTCAGGGAGAGGTTCTTTGCTGGGGAGATCAGCTTGGCATTGCAGACCTTTTCACGAAGGCTCAGCCTAGGGAGAAGTTTGAAGCTTTCCGCAAAGCTTTGGGCTTACTTCCTTTTGTGGAGTGATTTCCACATAGCTTGGCACTTCCTTATACATGAGTGCCAGCTCCTTGTTGACCGCATCACTCTCAGGGGGGATTTGTTGATATATTTAGGTGGTGATGTGTGTGAACACACTAGGACCGCCGGGGCACTTTTTTCCCTCTTTAGGCGGTTTTTTTCACCCGGCTTGTATATATGCCTATTGCCCTAATGGGCTACTTATCTTTGTACATTCTCTAGTAATACATTCAGTATTGTGTGTTGTGCTTCAAGCTTCTTCTTCTTCCTTGTGCTGTTTGCGTGCTTCCGTAGACGTCTAACTCCAATAGAAAATTTGTTATCAATTTCAGCATTAGTCGAGATCGACTTGGTATGAAATTTGTTGGTGACAAATGTACAGTTCATGATCTGTAAAATGGAGATGTCATTATTGCTTTTGGCATTTTATGTTGTGGGATGTATAAGCTCATAGATTATGCAAAATCTATGAATGATTTAGCATTTGCAGTTCAAGATTCTCAGGCGGTCTCAGATGCAAAGCTTTGGCATGCACACTTTGGTCATCTAAATTTTGCTAGTTTGCTATGCCTGCAAAACTCTAAAATGGTATCCTCTTTGCAAAACTTGAGGCACCTTGTAAACATGTTTGTGAAGGCTATATTTTGGGCAAAGTACAACATTCCTCATTTCCAAAAGATGGTTCAGTTGGGGCTACTAAGAAATTGAAGCTTGTTCATAGTGATGCATGTGATCCTATGCAAACAAACTCTTTTGGGAACTACCTTTACTTCCTGACATCCATTGATGATTTTTCTAGGCATGCATGGGTGTATCCATTGAAAGAAAATTCTGAAGTGTTTATGTGCTTCAAACAATTTCTGGTTTTGGGTGAAAATCATTAAGTATGTAAAATGGGCACCCTCCATTGTAATTGAGGGAGGGAATATATATCTGCTGATTTTAATGCATTTTGACTGAATATGGGATAAAACATTAGTATATACTGCCATATACACCTCAACACAATGGAGTTCTTGTAAGAAAGAATCGATCACTCATGGACATGGCGAGGTGTATGGTCAAAAGTCAAGCTTTACCACATAGCTTCTCGCTTGAGGCCATTATGTGTGCAATATATGTAATTAACACTACAATCCATCACTCCATATGAGGCTTGGCATGGTCCCAAGCCATTTGTTGCTCGTCTGTGTGTTTTTAGTTGTCTGGCATATACATTAGTGCCTGAACAACAACGCAAGAAATTAGATGATAAAGCAGTGAAATGTATTTTTGTTGGGTATAGTTTTGAAAGCAAAGGCCATTGTCTGTATCATCCACGTACTAAACACATTTTGGTTAGTCGTGATGTTGTTTTTGTGGAAGATGCAATTCAACCGTTACTTTCATGTATTGAGGAGACATCAATTAGCTCCAAAGATGTGTACAACACCTTGCTACTTCTTTTTACAAGTGGACAATCTAGTGCTACTCCAAATGAGGCAATTTCTCAACCCTTGGAGGTTCCACATGATGATGCCGACCATTCCATTTTTTATGCAGATTTACATGATGCACTTGTTGATGAGAGGTCTGATATAAAGGAGACAAAAACTATGCCTAAATGGCTGGTGCAAACTCTCTGAGATAGCAAATTAGATGCACCTCTTTCATATCGTACTCGTTCATGCTCTCATAGTGCTTCTATGCTATGATTGTGTCTAGTCTTCATGATGAGAATGAGCCTATTTTGTTTGATGAAGCACAAAATTTAGAAACTTGGATTGCCGTGATGCAATCAGAATATGGTGCTATTATGAAGACGAATACATGGTATTTATGTGATTTGCCTCCTCTACCTATGTATGTATGTATGTATGTATGTATGTATGCATGCATGCATGTATCTATGTATGTATGTATGTATGTATGTATGTATGTATGTATGTATGTATGTATGTATGTATGTATGTATGTATGTATGTATGTATGTATGTATGTATGTATGTATGTATGTATGTATGTATGTATAGATGTATGTATCTATCCATCCACCGATCTATCTATCTATCTATCTATCTATCTATCTATCTATCTATCTATCTATCTATCTATCTATCTATCTATCTATCTATCTATCTATCTATCTATCTATCTATCTATCTATCTATCTATCTATCTATCTATCTATCTATCTACCTACCTACCTACCTACCTACCTACCTACCTACCTACCTAGCTATCTATCTATCTATCTATCTACCTATCTATCTATCTACCTATCTATCTATCTATCTATCTACCTATCTATCTATCTACTATCTATCTATCTATCTATCTATCTATCTATCTATCTATCTATCTATCTATCTATCTATCTATCTATCTATCTATCTATCTATCTATCTATCTATCTATCTATCTATCTATCTATCTATCTATCTATCTATCTATCTATCTATCTATCTATCTATCTACCTACCTACCTACCTATCTATCTATCTATCTATCTATCTATCTATCTATCTATCTATCTATCTATCTATCTATCTATCTATCTATCTATCTATCTATCTATCTATCTATCTATATATCTATCTATCTATCTATCTATCTATCTATCTATCTATCTATCTATCTATCTATCTATCTATCTATCTATCTATCTATCTATCTATCTGTTGTACCTCTGATGACCCTCCCACTTTTCCTTCGTCGTCCTCAACTTTCACGCGTTCCAAGACAAATTCGAGGTGCTTGGTCACGGAGTTCCACACATAAGATCTGCCACCCAGCCACATACTTAATCCATATAGAATCTCTCTCTCCTATTTCTAATTTAGTTGATTCACCTATGGCTCTACACATGGGTGCCACATGGCACTCATGTGTGAGCCCATCTAAATGGAGTTAAGAGGTGGTTCACACCTCCTCCATAGGTTGACTCCATATAACATTTCCTTCCCCTTAACTCCATTTTTGTCCTCAAAAATGGTACTGGAAGGTCTAAAAGAAAGAGATAATCAATGGAATAGTACTCCCACTAAATCCCCATGTATAAAATTACATGGTCATGGCTCCGTGTTGTTTCCCCATATCCTTCCCCTTAAGAAGAATCTTGGGAAGGTAGTCTAAAATTGGGAAACCGTCTCTGAAGGGTGCTAACCCGCTCCCATGTGGCACTATCTTCTGAACTATCTTTCCATTTTACTAGACACTCTTTATACAAGTGACTTCTCGTCCATTTCTCTCAAGTGCGTAGTATGCTCTCAGGCTCATGTGGAATAGATTGAGCAGATATAGGCTCTACTACCTCACTATCTGGAGTGAGGTTGTCAGATTCACCCAGTCTTTTCTTAAGTCGGCTAACATGAAAAACTGGATGGATTTGACTATTCTCTGGAAGTTGGAGCTGCTAAGCCATCTTTCCTAGTATTTGGAAAGGTCCACAATACCTAGGAGATAATTTTGGACAAGGTCCCGTCTTCATGGTTTCAGATCTAGATGGAACTCTAAGATAGACTTGCTCTCCTACCTCAAAGTTGATGTCTCTCCTTTGAGGGTCAACATAGGCTCTAGCTCTATCCTGAGCTCTCCTAATGCTGTCCTTAGCAAGCCTAAGCATATCATTCATCTCTTCCAAGAAGTCCTTTGCAGCTTGAACTTTCTCATTCTCCAAGCCTACTGCATAAGGAGCTCTTGGCTAAAACCCATACATAAGCATAAATGGACTATGTCCAGTGGAAGAGTGCTTGGCACTATTATATGCAAACTCTACTATAGGTAAGTACTCTTCCCAATTAGTTTGCCTTTCTTTCACATATGCTCGAAGCCTATCCTCTAGGATTTGGTTAACCCTGTCAATTTGCCCATCCGATTGTGGATGCTCGGCCCTACTCATGCTAAGTTTCATATCCAACCTTTTGAAGACCGCTCTTCAAAAGTGGCTAGTAAACTTCCTATCCCGATCAGAAACTATGTCCAAAGGTAGACCATATAACCGGCATAGGTTCTCTACAAAAAGTCTAGCCAACTCTGGTGTCTTCACTGTAGTACGTGTCGGAATAAACCTAGCCATTTTGGTTAACCTATCCACAATTACCCTGACCGAGTTGTGCCCTCTCTGTGTCTTAGGTAATCCGACTATAAAGTCCATGGAGATACTCTCCCACTTCCCATTAGGAATATCCAATGGGTGGAGTAGTCCTCCAATCCTCAACCTCTCAGCTTTATTGACCTGGCATTTAGTGCACTTAAGTACATACTCTAGGACGTCCTTATGAAGTCGAGGCCAGTAAAACTGCCTCTTAACAAGATCATAAGTCTTGTTAACTCCTGGGTATCCCGCACTAGGTGTGTCATGACACTCATAAAAAATATGCCATCTCATCTCCAGATCTCTAGGGACACACGCCTTACCTTTGTATAATAGATATCCATCATGGACACTGTAGTTCTTCCACTTGAATCCTTCTTGAGTACCCATCGATACTCTATCCTCACTGGAAACCTGTATATCGCGATCCCCATTCTCTATGGCTTCCCAAATCTCAGAATATGTAGGATCAAGCCTACATTTTCCTCTAATGGACTCAAGTAGCTCACTAGTGATCTGAGTAAAACTCAGTCCATTGAGCATAGGCATGCGGCTAAGTGAATCAGCCACTACATTAAACTTTCCCTTCCTATACCTAAGCTCATAATCAAACTCGTGAAGGGTTTCTGCCCATTGGGCCTTCCTACCTTTAAGGTCTGTTTGATGAGAGAGCCACTTAATGCTCTCTTGATCAAACACTATCGTAACTTTGGAACCATATAAGTAATGATACCACTTCTTCAAAGCATGGACAATTGCATACAACTCCTTCTCATAGACGAGTAATTTTTCTGAGCCGGTTCTAGTTTCTTACTCTCAAAAGCTACTGGTCGACCAACCTGTACTAAAACCGCTTCTATGGCAAAATCACTTGCGTCAGTCTCAACCATAAATGGTTTGTTGGGATCTGCTATATGTAAAAGTGGAGCTGTAGCAATTGCTACTTTCAACTTCTCCATACTTTGCTTCTGTTTGTCTTCCCAATGAAAGTCTTTCCCTTTCCCTTTAAGCTGTTCCGTCATCGAGACAACAATTTTGGCATAGTTCTTAATGAATCTTCGATAGAAACCTGATAAACCTAGGAAGATCCGCAGCTTTTCCAGGTTCCTTGGGTGTGGACATTCCATAATAGCCCTTACTTTTTCAGGATCCATCTGGATTCCATCCTGGGAGACTATATGACCAAGGTATCTAGCCTCTGTCTTGAAAAATTCACACTTTGATTCCTTAGCAAAGAGTGAATTTTACCTTAGCGCTTGAAATACCTTCCTCAAGTGTTCCAAGTGCTCCTCTTCTGATGCACTATAGATCAGAATGTCATCCAAAAAGTCTACTACAAAGTGTCCTAGATAAGGCCGTAAAACTCTATTCATGAGCTTCATGAAAGTGGTAGGAGCATTGGTGAGACAAAAAGGCATCACCAAAAACTCATAATGCCCATATCTAGTCCTAAATGCAGTCTTAGGGACATCCTCTGCCCTAATCCTAATCTGATGATATCCTGATCTAAGGTCAAGCTTGGTAAAATACCTAGCTTGACGTAACTGATCAAATAGATCTTCCAATCTAGGCATTGGAAACCTATTTTTGATAGTTACCTTATTAAGTGCTCTATAGTCTATACATAGTCCCATAGAGCCATCTTTCTTTTTAACTAGAAGCATTGGTGATGCCCAAGGTGAGTTACTAGGTTTAATGAAGCCCTTATCTAAATAATCCTACAATTGCCTCTCAACCTCCTCATGCTGGGAAACACTAAGCCTATAAGGTGGCCTACAAATAGGGTTAGTGTTAGTAACAACCTTCAATGGTCCCTCTCTCGAGTGGTAGTGCTCTAGGTAAGTCAGTGGGAAAAACATCTCTATATTCAAACATAAGATCCTTAAAACTTTTAACGACACACTCTTGCAAAAAAGAATAGTAGAAAGTCCTGTCCATATTTACATTCCTAGCATGAAAATATACATCAGATGAGCTGTTTGTACAATGCTCCATATCATGAGTGTACATTAAAAACATGTCCTGTACATGCTGAGAATAACAAAGACTATACAACTCTAATGATGAAATGAGAGGTGCACTAGGTACATCTCTCTCTCTCCCTGAATACAAACTTTACTTCCATTCTTTTCAAATTCAAGTGTGTTGTTTTGATAGCTGCGTTTAAGCGTGTCCCCCAACCCCCATAGCCACTCTCTTCCTAAGACTAGGTCTGTCCTCTCCATATTCATAATTTGGAAGTCCATATAATCTGTATAGTCCTGGATCTTGACTTCCAAATTGGATACCATAGTATCCCATATCCTTGCCCTTGCATCATAGATACAATGTATTTATGTGCACTAGGTTGCTCGAAAATCTTTAATTTCTTGACCAAAGCATAGTTTATAAAATTATGAGTGGTAGAGTCATCTATCATGACCCACATCCTGGTCCCGTACACACTACCATGCAATTTAATTAGGTCATGTGATCCAAACTGCTGTGACCACAATGACTGAGTCAAACAACAGATGTGCTCTATATCCTCGTGCATCACCTCCACTCCCTTGTAGCTAGAGCTGCCATAAATAGGAAGGGTCTGCACTAGGTGGACCGGCTTTTTGCCCTTTTCGGGGGCCATACTAGACTATGGTCCCTTCTTCTTTTCTTCCCCCTTCTTGAGTGGACAGTTCCACTGTGAATGGCTAGGAGACAAACACCTAATGCAAATGTTCTCTCTTTTGGCCCTCTCAAACTGATTTGTGGATAACCTAGGCCCTTGTGATCTTTGTTTTCTAATAAAAACTTTGTTTTTCCCAAAAGACAACTTCTTCTTGAATTTAGTCGTACTAAGAGGCTTGAGGAGCCGATCCATCTCCATAGGAATATATTGAGGACGGTTATGGTCCTCATCAATATGTGCACACTTGATCGCCTCCTCAAACGTCTTAGGTGCATTCCTTCTGAGTTCCCTCTTTATGGCTTTATCTAAGCCCCTAACAAACCCTCTGGTCTTGGAAATCATCTAAGCCCTTAAGTTTCAAAATGATCTCTCTATAGTGGGATAGGTAGACCGTAAGAGGCCTACCTCTCTGTGTAATCCTATCCCATTCATCCCAATTCCTCTCCTCCTCATTCTCAGGAAGAAACTCCTTTAGAAAAAGAGTCTCAAACTGAGTCCAGTCAGTAGGGATAGAGTTCGCCTCCTTAAGCCTCATCCACCACTTTTAAGCACGCGGGCCGAGGGAGAGACTCGCCTCTAGCACACGGTACTCTGGTGGGGTGCCCTTCAGTTGATGCAAATCATGCCACTTTTGTAAAAAAGTGTAGATTGCATCCTTGTTTCTATCTCGGTCATCCCTCGTAAAGGTAGGTGGCTTCAAGTCTTTTAGGAGGGGAGCTTCCCTAGAGCTCTCTCCTTTGTGCTTACTAGGAAGAGAAGTATCTTTCCTAGTAATCTCTAGAGGAATAGAAGGGGTTTCTCTTTCCTTCCTAGCTAGGAAAGAGGTGACACTAGTCTCAAGTGAGATCATTTGAGACTTTAGCTGTTGTATGAGAGATGTGACGCTACCAAGATCTCTCTCTAATTTAAGGGTTTGATCTTTCAAGTCTATGAATTGATCATGAGTGACAAACTCATCTAAAAGTTCTTCATATGTATATTCCTCTTGTTGAGGCTCTATTTCTTCTAAGTTTTCTTCTACTTCTTGCCCTAATTCTACTTCTTCCATTCTAGAATCAGGATCCTCTAGTTGCTCTATAGATGGAGAAGTGTGTTCAACCACTTGTTTCCCTTTAGATTCCATGTTTTATTTCCCTTCCCCCATTTGCTAACTAGAGTATGTGAAAATGAATGGAAGTAAAGCTTAAATATGCAAGAAGATGAGAAATATATCACAAGAGCACTTCTGTGTTACAAAATAAAGCTACGGAAGCAAAATCCAAGTGACCCTTGAAGCTTTAGGTTGCTGATTTTGAATCCTCACCAGGACCAAACAAAAATTGGAAATGTATGGTTGGTCCGGGGAGGTTCTAAACACCAAAAACCAACAAGAACAATGCCAAAACCACATAGCAATAGCCCCAACCGGGCAAATTGAGTAAAACTGAGCAAATTCTGAGATTTGACAATCCTTGCCAGTCCAAGAAATGTAGCCCAGCACCTGTACTTCAAGATTTAAGACTATCCCAAGTGAAAAAAGTGAATTTGGACACTGGATGATGAAAAACTAGGCCCGAAAGTGGCCACCTAGAAGTAGCTTCGTAATGTGACCAAGATTTTTGAAATCGGATATTGTATGAGCAAGCTATGGCGCGGAGAAGCCGGGTATGTCACAAGTAGGAAGTGGAAAAACTAATGTTCATGGAAGGGTGACTTTGAGAAGCTCTAAACTGAGAAACAGAAGCTTTTAACTCAAACCCAAAACCCGTAGCCCATCTCCACAGCCCATAATACATGTATGCATCCTTAATTTTCCAAAAGCTTGGTGGATAGCATCAGATTTATCCTCTAGAATTCCAAAGAAAATTCGAAATTTTGCCCCATCTCCAACTAAAA
>CM035407.1:191972332-192002332 GCA_020310875.1 Ceratopteris richardii
AATGGTATATGTGACAGGTGAAGAGGAGAAGCCTAAATTTGAAGATGAAAGTCATCCAAGAAAGGAAGAGCTAGAAGCTTTGAAGTTATGGCAGAAGAGAGATGCAAGTGCAAGAGCTTATATATACAACACTATTACAGATCATTTGTTGCCTCACATCAGAGGTTTAGAAACAGCTGAACATATTTGGAATGCTTTGGAAGACCACTTCCAAAACACTACTAAAGCTAGGAAAGCTAGCTTATGGTCAGAGTTCACCACATTCAAGAAAAAGCAGAATCAAAGCATTAGTGATTATGTCACTAAGATGAAGGATTTGGCAGATAGCCTTGGATCTATTGATGAGGATATTGAAGATCATAGGTTGATAGCACAATTACTTGCAGGGTTAAGAGGTGATGAGAGGTGGAAGCCCTTTGTACTTTCAACAGAACTCTCATTAAATCATTATGTGCCAGAATTAAATCAATTACTTGGATTGATGCTCACATTTGAGCAAGACTTGAAGTCAGATGGAGACAAAGGTCAAAGTTCTGCAATGTATGTGAAGAATAAAAAGAAAGGAGATAAAGGCAAGGCAAAGGATGAAGAAGAGTCAACAACTCAAGCAAATTATGCAAAAGGAAGAGGTTTTGGCAGAGGTAAAGGTCGAGGAAATGGAAGAGGTAGAGGTAATCAGAACAATAACAAGAAGACATGTTGGATTTGTGGATTGAGCAATCATCTAGCATATGATTGTTGGCACAATCAACAAGGAGCAAGCCAAAATCAGAACAACAATGGCAGAGGAAGAGGTGGAAGGTTTCAGAATCAATTTCAAAGAGGAAGACAAAATTCAAGAGGAAGTTATGGAAGAGGTGGTGGTAGAAATTGGAATCAGAACCAATCATACAACACCACATATTATAATTATGCAAATGATACACAGAATGACAACCATACAACATTGATGATGAATTCAATTAGTTCATCAGAGAAGGAGGATCTCAAGGTATTCTATATTGATTCTGGTTGTTCAAATCATTTGTCAGGTAATATAGAATTGTTGTCAGAATTGGAAGAAGGAAATTCAAGTCATACAGTACAAACAGGTGACAATACAAAGCATAATGTGCATTCAATTGGAAAAGTGAAGTGCAGGAGTGGAGCTGATTTATTAACAAATGTTTTGTATGTTCCAACAATACCAAAGAATCTGATTAGTGTTGGACAAATAGTGGAAAAAGGTTTTCAAGTCAGATTTACAAATGAAGGGGTATTTGTTGAAGATCCAGAGGATGCTTACAAACCCATTGTTTGTGGTAAGAAGGAAGGTAGACTTTTTACTCTCAAAGTACAAGGAAATGTTGGTCAAGCCCTAATCACACATGGTAATGAAGTAATTACAGAGTTAGATCTTTGGCATAAGAGATTGGGACACTTCAATGAAAGAGGAATCAAAACTATGGTGGAGAACCAATCTGTATTGGGACTACCAAATGTGAAGAATCAACATATGATATACAAGTGTGAAGCTTGTCAGATGGGAAAAGCTCATAGACAACCATTTCAGAAGAAAGGTTTCAAGCATGATGATTTGCTTGAACTCATACATACAGATGTATGGGGGCCAACAAAAGAAGGTTCAATAAATGGATCTAAGTATTATGTTTTGTTTATTGATGATGCTACAAGGTGGATAACCCTTTATGTTCTAAAGGAAAGGTCAGAAGTCTTTGGAGCCTTCAAACATTTTCATGCTTATGCAGAAAGAGTTACAGGTCACAAACTCAAGAGGCTAAGGTCTGATGGAGGAGGAGAATACTTCTCCCAAGAGTTTAATGACTATCTTTGGAATGCAGGTATTAAAAGAGAGATAACTTGCAGGTATACACCTCAACATAATGGGGTGGCAGAAAGGAGAAATAGAACATTGGTTGAATTTGCAAGAGCAATGTTAAAGGAAAAGAATTGCCCTAATTATCTTTGGGCTGAGGCTGTAAATACAGCCACATATCTTGTGAATAGGCTACCATGTGGAGCTTTGAATGGTATGACCCCTTATGAAGCTTGGTGGGGTAAGAAGCCAACACTTGACCATTGTAAAGTGTTTGGGTCAATTGCCTATGCTTATGTACCATCACAACTCAGACATAAGCTTGAACCAAAGGCAGAAAAATATGTGTTTATTGGGTATGATGAAAAGCAAATGGGTTATAGGCTATGGAGTCCTTTAACTAAACATTTTATTGTTTCCAGAGATGTAACCTTTGATGAACAGAAGAGTTGGTATGCAGATAAAGAATGTGATCTTGAAACATTTGAAGAAGAGATAAGAAGGAGTGCAAGAGGTAAGTCACATATGCAGATAGATGGAGATGAAGAACATATGCAAGCAAGCACATCAAGAGTTGGATCATACAGAAGAAATGAAGATGGGCCAATATTTGATGAAGAAGTACATCCAGATATACATGAAGAGTGTGAACCAAGAAGGTCAACCAGAATGAGGAAGCAACCTACAAGGTATTCATATGACACTTCTTATTTGACTCAGAAAAATTATGCTTACATGGTTAAAGAAGATGAAGAACCTCAAAGCTATGATGAAGCAAAAGGTAAGAGACAATGGGAAGTAGCAATGAAGGAAGAATTTGATGCTCTTGAAGAGAACAAAACTTGGGAACTTGTCCCAAAGCCTAATGGTAAGAAAGTGATTGGAAATAAATGGGTTTACAAAGTTAAGAAGCATGCAGATGGAACTATAGCCAGATACAAAGCCAGATTGGTGGTTAAAGGCTATGCTCAAACATTTGGCATAGATTATGATGAGACATTCAGTCCTGTAGCAAAGATGTCAACCATAAGGACAATCATTGCCATTGCAGCATCAAAAGGATGGATATTGAGTCAATTGGACATTAAGAATGCATTTTTGAATGGATATATATCAAATGAGGTGTACATGGAGCAACCTCAAGGGTTTGCAGATCATAAGTTTCCAAATTATGTTTGCAGATTAAGAAGAGCACTTTATGGTTTGAAGCAAGCTCCAAGAGCTTGGAATTATAGACTTGTAAAGTATCTTAATGACCTTGGATATCAAAATTCAAAGGCAGATGCAAGTCTACTTATCAAAAGAACAGATGAAGGTATGATCTACATTTGTATATATGTAGATGATATTATAATTACAGGTACCTCAAATGAAGGAATCAAGGAGGTGAAGAAGCTACTTGAGAAGGAATTCAAGATAAGTGATCTAGGAAAATTATCATATTTTCTTGGAATGGAAATCACCTATGCAGAGCATGGTATTTATGTATCACAAGAAAGGTATCTCTTGAATCTTCTAAAGAAGTTTAACATGGAGAATTGCAGAGAGGCATCTACACCATTAGAGGTCAATCATAAACTCAGTAGATATGATGGAGCAGAATTCAAAGACATGAGGAAGTATCAATCTTTAGTGGGAAGTTTGATTTATGCAACTCTAACAAGGCCTGATCTTAGTTATGCAGTGGGTGTTCTTTCCCAATTCATGCATTGTCCAAAAGATCCACATTGGATTGCAGGTCAAAGAGTCCTTAGATATATCAAAGGGACTTTGAAAGAAGGATTGTATTATCCTTTTACATCAGATATAAGGTTGAGAGCCTATAGTGATTCAGATTGGGCAGGAAGTCAAGATGACAGAAGGTCTACACATGGCTACATGATATATATTGGAGATAAGCTTGTGAGTTGGTGTTCAAAGAAACAACACACAGTGGCTTTATCATCAACAGAAGCTGAATACAAAGGACTTGTGGAAGCAGCAAAAGAAGTAATATGGATGCAGACATTATTCAAAAGCTTGGGAATTGATCAAGGTATACCCATAATTCATGGAGATAACATGAGTTCTTTATATCTTGCAGCAAATCCTGTATTTCATGCAAGGACAAAGCACATAGAGATACAGTATCATTTTCTCAGAGAAAAGGTAATGGAGAAAGAGATTGAAGTGGTGTACACTTCTACAAAAGATCAGATTGCAGATATTATGACAAAAAGTTTGGATGGAGTGAAGACAAATAGGTTCAAGGAGATGGCAGGAATAAAAGAGAAGAAGATTGTGTGAAGAAGTCAAAGCATGCTAATTAGTGATTGAGGGGGAGCTGTTGGGGCTTCACTCACTAATTAGGCATGGATATATGAAGACATATGAAGACATATGATGGAGGAAAGAAGAAGTGAAGAAAAGACTTACAGAAAATCAAGCCTAAGTGAAGGGACAATTTCACTATTGTAAATTAGTGCAAAATTAGAGTCTAGATTTGTATTTGATCTTTAGAACTTACGAGTTCAAGTCTAGAAGGATGTAAACTTTAGGTATATAAGTTAATTTGAGTCAGAAACATGTATGAGAGAACTCAATTTTGTAATCTGAGTGAGTAGAGAAAAGTCGTGTAATTTCTGAGAGAGATGGTGAGAGAAAACTTCTGAGTCTGAGAGAGTTTTCCATGGCTGTGAGCAAAATTAGGCCAAGCCATTTTGTACACATCTTCTCTGATAATCAACACATGTTTGTGTAGAAGGATTGAGTCTAATTCCTCTTGTACATTGAGTTCTAAGTCATTTCATATGACTATGTAAGGTAGTTGATAGTTACGACTTTTTTGGCGCACATTTGACTGATCTTCTGAAGGTCAGATCTCGAAGCACAGTGTAAAGTTTTTGGTAAGTGATAGCTCGTTTGAAAGCTACTATCCTCAACTACATTTGGTCAAAAGATCTTTGAGAAACGGGACGCGTACTCAGAGAAATCAGCTTAAGAGTGAAGGTATGTCAAATCGATGAAGTAAATTTCCAGTTTTCAGACATAGTGTAAAGTTTGGTACAAAATCAGAAGATTGTGAAGTTATTGCTTGAAAGTTTTGCTTGTTATATGTTACTGAACATTAGCAAGAACCTTTCCTAGCAAATGATCAGAAGAATTTGCAAAGATCAAGTTGATACAGGTCAGATTGAAAGTTTAAAGAAGAGGCGCAGATTTCTGTGAAGTGAAATTTTTGATTTTCACTAAGTTCAGAGTTGAAGGTTCATATTTAGAGGTTTGCTAAGCTAATGATGGTTATGGAGGTCTTCTAATACCACATTAGTTTAGTTCTTGTGGTGTTTCACACACCAACAACAACCTCAATCTGGAAATTGTTGTAATGCCATACTCTTGACTATACACCTCGCCATCTCCATGAGTGACCTACTCTTCCGTTCAACAACTCCATTTCATGGGGGTATCCTAAAGATAGAATGGGAATTTCTTGCTAGTTTGACAGACAAAGATGACATGTTTATTCTTGATCTAAAGTCATTGACCAACAAGTTAGTGGTCGAAAAGGATGATCAAGGCATGAAGTAACAACAATTGTTCATGGGTGAAACTTATGTTTAGGAATACCAAGGTCCTCTCTCTCATAGGAATTGCTACATGGAAAGAGGTTGAGATTACTATGCTCCTTTTCTCGCCCTACTACTTGTTCCAAAGGGTTTGGAGCTTCTTTACTCCCTCTGGAAACGTTAGAACAAGATGAAACGATTTTGTACCATGAATAGTGACTAGAAAGTGAGCTACATGCATCAACAACATGACTCAACTTGATTTAGGATCGTGAGTATCACAAGAGTAGAGAAAGAGCACATGCAAAGCACAAAGAGGCTTAGGAATAAAGACTTTTGTAAGTGAAAAAATCTTTTGAACTAATATTGCATACACTAGATGAGATTCTCCCACTTGAAAGGCTTTAATTGGTTCAATTGCACCAATCTAGAAGATATTCCAAGAATCAAAAGAAGCTTGAATTTTGTAGAAGTTTGAGGTCTAAGAAAGGACATGAACATCACAAACAAGAAGAAGCTCGGAGGACAACACAATACTATATGTATCACCAAGTGAATGGTGAAAGATAAGTGACCCATTAATATTATAGGCATATATACAAGTGAGAGGAAAAAAACTTCCTAAAGAGGTGAAAAATTACCCTGAAGGTCCTAAGTGTGTTCACACACATCAAAATCAAAATATGTAAAAAAAATCCCTCCTTGGAGTGATGTGGTGAACAAGTAGTTGGCACTCATGTATAAGGAAGTGCCAAGCTATTTGGAAATAGATCAATCCATGAAAGGAAGTAAGCCCAAACCTTTGCAAAAAGCTTAAAAATTCACCTTTGTGAAAAGTTTTGCAACATTACCCTGTGTGGGCACATAAGCCAAACTGATCTTTCCAACAAAGATCCTCTCCTGGACATAATGATAGTGCATCTCAATGTGCTTGTGCGAGCATGGGATAGAGGGTCCCTTGCAACTACCAATGTGCTGTGACTATCAATGAAGATGGTGGTGGTAAAAGATTGACCAACATGCAAATAAACCAAAATATGTCTTAGCCACATGCACTTAACAATCATTGTGCATGTTGCCCTAGTTTGATATCTTAGTGTACAATGTAAAGGTTTCTATGAAAAATAGATCATTTGAAATTACGATCTTTAGCTACAATTGAACAAAATATTTTTCCAAAATGGGATGTGTGCTGAGAGAATCGAGCTTAACAATGAAAGTGTGTCGAATCGAAAAAGAAGAAGGTCAATTTTAGACATAGTGCAACTTCTGAAGAAAATTTAAGTTCTTTGTGAGGTAGTACTTGGAAGTGTTGATTGGAATTAGTTGATTACTGTACATTAAAATTTCTATTAATCATTGACCACAAGAATCCTTGAGATTGATAACAAATCAGAGATATTTTAAAGCTAAAAGAAAAGGTGTAAGTACAAAGAAAGTAAATGATCACATTTCCTACATAAAGTCTTAAAAAACAATAATAAAAGCCCATTCTTCATTCTAAGAAGATTACCGGAATCTGATTTAGGTGTAGAGGCCTCTACAACAACCATTCCTAGCTCTTTCTTCTTTGATGCCATCAACATATATACATAAGTATATCATTTCTGAATTACTTCTCTTGATAAATAGAGAAGAATCTACCTTGCTCATCATGACTCCTTGATCCTGAAGGTAGGTTCTATGGTTCCATGCCCTAGGTGCCTGCTTCAAACCATAAAGATCTTTGTTCAATTTGCACATATAATTTACCTTGCTTGAGTCTTCATAGCCAGGAGATTGAGCCATGTAAACCTCCTCTGAAATTCAGCCATTGAGAAAAGAATTTTTCACATTTAGGTGATACATATTCCAATTTCTAGATGCAGCTACACTTACCAATACCCTGATGGTTGGCATCTTAGCCACAGGTGAAAAAGTTTCTTCATAATCTACTCCGTGGGTTTGTGCAAAACCCTTAGCCAAAAGTCTAGCTTTATACCTGTTTATGGATCCATCTGAGTTCCTCTTGATTTTGTAAATCCATCTAGAACCAATTAGCTTCATAAATGCTTTCTTGGGTACTAGTTCCCAAGTATCATTCTCATGGAGTGCTTCTATTTTTTCATCCATAGCTTCCTTCCATCCTAGTTTGGTACTTGATTCTTCATATGAAGAAGGTTCTTCAAATGATAAATCTTTAGCAAGATAAATGGAATGCTTAGTAACTAGTGAAGTATCATACCCATATCTGATTGGCTTCTTACTCTCTCTTTGTGATCTCCTTAAGGCTTGGTTGGATGATTCAGGTATGTCATCGAGCCTCTTCATCTTGGCCTTTCCAATGGATTTCCATGCTTTGAACTCTTCCAAGTTGATAGTATCCTCATCATCTGATTTGATGTCTTCAATTGTGCTTGGCTCCTCCTTGGTGAGGCTTGGAAATTCTTCTTCAAAGTCATATGGCAGTTTGACCTTCCTGCATTCATTTTCAAACCAAGAATCATTTTCATCAAACACAACATCTCTACTGACCATAAAGCTTTTGTTGGATGGATCATCACTACAACATATAAGGGGCATACCGACGCTTATACCGACGGTCACTCGCGGCGTCGGTATAAACGTTGGAAAAGCTCACTTAAAGATACCGACGGTCAAGTGACCGTCGATATGACCGTTTAAAACGGATCGTCGGTGTGCCCCGTAGCCGTCGGTATACGCGTCGGTATAGGCGTTGGTATGGGCGTCGGTATAAGCGTCAGTAACTTCCAGTAAATTACAGACGCTTATACGGACGCCCATAACGAGGCCGAGTTTTAAACATACCGAGAACTCGAGAGCAAAACTTTACTTTTTTGCACGTGTTTGAGTATTGTTTGTCTTCTGTCAAACTTGCACGCGTGAACCGAATTGCGAACTGCATTGTCTTGTGCACACACACACACACAGATCTTTCTCTCTACACACACACACACACTCTCCCTTGGTTTAGATATGACATCTTGGTAAGTGGTGCACGTACTGTTAGCGTTTGTCTTTCTCTATGCTTTAGGTCTTATAATTTCTCTTCTCTTTGATTTTGCAGAAGTTCTTTGGCGTCGATTGTTTGGAATTCGAGGATAGACGACATACATTACGCTTTGACGACAACGATCCAAAAGATGGACATACTTGTAAGTGATTGTTTTATTGTCTATCGATAGAGAGAGAAAGAGAGAGAGAAAGAGAAAGAGAGAGATGAGAGAGAGAGATAGAGAGGGAAAGAGAGAGAGAGAGAGAGGGAAAGAGAGAGAGAGAGAGAGAGAGAGAGAGAGAGAGAGAGAGAGAGAGAGAGAGAGAGAGAGAGATAAAGAGAGAGAGAGAGTGAGAGATAAAGAATGATGAAAAGAAAGGAAGATAGAGATAGGAAAATAGAGCATACACACACACACATACACACACACACATCTACACAGTTACACATGCATACATACACACATACATGTACACACACGCATGCTTACATACACACACATATACACACATGCGTGCTTACATACACACACATATACACACATGCATGCATACACACACATACAAATATACATACATGCATACATACACACACATATATACACATATGCATACATACACATACACACACACATGCATACACACATACATACACACACACATACATACACACACATACATACACACATATTCACACATGCATGGATACATACACACACATACACATATACACACATGCATACATACACATAGGAAAATAGAGCATACATACACACACACATACACACATACACACACATCTACACATTTACACATGCATACATACACACATACATGTACACACATGCATGCTTACATACACACACATATACACACATGCATGCTTACATACACACACATATACACACATGCATGCATACACACACATACATACACACATGCATGCATACATACACACATACATACACACATACACACATCTACACATTTACACATGCATACATACACACATACATGTACACACATGCATGCTTACATACACACACATATACACACATGCATGCTTACATACACACACATATACACACATGCATGCATACACACACATACATACACACATGCATGCATACATACACACATACACATATACACACATGCATGCATACATACACACACATACACATATACACACATGCATACATACACACACACACATGTACACACATGCATACATACACACACATATGCATACACACATACATACACACATACATACACACACATATATACACATATGCATACATACACATACACACACACATATACACACATACATAAGCTAGTGTTTTAATTAAATATATATAATTAAATATATAAAATTTTGATTTTGAAGATTTTTTTTACATCAAATATATAAAAATAGGATTAGGGTTTTTACGCTATTTACACATACATACACATACATATATAAAATAGGGTTTTAGGTTTTTAGGATTAGGATTAGGGTTTTAGGTTTTTAGGATTAGGATTAGGGTTTTAGGGTTTAGGCATACATATAAGTCAATTAAATTTATATAAAGAGAAAATATAGAAAAAAATTAAAGAAAACATCTGAATATATAAATAAATATATATATAAAATAGGGTTTTAGGTTTTTAGGATTAGGATTAGGGTTTTAGGGTTTTAGGGTTTAAGGAAAAAATCTGAATAATTAAATAAATAAATAAATAAATAAATATATAAAAGGATAATTATATAGATAAATAAATATAAAAAGTACTAGTGTTTTAAATAATTTAATTAAATATATATAATTAAATATATATAATTAAATATATAAAAATAGGATTAATTAAGAAAAAATCTGAATATATAAATAAATATATATATAAAATAGGGTTTTAGGTTTTTAGGATTCGGATTAGGGTTTAAGGAAAAAATTTGAATAAATAAATAAATAAATAAATATATATATATATATATATATATATATATATATATATATATATATATATATATATATATATATATATATATATATATATATATATATATATATATATATATATATATATATATATATATAATAGGATAATTATATAGATAAATAAATATAAAAAGTACTAGTATTTTAAATAATTTAATTAAATATATAAAAATAGGATTAATTAGGAAAAAATCTGAATATATAAATAAATATATATATAAAATATAGGGTTTTAGGTTTTTAGGATTAGGATTAGGGTTTTAGGGTTTAAGGAAAAAATCTGAATAAATAAATAAATAAATAAATAAATAAATAAATAAATAAATAAATAAATAAATAAATAAATAAATAAATAAATAAATATATATATATAGGATAAATAATTAAATATATATAATTAAATATATAAAAATAGGATTAATTAAGAAACAATCTGAATATATAAATAAATATATATATATAATAGGGTTTTAGGTTTTTTAGATTAGGATTAGGGTTTTAGGGTTTAAGGAAAAAAATCTGAATAAATAAAAAAAAATATATATATATATAAAATAGGATAATTCTATAGATAAATAAATATAAAAAGTACTAGTGTTTTAAATAATTTAATTAAATATATATAATTAAATATATAAAAATAGGATTAATTAAGAAAAAATCTGAATATATAGATAAAATAGGATAATTATATAGATTAGGGTTTTAAGATTAGGGTTTTAGGTTTTTTTAGGTGTTTAAATATTTAGGTTTTAGTATTTCAGGTTTAAGTCTTTAAGAGTAAGATTTTTAGGTTTAATAAAAAAACAAATGATCTAAAATGTCCATATTGTGAGAACATAGATGGCCAAGATATTCCATCTATAGTGGACTCAAAGGTTCATTCGATAGTCGAGGAGGAAGAGATCATTGTTCGAGAAGAAGAGGTCATTGAAGAAGAGGTCATTGTTCGAGAAGACGAAGCAATAGACGATGATCAGGAAGAAACCAGCATAGCAAGCGATTTAGAAGCCATCAATGTAGAGATAGATATTCTCGGTGCATCGGATCTTCAAAAGGATGCTAGATTAGAAGATTTTTTAATAAAACACTTGTATGTACTAATTTTTGTTTTTGTTTTTTTATTTATTCTCTATATTACCTTTATTATCACATGCTAGTTATTTGAGTTCTTTTGTTACAAAGCACGATGGGAGACAGTCCTTCAGTCACTCCTCATTCCATGACAGAGGAGCAATTTTTAGAGTTTATCTCTCAGGTACCTCCCGCGTATATGGCCGTTGCATCATAGTATTGGATCGCTCGTGGTAGCACTCCTCCCGACTTCACTCCTGGCGGCCTCACTCCTGCTGGCCTTACTCCTGCCGACCTCACTCCGGCCGGTGTCACTCCCGCCGGTGTCACTCCCGTCGGTGTCACTCCTGTAGGTGGTGCTACTCTCGTAGAAGGTATGTCTCCTAGCTTTGTGACTCCACCACGACCATCTTTTCAGCCATCTCCTACTGGGTCTAGTAGTAGACATGTGCGTTCGATGCCTCAGCACGATATAGGTTTTGGCCCGTCTCCTAGGTCGAGGTCATGCTCTGGAGCAGGAGGTTCTAGGAGTGGATCTATAGGTAGGTCTGGAGGAGGCGGCTGTTGTGGAGGCAGTGCGACAGACGTTGTGTCGCCCCCTTCTACTCCTAGGAAGAGTACCTCAGATGTAGGTACGCCACGTAGTACACCACATGGAACACCACGTACACCTTGGGGTGCTCATGACCATGATGACTCCAAGGTGTATAGTATCCGAGATGGAGCTCCGGTGATGGATGCGACTGGCAAAGCAATGTGTGCCGTATACGACAGCTTTGCTCCATACAGTTTGGACACTCCATCATGCTGAGATGGAGTGAACAGGATAAAGATCGGAAGAATTATATTACACAAATGATTTATTAGGAGTTCCGACTAGCCGATGGACAGTCTCTTGTCAGTTTAGAGTGGATTCTGCATACCGCACATGAGGTTATGTCCCATCAACGATCAGAGGCTCGTGATGCTTTCAGAGCAGGCTTACCAAAGCCTGTATGGTTAGATGCTGAGGAGTGGGATCTAATTCGCGACGAGCAGCAGCAGACTCCTAACCGATATCGCCAATAGTGAGATGCCACAACCACACATTTAGGTATGGTTGGATTGTCACATTTGGGCAACGACGGATATGACACGATGCATCATGAGTTTGTAAGTACCATTTCATTTATTGAATTTATTTGTGTTAAGTTTCTCATGTACGTTCCTCTAATGTTTTGTATATTTATTGCAGGAGCTGGCAATGGGTCGTCCTCCAACACGAACGGAAGAGGCTTACGGATATCAGCACGGATTGACTGTACTATTGGAGGACTTGAAGGGATGCGGTGCGGTCGTTTCATGGGAGCATTTGCGATGAGGTGATTAATTTATAAACTTGGTTTTTACTTGTTGTTTGTAATTTCATGTGAATTTATCTCATTCCATTAATGTTCTTTGTTACAGGACTGTTGATATGGAACGTTCTTTGCATGTGTATGGCAGTGGCACACCAAAATTTTGTATTTGATTTTTATATGGCAATGCATTGCTTTGCCACATTTTGTAAAAGCATCATATATGAAAGTGGTTTGCCACACTCTTGTACATGCTTCATTTATGAAATATATCACTTTTTTTGTACATGGTTCATGGTTCATTCTGATTATCTCTTTTGTGTCCAATAATATTTTGTTTTATGAAATCATAGTTTGGTTGATATTAGAGTACACATCACATGTACTCGGTTTTTTTTGGGCAGAGTGTATTGTCTTTTGTTAAGCAACATCATGGTAATGTTGTTGTAGCAAAAGACAACACACTCTGCCCAAAAATTTTTTTGCAGATATGGTCATCGGTATATGCGACGGTACTCCCAGTACTGTCATTGGAATAAGCGTTGGTACACCCAATGGGCGTCGGTATACGCGACGGTGCACCCAACAAAGGCGTCGATATGGGCGTCGATATGAGCACCGGTATTACCGATGATTATACCGACGCCCATACAGACGCCCATACCGATGCCCATATCAGCGCTATAGTACTGACGTGCATACCGACAGCCACACTGACGTCGTGGCAAAAATAGCCGCATTCATTTCCTTCGGTAAAAACCTCGATATACGATCGATCTGTTGTAGTGCATAAAACCTGTACCCTTTCTGATTTAAATCATACCCTATGAAGATGCATTTCTCTACCTTAGGGTCTAGCTTACCTCTAATTTGAGATGGAACATGCACATAAGCAACACATCCAAATATTCTGGAATGATCAAGTGATGGTCTCCTACCATGCCATGCCTCATATGGGGTCATCCCATCAAGTGATTGAGAGGGTAACCTATTAATAAGATAAGTGGCAGCAGAAACAGTCTCTCCCCACAAATAATTAGGCAATTTCTTTTCATTAAGCATTGATCTAGCTGCTTCCACAATCAATCTATTCCTCCTCTCTGCTACTCCATTTTGCTCAGAGGTATACCTGGTAGTAATATCCCTTTTGATACCTCTGTCCTGCAAAAATGCATCGAATTCATTGGAGAAGTACTCACCTCCTCCATCTGACCTAATCCTCCTTAGACTTTTTCTTGTTTGATTTTCCACAAGTGCAAGATACTTCTTGAAGCAAATGAACACTTCAACTTTATGTTTCATGAAATACAAGATATTCCACCTACTGAAATCATCAATGAATGACACATAGTACCTTGAGCCTAAAATTGAAGGGTCCTTGCTTGGTCCCCACACATCTGTGTGGACAAGTTCCAAATAATCCTCATGCATATAGCCTTTCTTTGTAAAGGGTAACCTGTGTGATTTACCAAATTGACATGCACCACATTTATAGATCATATGTTGCTTGGATACAATGCCATATCTCTAACTCAGACAATGTTTGATCCTTGTAATTATAAAGTGCAATGTTTCTAGTGTCCTCAAACTCAAATGTAAATAGTCTACTTGTTTTTTCTCCCTTGGCAATTCTCTTGAATCCATGTTGGGGGTCCTCCACAAAAGCTCCATATTAATTGAACCTAACCTGCGAACCCTTTTCCACTATCTGTCCAACACTTATCAAATTATTTGTGATAGTAGGTACATAAAGAACTGTGCTCAACAAATTCCTATTCTCATAAGAAGTTTTGACATTTCCTACCTTGACAACTGAATGCTTGGTGTCATCACCTGTTTGCACTTGGTGCTTTCCCTTTGGCTCTTCAAGATCAGAAAGGAGAGCTACATTGTCTGCTACATGATTTGAACAACCTGAGTCAATATAGAAGAGGTGCTCATCATTCATACCTTGTTTTGAAGTCATGTTCATAATGAAAAGAGAATCCTCTTTATCCTCTGTATAATTGTTGAATTCTTTTCTTGATTTGTATCCTCCTTGATAATTGTTGGTGTAATTGTTGTTGTAGCCATGGTTGTAACCTTGATTATGGTTGAATCTTCCTCTTGACTGTGAGTAGCCGCCTCTTTGAAATCCTCTTCCTCTATGGTTCTTGAAGTTCCTATAGCACTCATCTATTTTGTGATTAGACAGTCCACATATATTGCATGGGGAAGAGTTGAAAGGTCTCCCCCTACCTTGCTAACTTAATTTCAGTTTCATTGTTGGCCAAAGTTGGACTCACTACAAGGAATACAAGAGCATAGTGACGGTTAACGTGACACATTTTTGTCACTACATGATCATGAATTTCATCGGACTGGGCATCAAACACGCACCGTTGTATACATGACATTATTCTTGACATTATTTTTGACATCCTTCCCAATGCTTCTAATGATGCTCCTCAAAACGTCGCTAGATTAGCATCGCTTATGTAATTAAAAAGTAAGCATCACATATGTGACGCTAATTTGCATCGCCTAGTGGGCATCGATTATCCACCAAGTGCATGATCATATACACGACGCTTGCACATTGCTTATGCAATGGTGAAGCTTGATAAAAGTTTAAAAGAGCATTGGATCGCTCTTCGATCATGATTTTACGTGCAACTGATCGAAGAACTCTCCAATGTTCATATGTGCACTGCACTTATGAGCTCCATCAATTTCTTCCTGAATCTCTCTCTTTTCTAATCTCTCTCTCTCTCATATTCTCTCTCTCTCTCTCTTCTTATCCCTTTTGATCTTTCTCTCTCTTTTCTTATCTCTTTTGATCTCTCTCTCTCTCTCTGTCTCTCACTCTCTTTATTGTAGGTTATTCAAGAAGTCCATCAAGCATAGAAAATGGCTAATTATTTTACGTACAATTTTCATTGTTTTTATATCATTTAAATTATTTTATTTTCATTAATTAACATACTCACACTTATTCATATGCACATATACACATATACATGACCATGCACGCTCACACTTTTACACACACATACATATGCACATACACACACATACACACACATACACATGCACATGCACATACACACACATACACACACATACACTTACACATACACATACACATACACATATGCATATGCATATGCACAAACATATCTACAAACACATGAAAAGACATGCATGCATTATTGCATATACACATACGCACATTAACACATACTAACTATACACATGCATATGCACATTCACATGCATGCACATACACAAGGATGCAAATGGAGATGCATGCACATGCATGCTCATACATATACACATGCATATACATACACATGCACACACACACACTATATATATATATATATATATGTGTGTGTGTGTGTGTGTGTATGTGTATGCACACACACATACATAGTTATACACATGCACATACATAAATATACACACACATACATATACACATACACATACACATGCACATATGTACACACACATATGCACATACACTTACACATACACATGCACATACATACATATACACGCATATGCACATACACTTATACATACACATGTACATACATACATATACACACATACACATGCACACACACATACGCACATACACTTACACATACACATGCACATACATACATATACACACTCGTATACATGCATATACATACACAATACAAACATACACATGCACATACGTACATATACACACTCATATACATGCACATACATATACATACACACATACACATACATATGCACATACATACATATACACACACATACACGTACACATGCACATACACACACATACACTTACATATACACATGCACATACATACATATACACACTATATACATGCACATACACACACATATGCACATACACTTACACATATATATATGCACATATATACATATACACACATTTACACATACATATGCACATAGATACATATACATACTCATATACATGCACATGCATACACATATGAACATATACTTACATATATGCACATGCATACATATACACACATACACATACACATGCACATACACACATATGCACATGCACTTACACATACACATGCACATACATACATAAACACACTCATATACATGCACATACATACACATATGCACATACACTTACACATACACATACACTTACACATACACATGCACACATGTACATACATGATACACTTATACACATACACATACACATGCACATACACACATATTTATACACATACACATACATATGCACACACACATATCCACATACACTTATACATGCACATATACATACATACACATTCACATACACATACACATACACATACACATACACATACACATACACATACACATACACATACACATACACATACACATACACATACACATACACATACACATACACATACACATACACATACACATACACATACATACACATACACATACACATACACATACACATACACATACACATACACATACACATACACATACACATACACATACACATACACATACACATACACATACACATACACATACACATACACATACACATACACATACACATACACATACACATACACATACACATACACATACACATACACATACACATACACATACACATACACATACACATACACATACACATACACATACACATACACATACACATACACATACACATACACATACACATACACATACACATACACATACACATACACATACACATACACATACACATACACATACACATACACATACACATACACATACACATACACATACACATACACATACACATACACATACACATACACATACACATACACATACACATACACATACACATACACATACACATACACATACACATACACATACACATACACATACACATACACATACACATACACATACACATACACATACACATACACATACACATACACATACACATACACATACACATACACATACACATACACATACACATACACATACACATACACATACACATACACATACACATACACATACACATACACATACACATACACATACACATACACATACACATACACATACACATACACATACACATACACATACACATACACATACACATACACATACACATACACATACACATACACATACACATACACATACACATACACATACACATACACATACACATACACATACACATACACATACACATACACATACACATACACATACACATACACATACACATACACATACACATACACATACACATACACATACACATACACATACACATACACATACACATACACATACACACATGTATATGCATAAAACATATCTATATTCACATATATACACACACACAGATACAGGCATATAGAAACACTTACATAAATATAGATATATACCTAAATGTGCATACATACATTTTATACACACACTACAGGTTAAATATAAACAACAATAAAAATCATTAAAACAAGACTTTTCATTAATTACTACCACACACACACACACACACACACACACACACACATATATATATATATATATATATATATATATATATATATATATATATATATATATATATATATATATATATATATATATATATATATATATAAGGTAAGTATATCAATGTAAAATATATATCCAATGTAATATATCAGTCATTGTCATCGTGATCATCCTCATCATCATCGTCATGATCATCCTCATCATCATGATCATTCACATGATCTGATGTATCTGTAGTGGCATCATGGGTAGAGGTGTGAGCACTTTGTGACAATCGAGATCGTCTCACCTATGTCTGTCTCTTGACCTCATCCATATCTACCTCTCCATAATACTCTTGTATTACATATTTAAACATAAATAAATAAAATATATAAAACATCAATAAAAATAAAATAATTACATGAAATTTACTAATACTCCTAAAAGCATTTGGGTGAACTTGCATGTACTCACTAAGACATCGATATCCACAATGTGTAGCAAAATCCATATCCTCTTTCGTAGGAGATAGACCATAATCCTTTCACTGCATTGAAACAAATAAAAAAGATGAATGATTAGTATTTTAACTAAAATAAAAAATATAGTTTCAATAATACATAAACTTACTAATGTAGCTACAAAACCATGATTTCCCATTTGGCCTCATGTGATGTATGAACAAACTCAACTCTCTTCTTTATTGCTGCCTGCATTTATTTAATGAAACAAAAAAACATAGATTGTATATAAAACAGATGAGAATTATGATTCATTGTAATATAAAATATTAATTTGTATACCTTCAGCTAAGGAAATCATTCTTGAAGATGTAGCTCTCTACAAAAATAC
The DNA here is from genome assembly GCA_020310875.1 of Ceratopteris richardii. Lineage (NCBI taxonomy): Eukaryota > Viridiplantae > Streptophyta > Polypodiopsida > Polypodiales > Pteridaceae > Ceratopteris > Ceratopteris richardii. The sequence continues at coordinate 191,991,498 of CM035407.1, forward strand.
TGCCATGTCTCAATGGGTATGTTATGTCCTCTTATTTTGTTCTACCATACAATATCTCCTGTTATTCAATCTGAAACAAAAAATAAGAATCAAATTATTAAAAAAAATTAAATTTATAAACATACACATACACATATACATATATGCATACACATACACATACACATACACATACACATACACATACATACACATACACATACACATACACATACACATACACATACACATACACATACACATCCACATACACATACACATACACATGCACATGCACATGCACATGCACATGCACATGCACATGCACATGCACATGCACATGCACATGCACATGCACATGCACATGCACATGCACATGCACATGCACATGTACATGCACATGCACATGCACATGCACATGCACATGCACATGCACATGCACATGCACATGCACATGCACATGCACATGCACATGCACATGCACATGCACATGCACATGCACATTCACATGCACATGCACATGCACATGCACATGCACATGCACATGCACATGCACATGCACATGCACATGCACATGCACATGCACATGCACATGCACATGCACATGCACATGCACATGCACATGCACATGCACATGCACATGCACATGCACATGCACATTCACATGCACATGCACATGCACATGCACATGCACATGCACATGCACATGCACATGCACATGCACATACACATACACATACACATACACATACACATACACATACACATACACATACACATACACATACACATACACATACACATACACATACACACACATACACATACACATACACATACACATACACATACACATACACATACACATACACATACACATACACATACACATACACATACACATACACATACACATACACATACACATACACATACACATACACATACATGCATACACATACACTTATACATACATACCTATCCACACATACACATACACACACACATACATGCATAGACATACACATATACATACATACACATACATAGTAAATAAATACCCACACACATACATATATACATACACTTACACATACGTACCCACACATATACATACACATACACATATACATACATGCATACACATACAGATACATTTATACATACATACATATCCACACATACACATACACACACATACATGCATACACATACACATATACATACATATACATAGTAAATACATACCCACACACATACATATATACGTACACTTACACATACATAGCCACACATATACATACACATACACATACACATACACATACATGCATACACATACACATACACTTATACATACATACATATCCACACATACACATACACACACACATACATGCATACACATACACATATACATACATAAACATACATAGTAGAAAATATTCTCAAATCACCATAAATGAGTAGAAATGTAGCAAGATACATAGATGTCAATGCTATTACTCGTCTACATGCCAAATTGGGGTCACTCTAGCACACTAGAAGTAGCACTATGGTGAAGATCCACCTTGTAAATGTCAATATGTGGAGACATGAGGATGGTATGATGACCTTGAGCGATATGAATGCACAAGTAGGTGAGTGAGAAGCTCTAGAGAATTACAAGATTTTTGTGTTAATGATGAAGATAATGGCATGGCAAGTTTTATTCAAGATTGGTATCAAAATGACAATGAAAGCATTGATATTTTCAAAAATGAGAAATATCTTCCAGAAGAATTTCTAAAGAATATATATGAAGGAAGTTGCTTGATACGACTAAGTGCAAGCTTACTTATTCTCAATCTTCAAAATGATTTTGGATGGAGTAACACATTTGTTTCAACAATATTAAGGTATAATTTATATTTTCTATTTATTTACTTATTTATTTATTTATTTATTTATTTATTTTCATTCATATCATCTTTTTTCATGAACTTATAGGTTATTATTTGAAAAGTTTTTACCAAGCAAGAATATTCTTCCTACATCACATGTTGAAATGAAGAAGATAATCAACAATCTTGGTATAGATTATTAGTGTATACATGCATGTCCTAATGATTGTCTTTTATATAGAGGTGAATATGCAAACTCTTTGACATGTCCAAAATGTCAATCTCCTCGATATAAGGATGAAGAGAGTATTATCAAAGCTTTTGGCATGGTGATTTCATCATAAAAGTACTCATAGAGTAATGTGAATTCTAGCAGATAGTGCAACTTTTCAACATATTGATTCTAGATGGCCTGATTTTGCACAAGAGCCACACAATCTAAAGTTAGGAGTTGCATTAGATGGGGTTAATCCATTTTTGATAAAGTCTAGTAAATGGTCAACATGGCTTGTGGTAGTCATTAACTACAATCTCCCACCATACATTAGATATTGATTGTTGAGAATAAGTTGGATGGTTCTAACTACCTATTATGGACATATATGATGCATCATGTATTGATAGCAAAAGGCTTGTGGAATATGATGCATGGTGTTTAAATACATCCTATACCTACAAATAATATAACAATAGGAGATGCATATGATATTGAAGATATTGATCTTCATGTTCTTGATCATATTGCAGTTCTTCTTGCACCTACTAGAAAGTAGCATTGTTGGGATGACAAAGATAGACAAAGCACTTGTTGTTGATGCAAGAGAACAAAGAGTTGATGAAGAAGCTCCATGTGCATGGACCAATGAGTCTTCTTCAAAAATAATAGATGAGATATTATCAGGTAAGGGAGTTCCATTTCAATTTACATTACAAGAAAAAAAATGATCTTTCTACTTTTGTAGCATATAATAGCAAATGCATGCAAGCATTGGTTAGCGAGTATGAATAGGAACTTCAAAATCTCCCAAGTAAAAGATGGAGAAACAAAAGATATAGATGTAATCTCGATGGTAATCTTTCTAGATGTAATCTTGAAAGAGTTGATGAAGAAGCTCCATGTGCATGGACCAATGAGTCTTCTTCAAAAATAATAGATGAGATATTATCAGGTAAGGGAGTTCCATTTCAATTTACATTACAAGAAAAAAATGATATTTCTACTTTTGTAGCATATAATAGCAAATGCATGCAAGCATTGGTTAGCGAGTTTGAATAGGAACTTCAAAATCTCCCAAGTAAAAGATGGAGAAACAAAAGATATAGATGTAATCTCGATGGTAACGAGAATACAGATATATCTTCTTTCATGGATTGGCTATATACTCCTATGCAACGATCCAATGAAAATAATGAACAAATCTCAGATGAGAAGAGGGAGCTAATGATAGGTTGTGAAACAAAGGTAATTTAATTTTAATAATATTCTATTTGTTCACATATATGTATATTAGTTTCTCTTTAACAATTTGATTTTTATTGCAGGCTTGAATGTTCACAAATATGTGGGCTTTTGCATAGCATATTAGAATCAAAATGATTGATTCTTTATGTAAAACACAAGATTCTAGCATTGTTGCTTCTTTTAAGCAACTATCACATGCTATATCAAAAGATACGAACCTTATAAATAACAAACTTGGCTATGTAGGAACAATTGTTTCTATCTACAAAATATCTTTTCGGATAATCAAGCAGGTAAAAATAAGTTTTTATTTTTTATGATATAGTTTATTATTTTTTTTAGCACATGATAATGAATTTTTGTTTTTTTATCTTTTGATAGGTTATTTCGAAGATTGAATGGTTTTGAGCTGAGTATAAAGGTAGTAATTCCACATTGAGAAGGGAATTATCTGGGTCTTGGGAAATTGATTCTTCGAAAATAATGTGATTAACTAGAGAACCATATATTCTTCCTAGGCATATTGAACAAGCATTTTTTAATAAAAACCCTGATGCTCATCCTTGGTGGCAAGTCATCCATGTTCAACCTAGAGGTCAGTCATTGTTTGAACACTTCATTGTTAACAAATCAAAAAGTAACCCTTGAAAAGATCGCTATGGAATTGATCATTTAATACAATTGATGGCCCAAGTTTTCTTGTTCGCCTTGCATAGTTTTGGATTTTTTCTAATTGATGCATGAAGTTCAAAATACTCATTATTCACTTTTATTAGCATTCTAAGCCCTCATTGTCTTGAGGCAAAAGGAGCACAAATGCAACAAGACACATAAACAAGATGGATGGCTAGAATAGCTCTCTCTATTGATGATGAACTAAACTCAAGTAAGAGAAAAAATATTATCCCTAAGTACAAAGTACCACCACATGAGTGAATCATGTATGTGGTAACATGGGGAGAAAACCTCTAGCCAGCACTAGAGTAAAAAGTGCCTATGTATAGGGAAAAAGTTCACATCAAAGTTACTCGAGGAACACATACGTGTAACAAACCCCCTAGAGCAAATGATGTGAACACATACAGGGAGTGATAGATCAACCCCCACAAGGTAATAAGCCCAAAGCTTTGCGAAAAGCTTCAAAATTTTCCTGTGGAAGAGCTTTGGTGAATATGTTTGCCACATTGTCTTGTGTAGGCACATATACCAAATCAATATCTCCTACATGAAGGCGCTCTCTCACATAGTGATAATGCACCTCAATATGTTTGGTCCGTGCATGAAACACTAGGTTTTGTGCAACAACCAATGCACTTTGACTATTAGTGAGAATATGTGTAGCAACATTAATCTTCATGCAAAGATCCATCAATAGGCATCTCAACCATATACACTCCATTGTAGCTATGAAAACGGCCCTATACTCATCATCACAACTCAATGTCCCCCCTGTAGGTTTCTTCTTACTCAACCAAGATATGCATGAGTCTCCAAGGAAAAAGCAATTACCAGTAGTGAACACACAAGTATCATAATAGCGAGTCGAATCACTGTCTATAAAAGCATGCAAGCATGGCTAAATATCTCTTCCATAAACAGACCTAAGCTCAAAGTGCCTTTGAGATATCTGAACACATGTTTCACCGCTTGCCAAGGCTATGCATGAATCAACTCAATTGGAAAACTGCATACTATATATCCAACCTTGTGTTGCATGCATATATAAGACATCCCACAGCTTGATGATAAAGAGAAGTGTCAAATGCATCAGTGGAATCCTCAACTGACAACCTAAATCTTGTCTCAACTGGTGTCAAAATTGGCTTGCACTCCTCAAAGTCAAAACGCTAAAGTAGTTTTTCAACATACTTGCTTGATGCATAACAATTCCCCCCCTCAACGGATATAAACTGGATGCCAAGATAGTAGCTCAAAAGACCAAGATAAGTGACATCAAAAGTATGCTGCAACTCAAGCATAAGAATGTCAAGTTTCGCATCACATGACCCAATCAAGAGTATGTCATCGACTGGAAACCGTGCTGGGGTAGGGTTCGAACCCGTAGTCTTCAGGTCATGAGCCTGAGGAGTTGGCCATTTACTCCACCCTGCAATGGATCTCTCTCGGGCATGAAAGAGCACTCGATCGAGTCCTGCCTACGCGTTTTTGCCGAGGAACCTGAAGCGAGTACTTACTTTCGGCCTCAACCATGTAGGGACATAAAGAACAAGCACCGTAAGATCAACCCCATCTTTGCATACATAGAGTGTGCTTTCAATTGGACTACATGTGAATCCAAGAGCAATCAAGTGCTTATGTATTTTGTCATACCATGCACGTGGATCTTGCTTGAGACCATACAAGGATCTATGCAAGCAACAAACCATATGCTCTTGCCCTTTCATGGCAAATTTAGGAAGTTGCTTCACATAAACCTCTTCTTGCAAATTACCATTCAAGAAGGCTGTTTTTATGTCCAATTGATGTACTTTCCAACTTCAATGGGCGACCAATGCAACCATGGTATAAATGGTAGTCATGCATGACGTAGGTGCAAAAGTTTCCTCATAGTCAATGCCATATTGTTGCGCATATCCTTTGGCAACAAATCTAGCTTTGTAGTGATCAAAGCTACAATCAGACTTTGTCTTAATCTTGTAAACCCACTTTGTACCAATGACATTTTTTCCTTTTGGCAATTCACATAAATCCAAAGTACCATTCCTATGTATGGAATCCATTTTTTATTGCATAGCACTCATCCATTGTGGATTGTCACATGCATCTTCAAAAGTAAGTGGATCTTCATTACATGTTGTTGTAAGAAGAGAATAATCCACAAAATTACTTGATGCATGGTGAGAGGTTGATCTTGTTCTACCAAGTAAAGGTGCACAAAATTTGTTGTCCTGCAAAGTTTGTTTCAGCCACTTTGGCATAGTTTCTGCAGTCTTGATAGATATGCATTCATTATGTAACACATCGTCAACATGTATATCATGCATGGGCTGAGTTTCATGCTCATTTTCAATCATATTTTGATGAAATGTTCAGCCATATGTGGCTGGAAATTTCTAGCAATTTTGAGAGTTTTTGGTTGAAAACTTTTAGTCATGTTTGGCTGACAATTCTCTACATTTTTAGCTCTATTTTGCTAGAATTTTTCAGCCCTTTGAGCCTCATTTGGCAATTCTACATGGACATAGTCAAGCAGACCATTTTGGAGTGAAGGCATGAGTGTATCGAACACATCTTGTGAGCTAATTGTTGGCTATTTTTTGCACTCAAATAGAGGGAAAACTGAATTTCAGCAAATACTACATGTAGACTCACAATAATTGTGTTCTTCAATGGATGATATTGTTAAACGTTAAACACGAGACTAACTGTCAGAAATGCGTTTAACCACCTAATTGGGTTCTTGGGAGTGGTAGGGGCCTGTTAGACAGAGGCCCTATACTTGGTTCCCAAACTAACTAATTCTCATACAGCAACATACGGGTGTGCAGAACTCTATTAAGACTCTATTACGCTTAGGAGCTTTACAGTTCTCGATCAAAACCCGTCCAAAGTGTACCGAATACACTAAATTGCTATACTGCTCTGCACATAAACTTACTGAAATACCAGAGACAATAGCAGTAATTCAACCTTTACCGAATAGGCACAAACGATCAGACAACACCAAAGAGACAGAGAACTCAATAGTTTCAGACACACAGTACTAAAGATTCAGTACGCAACTTAGGAAGACCCTTACTGTAGCTTAATCTTTGCCGTATGAAGATAGACCTCAACATAGAAGACAACACAATACAAATCAGAATACCAGAAACACTACCATAACCACACAGACTTCCTCAGCATGTTACGGTGTATTACAAGAAGAGCGACACCACGATACACCTACTTAATTGAACAATGCCATAGAAACTCCACAGAATGACTCGCTCAGACCACAATCGGATAATCTTCTGAACATCTATGAAACTCAAACTCACAACAGACAGGTATCGACAGATAACAAAACAGAAACAAGAACAATATACTCAGGATTGCTCAACAACAACACAGTAACGTTCACTCAACCCCCCAGACAGACAGTCTGGTGAATCCCACAAACGTCACTATGCGTCTCTTTTTCATTGCTTTATATAAAGATTACAAGGTGTCTGCATAACAACCTTTCGCGCGTGCGAAAAAAGATTCAGTTATATAACTTCCAATCCGGCAGCCGACTAACACTCTGGCATGCACGGTGGACTCGAACCCGCAGGTTTTACAAAATTACTCTTCTTCTATAATGCCGTCTAAATACATGTTTCTCGATAATCTAAAGGTTCGAGCAATTTTCTTTTTCAAAGCTTCTAACATCTGTTTGAGAGTATCCGGTTCTACTAATTGTGCATCTACTCTTACAGAACTTAATGCAATAGCTTCGGTCAGCAAAATTTCTGCTTGTGTTTGCAGAAAAGCCTCTTGTAAGTAGAAATCGTTCGATAAGCTTGCATCTCTGGAAATCTTCATCTCTGGAAGTTGTTTATCCATCTTGGCCAATCTTTCTTTCTGATTGTCGAGTTGGTTGTCTTTTCTGTCGATCTGCTGATTTTGGAATTGGATGGTTCTAAAGTAAGCGTCCCGTTCTCTACGAAGGTCTGATATGACTTTTTGCAGTTGAGCTTCTACGGTCAATTTTTGTTTTAGAATGCTGTTAACATCTGATAACCTGTTTCTACATCTCTCGAGTTCTTCAGCTGTTTTCATAGCCAAATCGTGCTGTTCTTGGCCTCGTTGTACCACGTCATCTAACGTCTGTCTTGTTTCTTCCAATAGATTTCCTAAGGTGATTATTGCATCTTCTTTATCCTTGAGTAATTGCCTCAGGTTAATTATCTCTGCATCTGCAGCATTCAACAATTCCTCCTTCTCTTGTGCTACTGCCAGGGCCTCATCTCGTTGAGTTGTAATTACTTCCTGCTCTTGAAGTCTTGCCTGTAATTGCTTAATTTGTTCATTTAACGCATGATTTTCAGCCTTGACTGCTTGTAATTCCTCCTGGAGGGAGTGATATCTGCCTCCATTACATCCAATTTGTGTTGAAAGTCATCGCGAATAGTATCTGTGACTTGCTTCATTTGTTGCGGCAGTTGTTGTGATAAATTGATCAACACTTGACCCATTGATGCTAACTCCGAAAATACGGGAGTGGACGGGAGTGGAAGATGAGGATGAGGTTGTGATGAGGATGCGGTGAGGAGTTGCTGGGAGTTCGGTGGAGAGTAGTTTGGGGATGAGGAAGAAGAAGCAGTGGGTTCTTCGGGACGAATGGGTTGGGTAGGGATAATGGGGTTGAGTGGCTGCTCCGGTGGGAGAGTGGGAAGAACAGGGTTGGACTGTGTTACCTTATCTATGGTCTGTTGTGCAGTGCCGGCAGCTGTGGACTCGACTGCTTTCAGTAGCTCTTTGAAAACTTCTTTAATGACATTTTCTCCTTCCTATTGTCGTTCCTGCTTAGATTGCTGCTGGGATGCTTCTTGTGACGAACTTGTGTCAGAGTCGGTGTGATCCTCCTGTTCTTGTTGCCCTTCTGACGAAGACTGTGCTGATGATTCGTGCTGCACAGATGTTGCGGTGTGATGGAAGGTTTCTTCGTCCTGTTTTTCTTCTTCTTTGTCATCTTCTTTATTTCCTTCGGTTGAACCTTGTGCTTCACTTTCAGATGAACTGATTCTAATTCTTTTCTGGCGGAATTGTTGATTGAGTTCCTCTTCGTCTTCTTCATCATCTTCCAATAATTGGGCCGACTCCTCATGGTGCAGGACCGGGCCTCTCGGTGGTGGTTATGCTGCAAGAATGGCCGGAAAAAGGAAAGATATGATGTGCAGCAGTCTGAACCTTGGCATTCCTCCCTTGTTTACATGTTTGATGATGAAAACGCATTCTTTGTGAATGCGGTGGAAGAAGTACGATGCAAAATTTATAGGTTCTCGGGTAGCTAAGTCTATGGCGGAGTAGAAGGGATGAGATATTCCATAGGTGCACTTTTGGAGATTGAGGATGGCTACTAAGAATTGTAGCGCGGATCTCTTAGGTTCAGGACGGCAAAGTATGGCGTATTCGTTAGAGGAACTCCTAGGGAATAGTTGGTTCATGGTGGCTATTGGTAGATTCGGGCCATTTTCCCGACCTTGCTGAGGGAGTCTAAACGCCTCAGCAAAAGCTTGGAAGGTGATTACGGTACGGGATGGTAGGGAGGTGATCGACCAACTCTGCTCGTTGGCAGGAGTGGAAGCGATGGCAGCGATTATTTGGGAAAAGAACGGGTGGGATTCCACTGAATGCCATGACAGTTCAGTGAAATTGGCCAACCTACGTATGCGTAGGAACTATCCTACATCGGCAGGGAGTCCATCACGGAAAGCGGCATAGTTCGCCAGAGCTTCCATGGCGCACATAGAAAACGCAAGCACAAGACACAATACGCACAGGGTTTACATAATCACACACAACACGCAAACACAATAGCGATTTTTGGCGAAACGAAAAAGGTTAAGTAGACACGCTGTAGTGGAGAGCAATCAAAATCACTAATCATCGTGCGACGTTGAGATGATAACTTCTTAACTTCCGTGTGCATGTATGAGCAGCTAGAAAGGGCAGGGCGGCTGTTGACATAATTAGGTATCAAAACACGGATATTTACAGACTTATATTATTTTATTAAGCACGCAAAATTAAAAGAAAATAAAAGAAAAGAAAAGGAAACGCAAAATACGCAGCCAATCCGCGGATCGTTCAGTGTGGATCGGATGCTTGTTGATACGGCCGCAACTTTGATCCATTTATCACCTTTGGAAGAGGAATTCTCGTCAAAGTAGTCAACCGAAAAGTTGCTGGGCCCACTTGTTCAGAAATCCTGTAGGGGCCAAACCATCGTATCTTGAATTTGCCAGTAGAGCGATCTGATTTTGCATTGTAAAAGAGTACAAGTTGTCCCACCGTAAAAACTGGAGTCTTTAGATATCGATCATGTGTTTGAGCTTGTCTTATCTGTACTTCCTGAATAGTCAGAAAACTTTGCCATCGGTGCTCATCCAGTCCTCTGGGTGTATCCAACCGAAAGGACATAGATTCTTTAGGTAATAGTTTCTGAGTGATGGCTACACGTAAACTTGGCACAATAATTTCCATGGGTGCTATGGCTTCCAATCCATAAGCCAATTTGAAAGGGGTTAATCCTGTTGCTGCTTTGTATGTAGTCCGGTACGCCCATAATACTGCAGGTAACAGTTGATCCCATATTTCCGATGATTCCAGAATTAATTTTCGAAGCATATTCAACAAGGTTTTGTTTGTACTTTCCGCCAAACCATTTGCACGAGGATAATATGGTGAACTGAATTTGTGCATAATCTGAAAAGAATGTGTGAGTACTTTCATTAAATTGTTAACAAAATGAGTGCCCTAATCTGTAACAAGCTCCAAAGGTAAGCCAAAACGTGGAAAGACAT
>CM035407.1:192007332-192022332 GCA_020310875.1 Ceratopteris richardii
GCACATGGATGCAAATGGAAATGCATCCACATGCACAAGCATGTTTCATACATATACCCATGCATATACATACACTTGTATATGTTTATACACATACACATACATATGCACATACGTACATATACAAACACATACACATATATACACATATATATGCACATATGTACACACACATATGCACATACACACGCACATGCATATACATATATATATACACGTATACATGCACATACACACATATACACATACACTTACACATATACATGCACATACATATACACACATACACATGCACATGCACATACACATATATACAACACATATACACTTACACATGCACATGCACATACATACATATAGACACACATACAGATGCACATCCACATACACATACATACACATATACATATGTACATACATACATATACACACACATATTACACACATATACATGCACATACGTACACACACATACACACATACACATGGACATACATACATATACACACATACACATGCACATACATACATATACACACATATACATGCACATAAACACATATACACATACACTTACATATATATACATGCACATACATACATACATATATACACATACACATGCACATACACATACATATGCACATACACATACATATGCACATACACATACATATGCACATACACTTACACATGCACATGCAGATACATGCATATACACATATACATATGCACATACATACATGCACATATATACATAGATACATACATAAACATGCATATAGACACACTTACACATATAGATATAAACCTACATGTGGATATATACATTTTATATACACATAAGTACACATAAATATGAATGAGTTATATAATTAAAGTAATAAAACACATGCTTAATATAAACAATAATAAAAATCAATAGAAAGAGACTTTTCAATAATTAATACCATACACACAATTCAAAACATAATTGAAATGAACAATATATAGATTATATATATATATATATATATATATATATATATATATATATATATATATATATATATATATATATATATATATATATATATATATATATATATATATATATATATATATCAATATCAATGTAAACACATATCCAATGTCATTATCAAGAATCCTAATCATCATCATCATCCTCATCCTCATCATCACGATCATCTGCATGATCTGATGTATCCGTGTGAGCACCCTGTGACGATTGAGATCGTCTCTCCTGTGTCTCTCTCTCCACCTCATCCATATCTGCCTCTCCATAATACTCCTGTATTACATATAACAAACATAAATAAGTAGAACAATTAAAACATCCATAAAAATAAAATAACTATATAAAATTTAACAGTACTCACAAATGCATCTAGATGATCTCGCATATACTCGCTCAAATGCTGATATCCAAAATGAGTAGCATACTCGATCTCATGTTTTGTAAGATATCAACCATAATCCTTTCATTGCATTGAAACAAATAAAAAAGTTTAGTTTCTTTTGTTTTAACTAAAATAAAAAATATACTTACAATAACACATATACTTACAATAACACATATACTTACAAATGTAGCTACAAAACCATGATGGCCCATTTATCCTAAGTGCAATGTGTGGCCCGACTCAACTCTCTTCTTTGCAACAGCCTGTTTATTTAAATAGAAAAGAAGTACATAAATTAAATGTAAAAAATTAATAAAACATATGAGAATCATAAATATAAACTATTAATTTCTATACCTTCTGCTGAGGAAATGACTTCTGAAGATGTAGTTGTCTACGAAAAAACTGCCACGTCTCAGGTGGTATGTTAGGTCACCTCTTATTTTTTTCCACCATACAATATCTCTTCTTATTTTAATCTCAAATAGAAAAAAAGAATCAGAATACATACACATATATACACACACATATACATACACATACCTACATATACATATACATGCAAACATATACACATACATACATGCATACATATACACATATACATACATATAACATAAACACACATATACATATCCACATATATACATACACACATACGCATGCATGCATGCATATACACACATTCATACAAAATACATGCATTTATCCCACAAGAATGTGTATTTGTGTATATATGAATATGTGTGTATGTGTAAATGTGTATATGTGAATATGAGTGTATGTGTAAATATGTATATGTGAATATTTATGTATGTAAATATTCAGATTATTAATATGTAATACCATTATTTTTACATTTCGATCAATCAGACAGAACTCCACCACTGTCTCCTAATCATGGAAGGACTATATACTGTAAGCATATCAAACTTTTAGTTTTAAATATATTTGATAGATACATAACTGATATTTTTTTTCTTGTTATAATCATATTCTAGTCAATTAGAGGGCACTCCACCACATCCTACCCATGCAACAACTTCACATGTGTCCTCCGATAGGAATTATGATGAATTTTACTATCAAGAGCATATTATATGTTGGTGTAACTCTTGCTATGGCACGTATCGAAGACCACGATTGGAATGTACTGAACATGAGGCAGAGTATGGTACTTTTAAGTGTGCAGCACCACCTGACCATAAGCATACACATATACGAAATCATATGCATATATATATATATATATATATATATATATATATATATATATATATATATATATATATATATATATATATATATATATATATATATATATATATATATATATATATTTATTTATTTATTTATTTATTTTTACTAATATGTCAGTTTCTCATAAACTGATAGGTTATTATCTGAAACGTTTTTACCAAGTCAGAATATTCTTCCTACCTCACATGATGAAATGAAGAAGATAATCAACAATCTTGGTATAGATTATCAATGTATACATGCATGTCCTAACAATTGTATTTTATATAGAGGTGAATATGCAGACTCTTTGACATGTCCAAAATGTCAATCTCCGAGATATAAGGATGAAGAAGGTTAAATCCCAAAAAGGGTATTGAGACATTTTCCATCGGCTCCATGGATTAGACATATGTTTCAAAGCCCTAAGTTATCAAAGCTTTTGACATGGGGACATGACCATAAAAGTACTCATGGAATAATCAGAATTCCTCATGATAGTGTTGCTTTTTAGTATATTGATTCTACATGGCCTGATTTTGCACAAAATCCACAGAATCTAAAGTTAGGAGTTGCATTAGATGGGATTAATCCATTCTCCATGAAATCTAGTAAATGGTCAACATGGCTAGAGGTAGTCATAAACTACAATCTTCCACCATATCTTAGCATTAAAAAGGAACATTTAATGCTTTCACTTTTAATCCCAGGAAAAAGACAAGTTAAATATATGAATATATATCTTGCTCCTCTCATTGATGATCTCCAAGAGTTATGGAGAGGTATTAATGTCATTGATGTATCGAAAAGCATCAATGAAAGATATATTACGATTCATGGTATTGTGGCTTGGACTATTCACATTTTCCATGATATGGTGTTTGTTCAGGTATTGATGTAATTTTTTTATTCAATATGCATACAAATAAATGTGAGTTAATCTAATTATATTTTTATCATTTTCATGATGAAGGAATATCTACTAGGGGTTATAAAGCTTGTCCATATTGTGGTGATTACTTGAGATCAATCTATAGTAAGAATCTCAATAAAAATATTTATCTTTGACATCGATAATTCTTGACTGATGATCATCCATTAAGATCTAAAAGAGAATCGATACATTTTAATGGAGAGCTTGAAATAGGTCAGTGTCCAAAACCTATGACACCTATGGATTGGTATAAAAAATGGATAGATGGATCTCTGATAGATCCAAAATAAAAAATCTTCAATGATGATGAAGATAATGAGAATGTGAAGAGAGGTAAAGGAAAATTGGCACTCGTAGAGAGTATATCAATATGGTATTCTTTGGAGTAGAAAGAGTTAAAGGTATGTCATCTTGTTGATCCTATGCATATATTCAAGAATATTGGTTATTCATTATGGTAGCATCTTCTTGGACTAAAAGACACCATAACATCAAGGAATGATTTGAAGAATCAAAACTCAAAATTAAAGTTATGGACATTTTTTGATAGATATCAATAGGAAACGACTTACGCACTTGCTCCTTGGGTACTTACAACAAAACAGATACAAACTACTCAACAATAAGATTCAATTGATTCGGACTCCTAGAGGATATGGATCATCTTTCTAGAACATGTTTACTATGGATGATAAGAGCTTATCTAGGTCAAAGACCCATGATTGTCATAACGTTTTGAAACATATTTTACCTTTGGTTATCCATGGATGTACAAAGAAAGGAGTACGAGATGTGATCTATCATCTTGGATCGCTTATAAGGTAATTATGATACTTTTATATTTCATATATATGAATATTTGATCTTTTATTTTTGAATTAACTTCTTTATATTTTTTTTTATGATATCTATAGGTGGATTACATCAAAAGAGATTGAGAAAAACTCGATCCCACAAAAGAAACGTGAATGCAAAGAGCCACTATGTTTGATGGAGAAAGATATTCCTACTTCATTTTTTGATATTCAGGTTCATTAATTAGTCCATCTTGTAGATAAAATAGAGATTGCAGGTGTTGTCAAAACTCGATGGATGTTTTGGGTTGAACGATTTATGGGGATATTAAAAGGTTATGTGCATCAAAGAGCGAAACCAGAAGGATCCATGGCAAAGGGTTGGATGCTTGAAAAGTGCATGTACTATATTAGTGAGTACTTTGAAAGAGTTCATGAAGAAGCTCCACGTGCATGGACCAACGAGTCTTCTTCAAAAATAACACACAAGATATTATCAGGTAAGGGAGTTCCATTTTTATTTACATTTCAAGAAAAAAATGATGTTTCTACTTTTGTAGCATATAATAGCAAATGCATGCAAGCATTCCTTAGCAAGTATGAATAGGAACTTCAAAATCTCCAAAGTAAAAGACGGAGAAACAAAAGATATACATGTAATCTCGATAATAATGAGATTACAAATATATCTTCTTTCACGGATTGGCTATGTACGCGTTTACAACATGCCAATGCAAATAATGAAGAAATTTCAGATGAGTAGAGAGAGAGTTAATGATAGGTTATGAACGAAAGGAAATTTTATTTTAATAAAATTTTGTTTTTTTCATATATGTATATTATTTTCTCTTTACTAATTTAATTTATTTTGCATTATAATATCATTAAAAACAATTGTGAAAAAAAAAACCTATGAGCAAACAGTTGTCTTCGTGCATGTGGAGCCGTAGAAGAGCCCTCCTCTGATCACTGGGTAAGCATCTAGATCGTAAAATCTAGCTCATCATCATGCATCTTTGAGTACTCATGCATGATGATCCCTAAAGTATTAGGTGGAACTCTTGCTCTCATAAGACTTTTTATGAGAGTGAGTTTCGCCTTTCTCTCTCTACTAGGATCCATAATGCTTGTACATATAAAACAAAATGGGTTAGAAATCAATATATATGTACGTGTACATATGTTTGCCTGTATATGTATGTGTGTATATGTATGTGTATGTATATGTATATGTGTATGCATGTGTATGTGTGCATTGTGTACGTGTGCATTGTGTATGTGTGCATTGTGTATATGTGCATTGTGTATGTGTGCATTGTGTATGCGTGCATACGCATATATGCATGTGTATGTATGTGTGTATGTTTGTGGGCAGGTATGCATGTGACCTGATATGCATATACGTATATGTATGTATATGTATGTATGTGTATGTATGTGTATATGTATGTGTATGCATGTGTATGTGTGTATGCATGTGTATGTGTATATGTGTGTGTGTATATGTGTGTATCTATATGTGTGTATGTATATGTAAGTAGGTATATGTGTGTGCATGTGTATGTAGGTGTATATGTGAGTGTGTGTATGTGTGTATGCATGTATGCATTATGTATGCAAATGTATGCATGTGTGTGTATGCATGAAAATATGTATGTATGCATATGCATATGCATTATGTATGCATATGTATGCATGTGTGTGTATGCATGAAAATATGTATGTATGCATATGCATATGCATTATGTATGCATATGTATGCATGTATGTGTATGTGTCTCTATGTGTGTGTATGCATATATGTGTGTGTATGTCTCTATGTATGTGTATGCATATACGTGTGTATATGTGTCCATGTGTGTGTATGTGTGTGTGTGTGTCTATGTGTGTATGTGTGTGTCTATGTGTGTATATACATGTGTATCTGTATATATGTTTCTATATGCATGTGTATGTGTGTCGATGTGTGTATGTGTGTGTGTAAGTGTGTGTGTGTGTATTTGTGTGTGTGTGTAAGTGTGTATGTGTGTGTATATATGTGTGTGTGTATGTGTGTGTGTCTATGTGTGTATGTGTGTGTGTGTGTGTCTATGTGTGTGTTTGTGTATGTGTGTGTATGCATGTGTATGTGCGTGTGTGAATCTATGTGTGTATGTGTGTGTATGTGTCTATGTGTGTGTGTATGTGTGTGCATTCATGTAAGCATGTATGTATGCATATGCATGTGCGTTATGTATGCATATGTCTACATGTGTGTGTGTATGTGTGTGTATGTGTGTGTGTTTGTATGGGTGTTACATGTGTATGTGTTTATATATATGTGTATGCATGTGTATGTGTGTGGATGTGTGTGTGTGTAAGTGTGTATGTGTCTATGTATGTATGTATGTGTGCCTATGTGTGTGTCTATGTGTGTATGTGTGTCTCTCTGTGTATATATGTGTGTGTATGCATGTGTATGTGTGTGTGTAAATCTGTGTGTATGTGTGTGTGTCTATGTGTTTATGTGTGTGTGTGTGTGTCTATGTGTGTATGTCTATGTGTGTGTATGCATGTGTATGTATGTGTGTAAATCTGTGTGTATGTGTGTGTATGTGTCTATGTGTGTATGTGTGTATGTGTGTGTGTATGTGTCTATGTATGTATGTGTGTGTGTATGTGTGCGTGTGTATGTGTGTATGTGTGTGTGTCTTTGTGTGTATGTGTGTGTCTATGTGTGTATATATATGTGTGTGTGTGTGTAAATCTGTGTATGTGTGTGTATGTGTGTGTATGTGTGTATGTGTGTATGTGTGTGTGTGTGTCTATGTGTGTATGTGTGTGTGTCAATGTGTGTATGTGTGTGTCTATGTGTGTATATGTGTGTGTGTATGCATGTGTATGTGTGTGTGTAAATCTGTGTGTGTATGTGTATGTATGTGTGTATGTGTGTGTGTGTGTTTATGTGTGTATGTTTGTGTGTCTATGTGTGTGTCTATGTGTGTGCCTATGTGTGTGTGTGTGTCTATGTGTGTATGTGTGTGTCTATGTGTGTGTGTGTCTATGTGTTTATGTGTGTATGTGTGTGTGTGTGTAAATGTGTGTGTATGTGTGTATGTGTGTATGTGTCTATGTGCATATATATGTGTGTATGCATGTGTATGTGTGTGTAAATCTATGTATGTGTGTGTGTATGTGTATATGTGTGTATGTGTGTGTGTCTATGTGTGTATGTGTGTGTGTGTGTGTCTATGTGTGTATGTCTATGTGTGTGTATGCATGTGTATGTATGTGTGTAAATCTGTGTGTATGTGTGTGTATGTGTCTATGTGTGTATGTGTGTGTGTATGTGTCTATGTATGTATGTGTGTGTGTATGTGTGCGTGTGTATGTGTGTATGTGTGTGTGTCTTTGTGTGTATGTGTGTGTCTATGTGTGTATATATATGTGTGTGTGTGTGTAAATCTGTGTATGTGTGTGTATGTGTGTGTATGTGTGTATGTGTGTATGTGTGTGTGTGTGTCTATGTGTGTATGTGTGTGTGTCAATGTGTGTATGTGTGTGTCTATGTGTGTATATGTGTGTGTGTATGCATGTGTATGTGTGTGTGTAAATCTGTGTGTGTATGTGTATGTATGTGTGTATGTGTGTGTGTGTGTGTTTATGTGTGTATGTTTGTGTGTCTATGTGTGTGCCTATGTGTGTGTGTGTGTCTATGTGTGTATGTGTGTGTCTATGTGTGTGTGTGTCTATGTGTTTATGTGTGTATGTGTGTGTGTGTGTGTAAATGTGTGTGTATGTGTGTATGTGTGTATGTGTCTATGTGCATATATATGTGTGTATGCATGTGTATGTGTGTGTAAATCTATGTATGTGTGTGTGTATGTGTATATGTGTGTATGTGTGTGTGTCTATGTGTGTATGTGTGTGTGTGTCTATGTGTGTGTGTATGTGTGTGTGTATGTGTATATGTGTGTGTGTCTATGTGTGTATATTTGTGTATATGTGTGTGTGTATGCATGTGTACATGTGTGCATAAATCTATGTGTATGTGTGTGTGAGCGTACCTTTGTGCTTCCTTGATCGTCGCTAGCTAGGAGGTTGTGTGCACATGCTCTCTCTCTCTCTCGTCTCAATCCTGGCACAAATGTGTCGGGAGAAATCAATTTTTTTTTTAACATTCCAAAGGGATGCCCTGAAATCTCAGGACGTCATTTATGTGACACTCCAGTGTCGCAGGCAATTTACCAACATTGGTAAGAGCATCGCTAGATATCGACACTATTTGTGATGGTCCAATTCCACATCGCATAAGCGACGCTGTGCATCGCTTATGCGGCGGGTCATCTTTTTTTTTTAATAAAAAAAAAGTTTCATCACTTATGCAATGCTTTCGTCGCATAAGCGATGAAACCCACTTTTTTTCAATGGGGGGCATCGCTACGCCCCCTATTTCTAGTAGTATGTAGTTTAGGTTTCTTCAACCAACATAATAAATATGAATGCTTTATGAGTTGAATAGGGAGTATTCCCTTTACAATCGAATCGGAGGCACTACCCCGGACCCTTGCCAAGGGGGTCAATGGCCCCCATGGGACCCCCTAGTCGGGGCTATGCATAGTTGCCCTAGACCCCAAGATTGGGGACCCTAGTAACTACCTTTTCTTACAATGCCTTAGGGAGATTCCTTCCCAAAAAATGATAATTTCCATCTTCTTTGATGGATGTCTCCACAATGAATTGTGGCCCTTTGTCTATGTCAAATGTTTGCAAACTCTAGATCCTTGTTTGAAATAGTGCATAGATTTAGACGACAAATTGGAAAAAGGTCTCAAACATCCTCAAGTATAGAATAAATTTGAGCATTCTTCTACTAGTGGAACACATTTACCCTCTGTTGACAAGCTAGTTGACATGATAACCAAGAAATTAGGAGTTGAGCACTCATTTGGAAATGGATCTTACCAAAATACACGTCGACGAGTGAAACTACTTAGAAGGTGTTATGAGTACAAAGTAGACTATCCAATTCGAAATTGTACATTTGAAAAAGCACAACCACTAGCTATAAAAAAGAACATAACCACAATAATTTCAATATCGTAAGAGGCTCACTAATCACACAATGACTAAATGTCATTACAATTGACCTCTAGCTCATCTTGCATCTTTGAAGGAAAATCAAGAAGATTGGATGAAGCTTGGCCTCAAGAACTTTAGGAGAAAGTTTGTAAAACTTGATGGAAGAAAGAACATTATAGCAATCCACCTATTCATGAAATAGTTATGCGAAAAGCTGATAAGATTCCTTTTGAAGTATGTTGTTATGGTGAAAATATTAATGTTCGTGAAGAAGATACAATGATTCTTCACACTCGTCCGAAATACATAGAAGAATATGAAGTTAAGTCACAACGCACAAGAGGACCAACTGTGAGGAGGAAATGTATTAGAGATAGTAAGCTTAAACCACCTACTACAGAAGAACTTAGAAAGAACAAGTTTTGTGGACAATCACTTTGGAAAAAATATTAAAAGTGAAACCGCATCTTTGGGATAATATAGCCTAAGGAGTGAAGCCACACAAAGAATTCAACATAGAAACTACTTCCTCTTAATCTAGCTCATGCGTAAAGCAAAACCCGCTCAACAAGATTGGTGATTGCAATGAAGGGGATGAACGGAACACCTATTTTCTTGTCTTCTACAATGATGACATAACCAAATCCATACTAGAATCAAGAGTAGGATTTGTGATTTCCACCAAAGAACTTTTAAAGAAATAGGGTCAATCTTCTTTGAGGCCCACTGAAGTTTCAAATAGGAAATGGACAAGTAGAGTGTCCTCTTGCACTATGGAAAGGGATTGTACTCTCAACTTGTGAAGTAAAATTTGAGCACACACTAGGAATCTGTTAGTTCAAAAAGGATAGAAAATACTCGATGATCTTAGAAAATCTTTTTTAGTTTCAGCTTAACGTGGTTCAAGATTGGGGATCTAATTCATTATACCTTAAGTGTAACCAACAAACTGAATCTTAAAGATGTCTCTTTGATGGATATTACTCCACTACAATGGAATGCCCTTCATCAGGATCAAGGGATGACATCTATGCATAATATTCATTTAGAGGATCCCTCTTGGATGCCTGAAGATACTCGTGTATGGGTTTTTAATGTTGTTATAAGAGAATTTGAAAGATTACACAAAAGGTTAGAAGGTATATGCATGCCAATCCCTAGAATAATTGAGGATCCATCATATACATGTTGACAATATATAATGAAGAAGAATTTGATCCATATGACAAGATGCAAATTTTACTGAAACTTGATATATCTATCAATGACAAACATATGGTAGAGTGTTGTGATGTAGAAGGATATGAAATCCTAATCGTCAGTGCATTTTGGGAAGAAACACTCCTAGAAGAAGAGAATGTGGATTGTCCAAATCTCTTCCCAACAGCCATGCACAATGATAATATTTTACCATCTCAAAGAAACCTAAAACAACACTTATATATTCAAATGGGACTTGCAAGTGTAGAAGTGGGAATCTATATGATCCTCTTGGACCCAATAGTATTACCCAAAACTATAGAAATATATATGGTTTAGAATCTACATGCATCACTACTCCTTATGGCTACATATCTTTCAACACAAGGATGCTCAAAGACCAATGCCTTTGTGAGGTGGAACTTCTTGTTCACTTTAGAATCTTAAGCATGATGATGAAGTTACTCACTTTTGATGATGAATATCAGATGTAAAGAGTTTCCTTGGCTCAAGAATGGATTCATTATCACTTTATTAAAATAAACATTTCCCAAAACCCACCAACTACTAGAATAAAAGATGAGAGAATTGTCGCCTCTATTTTTCCAATCTTGTGAGCCATTCCATGATTATAGCTCCACTTGCACATCTCAAGATTTTTTTTCCTGAAGTACAAACTAGAGCAAGAAATAGAACAATTAGAGGAAAGTATCATATGGGAGCACCTCATTCTTAGTCAATCTATGTAAGAAAAGTCCATACCTAGGTGATCCCAACTTAAGTATTGGCCTCAAATCTGAGTATCAATTTTGTTAATTCCTCATGAAAAATGAAATTGTTATGCAAGTGGAGAACTCAAAGAACCTCAAGATCATACTCAAAGAGATAAAATTTCACACCTCAACCAAGGAGGAAGAAGATGATGTCTACAAATTTAGTACCATCAATGACAACCCAACTAAAGATAAGAAATCTAGAGGATCAAACATTTGCAAAGGAAAGAATCTTCAAGAAGCCTTTCCCACTAGAAGTGGAAGCCTCTTAGCAAGATCTGAGCCATGAGTCAGATACTTGATCCTACTCCCAGAGAAAGTAGGCAAAGGCACAACTTCGAGAAATGTACCGCTAATAAGAGCAATGAATTATCCATTGACTTATAGATTAAGGGTATAAGGAATGAAGCAAGTTTGGGTTGTGAAAGGATCCCTTCCTTCACTATCCCAACTACCATGTTCTATTCTATAACAAATCAATAAACCAAGTCACAATCCCAAGAAAAGAAAATCTCACCACAACAAGAATAACTATAGAAACAAAGTACAACCAATAATTTGTCAAATGTGGATGCCTTAAAGGACTTTAGAAGATGAACACAACAACCCAAAGATTTGGATACCAAAATAGAAATCAATGTGAATTCCAAAATAGCACTGGCAAGACCATCAACTCAGGAGTAGAGGAAAAGACATGAAGGAGGCAAACAAACGATAAGAAAAAGTTTTCTGCACTAACCATTAACCATAATCAACTAACATGGAGACCGAAGGTGATGCATACTACGGAACCAAGAAGTTACATTCTTTCCAAAATTCTCTTAAACCTACACAAAATCACATGCCACACACAAGCACAACACAAAACTCAAACTAATTTTTGGAAAACAAGGGAGAAACATAAACTTAATCCTTAGAAGTCCCTTGATTCATCATCAAGGAACTGCTCTCACAACATCACTAGCAAAATTGCATGTATAGAGCCACATTTCAAGGTTGTGCAAAAGGAACTAAAATCTTTAACCTATGCATGGATACAAAAACCTTCAAGAGGATTAAAAAAATCAAGAATAAGTTATGTACATATGTATAATACGATTCTTGTATTGTACTACAACTCTATGAGATCTAATAGTGTTTGTTTTGTATTTTTTCTTCTTCATGATATGTTTGATTCTATAAACAAACATTTGCACACAAAGTATTGATCAAACACATGGAATACAAAAATCACGTCACACCCCATCTGCATGTGAAGCATTGAAATTTTAACGATTGTTGATCACTATCTCAATAGGGGGTTAAAGCCATGCACCTCCATATTTCTTTTTCAATACAAATAGCATCATTGTAGTTCTCATGCATATCAAAAGAAATATCGCATTAGGTAGCAGGGAAGATAGAGGAAAACAAATTTTTCAAGAAGGGATATCATCTCAGACATGTGAGGTAGTGTCACAAACACCCTACAAGATTGTTCAAACACAACACCTAAGCTTCTAGAAAAGTCTCCACCAGTTCTATTGCACGCTCACCATATGGGAGCATTGCATTTCAAAGAGGGCACTCGCTAAAAGAGAGAAAACACCCCATGAATAAACACACTCACTTCTTTATCACTCAGTAAGATTTACATAGACATAGTTGCTATTGAGTGTGGATAGCAACAAAAAACACCATACCTTATCAAGACATGGGCCTTATCATGGTATAGTAAGTTTTTACATCTATCTATTAAACTAGATTTTGATAGAATAGTTGAGATGATCAAATCCTATAAGATGGATCAAGAAAAGTGCAAATGGAAAGGCTTCATTGTGTTAAACTTTGTGGTAGTCTACTTGATGATTGAACAAATTAGAGATGCTTTATAAATCACCCAAGGTAAAATAGATATTAGTGATATTTATGTGTGATCCATTGGGAAATCAAAGCATGTGAAGACATTCAACGACCTGTATAGTTAGGAACTAAAGCTAGGATTAAGATTTCAACATTTCTACCTCCATAGCCAAGATAGATACACTATCCAATATAATAGAATTCCGCATCAATTGGCACATGGAAAAAGATATAAAACATAGAAAACAATATGGATCTTCAAACATATAGGAGTTACAAACGCTCAACAAATCAAGGAGAAAGTAGTCTCTGATTTATATGGACTCACTAGGATCGTACACACGACATTGGCAAAGGATTGTAACTTTACTCTAGTTTTGAGTACTCAAGAGTGCCCACATTCATGATACGATTGGGAAGACATACCTCAAACTCCACAACTTGAGAACAAGAATAAAGGAAGAAAATGAGAGGTGAAGTTGGTGGAATTACTAGCTTATATGCTTATTTATTTAGATCAAGGATTCAAGTGGAATCCAATACATCAAATGACAATTAGGAGGAACCCAACAAGAAGAAAAATTCAGATTAGGACATAGAAGGGAATCTTACATGTCAGCATAAGAATTCTCCCAAGGCTTGTATTTTATAACGTCTTCTTCAAAGAAAACTCAATGCAACCTGCCTAGAGACTCACTAGTAAGAGAAGAAGCAACCCGATTACAACAAAAAATATTGATGAGTACTACTAGTGGCAGCATGAATTCAACAAGAATAGAAGAAAACATGGCTAATCTCTGAAGGGATCAAGAAGAAGAGATACAAAGACTGAAATCTTGGTTTGAAGGGGAACTAAGACAAATAAGACAAAAAGTACTACCCATTTTCACTTAGTGTTAACACCCAAGCGAAAATAAGTGAAACTAATGAGGAGAGCTTGATGGATTTTCACTGGAAAACTACTCAATACCATTGTAGAAGTCCCAAATGAGGGAACACATCTCATCATTCCTCTTGAAAAGAAGCCAAAGAACAAGAAAGGTATGTATCTTCTATTCCCTCACCAATTAGAGAAAGGTCCATAGGTACACAAGAAGCAGATACTGAAAGGGAGTTGGGTAAGAAATCACAAATTGAAATTCCTACCACTTTGCCCATCCCACACTTTATTGATACAATAATCCCCAAAGAAGAAGAAAGGTATGTATCCTCTATTCCCTTGCCAATTAGAGAAAGTTCCATAGGTACACAAGAACTAGATACTAAAAGGGAGTTGGGAAAGAAATATCACATATTGAAATTCCTACCATTTTGCCCATCCCACACTTCTATTCCCTTGGCAATTAGAGAATGGTCCATAGGTACACAAGAAGCAAATATTGAAAGGGAGATGGGGAAGAAATCACAAATTGAAATTCCCACCACTTTGCCCATCCCACACTTTATTAATATCTTAGGCCTTGATACAGTGGACACTTCATGACCATCATCACCCCACCCTATAACTATATTTCCATAGCCCATCACATTCACTATTAATCAGATAATAAGAAGCCACATGCATAGAAACTAGTTAATTGAATGCATCCATAGCAATGCAGATCTCACATTCCATAGTTTCTAAAATTACAATTAATACCACATCAATCATGGTCATTACCAATATCACCCACAAATTCTCAAAGACAAGTCACCACTAGAACAGATGAAGGCATTTCCAAAATTATCATTTCACTGAAAAGATAATACACCAA
>CM035407.1:192027332-192074832 GCA_020310875.1 Ceratopteris richardii
ATGGTCCTAGTTCTTTCACACACATCACTACCTAAATATATCAATAGGTAGGTAGGTACATGTATGTTTAATGCATGTGTGTGTGTGTGTGTTTGTGTGTGAATGTGTGTGTATGTGTTTGTTTGTGCATGCATTAGTACAGGAAGATGTGTCAGAAATATATTGTATGCGAATGGGCATGTGTTTGTTTGTGCATTACAACCAGACATGTCAGAAAAATTCTATCAAACTTTTGTGACTTGGATAGACTACAATGTAAAAAATATATATAGAGTGTCCAAGCCCGCGTAACCTAGTGCTTTGATGCCTTCAGTCTCTGGGAGGAAGTCTCGAGTTCAAGCCTTGGCTAGACATATCTATGAGTTCCTCAAAGATAGGTGCTTCTACCTTATGAAGTTGGGTGTGTGAGTGTGTTTCCAATTCATTGTACTCTCTATATTTGAAGAAGAACGAGAGAGTGAGGGCACATCATAGACACTGAAATCATCAAATTGGCCTGCACCACAGCTCCGCCCATTCGATCTCCTGGAGCTAGCGAAGAGACGCCTGTCGCTGCCCCATTGGAACCCTAGGAGCTTCGGCCCATAGTGAGAATAGTGGACAAGAGGGATATCGGCCGAAGCGCGAGTAACCAGTGACCACGATAAGAGCCGAATTAGCCATAGACGTCCCCTCTTTGTCTGTATGAAAGGAGATAGAATGGCAGCCTGACAGAACCACAGGACAACGTGCGTGTGAGAAAGTGTGTCAAAAGACAGGCAGTGGACGGTAACGGATGACCATTTTTTTTTAATAAAAGGAAGTTCGGCCTTAGCCTAATCTCCCGAACTTTAATTAAAATAAAGAAAAAAAGTTACAAGTGAATGGGACTAGTGCCCATGGGACCCCCCAAAACCCACAAAGCAGGGGAGGAGAATGGCAAGCTAGAGGGCATTACAAATGAGGCGGATAAATCTATCATCACCCCCATGTGGGACCCATTTGGGTTTCAACTTGTTGTTTTCGAGGAGAAAAATAGAGTGATTTCTAAATGGTGGAGATCTCTTATCTCGGGAGATTCTTTTACCTAGAAGAAACAAGGATTTCTCGATCGACCATTGACCACTGACGGCAAAAATTCAAGTCTGCCAGAGATTATCGGAATCCGAATAAGACGAAAAGCTTATCTTATCGTCAATAATGGCGTCGGGAATCCCAAATTTTGGACCGATGCTATGGTGGGTGGCTGATGACGATGAGTCAAAAATTCGGACAAGAAGCATCTGCCGATTGAGTTTGTACAAAACTTCAAATTTTCGAAGCTTTTGTTCGTTGTTTAGGAGAATTCAGGCGTATATGATCGATAGCATATTACTTTTATATTCCAAACAAGTGCATGGGTCAAAGAAGGTCGAACATACCTCTTTGAGTCCTTTCAATGTAGAACACCACCAAAGAAGCGATTCTCATTTTATTATCACAACCAAAATTGGATGGACTCCTCATGAATCTAAGCTAGAGATGAGAAAATAAAAAAGAAGAACAAAACAAAAATCAAACGCACCAAGCTTTTCTTTAAACAAAAAGCAAAAGCAAAGCTGCATGCACCATTTCTTGTTTTTTAGAAACTAACAATAGAAAAAGGATCCTCTAAAACAACACATCAACGCTTCAAGAAAATATGTAATCTCTTGGATGGAGGGTACAATGTAAAGTACTCTAACACAAAAAATTTAAAATGTACTCTAAAAAAGGACTCTAAAAGCTTAAAACCAAGTGGGCTCTGCACCATGGGGATGTGAGGTTTATCAACCTCCTCTATAACTTCATGTAAGCTTTGCAAGGTCTTCCATGAAGAAAAAAAAAAAGAGGAAAAGTAGACTTTAGGAACATATCAATTGGAAGCGATCGGTTGCTTCGCGACTCTCTGGAACGCCATCAGAGGGAAGGTCCTACGGAAGCCCTGGCGGGAAAGATGTGCTTGTAACTTTGGTAGATTGAGAGATCACTGTTCCTCAAAGGATCGCTATTTGTAAGGAATCCCTCCCCCTTCAAGCTCCATCTTGTGCTCCTTTTGTTCAACAACAAGCTTAAACCCAAGTGGGCCCCGCATGAGGGTGATTTTCCTTTTGTGTAATGCCATCTAAACTATGCAAAAGCTACCCTTGCTCTGTGGGATTCGGGGGATCCTATGGGCACTAGTTCCCCTTCTCTTGTACTTTTCTTTAATTTAATTCAAGTCCAGGAGAGTAGGCTAAGGCCAAACTTCCTTTATTTAAAAAAAAAATGTATGGACACATCCATCATACAAAAAAATTGTACGCTTGCACTCTTAAGGTCCAAGAATAAGGAGGATTTTGCTTATATTTGTAGTTTCATTATTTTGTTTGTATCTTCTCCTTTAATAATTGCAGCTTACTTATGTGCTCTCTTTCTTTCGGACCATTTGCCTTTATTCTGTACTCTTTCAATCATTTTTAAAGGGTCTGCCTTTGTTGTCTTTTTTTGGTTGTACTCTTCATATTCTTCCATGAATCTTTGATACAAATTTCAAAAGAAATTTCGTGGGGCTATTCATCCTTTGAAGGTACATCATTAGCCTTTCATTGTGGATTGATAGTTGAAGTGTAAGTGTTGGCTTACCACTTTGGGATTCAAGGGACCACAACATCACCCGAAAGTCATTGTCACTAGTTTCGTTCGCATGCATTTGTCTTTATTTTTATCTTCATTTTCATTGCCATGTATTGGTTATAGCACCTCCATCACTATTTTCATCATCCCAACGTGTTTTTCTTATCATCTAAGTTAGCATGGCATCAACATATGCATTGGCATGAACAAGGATGTACATATTCTTCATAATTGCAAGGTCTTCTACACACTCCATAACGTTTAAATTTTCTTTTGTAGCTTCTTCTTTATGAAAAACTAATTCTTCTTATCTTCATTTCTTTCCTTAGCCATCAATTCTATAGTTACTCACTACTAATGGCTGCCATACCTCACACTCGTATTGTAGGAGGTTTCCTAAAGCGTGCTCTAAAGGCTTTCTATTCAATTGTAAAACTTCTAAGTAGTTCTAAAGGAGCTATCTGACTTTACGTTGGTTAGAAACGTGTTTTAATGTAACAAAGCACTTGTACCACAATTTTCACAAAAGACAAGAGTCAAGTAGATGGCATGGAACAAAAAATACAAGAGAATTAGAATTATTTTAGGGATGATTATAATGTAAACAAGATTAAGGGTTGTTTTCTTGAGCTAGGTTTAGAAAGGAACCACGTGAATCTCTAAGAGTCATGAATTTTCTCCAATTCATCTATCTTTGAAAAGATAGATGACTTGGAGAATACATGACTCCTAGATCCATCATGGTTGCATGGTGAGTTAAATCTCTCTCTATTTCTCTCTCTCTCTCTTTCTCTCTCTCTCTCTCACCCCCTCTGTCTCTCTCAATTTCCAATCTAATATCAAATATCAAGTTTTGACACTCTCTTTTTCTCATTTCCTCCCTAATTATAGCTCAATTTTGGTCATAGAATACCAAAATCTACATTAACTCTAGCAAAGACTCTAATAGCATTCTTAAAACCCATGACGGAAGTAAGTTAAACCTCTACATTAACCAAATATTGCGTTTCCAATTGATTATTGTCAGATCTTGCTTCCCAAATCAATGAGATGTAGTTATTTTATTTTATTTTTTAAATAATCTCTAATTATAGGAGATTTTTAGTAGTGAAAATGCTGAATTTCATCCATACTAGATTTCATGAGAAGTTAGCTTAAGATCATCTCATAATCTTAGTGAATGATATAACAAAAAAATATAATAATGCACTTCTAGATTTCTCTATCTTTCAATAGGTAGAGCCCAAGGAGAATAGATGAATTCTATTTTGAGTGTGGTTAACGAATGAGATAAAAGTATATCACTTTGTGTATGTCTATTTGCCAAGAAAATTCTTATTATTCGTCATTGATGGGATATGTGTCTATCCATCCATGATTATTTTCAAATGA
Source organism: Ceratopteris richardii (assembly GCA_020310875.1). Classification (NCBI taxonomy): domain Eukaryota; kingdom Viridiplantae; phylum Streptophyta; class Polypodiopsida; order Polypodiales; family Pteridaceae; genus Ceratopteris; species Ceratopteris richardii. The sequence continues at coordinate 192,031,338 of CM035407.1, forward strand.
GGTGACCTGCTTTTGGTTATCAATTATGAAATTTTGAATTATCATATTTTACATTATCTCTATTTTCCACATGATAGTGACATTCTTGGCTATATTATATGAGGATTTAATGTGGTTTCCATTTTGATTTAATAGGTGATGGTTCATGAAGGAGTGGAAGCATTTGGGCATGATTAGAGAGATTCTATTACCCACATATTTTGTAAATAAAAATCCACATAGAGGGTTGAGTTTAGTTGGCTTTAAATAGGTGTTTGAAGATAGCATTGCTTTAGAATGCATCTTTTATAAATAAGTCTAAGGATGTTCATGAAAACAAACAACTTTTACATCATGAGTATGCATTTCAAAGTGCCTACAAACATAATGAAAATGTACAAATACGTGCACTTTTACATCATGAGTATGCATTTCAAAGTGTCTACAAACATAATGAAAATGTACAAATACGTGCACTCTACAGACCATCTATGTATTTCACCCAATACTATGTACATGGGAGAGATTGCGCCCAATACTATGTACTTTCTTTGTCTTCTATGAATCCCTATTTTTGAGTGTTCATATGTTTGTATTCACTACACACATACGTATACAAGATCCTTCAATACATATTGTATGCTAATTTTGAAAAGAGTTTCTTCTTTCAAAAAGAGCTTGAATCTCTGGTACATGTACCTTCTAATCAAGGAGTTCTTGTTGATCTAGAAAAATTAAAAGCAACTCAAGATTGGATTGTTCTTTAATCTTTTAATGAAGTATGATCTTTTCTTGGATAAGAGAATTTTTTTCATAGATTTGTTAAGAGCTTTTCATATTTTCTTCTTCCATTGACTTTGTTATTGAACAGAAACACTAGTTTTCAATGGGGATAGCATTTAGAACAACAAGCTTTCACCATGATTGAGAATGAAGGATTTATCATGGATACCAAGTGTTTATTTCTTAAAATGATTTTATTCATATGGCGAAATATAGTTTCACATGTACTCTCTTGTGTATTCACATATTTAAATGATTCCTTATGTACCATAGTATTGCATCATTATTTTAGGATTTAATATGAAGCCTAAAGCCACGAGTCAAGTATTTCGTCTCCAATTAACACTCCAAATCAATTGATTGAGATTGATTCCTCATCTCCTAGATTGTAGGAGAAAAGAAACAAGTCAAAAGTAACTTAATCCCCCGTGGATTTTGAAATGTTTTTTGGTTGTAAGGAGTCATGAAATACCACGAGGAGACTTGAAAGAGTATAAAATAATCACTCCATGTACATTTATTTGATGTTATAAGTTCATATAATCAAGATTGGTACACATCTTGCTCATTGCCCTTCTTCTCTGTGTCATCATCAAAGCTAGTAGAATTGTAGAGCTTGGTTATCCCTACTGAAAACTCTAATGCTCATGATTAAGGATTCATTCGAAAGGTATTAGTGTCTATTTGCATTGTTCAAAATATTGTATCAATTTAATTCTTCTATTATGTGTTAGATTTCTATCATTGTCTGAGGGTTTGTTATTGCTACTCCCTAAAAAGTCATGGTGGACCCCTATAGATGTTAAGCTCATAATGAGAGTGCTTCTTGCTTATAAATCAAACTCTAGTGCACAATAACATCTTTGATATTAGGCAACATCCTCTAAGAGGAACTTGATCAATTGTAGTCAGTTTGAGAGCACTGAGTATTTCAAGTTGGACTTTGCATCCATAAATCAAAAGTTCTTCACAGTTGCTTCATGAGTGAATGGTCTGTTTTGCATCAACTTGTTCATAGTGATGTTACAAAATACACAAGGTGTTTTATTGCATCAACTGGAAGCTTATAAGGTGAATCAAGGTCTCCAAGTGATAAAGGACAGGTTCTATACTAGAAAGATGAACCAAACTTCATTAATCTAGGCATCAAATTGTTTCCATTCTCTTCCTTTCAATTACTTTCAATAACCACAAAACAAATAATTTGAAACAAGAAAGCATAATCTCTCAAATGCAGCTATTTTTCAATTACTCGATTCAAGCAATCATTCTTTGTATTAATTATTGATGCTAATGGTTTAATCATAGCTGTAATTTTAATGCAAAATGACGATCCAATTTCTTTTGAAGGTACAAAACTTAAGCAGTCAAAAAATAATTCTAGCATATATTATAAAGATCTTTTGGTTTTAGTACATGTACTAAAAATTTAGAAACAATAAATTATGGCTTTTGAATTTCTAGTAAGATGATATCAAGGAGGACTAAGCAATTTTCAAAATCAATCAATGATTTTTGACGGATATATAAAAATAGGTTTTTCCTATTCAAAATTTTCGTTGAATGCTTCAACTAGAACCTAAAAATCTAATGTAGTTGTTGATGCTCTTACTTTTTTATTTTGAATAATTCTCATGTGCATGGAATGATTTCCAAATCTCACAATCACATGATGTTCAAAGTTATAGCTTTCATAATGGATTCTTATGTATTACACAATATTTTAAAGAGTTTATTATGCAAGCAATGCATGAACCTACATATATGGGATATTGTGGCGTATAAAGCACTATTTATGCATGTAAAGAAAGTTTCTTTTGGCCATACACGGACAAAAATTGTTACACTTTTATGTTCTTCGAGTAGCTTTCATGTGAGCATTTTCCCTATACATGGGCACTTTTTGCTCCAGTTGAGGCTTGAGTTTTTCTCCCCATGTTACCACATACATGATACACTCATATGTGGTGGTAATTTTCACTTGGGGATATTATTGAGGTCTTACTTCAATTCTGTTCAAAATCAATAGAGAGAGTGATTTCAGCCATCTGTCTTCTCAGTGTGTCTTTTTGCATTTGTTCTCATTATGTGTGCTTCTTGTGTGTGTCTCGCACTTCTAGACACAACAAATAGTGGTATCTAAGATGTTTCAATTCCTCCTCAAGTTTTGATTTTTCATGTCATGATGTGTGTGCACTTTTAACAGTGTGCATCGACTTGAGAGCATAGAACATTATTTTCAGCATGCATGTGAAGGTTGCATTCTTGGAAAAATGAATCATGATTCTTTTCCAAAAGATAGTCATACACACACTACAAGAAAATTGCAGCTTGTTCATTGTGATGTATGTGGTCCCTTCAAGTCTCCATTTATTGGGAAGCGTGAACATTTTTTTTTTACTTTCATTGATGATGCTACTTGCCATACATGGGTATATCCTATGAAAGAAAAGAATGAGGTATTCTCTTGCTTCAAAGAATTTTTTGCTATGATTGAAATTTTCTTTTGGAAATAAGCTTTTGACTCTATGCATAGATTGTGGTGTTAAATACATGTCACATGAGTTTAATGCTTTGCTTTGTGAAAGAGGAATTTCACATCAATGTACAGTGTCATATACACCTTAGCAAAATCGTGTTGTAGAACATAAAAATAGAACATTCCTAGAAATGGCATGATGTATGATTGAAGGAAAGTACGAATGGACATAAACCTATGGTTAGTCATATGTGCATGTTTTATGCCATCCCAACAATGTCATAAACTTGATGACAAGGAAAAGAAACATATATTTGTTTCTTATAGGGCCGAAACTAAGGGATATCATTTGTACCATGCATTGGCAGACACAATTATTGTGAGTTGAGATGTTGTATTTGCTAAAAATACACTCATGCCTTTGTTTCGAAGTGGTGCACTTGATTTTGGTTATGTAGATCATCCAAGTGAGGCTTAAAGGGTTGAGAAACTCCATCAAAATAGAGCTGAAAATGTAAATAAGTTACAAACAAACATATCTAAAATTTTCCAGCCAAACATGGTTGGCACTACTGGAAATTTCCATCCATATATGGCTGAACATTTGCATCAAAATATGGATGAAAATTAGCATGAAATTCATTTCAAGCATGATATACATGTTGATGAGTGCATAATGCCAAAGTGGCTAAAAAAAAACTTTGCAGGAAAGAAAGTTGAGTACACCTTTACATGGTAGAACAAGATCAATCTCTCGCCATGCATCAAGTAATTTTGTGGATTATTATCTTATTGCAATAGCATGTAATGAAGAGCCACTTAATTTTGAAGATGCTTGTGACAATCCACAATGGATGAGTGCTATGAAATCAAAATTGGATTCCGTACATAGGAATGGTACTTGGGAGTTATGTGAATTGCCAAAAGGAAAAAATGCCATCGGTACAAAGTGGGTTTACAAGATTAAGAAAAAGTCAAATGATATCATTTACAAAGCTAGATGGTTGCCAAAGGATATGTGCAACAATATGACATTGAATTTGAGGAAACATTTGCACCTACTTCACGAATGACTACCATTCATACCATGGTTGCATTGACTATCCAATGAGGTTGGGAAGTACATCAGGTGAACATAAAAACAACTTTCTTGAATGCCAATTTGCAAGAACAAGTCTATGTGAAGCAACCTCTTGGATTTTCCATGAAAGGGAAAGAGCATATGGTTTATCGCTTGCATAAATCCTTTTATGCTCTCAAGCAAGCTCCACGTGCGTGGTATGACAAAATCCATAAGCACTTGATTGCTTGGCATCACATGTAGTCACATTGATATCACCCTCTATGTATGCAAAGATGGGGCTGATCTTATAGTGTTTGTTCTCTATGTTGATGATATACTCTTGACTAGGTCATGTGATGTAAAACTTGACATCCTTATGACTAATTTGCAACGTACTTTTGATGTCACTTATCTTGGTCTTTTGAGCTACTATCATGACATCCAATTCGTATCCATTGAGGGGGGGGTTGTTATGTATCAAGCAAAATATGTTGAAAAACTACGGTGTTTTGACTTTGAGGATTGAAAGATGATTTCCACTGTCAGACATTGATCCACAGGGATCAGTGCATGTGATCCATAGGGATCATTCATCCACAGGGATCAGTCTATTTGATCCAGATGGGATCAATCCATGTGTGTGAGGGACAAGGGCCAGCTAGCCAAGGTCCCAAGCTTGGGGAATACCCTAAGGTACTTTGGTAGTAATGGGAACTACTTTGGTAGTAATGGGAATAAGTGTTGCATGATGGCCACATGTTCACACTAGACTATTCCAAATCATTACTATTTTTAGAGTATACCGTTGCTATTTTAAGAGTACAGGAGGGTATATATGGATGGGAGGAGAGTCACACACATCATTCAAGCAATTTCTTACAATTGGTATCAGAGCCATAGGTCTTCTTGCGTGATTTTTCGGCTTGGTCTGCGTTTTTGTTTCACATCGGTTTCTTCTTCGCGTTGATTTTTGTGGAGGAGCCGTCGCTGTCGAGTGCTCTAGCAGAGAGCAAAGAAGCAAAAGTGCAGGGAAACCCATGGTTCCCACGGGAAACACTCCCTGAAGAGTCACGCTCGTACGCCCGTTGCCTGACGGCCGTTCTTTTTGTGCTCATATTGTGAGCGTCTGTGCGAGCGCATTCGCCTGGAGTTCACTCCTCAGCGTGACTGCCCACAAAGCGAAAGTTTTGTCAGTGTTTGCAAAAGATTTGACAGTGTTTCTGGCCAAATTTTCAGGCCTCATTCGGTTGCGGCACTGCGCTCAGGGCGTTGATTTCTTTTCTTAGGCCGTTGCCCGATTGACTATCCAACCATAGAAGTGCTCAGTCAGAGCACATTCTCAGTCGCAAGTTTTCACATATATATAGTGTTTGCTGGTAAGCATGATCTATGGGATTATAGAGCCTTGCGCCTGTACGTCCGGTGACAGCAACATGTACGTGCACTCTTATCCAACGATGTGTATGGGGTATTAATGAACTACACAGCGCTGTGAGGACGATTTCAGAAAAACCAAAGTTCGAACTGAATTTATGAGCAAGCCATACCCTTTTCGAGTTCTTTCCATCAAGTGGCTGGAAGACCCCTTTTTGCTTCAATATCCGTTAGCAGTTTACCAATTCATCTTCAACAAAACTCTTTTGAGTATAGTTTTGAAGTACAATCTATTAGAAGAGACTTGGAAAGCTATTTGGACGGAGTAAGAATCATCCTCAACACCTACACACACTTGCAAATTAATTTTTGAACCTCGAGATAAGTCTCTTGTCAATTTATATGCATTGTTGCTCTATTTTTGCATCATATTGCATATAGCACATGCAATTTTGCATAGCACCTAGACTATACGCGTAGTTTAGACGCGAGTTCTTGTTGTGCGGTGCATGTATTCTTCTTGCAAGGAAAGGTAAGTATTTTTCTTGCAGGTTAGCGAGGAGAAAAATAAATTTGTCAAGGTGTGTATCCCCTTTCGGTCTATTGGTAGATAGATTGTGCCTGCCGGCACCATTATCACGGAAATTGCTTGTCATAATTTTTTCGATTTTCAAAATTACGCCGTTATGTTGCCGAATTTTTTAGAAATTTAGTATGCATATGCATCCAAGCATTCAAGGCATACTACAAGTTTCTTATTTCTTCATGTTTCACTGAGCAAAGGCTTGTAATTTATTTATTTTCCACTGCCACCTACTTGTTTGAGTATACATAAGATATTCAACCTAGATAACGATCAAGATTAGTAGCAGTTTGATCAAAGAATTGTAGAAGTTTTTGGATATCTAGTAGATATCATTGAACGGAGAAGTTAATTCAAGTATAAGACTAAGGGAAGTCTTAAGGCAAGGGCACATATTGCCAAAGTCATTAGAATGAGGAATTTAGTAGTTCACAAGTTAGAATTCTAGGCTGTCTAGTTAGAACCTAGAATAGAGGATAGTTAATCCTAAAAGATCTAATGATCCAGACAGAATGCAATTCGCATGATGATCCAAAGAAATCAAGTCAAGCTTTAAAAGGAAAATATTTAAAGCAATACTTAGAAAGAGATGAGAATTTCTTCAAGTGAAAAGAATTGCCCCTTTGTAGAAAGGACAAAGTGAGACAAGGGATAGTTTCATCATGGTCTCATGAGTTCGAAACTTAGAGGTCAAAGGTCTCAAGGTAGTTTAACACCTTAGAAGAGAACTCAAAGAGCACCTACATGTTTAGGAGGCTTATAAATTAAGTATCTAGTTCATAAGTAATTACTATAATTACATAGTTATGAGTTCTAGAGCATATTTCTATGTGTATAGAACAAAGAAGTTTATTTCACAAGAAGTATAGAATTCAGATTTGTGGAATAAAAAGGGATAAATCAAGTTTGATTAGAATGCGATAGTTAGAAATAGTAAAAGAAAAGTTATGTAAGAACTTCCTAGATTTGGAGGTTGAGACATAAACTTTAAAGTTGCTAGTTCTATACAAGGAATCATATCTTGATTCTCTCACAGTTTAATATGGGTAGATCAAGTAGTTCCATCTATCTATTTACCTAGAGTGAAGGACAGAGATCCTAGGTAGACAAGTCTGTAGGCCAAGACCTCTTGAATGGCCAAGATATACAGAAAGGCAAGGTTTGCAAAGAGTAAATAACGCAAGGTTATAGTCTAAGTCCCTAGTTGGGAGTGAGACAAGGTTATATAGCACGGCATGGTTTGTATTTATTAGACAAGGCAAGGTTATCTCCAGAAGGGAGTGATTACACAACAATGCAAGGTCTCCAAGAAAGTTAGTTTCAAATGAAAGCCAAGTTGAGAAGTCAGTTTGATGTCTCTATTTCTAGTTATATCATAAATAGTGACCAAGTGAAGTAATCAAGTTTGAGCATGAGGGGAGGTGATTACTAATCCATGGAGAATCAGATCTCCAAGAGACGTGATTAGTAAATGCTACCAAGTTGCTTAAAATTGATTATTAGTTTATTTATTTTCTATATTTTATGCATTCATCATGTAGTATGATGACCTCATATAGTCATGGAGACTCTAGTTGGAATACTTCAACACTTTCAGAGAAAGTGAGAGCAGAATTCTAAGAGTTGTCCTTGAAAGAATTTCAGAAAAGGGCTGATTAGACCCAGCTATTCATCCTTTGTAGCATCAGTTATCCTAGTGAAGAAGAAAGATGGATCTTATAGGATGTGCGTTGACTATCGAGCACTCAATAAGATTGCTATCAGATACAGGTATCCTATGCCCATGATTAATGATCTTTTAGACACTCTAGGTGGAGCCATTGTATTTAGTAAAATAGATTTCATAAGTGGCTACCATCAGATTAGAGTAAGAGATCATGATAAGATTAAGTTGATCCAGAGAAGACTCAGTTCTTTCTTTCAAGGATAGAGTATCTACTGATGGGGTTCAGATGGATCCCAAGAAGGTTTTCATTATCTTAGTTTGATCTACTCCTCAGAATGAGGAGCAGTTACAGTCATTTGTAGGACTTTCCAGTTTGTATTGGAAATTCCTCTCTTGTTATTTGTCGATAGTAGCGATTATGACAAACATGCTTCAAGGCAAAGTTCTTTTGCATGGAAGCAAGAGCAGCAAGCTAGTTTTAGTGTCAGGGACTGATAATTTTGATACTCTGAAATAAGTTCTTTCAGAGGCTCTGATACTCAAAGAGATTGATTCACAGATCCTCTCTGAGTTAGAGACACATTCTAGTGGCATAAGCCATAGGGACAGTTTTGAGCCAAGATGGCAGGCGAATAGCTTGTGAGAGTAAGAAATTGACCATTGCAAAGCGTAACTGGCCAGTGCATGAACAAGAGTTGTATGCAGTGGTGTATTCACTTCAAGTCTAGAGAAACTATCTTGATGGTGCAGAATTTAAGGTATACACAGATCACCATACACTTTAGTATTAGTCAGCCAGATCTTCGATGCAGTTGGGCTCGTTGGGCTGAGCTCATATAGGAGTTTCACATGGAAATCCTATATAGAAGAGCAAAGAGAATATAGTTGATGATATATTATCATGGATAATGTATCAAATGAGCTTTATAGTTCTAGAAAGCTCATTGCTTCAAGAGATAAAGGAAGCACAGGTGGAAAATCCACATTCGAGCCATCAGTGATGACTCTATTATAGGTGACGGGACAATTTCAGTTGTTTCTTCCCCTAGCAGAGCGAACAAGTCCATTCCATATTCCAGTTTCTTAGAGGAGAATGGAATAGATAGACGGAAAGGAAAGGTTTGTGTACCAGATTCCCGGGATTTGAGAAGAATAGTCATGCATGATAGTTATGATGTGCCTTGTATCGGACATCCAGGTCTTGGCAAGACAATACAGCTTGTTAGAAGAACATTTTGGTGGCCTGGATAGCCAGAGATGTCCACACTTATGTTTAATAGGCTTTATGTGTCAAGTCAACAAAGCAAAAAGGATAAAGACTCCATGTCTTTTGTATCCTTTACAGATTCTAGACCACAACTGGGACAGTGTATCCATGGACTTCATAGTCGGGTACCGCGGACCCAAAGGAAGTGGGATACTATTCTAGTCGTGGTAGATAGATTGTGATCCATAGGGATCATTGATCCACAGGGATCAGTCGATACCTAGGTAGGAGACGATAGGAACTCCACATCGGGATTAGAGTGTCAAACATTGATCCACAGGGGTTAGTCCATTTGATCCATAGGGATCAGTCCATTTGATCCACAGGTAGCGGAGATCCATAGTTTCAGATAGGGATGTCAAATTTACAGGACCAAGCGGGTCAACCAGTTTTTTAGAGGACATATTGAGGGCATAAGACAGATTGGGATAGTATTTGGCACTAGTTGCATTTCCTTTTGAGATGAACTTTGGCATGAATCCCAATGCTCTCAGTACCATAGGTATGTCACAGAAATGTCCTAGTGCTTTGGAGTTCTTAGCAAACATCCAAATAACTTTAGAAATAGCTAAAGCCACGATGCAACAAGAAGCTGATAGGGCTAAAGAGTACGAGAGGTAGGAGACAGAGTCTTTCTTCAGGTACCAGCTAGATCTACTTCACTGTCCACAAGGAAGTGTAGTAAGCTGTCACCAAGGTTTTTGTGGACCTTGGAAGCTAGGTAAAAAGCTAGGTGAAGTTGCATACCGATTAGCTCTTCCTCTAGATTGCATATTTCATCCAGTGTTTCATGTTTCTAAGGAGGATAGTCTAATAGAAGGTATTGTTTCTTTGCAAGAAAGTAAAAGCACGGATCATTCTCCAGACAGGATACTAGATCGGAGACAGAAGTGATTTAGGAATCGTGTCGTCCAGGAGTATTTACTCGCCTCGAGAGGATTACCACTTACTGACTCTACTTGGGAATCAGAAGCTCTAGTTCGCAAGTACTTTCCCTCATTGATCATTGAGGACAATGATCTTTAGAAGGGGGAGAGAGTGTCAGACATTGATCCACAGGGATCAGCGCATGTGATCCATAAGGATCATTCATCCACAGGGATCAGTCTATTTGATCCACAGGGATCAATCCATGTGTGTGAGGGACAAGGGCCAGCTAGCCAAGGTCCCAAGCTCGGGGGATAACCTAAGGTACTTTGGTAGTAATTGGAACTGCTTTGATAGTAATGGGAATAAGTGTTGCATGATGGCCACATGTTCACACTAGAGTATTCCAGATCATTACTATTTTTAGAGTATACCGTTGCTATTTTTAGAGTACAGGAGGTTATATATTCAGGGAGGAGAGTCACACACATCATTCAAGCAATTTCTTACATCCACACTAGTGGAGACAAGATTTAGGTTCTCAATTGAGGATTCCAGTGATGCATTTGATACTTCTATTTATCAACAAGTTGTGGATATCTCAAAGCACTTTGAGTTTAGTTCTTTATTGTAAGATTATTTAATGTCCTATAATCTACACACAACCTCATAGTTCCATCTTTCTTTTTTACTAGAAGGATGGGTGCTGCCCAAGAAGACTGGCTTGGGTGGATAAATCCTTTATCCAAATAGTCTTGAATCTGATTCTCAACTTCCCCATTATGGACATAGGGGAGGCGGTATGGGTTTTGAGATTTTGGCTTAGTTCCTGGAAACAGATCTATACTGTGATCGATGTTTCCATGAGAGGGTGGCAAGTCGTGGGGTAGTTCCTTAGGGAACATATTTTTTAACTCCATTAAATTGTTAAATTTAGTATGAACTTCACGAGGAATAAAAGACGATACATAAGAAACTTGCTTTGTATTATGTATATTCATTACATCAATGCCAAGGACAAGAAAAGCTTGAGTCCTGGCTTCAATATTTACAAGTTTCTTAAATTCATTATATGAAATCAAAGGGTTACTTCGAACATCATGCTCGCCCTTGATTTTATACACTAGACTGTCGCGCTGGAATTCCAAAGTGCTAGTAAAATAACACCTAGTCGATGAAGGTCCCAGACTCCATAGCCACTCTCTCCCTAATACTAGATCTACCCGGTCCATGTTCATTATTTGGAACTCCAAAGTGTCTTTAGATCCTTGGATTTCTAGTTCCAAATTAGATATCATTGTGTCCCAAACACGGGTGTCTTGGCCATGCATCATGGAAACAATGTATTTATGAGGAGATGGTTTCTTATTAAGAGCTAGTTTTTTCACTAACGCATAATTAATAAAATTATGTGTAGCAGAGTCATCCACCATTATCCAGATGGTTTGCCCTTTGACTGATCCATGTAGCTTGCCCAAATCATGTGGCCCAAACTCTTGAGGTTGCCACATGTTTTTGGAGATCTAGCATTTATGGGTACTATCGCAGTGCATTATCTGAACCTTCTTTGCACTTGAATTTGTATCCAAGTCCAAAGTTTGAATCAGATGTATCTGCTGCTTACCCTTTCCCTTGTCAGTCAAAGAGATCTTACTTTCTCTTCCAACTCGACAGGCACGACTACAATGTCCTGGCTTGAGACACTTAAAGCACAAATTTCCCTTTGGCGCTTCAACATGATCTTCTGGAGAAAGTACGTGTCTAAAAGTACGAGGTTTTTTAGACACCCTTTCATTCGATCTTGCCCCTTTGCCCTTGAGCTTAATGTTATTCTTTTGGGAATAACTATTTTTTTGTGGGACATCCAGACATGAGTTATCCTTATAAACTTCGGTAACCTTAATCGCCTCTTCCAGGGATTTAGGTGCATGTCTTTTGACTTCATTTCGAATTCGCTAATTAAGTCCTCTGACAAAACCGAATAACATCTCAATATTCTAAAATATGAACTGATAACGGTCTACCTTTCTATTGAATTTTATCCCACACCTCCTAGTTGCATTCCTCCTCATTCTAGGGGAGCAAACTCTTTCTTGAAGAGGTGAGAAAATTCAACCGAGGTAGTAGGTTTCTTGTGAGTCTCAGAGAGACTCATCCACCAAGTATAAGCCTTGGGTCCTAGTGATAAGCTTGCTTCTACTACTCTCACATGATCGGGGGTATGCTTGAGTTCGTGGACATCATTCCACTTCTCCAAGAAGGTCAAAACCGCATCTTTATTCCTATCCTTATCATCTCCAGAGAAGTAAGGAGAACAGATCTCCTTTCCTAAGGAAAGATCCACTGGGCAGTTATGACTTCCGGACATCCCTACCAAATTAGCAAACAAGGGAGTAGAAGAAACCAAACTAAGACGGCTCATACTTCCCGTTAGGGGAAACATGTTTGTATGGGGAGAGGATAATCCCTTATCCTTTTCCATCCTAACAGACATTGGTGAAGTTGTAATCATATCTATGTGACTACCCAAAGTAGCCTTAGTCCCTAGGTGTTTGAAGTAAGTTCAGAATAGCCTTAAGGTGATCTTGGATTCCATCAAAAGATTGATGGAGTTCAGCAACCTCAACCGGAATATTGGACAACAGTCCAAGTCTTTGCTCAACTAGCAACATCCTACCTTCCATATCTTTCCTCTCATTTAAGGTAGTGTTTGTTTCCCCTTTCCTCGCATAATCCTCAACTTCTAATGCTACAATCATCGATTCTATTTTTTATGCATCAGACACATGACTAGTATTTGAAACCATAGGTGCAGATGAATGCAATGCACGTGAAACTACTGGTGGTCTAGTCATGAATGAGGATGTTACTAACATAGGAATGGAAACATACATCAGCGCACTAATAGAACTCGTAACCGAGACGTGGCTAGAAGTCCCCTCCATCGCACATAGAGCATTATTAAACTTACTAACTTAGTATTTCTAACGCAAGTGGTGCATGCAATAAAATCAAAAGAGCTATGCAAGAATATCACAAGAAATCATCCCTCATGATTTGGTCCATCGAGGTCTACTTGATTCTAGCTGAGAGTGCTAGAATAATGACAAAGTTAGGCCTCCGGATCTTCACTCCACAGCTCCACTTCCTTTAAACTTTGCTTGAAACTTTAGCTTTCTTTGGCTTTGGTCACCAAGGATATGTATTCTAGTTTGGTTGGGGTTATCAACAAGCTCAAGAAGCAGCAATAATCCAAGTAAACTTTGCTGAGGATTAGCAAAGTAGACATAGAATGCAAACAATGGAGAATATGCAGAGAGTTTAATCACCGAATGCCTTTACTACAATGGACAAGACGTTGTAGATTGATTGTTAAGGTCACAGGATCGATTCCTGAGACCAACACATGCAATAATCCCACTTATTTTTGCAGACACGCAACGAACGACCTTCTCCTTGAACAGGGTGCGAATTCGACTCCAGAGAGTACTGGCCTGCGAGCCTCCTTTTGCTCTTCTTATAGAGTTCTACAACAATAAGAAATATGACAGAGACTCAAGGCAATATCAGCGGTTTGCTGCGGTGGATAGGTGAAACGTGCCTTGGATAAAATGAGTTCGAAACCCATCTAAACTTTTCTCTTTCTCGCGATAGGAACTCCTTCAATAGCGTTTAGTTAATGATATAATTAAAGCTTACAGCACAATCTGATTGTGAACACTACAGGGCTCACGGCTAGAGCAATCGATCACGAGCAGCAGGTGCCAAGATCGATCCCTACTGACACGTTATTTGAGGAGCAAACATACCTTTTGTTTCTATTCTTTTCGACTTCACAGTGAGAGAAACAAGATTGTTTCAAGTTACTTGGAGAGTAACTCACGCAAGTGGCCTGTTGTGTTGGATAAAAGAGTGGTCTCCCTAGACACAGGTCCTCGGTTCGAATTGGCGATCGATCGCAACAGATAGTGTTTGTTTTTTATAATCTCCTCTTGGAGCTTACTTTTGCGCCTGCCAAGGACAAACGATGGACCTTAAAACACTCACCAAAAGAAGCATGAAGCGTGAGAAAAGACACCAAGCTTGCGATGAAGAAGATGAAGAGAAATGTCAAGCTCTGATTCCAATGCAACAGCATAGCTACAAGAAATGCTCATGAATGAATGACTCTCCTCCCAACCCTATGCCTCTATATATAGCTCTCTCCAAGGGTCTGCCTTCTTAGGCAGGTTGATTCTAATCATTCAAGTGTCATCCATGTAACTACATGTGCGCCAAGTGTCCTAGTTAGCTAGAGTTAACTCAAGTGGATGCTTCTAGAAGGTTCTAGAGCTCTTTGGGAAAAACACTCGCCCCATGTACCCCATGGGGGTTGAACCAAAGACCTCCTCCTTCACACCCTTGAGTCTTAACCACTAGGCTAAGTGGATTACTTGGTTACAAGAGTAAATGACCTTCTAGTAAGTCTAGACTCGAGATCTTTGGTCATTCATACGGATGACCAAACAGTGTCCGATTTCAGATCTGTCTGAACCAGTCGGATCCTTAGATCACAGAATTACTTTATTATAGGGAATTCAATGCCTTCTTCCTCTGTTCTTGAGTTTCCTCCCTTGCCTCTTTTTTAGCCAAATGACAAAGAGCTCTCATGATGAGTTTGAGAGCTCTTCTCCATAACTCCTCCACTACTTTGAGCAGCCACTCTTCTCTTTTAATTCAGTTTTTGGATTTGATTCTCTTTTGGCCTCCACTATCTGCTAAAGTATATGCTTCCATATTTCATTTTTGTATTTTCCTTCTATTTGAAGAAAATCTTTTTTTTGCAAAATATATACCACCTTGCTTCTTTATTTTTAACAAAAAGGTCTTTCTTTCGATCATCTAATTCCTTACTAAACCATCCTGGTCCACACACCACTTTTCTCTCCCAGGTCTACTTCTACCCTTGTGGTCTTCCTTGTGTATATCTTTGCTCATGAAATTATGTATTTCGCTTGTACGAAAATCTCGATGACCATCTTGCCTCCTCATCAGCTTGTACACAGTACGACATCCCTAATCGTGAGATTTTATGAGAACGGCTCCCAATATCCAAAGAGTTTCTCCTCCTTATAAAATAGTTAGCCAGCTTGATAACTTCCTTCTCTTCCTTTGCGACACCTACCATTACCGTCTCTCCTCCATCCATCCTGGCTTCCTCTTGACCTAATAATAAGCATGCACCACTAGTCAACAATTCTCTAGCTTTGCCTTCCCGCTTCAAAGTTACTTCCTCCAACTCAATTGTCACATACAGTCCTCGTACATTTGATTTCTTTTCCATCATTGTCTCCATCCCCGGGCATCTATCCTCGGGCTCAACTTCCCAAGCTTCAACCTTTTCCCTTAATTGCCTTGCTTCCACTGTGGTGGCCAATTCAGAGCTTGGTTCATCTTTTAGGGTACCTTCCACTAGGTGATTATTGATCTTGTTCTTCATCCAGTCGATGTGCATCGTATAACACTCAACCTGGCCTACACCTGCCAACCACCCTAATGACTCTTGATCGGATTCATCCTTTTATGCTAATGGATTCTTGTACTCCCCCATATTCATTTTCTGAAATTTGAATAACTTCAAATTGAACCCATCTTGAAGAAGATCCTTGTGAGTTTCTATGTGCAAGGCAAACCTTACTCGCACCATTTCTTGCCTAGCTCTTTCCTTTGCTTTTCTCTCCATTTCATCGATTCTCGTCAACTTCTTGTCGGTCAAATTTGGAGATACTTAGATTTGTATGCGGTTAGACTTTGGCCCAATTGTAATAAAGCCTCTATGCCAATCATGCACACAATTGGCTTGCACGAGCCATGGCCGTCCTAATAAGATAAAAAATGTGGCTTTTGAAGTCCTCGATGTGACTATCAGGTAATCAATGCTAAACTCTAATCCTCCCATGAATGTACTCACATTTTTCAGAAGACCAGCTAGTTTCCCTTGAGTCTGATCCACCATTCTGATTGGCATTGGAGTCTCTTCCATGTGGGTTAGGCTGAGAGCCTTCATCATGTACTCAGTCATTAGGTTTACAACCGCTCCACTATCCAGCTGAACACTTGGGACTACATATCCCTTAATCTCAACTGTCATAGTAGGAGCATTTGAATCAATATGGGTGGTGATACTTTGAATGATGCCCTAGATGTCTTTCTCTCATTTTTTTTCTTATCCTGGGATTTTCGATATATTTAGTGTAAAAATGCTTCCTACATGCAAGGGAATATCTTAGCAACATACCGATGTCTAGGATAGCTTTAGTTTTTGCCAACTTCTGCATAATGTCAATTTCCTTTGTGCTTTGCCTTTCCTTACGGCATTTCAAAACCTTCAGCCTCTTAGGGAATGGAGCAATGCTTGGCATAAATGTCTTTATTACTGGTGGAAGTATCTCCACTTCATCACCTTCTTCCAATTTAGGTTGCTTTGAAATTCCTTCTACTCTTTCTTCTGCATCACTAGGCTCAGGTGCCTTCTCCTTATCAAATTTTTACTTCTGTCTTTGGTATTTTTCTTCAAATATTCTTGCATCCTTGTGACCATAGCCACAATAGGTTCCTTTTGTGCACTCTTTCCTTGGTCATCATCCACAAAGTGCATGGATGAACTAGATCCTTGTTGAGGATTTGTTGTCCTAAACACTACTCCAATTGTGGAACTTGCTCTTGTACTCTAGGAGTGCGATGCGCCTAGGTCTCAACATAATTCAAAGACTCCTTTAGTCCTTTTTCTTGCCAATGTTAGCTTTCCTTTTTGGACAATCTTCGTTGAAGTGCCCCTCTCCACTGCAGTACCTACACATCAGAGTGTAGTTGACTGACGTCTTTTCATTTGGGCATCTAGCTTGAGTATGTCCAAAATCGTGGCATCTCCAACACTCGATCGGAACAGCCATCCTCTGATCTTTCGCTACTCTTCCAGGATAGCTACCTTCTTGACCTTGAGCACCATGTGCATAGGTCTGTTTGTTCTCCCAATGAGGTACGGTTTCCACACTCTGAGTAGGAAATCCTATCTAGGAATGCTCTCTCGTATTTCCCGATTGCATGATCCGTTCTTCATAAGCCCTCTTATTATAAAACCAATCTTTCGTATGATTTATTCTACTATAAAAGGTGCAAAACTACCTAGGTGGTGGTCTATCCTTGATAAGTCTCAAGACTTTGGAGCATTCGGTAGCCATATGACCATAGCCATGGAACTTCCCACACCATGTATTGGATCAAAAAACTCCTTGATATAGGGTTCGAGACCACCTCTTGCTTCATCGTGTATGCCTCTTGGGTAATCATGGCAGATTTTACTACTTGTGTCACCAATTCTAGTATTCATTCCTCGGTCATTGCAGGCTTCACCTCACCTGGTGTACTAGTGGTTGCTACAAAAGTTGGAGTTTTCAATGTAGGACTTCCCTAGCTAGGATCTCTTGCAAGTATGCTCCTTAGTCCTCCTGTTGGCTCGTATAGGAGCTCTATCCTCCTCTACTGACCTAATTGCACTTCCTCCCATAACCTAACTTGCTCCTTGGAAGCTATCAAAGTGGCGGGCCATGTGAAGCTGATATGCTACCACGATGTCGGATCCCTAAGCCCAACAATAAACCTCCTCTTCAAGGTCTCATGATTTGGGGCATTTGTGCCCATCTTCCTTACTAAAGTCTCCATCCTCTGAATATAATGTTCTATGCTTTCATTGACTCCTTGCTGCAAATAGTCCATCTGTTGGGCAAGTCTATCTTGGAACTCCTATCTTCAAAATTTCACCAACAAGGCATCCTTAAGCATTTGGTAGGTCCCTTGCTCTTGCGATGTTAGATTTCAATACCAATTTGTAGCCTCATCATGAAGAGTAGCTGGGAAAATTCTCAATCTTTAGACTTGTTCAACTACTTCATTAGCCTCACAAGTAACCTCAAACAACTAAATAAAGTTGTCCCGGCCCTCATCCCAGATGCTTAAGAACTTAGGGAAATCTCCCAAATGAATTGATATATGGTAAGCCATCTCAAATAGCGGGGAGATATCAATGTCACTATGCTCCATAAATTCAAGACCCTAGGTTTCAAGATTTCCTCGAGTCTTCTGACCTGGACGGCAACCCTTCTTTGATAATACTTCCTTTCCTCGGACTGTCTATGATTGCTCAAAGACTCTTTGTACGATCTCCATCTCTATTTCTCTCTAGCTTTGGCCCTACGAATGGCTCGCTCTTCTCTTTGTGTTAGAGTTCTCCCTAAAGACAAACTCCCTTCTATCATGTACCAAACCCTCGATCTGTATGCTTGGCCAACATGTGGTGCTAGGCGAACCTATGGCACTCTCTTATAGAGATGTGCCAAGCTATCCCCAGTAGGATCGCCAAAAATTTTATACTTCTATGCCCAAGGAAAGGGTGCTTACGTATGCTCTCGGATCGCCTAAATGGCTCGAAATTGATCCACTTAGATTGTTTAGGAGTCCACAATTATCTCTCCAAGTGAAACTTCTCTTGCCTATGCACTAGCTCATCCACCTTCCGCTCACACTCCCTTCCTTTCGCTATTTCATGTAATCCCTCTCCTTCTTGTGCACACCCCTACACTCTCTTTTCTTCTCTTGCGTACACACTTCTATACTCATTTATTCTTTGTCTTACTACTCACTTCACCACTCACATAGGCATGCACTAGCTGACTCACGCACTTGCCGATACATTCATATATGCACTCTCGTGTGTATTCACACACGCACTTACACCTACACTTACACACTCACACCCTCATGCACATTCACAATTTCTCTCCTCCCCTTTCATTCATCTCTTGTCCTATCCTTTCTTTCCCACTTTCCCTCTTCCTCTCTTTCACACACATACTCATTCAATAACGGCCACATTAACTTTCTTCCCTTCCTTCTCTATTTATCTCCCATTCTCATCCCCTCTTCTGCTTCCTTTTCTCACTTTCTCTCTCAGTGACACACACTCTCACTTCCTCCTACTCTTATTTTCACACACTCTCCCCTCGTCGCTCATCCACACTCTCACTCCATCACACAACCACACACATTTTACATGTGCATGCTCATTCACTCACCTTCAAATACATTGAGATGCTTACAATCAGACGATCAGCTAATCAACCACTTGGACTCAAACCATATACTCACTCAGACACATGGCTTACACCTCACACATGTTTCTCCCCTTTGCTCACACCATATCACTCATGCCTTCCCCTTGTTCCTATCTCCTCTCTCTTACCCTCTGTTCCGTTCTCCTTCTCCCTTTCAATTTCTAACCCCTTTCTCTCCCTTAGCCCCTTTTTCTCGCTTCCCTCTTTCTTTCCCTTCCACTCTCTTCCACCTTGCTTCCCTCCTCCTATGTGTCACTTCCTTCTTCTTTACACCTTGCTACTGCTACTCTCTTCACATGCCAAAATATAGTATCATATACCCCTTATGCCTTAGCACGGAGCACACAACACCAGAGGAATAGGCAGACAAAGAAAACAAAAAGCGACACAAGATAGACTCAAGCAACAACAAGACTTATGGACAAGATGGGGGAAAGTTTCATCCTACTTTAGAATCGGTTGTGTTATCAATATTTGATCCATACTTATAACAACCAACACCATAAAATCTCCTACAAGGGATTAACCTGAATTCAGAACAAAATCTCATTGTTAAGAAGATAACCATTGACCTTTTCAATGAGTCTTGAGCACAAGCATTATCAAAGAGTTGGACACCCAACCTTTCAAAATAACTAAACTCTCAATTACCCTCCACAATATGTCCCAATATGCCACATATTCCATCATGCAAAATTAGATACTTCCTTAACTCCAAGTGTGGCAGCCTCAAAATTCGCATTATTAGCAACTATAGAACCATACCTTCTCAGGTTGGGATAGCACTGGTTAATGCCATGATGCTCCACTTGAATCAATAGGACCTTGTGTTGTAGCCCGAATTCATATCTCAAACAATGAAAGGTCACAGTCTGAATCTCAGCAATCTAACTACATCTGCTCAGGTTCAGCCTTCCCAAATCAAGCTTCGGTCTGTAATCTCAACACAACCCCACAAATCGATTCCCCTGAGTGAGAGTTCAAGCCCCCTTTACACCTTGTATGGTTCTTTCCCTTCCCTTTAGCTACTTACCTTGTCCTCATCCCCTGAAAAGTGAAAATTTGCTATTGGCAGTGACCAATTAACTACTTCAATCATTGCATCTCTTGAGGGAAATTTTCCTGCTCTACATTCTTCTCATGTTGTATCGCTACCACCCTCTTTAGAATAGAATCTTCTTTAATCAAATTATATTTTGGTTCCTTCAAAACTACATTTTCCATTTGTAACTCTTGACACACACTGAAAATTGTTACTGCATTCTCAAAGCATCCGATGTGCTGGTTGTTCAATATTTGGCATCATCTAATTTAGCTGCACTCAGTATTTCATGTACAAATAACCCAACCCATTTGTTCCCTCCAATCTTCCCTGATTATTTGTATCAATATTTATAGCACCCAATGAAGCCGACTTGTGGAGTGCACATTCATGTTCGAGCATCAACCTTATTTCATTCTTTGCTTTGCATGTGATGAGTGTATTCTCTGCAAACGTGTGCCACTTTAGATTTCTTTCGTGCATTGAACAAAAAGAAGAAAAAGAAGAAGACAAAGAAGAAGAAGAAGACAACGACGAAGAAGAAGAAGGAGGAGGAGGAGGAGGAAGAGGAAGAGGAGAAGAAGAAGAAGAAAATAAAAAAGAAGAAGATGACGAAGAAACTTACAAGAGAGGGTGTTAGCAGTAGCCATAAGCATAGACACCGAGGAAGCATGTAAGAGGAGAGGCATGAAAATCAAGGGAGAACCAGGATAATAATTCTTGAAGGTTCATTCATCAATCCATGATCAAAACACTTAGAGTGATTTTTATCACTAACCTTTGTATATAGAAATGTACAATTTCGTTATGCCATGCTCCATTTTGTGGAAGCCTAGGAGTCCTCGAGCTTCATGGGCCTAATTAGAGCCTATGTATCAATTTTTGTAATTTTTATACTTCATTTGAATCCCCAAATAAGGTCTGGAAACTATTTTTTAACTATGCAAGACACTAGGTTTGAAATTCATCAAACTTAATCT
Source organism: Ceratopteris richardii (assembly GCA_020310875.1). Lineage (NCBI taxonomy): Eukaryota > Viridiplantae > Streptophyta > Polypodiopsida > Polypodiales > Pteridaceae > Ceratopteris > Ceratopteris richardii. The sequence goes on from CM035407.1 coordinate 192,052,570, forward strand.
AAAAACTATAAAAAGAGCTAGATAACTCATCTTTCAGGTTGGTTAGTTGAGATTAGCAAGCTTGAAGAGAGATTGAGGAATGCAAGTTAGTTGTTCTCCCTCCATTGTCACTCCTATTGTCTCTTTGATGTGTGTGTGTGTGCACATTAGCATGCTTCTCACCTTCATCTCCATGCACATGACTCATTCACGATCTTCATATTATCCTACCTCTTCCAGAGATTGACAATTAAGGAGGTGGAGCTTCTTGATGTGGTACTTGCCCCAATCTAAAACAACACCAAATTTAAGAGTGTCAAGACAATGGTATTGGAAGGTAAGTACATAGTGTTCAGTTGGTGTTTTTCAATTGTTTTTTCCTCGTTTCACCTTCCCTACCCTCATTTTTTGTCCCCTTCACTCCTAAAAAAACACCATTTCACCATATCCACCTATATTCGATCATTTGTCTCATTTGTGAGAGAGCAAGAGAGAATGAGAGCAAGTGTGATTGCATATGTGTGTGCACTTCTGAGTGCTTCTTGTGGGAAATAGCTTCAACACGAGGCCCAACTACACAAAATAGGTAAACTTTTGCATCTCAATCTCTATTTCTATTGAATTGCTCAGACCATCCGGATGGTCTGAGAAGTGCAGAATTTTAAAGGTACATCCCTTACAGCTTGTAGAGCACCCTTGCATGCCCTAGGAATCCACAAATGCAATTTAAAAATTCCATTTTTAAATACCATCGAAATTGGCTCACTTCATCATGATGGTCATCCATGCCAATGTGACAGTGCTCAAGCCATCATGATGGTCACAGTCCATCACGATGGTCAGCCATGCCATCACAACAGTGCTCAAGCCATCACGATCGTCAGCCATGCCAACGTGACGGTCACATACCATGGAAATCCTAACACATGATTGTGATGCTATTTTCATTCATCATGGCAGTCACACACCATCGTGATGGTCAGACACCCCACCAGCATGGTCTCACACCATCATGATGTTTCAACCACACCATGGCAATGGTCACACACCATCACGATGGTCAACCATGCCATCGCAATGGTCTCACACCATCGCGATCTTGTCACACCATTGTGATAGTCTGCCTAGATTAGGTTTTCGAAAATTTGATATAATTTTACATTTTTTAGTAAGAAATTGTTTCTTTTGGTGTAGGGCGAGTAACGATATCATTATCACAAGCTTTCAACATGTGGCAAAAAGCAACTCGGTTCGAGGATGATGCCTGGGCTAAGACTCATCCGAGGACTTGTTGAGAGTGAAAGCTAAGGTAGTAAGTGATTGAACTGACCTATTCAATTTAGTTGCATGCAAGAAGTAACCCTAGGACTTATAGGGGTGATAGGAACTCAAGTCTTAAGAACACTCTAAGGAACTAATCTCAAGAATAAGTGCATTAGTATGAGCACACCAAAGGAAAGAAGAACTTAATTTCAACATTGCGATAAGTTAAACACATAACAAAAAATGGTACCTGATGTACATTGTATGACAAGACAAGAAACCAATGGAAAGTAAAAACAAATCAAGTAATTGAGAAAGAAAGAAATTGTGTGAGGAGAATTCACATCGAGTGCTTGAAGGAAACAATTCATGACCTAAGATCAGGCAAGCACATAGGAAAGCTTGATTATCATAATGTGAGATTCTATAAGGCTAGTCTTAAAACCATTGCAAGATCTTGGGCCCAACAATTAGATGATTACCCCTATGTATTAAGCTCAAAAACTAGTGATGCAGAGATGTTTTACAATATGAAGACACCAAGGGGGAGTGTTGGAGTTAGACATCTGCGAAAGCACACGAGAAACACAAGGAAGAAGGAGAAGTTTGGACCACAACACACAATACTGAATGTATTACCACTAGAATGTACAAAGATGAGTAACCCATTAGGCCTATAGGCATATATACAAGCTGGGAGGAAAACCTCCTAAAGACGGAAAAAAGTGCCCCAGTGGTCCTAGACTATTCACACACATCATTACCTAAATATATCAACAAATCCCCCCTAGGAGTGATGTAGTGAACAAGGAGCTTGCACCTATGTATAAGGAAGTGCCAAGCTATGTGGAATCAATCCAAAAAAGGAAGTAAGCCCAAAGCTTTGCGAAAAGCTTCAAACTTCTCCCTAGGTAGAGCCTTTGTGAAAAGGTCTGCAATGTTCTCTTGCATGGGCACATATGCCAAGCTGATCTCTCCAACAAAGAACCTCTCCCTAATATAATGATAATGCACCTCAGTGTGCTTAGTGTGAGCATGGAACACGGGGTTCCTCGCAACTACCAATGCAATGTGACTATCAGTGAAGGTGGTGGTGCTAGAAGATTGACCAACACTCAAATCAGCCATAAGGCGTCTGAGCCACACACACTCAATAGTTCTTGTGAAAGCTGCCCTATACTCAGCCTCACAACTAGAAGTGGCCATAGTAGGATGCTTCTTACTCAACCAAGATATACATACGTACCAAGTATGAAGCAAAAGCCACTAGTGGACACATGAATCTCATACCAACTAGCCTAGTCACTGTCAAAAAAAGCATGCAAATCTGGCAGTAGTGATCCCCCGAGGATAAAACAATCCAAGTAGTCGGGTACCACTCAAGAAGTCAAAGATGTGCTTAACCACCTACCAATGCTTCACACCTGGGCAATGCATAAACCTTCTCATCTGTGAGACAACAAATTGAATATCTGGCCAAGTAATGCATAAGTAAATCAAGCATCCAACAACTTGTTGATACAGAACAGCATCAAATACATCTCCAGCATCATGAAGACTCAATCATAAATCTGTCTCCATAGGAGTGGCAATAGGTTTATAGTCTTCAAGGCCAAAACACTACAATAATGTGTCAATATATCTTGTTTGACACAAAGCCATTCCACCATCGACTTGCATAAACTGAATGCCCCAATAATGATGCAAAGCCTCAAATCAAACATCTCAAATGAGGCATGCAAATCACCCTTAAAATCAGCAATATATAGGTGCTTTCAGTTGGATTGTTCTCATGTGCAACCAAATAGGCATGTATCTTTTCATACCAAGCACATGGTGCTTGTTTCAAACCATATAAAGCCTTTCTCAACCTACATACCTCGTTTTCATGCCCTTTCTGCACAAATCCATGGGCTAAAAAACATACACTTCTTCATGAAAGTCACCATTCCAAAATGAAATTTTAATGTCAAACTGATTGTGCATTCCAACCATGATGAGTTGCAAACACACAGATGCTACGAATAGTAGTCATTCCGCATGAAGGTGCAAATGTCTCATCAAAATCAATGCCTCTTTCCTATGCATAACCCTTTGCAACAAGCCTAGTCTTATACTTGTCATCTGTTCCATCAGGCTTATGCTTCAACTTGTATACCCACTTAGTGCCAATGGCCTTCTTGCCAAGAGGCAAGTCACATAAAGAACAGGTACCATTTTTCATGATAGCATCATATTCTGATTGCATAGCAGCCATCCAATTTTTAGAATTTTGTGCTTCAGCAAACAGAACAAGCTCATTCTCATCACAGAGACTAGATGCAGCCATAACATAGCAATTTGATGCAAAAGAGCTACTATGAGAGCCTAAACGAGTATGGTATGACAAAGGTGCATCTAATTGGTTGTCATACAAAGTCTCCACCAACCATTTTGGCATATTTTTTGCCCACTCAATATCAACTCTCTCATCATCAAGTGCATCATGTAAGTATGCATAAAAAATGGAATGATTTGCATCATCAAATGAAACCTGCAACGGGTGAGAAGTTGCCTCATTAGGACCAGCACTAGACTATCCACCTGTAAAAAGAGGCACCAAAGTATCATACATGTGTTTAGAGCTAATAGATGTCTCCTTCGTACATGAAAGTAAAGGTTGAATAGCATCTTACACAAAAGCAACATCACATCTAACCAAAATGCGTTTAGTTTGTGGATGATATAGATGATAGCCTTTTCTTTCATAACTGTACCAAAAAAAAATACATTTTACTGCTTTATCATCCAATTTCCTATGATGTTGTTCAAGCACTAATGCATACGTCAGACAACCAAAAACACGCACGTGAGCAACAGATGGTTTGCGACCATGCCAAGCCTCATATGGAGTGATAGACTACAGTGCTTTACTAGGACACCTGTTAAGTACATATGTTGCACACATGATAGGCTCGAGCCAGAAACTATGTGGTAAGGCTTGACTCTTGACCATACACCTCGCCATCTCCATGAGTGACCTGTTTTTCCATTCAGCAACTCCATTTTGTTGAGGTGTATATGGCACTGTGCACTAATGTTTTATCCCACGTTCAGCCAGAAATGCATCAAAGTTAGCAGACATATATTCTCCCGTCGATCAGAATGGAGGGTGCCCATTTTACATGCTGATAGATTTTCAGCCAGATTTGAAAATTGTTTGAAGCACATAAAGACTTCGGACTTTTGTTTCAATGGGTATACCCATGCACGCCTCGAAAAATCATCAATGAAAGTCACAAAGTAAAGATAATTTCCAAAAGAGGGTGTCTCCATTGGACCACAGACATCACTGTGAACAAGCTACAATTTCTGAGTAGCTTGAACTGAACCATCTTTTGGAAAGGAGGAACACTGAATTTTGCCCAAAAATCAGCCTTCACAGACATGTTTTCTAGGTGCTTCAAGTTTTGGCAAAGAGGACACGATTTCAGATTTTTGCAAGCATAGCAAACTAGCAAAATTTAGATGACCAAAGCATGCATGCCAAAGCTTTGCATCTGACATAGCCTAAGAATCATGTACTGCACATGGTGAATCATTCATAGATCTTTCATAGTCTATGATCTTATACAACCCATGACATATATTGCCAGAAGCAATAATCACATCGCCATTTGACAGATCATGAACTATACATCTATCATCAACAAATTTCACAACCAAGCCAATCTTGGCTAAAGCTGAAATTGATAAGAATTTCTTCTTGATATCTGGCACAAATAAAGCATCTGACAAAGTGAAAGAACTAGCATCAGTAGTAGTTAGAATGATCTTATCAACTCCCATGACAAGATAAGAGGACTTGTTGGTGCATGCGGGAGTATTCCCTGTAGGGGCAAGCTCAAGTAAAGTGAAGAAATTGTGTTGTGATGTAATATGTTTTGTTGCCCCACTCTCAAAATACCAAACATCTGAGTCTACTGCAGACATACACTACTCATGAGAAGATGGATCAAAACTACAAATAGTAGTAAATGCCCATTCTTCATTCTCCACAAGATTAGCAGACTCTGTTGTTGGTGTAGAGGCCTCTACAACAAACATTCAGGCCTCTTTTTTCTTTTCCTCATTAGCAGCCAGTATTGTATAGCTCTTAATGACATGATCATTTCCTTTACAATATTTTCAAAACAATTTCTGCTTTTCTGATTTCTTCTCATCTTTGTCTTCCTTCTTCAAGTTTGCAGCATTTGCAGATTTTTGCTTACTAGTAGATGATCTCCATCTACCTTTGCCCTTGTGACTAGCCAGGAAAGCTTGATATGTAACACACACAATAGACCTATTCTGCCTAGATTAATCTTCTTGCAACAGAACAGAAACTAACTCTTCAAATGCTAAGGCATTTGGATTGACTTTCGTCATCAAACAAAGAGTAGAAGCAAAACTTTCATCATCAGATATGAGTCTGGAAGACCATTCAAAAGAGTTTGCACAAGCGAACTTTCAAGGACTTCATTAGTAGAAATCAACTATTCCTTCAAATCCTTGATCTTTGTCAAAAAATTGTCCATAGAATCACCTTCATTCATGTGCTCACTCTCCAACTGTTTTCAAAGGTAAGAAACACGAGCCTCATTCCTAGCATAGTACAATGTGGTAAGTGTATCCCAAGCATCCTTAGCTATTTTGCAAGAGCGAATGTGAGAAATAACGACACGTTTGACAAACAAGGCTATCAATGCATGTGCATGAGCATCTTTGCCATCCCAACAAATTTTCTCTGCAATAGGTGCAATAAGAACCACAGCACGGACACGAAGTTGCAAAATATCACCATCTTTGATGGCATCTGCATCAGCTTCAGTACCTATATTTGCAGGTGTAATAAGTCATTTTTCAACACCTTGCACAATATTGCACAATCCTTTTGTGACCAATACATGATGCAACATATAAGCCCACAATGGGTAATTCATACCATCCAACTTATCCTCAATAACCAACATACAAAATACATCACTAGTTTCAGCCATGGCCACTAACCAAAATACCATGATGCAAAAAAATGATTGTATCTGAAAAAGTTGAACAAAATTACCTTGAGGAGTTTTGCTAAACCTCTAGCAGACTTCGAGACGCTCATACTAGCGAACCAAAACCTATATACATCCTTGGCACAAAAAGAAAAAATAGCCTACAGAAGCACTATGATAATGCATTCAGAGGCTGAAACCAGCTCAGATCATGATTCCGGCACCACATAGCAAATCTATTTTGATCTACTACTCCGCTTGAGTATGCACACTAAATTTTGTGTGAATCTGAGACTCTAACTGGAGGGGTGTGGATGATGTCCTAGATGAAGCGGTGACCTACTTTGATACCAATTGTTGGAGTTAGATGTCTGCAGAAGCATGTGAAGAGCACAAGGAAGAAGGAGAAGCTTGGAGCATAACACACAATACTGAATGTATTTACCACTAGAATGTACAAAGATGAGTAACCCATTAGGGCTATAGGTGTATATACAAGCTAAAGAAAGACCTACCTAGAAAGGCTAGAAGGTCCCTATAAAACTTGATTGGAATATGTTCAAACCAATTAATTAGTTTCTGATATATATGAGGATGGTTTGAGGAGATCGGTGGTCCAATTGCAAAACCCAAACCAGCCTATGGGATTGGAACACCCTGTAACTAAGTTTGAAGAAGATGCCTACATAGATAAGGAAGGAACCATGTACATAGTGACCAATGAACCTGCCATTACAATTGAATTCGGGGTAGTGAATAGAGTACTCACCCCAAAGTGGATTCCCCAAGAAAATAGTTGTATAGAAGTGTTCCTAAATAAGGAAATAGAAGAGAAAATTGGTATTATCCTAAATAGCCCACTAAAGTAGGAGCAGTCACCATTTGCAAATTCAAGGACCCTAATACCCCAGGAAAAGTGGTGTACTTGGATAGTATGTATGAATGTGTATTTGTGGTATCAGAACATGGTAGGCATGCTTACACATGGAGAGGAGATCTTTTCTTTCCTCAACCTAGATCAAATATCTCCATGGAGAATCAAGGAGCAGGAACATCCCAAGCTCATGGTTCACAAAAGGAAAAGGTTAGAGAAAGACCCAAATTAAGCTTTGTTAACCCTATAGGTCAAAATGGATTTGGAATATGGACTACCAGATTGCAACATGAGAGAATGAGAGAACGTAGGCCTCATGAGGGTAGCGAAGACTTTCCTCTACCTAGAGCCAGAGAGCAACCAAGAATATTGAGACCCACCAAATTAGTGAAATCCATTAAACAATTACTTTGATGGAACATGTGGTCCCTATGATCATGTGGTTGAGTTCAAGCAAGTATTGAGAGCAGAATAGGTGGACGATATGTTCACTCAATACAATGCATTTGGATTGACATTAAAGAACACTACCCTAACTTGGTTCTAACCCATACAACACAGACAATTTGGGGATATCCAGAGAAGGTAGAGAAGGTAGAGAAGGTAGCTCAGAAGCTAGGTGTCTCAAGCAAACATGCACCAAGGATGACCTCAATCAATCATTATGGTGAATGTTTTCCTGAACATGGCACAACTCCAAAGCAACCCTAGTAGCTAGTACTACACAATAGAAAATCAGTACACTAACCATATTATATAGGATTGTCTATACAACAAGCAAGTGGTTAGAGAGAACTACCCAGAAGTATACCAACAACCCCGTAGATACCCTCGACAATATAACAATGAGCCTTATTATAATCGATCACAACAAACCTATCAAGTACCCTACGAAGCACAGCCTAGACCCCAGCCTATGCTAAACCAATAGCCACCACCCCCAGCAAATGTAATCTCTCTAAGATATGGGGTAATAGAAGATAATCTCAGTAGGGCATTGATACCCACATCTCCATTAATCATTGAAAATGACCCTAATTTGAAAATGATAGCCCCCCCTACATACAACACTAAGTCACCTAAACATTTGGAAGCATACTCATATGAGAATCCATCAATCAAATTATTGGTACAATTAAAACCAAGCCCACATACTTGGTTAGTTAGCTCATACTTGATCTATTGACATAAATTATGCAAGGCTTCATATGCTCAACCTCTTGTAAAAATTCCTTCACATTTACTTTTATAAAAGTGGTACACATCCACGTGGAGTTAGGAAGATCTAAATCAGGAATCATTTGGTTGTTGAATGATGAGGGAATCTATCCTATACTTTAGGATTCACCTTTTTAGGTAGATCTTTGGATTTGAATTCAAACTTTGGCTCCAAGTACAACTATAAGAAGAGGATAAAAAAGACCCACGGGTATCTCAAGCCCATGAGATCATTTTGAGTGGGATTCATTGTGAACTGAGAGATTATCTCATAGCTCATTCATTTCTCACTCATTGAGCAATGTATGATTGCCAATGACATTGTATTTGTATATGATTTAATACATACATGATCATTACATTCTTATTTCACTTCTCTGTTACAACTCCATCAGAACAGTGATCTTCTCAAAGCTTGTTCTCAGTGCATGGTTGATCATTTCTCATTATTTAAAGCGTGATAGATTCAGCATATTGTCTAGTACATGCCTACAAAGTTTCATTAGCATTGCTTTTCTGGATCGCAAGATATTAACTCATCTTTGCTCACTGGTTTGTTGACTATTAAACCTCAAAATTGTCGGGATGATCTTATGACTTGCTAAACATCTTTCTCTGTGTGTACTCCATCATTTTTTATGAAATCACTCATGATTTATAGCTTACTAAGCCAATTAAAGTTTCTCAAAAGAAATTAAGCCAATTGCTGATGTGCTCAAAGAACTGTTCAAAACATTGAACAGGTGTAGGAACAAAAATAGCAAGTTTTTGGTTCTTGGATCAACTCGTACCTATCTGTTTTGATGCATTGATTAGTGGATCGTGTTCCAAGAAACACACATGATTATCTATGATCATTAGCTATCTAAAGAGGCCTACTAAACTCTCCAATAATCATTCTTATCAGGTGTGAAGGAGGATCAAGCAACATCACTTCATCTCTTGAAGACTATCCACCATCTCCTCCAACAGTGGTATGAGAGCAACAACATGCAAGATGGGAGATGGATTTCCATCCTTCATTGACGAATTGGATAGAAACAACTACTTAGCATGGTCACTAAGGATGCAAGCCAACCTTCAAGGGAGGAGTCTATATGGATACACCTCAAGAGATGATGAAATGCCAATCTTCAGGAGCAAGCATCAACCTACACGGGGAGAGCAAGAAAGCTTGACCACATGGTGTGCAATGGATGCTCTTGCCAGGCCTTATCTACTAAACTCAATCTCTAATTTCTTATTACCACATATTAGGAATTGCAAGACCTCCCAAGAGACTTGGGAAGTGTTCTCATCATATTTCTCATCAAATAAAAGAGCTAGGAAAAATCAATTATGGATGGAATTTACAACTCTAAAGAAACAACCAAAGCAAGGAGTGGTTGATTATGTAACCAAGATGAAACATGTGGTTGATGAGCTTGCAAGCATTGGAGAAGAGATAGAAGAAGAATGCATAGTAAGGCAGATCATTAATGGAATCAAGCTTGAGGATAAGTGGAATTCCTTCACCACAACAATGGACCTCTACATGGATATGCAAATGCTTGACCTCAACACCTTGATGGGGCAACTCTTCACCGATGAGACAAAAATCAACAAGAATGGTGATAGCTCTAGAGGTAGTCAATCTTCTGCCCTTTATACAGATAAGAATAAAGCTAAGGATAAAGGTAAAAGCAAAAAGAATGAAGAAGAGGCTAGTACCTCTCATGCAAGAAGAGGAAGAGGTGCTAGAGGAAGGGGCAGAGGAGGAAAGCAAGGTAGGGGGAGATCCTACAACAATTCACCTTGCAACATTTGTGGTCTTACCAACCACACCACAAAAGAATGCTTCAAGAATACAAGGAATCAAAGGGGAAGAGGCTTCCATATAGGTAAATATGGACAAACCAAAGGAAGATACAAAATGGAGGAGGCAACTACAACCATAACTACAATCAAGGCTACAACAACAACAATTATCAAGGAGGTTTGAGAGGAAGAAGGGATTACAAAAACTATATTGAAGACCAAGAAGATTCACTACTCATCATGAACATGACATCCAAGCAAGGTAAAGATGATGATCATCTTTTCTATATTGATTCAGGTTGTTCTAATCATGTGGTAGGAAATGTAGTTTTATTATCTGATCTTGAAGAACCCAATGGGAAGCATGAAGTACAAACAAGTGATGATACTAAACACTCAGTCAGACAAATTGGAAATGTCAAAACATTTGATGGTAGCATGAACCTTTTGAGTAAAGTTTTGTATGTGCCAACTATAACCAAGAACCTAATTAGTGTTGGGCAGATTGTTGAGAAAGGTTTACAGGTTAGATTCACTAAGCATGGAGCATATGTGGAAGACCCTCAACAAGGCTTCAAAAGGATTGCTAAAGGTGAGAAGTCTGGTAGATTATTCACATTGGAGATTGAAGACACAAGGAACATAGCAGTATTCAATTATAGAGATCAAAACTTATCTGAGTTAGAAATATGGGTCAAAAGGCTAGGGCACATAGGAGAAAGACCTCTGAAGCAAATATGCAGGGATCAAAGTCTACTTGGCATTCCCAATGTGGCCAAGCAACATATGATATACAAATGTGGAGCATGCCAATTTGGCAAAGCTCATAGGCAACCATTCAACAGGAAGCGGTACATTCATGAAGACTATTTGGAGCTTGTACACATTGATGTGTGGGGTCCTAGCAAAGATCCATCAATCTCAAGTTCAAGGTATTATGTTTCATTTATTGATGATTATAGTACATGGACAATCCTTTATTTCATGAAGTATAAGGATAAGGTATTTACATGTTTCAAAAAGTACTTGGCACTAGTTGAAAACCAAACAAGAAGGAGCTTGAAAAGGATCAAGTCTAATGGAGATGGCGAGTCCTTTTGACATGAATTTGATTCATTTCTATAGATCAGAGGCATAAAGAGGGATGTAACAACAAGATATACTCCTGAATTGAATGGAGTGGCAGAGAGAAGAAACATGTTAATTGTTGAAGCTACTAGGTGTATGTTGAATGAGAAGAAACTACCTAATTACCTATGGGCGGAGGTTGTTTCCACAGCCACCTACTTGGTCAATAGGCTCCCATCCAAATCATTAGATGATATGACACCCTATGAAGCATGGAATGGCAGGAGACCCTCATTGGACCATTGCAAAATATTTGGGTGCATTGCTTATGCACACATTGCTTCACAAATTAGAGGGAAGCTTGACTCTAAAGCTGAGAAACGTATATTCATTGGGTATGATCAGAACCAAAAGTGTTGTAGGTTGTACAATCCCACTAACAAATCATTTATAGTTAGTACGGAGGTAGTGTTTGATGAAAATAATTCATGGTTTGAAGATGATTGCAAGAAACTCAAGTTACCATATGATTTGGAAAACCCTCACTCAAGAAGATCAACAATTAGCATAAGATATCAACTCAGAGGATGAAGAGAAGATTGAATTCAAGGCTTGGAAGTCAAGAGGCAAGATCAAACTCAAGCAATTAGAAGACATACTAGAGTCTTCAAATCACGCACTCAAGAGATCACAAAGAGAAAGCAAAAATCCCATAAGGGATGGCTATGATTCATCATTAGTCACCAAGCATTTTGTGCATAGCATGAAAGACTCTATGATAGAAGAGCCTTCTTCATTTGAAGAGGCTAGGAAGAAAAAAGAATGGAGAGAAGCCATGCCGGAAGAAGTAGAAGAACTTTAGGAAACCCATACTTGGGATCTAGTTCCCAAAAAAGCCAAGCATGAAGGTAATTGGATCCAGGTGGATATACAAAATAAAAAAGAACTCAAATGGCTCTATAAACAGGTACAAGGCAAGGTTGGTGGCAAATGGATTTGCCCAAACTCATGGAGTGGACTATGAAGAAACCTTTTCACCTGTGGCAAAATGCCAACAATTAGGGTTTTGGTAAGTGTTGCTGCTTCTAAAAGAGGTTATGGATGCTACTTCTAAAAATTGGAATCTATATCAGTTAGATGTCAAGAATGCATTCTTAAATGGATGGATATCAGAAGAAGTGTATATGGCACAACCACTAGGTTTTGAAGATGAAGATAAAACAGGTTATGTATGCAAGCTAAGGAAGGCACTCTATGATCTCAAGCAAGCTCCTAGAGCTTGGAACCATAGGCTTGTTACTTATTTGCAGGACCAAGGATTTGTGGCTAGCAAGGCAGATTCTTCTTTATTTGGAAGAACAAATCATAAGTTATCTACTTATGTGTCTATGTAGATGACATCATCATTATAGAGAATGATGCTAATGGCATCAGGCAAGTTAAGGCTCAATTAATGGAAGAATTTAAAATTAGTGATCTTGGTTTATTAACCTATTTTCTTGGCTTAGAGCTTGTGTACACAGATTCTGGTATATTTATTACTCAAAGAAAGTATATACATGATATGTTGATAAAGTTCAAGATGGAGAACACTAAAATTGCAACTACTCCAATGAAACTCAACCATAAGCTGAGTTCTCATGAAGGAGAACTACTTGATGATGTTACAGGTTATGAACAACTTGTTGGAAGTCTCAATTATGCTACTCTAACAAGAGTAGACATTGCATGTGGAGTAAGTACATTGAGTCAGCTTATGCATGAACCAAGGAAGCCTCATATGGAAGCTGCAAAAAGGGTGCCTAAGTATCTAAAGGGTACAATGAATGATGGGTTGTTCTATCCCTTCACTTCTCACATAGATGTAAAGATGTATTCTCATGCAGATTGGGCTGGCTTCAAGGATGATAGGAGGAGCACCTTAGGGTACCTATCCTTTGCAGGTTCAAAGCTTATATTATGGTAATCTAAAAAGCGACCAGCTCTAGCCTTATCTTCCACAGAAGTAGAATTAAAGGTTTGGCAAATGCAACTAAAGAACTTATGTGGCTTAAGCAATATATGCAGATTTGGAGATACACTCTTACACTCCAATAATCTTTGGAGACAACACTAGCTCACTTCATTTGGCTGCTAATCATGTATAACATGCAAGGACTAGGCACACTGAAGTGCACTATCATTATTTAAGGGAGAAATTGCTTAGCAAAGATATTCAACTATGTTATGTATCAAGTCATTTACAATGTGCAGATATACTCACAAATTCATTACATGGAACAAAGATGAATATGTTCAAATTGATGATTGGTTTGTAGGAAACAGCACTAAAGTGTAGTTTCATCTCACTTTAGAAGAGATGTTGAAGGTTAAACCTGAGCTATGGAAGCATGTATTAAACCAATTACTAGAGACAGCTACTACCCACTCTCAGAAGGAATCACATAGAAAGGTGCCAAAAATACATGTTGATAGGATTGGATATATGAGCGGAGGAAAAGAGGGAAATACTTATTTTCCTATCTCCTATGAAGGCTACACCAGACTCAGGTGCTAGAGTGGCCATTGCCACTACTTCTTTTTGAAAATGATGGGGTAAGCCAGCCCTAAGACCCATGACAATGAAGTTGCAAATAGCCGATGGTCATATCGAGAAACCCTTAGGCTTGTTGGAAGGAATCACTCTCACCACCTATGGTGAGGAGTTTGAGCACACCTTTGCCATTTGTGATTTTGGAAGGAACCATGCTTACGAGATGATTTTGGGACATCCTTTCATGGAGCAACTGTAGATCGTACAAGACCAGGAAACCAACTCTTTGTACTTGCAACATCTAGGAGTGACTACCAAAGTCAATCTCAAAGACTAGTCCCATCAAGACATACCCCCAATACAATGGGATACCATCCATAAATTACGTAAAGAAACTGAGTCAGTACACATCTTAGCATCAGACCTTTCATGGTTGCATGAGGACACTCATTTATGGATGTGTAAAGTAGTGACAAGAGAGGAGGAGTAGTTAAAAGCCAGAACCTTAGGTTTCAAATGACACCCACATACCCTCCAAGTTCCTGCCTATGCACCTATAGTATTCCTAGATGAGGAATTTGAGCCTCATGGATGGGCAAAAATCTTAGCCACCATGGACATAGTAGTGAATCAAGAACAATGGACTCCTCATTGTGATGAGGATGGCTATGATATCTCTATCTTCATGATAGAACCCATGGTAAGTGAGCCTGTTTTAGAACAATGTAAGGATGTGACTTTAGATCCAACCAATGCTAGTGATGAAGATCTAGAGTCCATCATTATGGAGCCATTCTGTTCCTCACGATAGGAATATATGTATCTAGTGGAAGCCTGCCTTCCTGATCGAGCCAAGCTAAGGCAAGAAAGAACTAGTTGGGCCCAAGAACAATTATTTATGGCCATTCAAAGATGGGCAAGGAAGAGAATGATACATGGATGTTGTGTTATTACAAGAATCATATACATGTGCCTAGCACATGATATTTCAAGAGAGAGATCTTTATCAAGTGATCAGCTACAACACTATCGGGGTGCTAGTAAGTCCCAAAAAATAGCCCAAAGTACGCTCAAGAAAAAGAATGTGGGGATCGATCCCTTGCCTACAAGTAGCTACCTCACGATCCCCTCAACCATCACCTCACGATTCCTCTAATTCCTATCTAAAAATCATGAAAACCCACATCATAAGGAACATCTAAAGCTAGGAGCACTTCTCATGCACCCCATGGGGGTTGTCCCAATTATGGAGGCTCAAACAGTTTCTAATTCTACAGCTATGGTCAGGCCAGAGACATTTGCATTCCTAATTCCAAGCATGGAGGTCGAAGCTCTAAACACTACATTTAACTTTGAGATGCAAGATGAATTATCAAGTGAGTTCCAATTCTCAGATGCACAGTCCTTCTCCCAAGAATACAAGCACCCATGCTACCCTAGTTCCCCATCTGGCCATGAAAGCGACCACTCCATAGTGGACCAAGAAGATGATGACAAGACGGTCACAGATGACGATGAAGAGGAGGAGGAAAGCCAACAAGATCAAGAGCAGAATATTGTGGATTAGCAAGAATAGGAGGACATACAACAAGACACTCAAGGTGATATAAGTACGAGAGAAGATGACTTAGTTGGGGCAACAACTTACACAATTGCCATTGAATGTTATACATGGAGAATGTGTGGGCCAGACGTTAGATAACAAAGTAATAGAGCCAAGAAATAATGAAATAGGAGCTTGCTAATAGTGGGTATGAGGCCACTTTTGTAAATGGATTTAATGAATCAATTCAAGCTATGGGCACGGTGGAAGTGTTGCACTTCTTGAAACATAAGCCCATGCCAAAATTTTACCCATGACTTTTGCAACTCCTATCTCGAGTAGGAGAATACATCCCAATTCATGTCAGCACCAATACTTCTAGTAGACATGATGTTCAGGAACACTTAGTGACATTAACATCAACCCGGAACCACACCACCTCCATAGACCTATCGAACTCCCCAACCACCCCTTTATTCACCCACACTCAAGACATACTCTCTGTGAACAAAACCACCCTATAGTAATGAATACAAACTACACCACCCATTACTAGTGCCTCCCACAATGTGGTTCTCCCCACATCTTCACCTATTATCACCACTTCTACTTTAAATGTACCTGAAATGACCAACCCCTTCCTTCCACTTTCAACACCATCTGCCACACCAATCTTCTCATCAATATCCATAAATCCCTTCGTGACACCACCACTCATGCCATTCCCTCCTCTCCATCCTCTTCCTACAACTCATTTATCATCTGTACTCCACTCCATCAGGAACATTCCTAATCAGCCATCCCCCCTTGCTTACGTTTGTGAGAACCCATCCTTGTAACTTATTACTCATTAGCACCTGTATCTAATGTAGTGTCACCGACACAATCACACATAGCCACACCACTCTACACCATTAGCTCACTGGAACGCACATCTAGTGACATGGATATTTCACCACCCACCACACCTCCACTCACTATGTCTACTTCCTTCACCATCACTCACACACCCATGAAAACATTAATACTCTTCTCCATGCACTTTTCCACAATCATATCTACATCCACACTTCCCTACCATTGTCTGCTGCTACACTGTCCAGCTTGGCACTCGGGACTGCATATCCCTTGATCTCCACAATTACCATAGGAGCATTTGAATCAGTGAGTGTCATCATGCTCTGAATTATGCCATGAATCTCTTTTTCTCATTTGTAGAGTCTTGAGATTTTTGGGGTTTCTTAATGTATTCGTTATAGAATTGCTTCCTACATATGGGAGAGCACTTCAACAGAGTACCAAGGTCTAGGCTGACTTCCATTTCAGCCAGCTTCCGCACTATATCAATTTTTTCCTCACCTTGTTTTTCCTTTTGATGTTTTGGAGTTTTTCAACACCTCAGGGAATGGGGGAATGCCTAGTACGAATTTCTTTGTAAGTGGTGGAAGTATTTCTACTTCTTCCGATTCCTTTTGTCCATAAGGTTCTTCCACTTCCCTACAGGCTCATGTGTCTTTTCTTTGACTACATCTTCACTCTTCCTTTCTGCATCCTTTTTTGTATTGTTGGGTTCTTATGACCACCAATATAGTAGGTTCTTTTTGCACTCTCTCGCCTTGGTCTGCTTCTTCACGAGGTTCTGGTGTTCTAAACACCACTCCTATAGTAGGAATTTGTTTTTGTAATTTAGGAGTGGGTTATGTTTTGATTTTGACATACTTTGAAGATTCAATTGGCCCTTTCCCCTTACCATTGACGGCTCTCTTTTCAAGACAATCTTCATTGTAATGTCCTTCTCCTCTACAATATTTGCATAATGGAGCGAACCCAATAGGCTTCTTTTCATTTGGAAAAACTCGAGCTCTGTCCATCACCTCCACATCTCCAACACTGAATCGAGGCAACTCCTCTCTATTCTTGTGCTACCTGCCTAGGGTAGCCACCTCCTTGGCCCTAAGTATCATGCACATATGTTTGCCTTGTTTCCCAGCGGGGTACATGGGGTCCACTTTGAGCCAGTAGTCCTATATAAGGATGCTCCTCGTGTTCCCAAGTCACATGGTTCTTCCTTCGTAAGCCATCCTCCGATAGAATTGGTCCTCAATATAGTTTGTCTTGTTGCAGAAGGTGCAAAATCTTCTAGGCGGAGGTCTATCAGTGACCAATCTCGAGACTGTGGGGCATTTTATGGATATATGACCATAGTCATGGAATTTCCCACACCACATGTTAGACCTAAACAGGCCTTGGTTGTGTTTCGAGATCGCCTCATGCTTTAGAGTGTATGTCTCATGGGTAAGAGTGCCAGCTTTCGCTACTTAAGTCACTAGCTCCAGTATCCGCTCCTATGTCAATGTAGGCTTAATGCCTCCTACCATACTCGTGCTTCTGTCGATCCATATAGGAGGTCTCTCCTGCTTAATTGTACTTCTTCCCATACCCTAGCTTCCTCTTTTGCAACCATTAGATTGGCAGGCTGCCTAAGGCTTATATGTTGTTGCATTGTGGGATCTCTCAATCTTGTGATAAACCTTCCCTTTAGAGTTTCATCATTTGGAGCATTTGCACCCATCTTCCTAACCAATATTTCCATATGCTATATGTAATGATCGATACTCTCATTTACTCCCTATTGCAAATAATCCATCTACTGGGTTAGTCTGTCTTGGAAGCCTTGCCTCCATAATTTTTCCAAGAAGGCATCTTTAAGCAACTGATATGTCCCCCTCTCCTAAGGTGTCATATTTCCATATCAATTTTGCCGCCTCATCTCAGAGAGTTGCAGGAAAGATTCTTAATCTATGTCCTTGTTCTACGACTTCATTAGCCTCATAAGTTACCTCAAAAAGTTGAATGAAATTATCCGGGTCCTCATCCCAAAGGCCCGAGATTCTTGGGAAGTCCCCTAGATGTACTAGAATTTGGTAAGCCATTTCAAACAAGGGGGTAATATCAATGTCACTTCATTCCCAGAAGTTCAAATCCCTTGGTTTCAAGACTCCCTCGAGTCTCCTCACTTGAGCGGATATGCTTCTCCGGTCATACACTCTCTCCTCTGACTTCTTCCGACTACTCGAAGACTCTTTGTATGATTCTTGCCTATGCCTATCTCAAACTTTAGCCCTTCAAACAGCTTGCTCTTCCCTCTATGTTTGAGTTCTTCCTAAGGAAGAACTTACTTTGCTCATCTACTTGGTACTAAGTCTGAGAGCTTGGCCAACATGTGGTGCTAGGTGAACCTATGGCACTCTCTTATAGGGATGTACCAAGCACTCCCCAGTAGGATCGCCAAAATGAACACATCCTAAAGTGGTATACGAAGTGCCAACCAATGTATTTGTTTAGCCTATTTCCCAAGTTTCTTTGTGGTCAAGTGGGTCAAACGGCCTTGTTTTCTTTTTCACTCAAATCCTCTTCCTTATATTCCAAGCCTTACTTCATTGTGATGACTATCCAAACCTCTACCTTTGCATACTTCCTCACACACACACTATCATCCTTTAAGTATTGAACTATTTGCATTGGTCAAGGATTAGTGGTCAAGGATCAGAGATTAAAGGGGCAAATGTCCTTCTTCTTGTACACACACTCACTCCCTTTCCCACCACTTGCTCACCCTTGAGCCTATCACTCTTTCCTCCTTCTCTCTCTCTCTCTCTCTCTCTCTCTCTCTCTCTCTCTCTCTCTCTCTCTCTCTCTCTCTCTCTCTCTCTCTCTTTGTTTCTCACACACTCTCTCTTTTTCACCCTTTCTCACTCACTCTCTCTCCCTTTCTGTCTCTCTTTCTCTCTATCTCACACTCTTTCTCACTCTCTCTTTTTCTCACTCACTCTCTCTTTTCTCACATTTTCTCACTCAATCTCTCTCCCTTTCTTTCTCTCTTTCTCCTTCACTCTCTCTCACACACTCTTTCTCACTCTCTCTTTTTCTCACTCACTCTCTCTTTTCTCACCAACAGTCTTGTCACTTGGTATTTTCCCACCCGACTAAATGCCATGCTCAAGAATATAGATCCCAGCATCCATTTCCAACTTGGATACTGGCCATATTGATTTGAATGGAAATGCATTCCGAATATAAAAGCAATAACAATCAATAAGGTTATCCATTTTTAGCAATTGGCATTTCTACAGAACAAGCCTAGAGATGGAATCTAGTCTACAAAACTATATCCGTACATTTACATCTAGCGAGACAACAATCAACAAAATTAAATTAGTGTTTATCATTTATGATGTTCCCTGGCACAAAACATCTTCCATCAACTTCTTTCCACCACTGGCATTAAGTATGTCACAAAACTTCCGCAGACCATCAATTAGTTTTTCGTTGATGTTGCTGTGTATATCTTGACTAGCAATCTAAACCTTTCAGGATACCATCTAAAATGAGAGTGCAATACTGTGCCATTTCTCATTTTGAAAAAAAAAACAAATACCACTTTCCCTTTGTTTGTTCTATGTTTCATACAACAATTATAAAATACCAACATCCCTTGATCATAAGAGGCTAATGACGAGCTCCCATGCATCAAAACAAGTATCACCAATGACTAAAACTTCTTCAACAGCATTTGCACCCAACAATACCATTATCAAATTAAGATAAACTACTTGAATTCTCAACTAAGCACATAAGTAATGCTCATTTCAATCCTCATACCCACTTTTATAAAACACTAAAATCAATTCTACCATGAACATTGATTCCCATGCATAGAACAAGGTCCACTAACTTAAGCATGACGACAACATGCAGCTATCTCTCTACATGAGAAACCCATCTTATTGAGTCTTATAGCCTATGGCAAGTCACTCATAATTTTCATAGCTCAAGCTTAGCTGACTTGAAGAGGTAGAGTACTATTCAGACATGCATAAACCAATGAAGCATGCTTCTAGGAAATATGTTCCAAAGATCAACACACAGGCTAAAACCCAACACCAACACAATTGAACATAGGAGTAAAACCAATGGTGACCATAAAAGAGGGTATCTAGGAAACAAATGGAAATTCAGTAAGAGTGTAACTTGTCTGATTGAAAACATCTTCCATACATTAGCAAGGAGACAAAGTGTGACCTGCTTACAAGCTCTACAATAGGAAATGCTCCAATTCAAACCTTCACCCCGGAGATCCTGAATGAGATAGATGGCCCCACTAATCTCAAGCCTCACCCTCTATGAGCTTCCACATAGACGAGGAGTACTCCCTTCAAAAATGTCAAGCTTGGCTCATTTGTTGTGACTTTGATTCCCTTTTGTGGGCCTTCTGTTCGGTTTGCTATTGTCATGCCACACAAAAGACCTCCCCTTCCCCTCTTCCTATGAGATCCTACCAAAAAAAACTCGTTGTTGGTCTTGGACTCTATATCCCTCCTACCCTCACGAGCCCCAAGAAATCAAGAGAAACCCCCCTGATAAGGGTGGCCGCCTGTCAGGATCCACCCCCCCTTCCTTACTTCGAACAAAGAGGCGACCACCACCCAGCCCCCCATTCTTCCCCTTTGTCTCTGTACCTAAACACTTAAGGAAAACTCAACAATGAACAGACAACCATCCCAACAATGAAGATACATGTCTGAAATTACATTATTAATAGCAATACAACCTTCAAACCCTTTTTTTATTGGAAACATTATTAATTATCTGTTCATCACTAATATTCTTCAATCTCCCACATGCCTAAATGTCACTCATCAAAATGACTCGATCTTGATTTATCCCTTTCGCTTTATGTATATGTATATGTATATGTATATGTATATGTATATGTATATGTATATGTATATGTATATGTATATGTATATGTATATGTATATGTATATGTATATGTATATGTATATGTATATGTATATGTATATGTATATGTATATGTATATGTATATGTATATGTATATGTATATGTATATGTATATGTATATGTATATGTATATGTATATGTATATGTATATGTATATGTATATGTATATGTATATGTATATGTATATGTATATGTATATGTATATGTATATGTATATGTATATGTATATGTATATGTATATGTATATGTATATGTATATGTATACGTATACGTATTTGTATATGTATATGTATATGTATACGTATACGTATTTGTATATGTATATGTATATGTATACGTATACGTATATGTATATGTATATGTATATGTATATGTATATGTATATGTATATGTATATGTATATGTATATAATGTATATGTATATGTATATGTATATGTATATGTATATGTATATGTATATGTATATGTATATGTATATGTATATGTATATGTATATGTATATGTATATGTATATGTATATGTATATGTATATGTATATGTATATGTATATGTATATGTATATGTATATGTATATGTATATGTATATGTATATGTATATGTATATGTATATGTATATGTATATGTATATGTATATGTATATGTATATGTATATGTATATGTATATGTATATGTATATGTATATGTATATGTATATGTATATGTATATGTATATGTATATGTATACGTATATGTATACGTATAGGTATATGTATACGTATATGTATACGTATAGGTATATGTATATGTATATGTATATGTATATGTATATGTATATGTATATGTATATGTATATGTATATGTATATGTATATGTATATGTATATGTATATGTATATGTATATGTATATGTATATGTATATGTATATGTATATGTATATGTATACGTATATGTATATGTATATGTATACGTATATGTATATGTATATGTATACGTATATGTATATGTATATGTATACGTATATGTATATGTATATGTATACGTATATGTATATGTATATGTATACGTATATGTATATGTATACGTATATGTATATGTATACGTATATGTATATGTATATGTATATGTATATGTATATGTATACGTATACGTATACGTATATGTATATGTATATGTATATGTATACGTATA
>CM035407.1:192079832-192314832 GCA_020310875.1 Ceratopteris richardii
GTAATGGCTGAATTTCTTCTTCCACAAAAACAACATCAATGCTAACCAAAATGTGTTTAGTATGTGGATGATACACAACATCGCCTTTGCTTTCAGAACTGTACCCATAAAAATACATTTTGCTATGTTATCATCCAATTTTTTGTGTTGTTGTCATGGCACTAATGAATATGCCAAACAACCAAAGACACACAAATGAGAAACAAATGGATTGTGAACATGCCAAGCCTCATGTGGAGTGATAGACTATAGTGCTTTGGTGGGACATGTGTTAAGTACATATATCACACACATAACAGCCTCAAGCTAGTAACTATGTGGTAAAGCCTGACTTTTGACCATACACCTCGCCATCTCTATGACATACCTAATCTTTGTTTCAGCAATACCATTTTGTTGAGGTGTATACAAAAATGTACAATGATGTTTTATCCCACCCTCATCCAGAAATGCATTAAAAT
Source organism: Ceratopteris richardii (assembly GCA_020310875.1). NCBI lineage: Eukaryota > Viridiplantae > Streptophyta > Polypodiopsida > Polypodiales > Pteridaceae > Ceratopteris > Ceratopteris richardii. Next base: position 192,080,294 of record CM035407.1, read on the forward strand.
TAGAAAACATGTATTCCCCTCCTCGATTAGAACATAGCATTTCCATTTTACATGTTGATATATTTTCTGCCAGAATGAGAAGTTGTTTGAAGCACATAAACATTTCACACTTTGCTTTCAATGGATACACCCATGCATGCCTAAAAATCATCAATAAAAGTCACAAAGTAAAGGTAGTTGCCAAAAGAAGGTTTCTACATAAAACCATAGACACCATTATGAACAAACTGCAATTTCTGAGTAGCTCGAACTGAACCATCTTTTAGGGAGGAGGAACACTGGATTTTTCCCCAAGTACAGCCTTCGTAGACATGTCTACTAGGTGCCTCAAGTTTGGGCAGAGAGGAAACCATTTGAGATTTTTCCGGTGTAGCAAACTAGCAACATTTAGATGATCAATGCATGTGTGCCAAAGCTTTGCATTTGAGATAGCCTGAGAATCTTGAACTGCACATGTTGAATTATGGATAGATTTTAATAAATGTCAAAAGTTAGAAGCAATAATGACATTATCATTTGAGAGACCATGAACTATACAGTTGTCATCAATAAATTTGACAACTGAGCTGATCTTGGCTAATGTTGAAAGTAAATTTTTCTTAATCCTTGGAACAAAAAAAGCATCTAAAAATGTATAAGAACTACCATCAATAGTAGTCAAAATGATCTTACCAACTTCCATGATTGGATAAGAAGATTTTTTGGTACATGTGACAATATTCCTTGTAGGGGCACACTCAAGTGAATTGAAGAAACTACACTGCAAGGTAATATGTTTGGTTGACCCACTCTCAAAGAACCAAACATCTAAGTCATCTCTAGACATACACGGTTCATGAGAAGATGGATCATCACTGCAAACAGTGGTATATTCCCATTCTTCATTCTGCACAAGATTAGCAAACTCTATTTTGGGTGTAGAGGCCTTTGCAACAACTATTCCAACCTCTTTTTTGTTTGCCTCTTTTGCAACAAGTTTTGGATAACTCTTTATTACATGATCATTTCCTTTACAGTATTTGTAGAATAATTTCTACTTTCTTTATTTCTTCTCATCTTTATCTTCCTATTTTGATTGTGCAGAATTAGCAAATTTCTGCATACTAGCATGTGAGCTCCATTTACCATTGCACTTTCGGCGAGCTAAGAAAGCTTGATCTACAACACACATAATGGACATGTTCTGATTGGAATGGTCTTCCCACAAATAAACAGAGACTAACTCCTCAAATGTCAAGGCATTTTGATTGTCTTTCATCATCAACTGAAGAGTAAAAGCAAAACCTTGATATGAATCTAGAAGACCATTAGAACGGTTTGCACAAGTGAACTATCTAGCAAGACTTCATCTATAGAAATCAACTACTCCTTCAAATCTTTGATCTTTGTCAAAAACCTATCCATATAATCTCCTTCATTCATATGCTCACTCGCCAACTATTTTTAGAGATAAGCAACATGAGCCTCATTTATTGCCTAGTAAAATTGGTAAGTGTATCCCAAGCATCCTTTGCTATTTTGCAAGAGCGAATATGAGGCATAATGGCATGTTTGATTGACAAAGCTATCAATGCATGTGCATGAGCATCTTTGCCCTCCCAACAAAGTTACTTGCAGTAAGTGTACCACGAACTACAACACGAATAGTAATTTGAAGATCATCATCTTCAATGCTATCTACATCACCTTCAACAACTATATTTTTAGGCGTAATAGGTCTTTTTTCAACACCCTCCAGAGTATTCCACAATCATTTTGTGACCAATGCACAATGCATCATGTATGCTCATAATGGGTAATGGTACCATCCAGCTTGTCCTCAAGAGACAACATACAAAATACATTATTGCTTTCAATCATGGCCACTGACTAAAATACCCTAATGCAAAACAGAGGATTGTATCTTAAAAAGTTGAATAGAACTACCTTGTCAATCTCTGCTAAACTCACAGTAGACTTCGAGATGCTTGTATTGGCAAACTAAAACATGTATATATGTTTGGCATAAAAAGACAAAACTACCTCCACAAGCACTACGATAGTGTGTTCAGAGGCCGAAACAAGCTCAGATCCAAATTTCAAAACATAATAGAAAAGCTATTTTGAACTCCTAATCACCCTGAGTATGCTCACCAAATTTTGTGCGATTCTGAGATTGTGACATGAGGGGTGTCAATGATGCCATACATGAAGGGGCGACTTGCTCTCATACCAATTGTTGGATTTGGAGGTCTACAAAAGCATGCAAACAACACAAGGAAGAAGACAAAGTTTGGAGCACAACATGCAATACTGAATGTGTTATCAAGTGAATATACAAAGATAAGTGAACCATTGGTTTATAGGCATATATATAAGCCAGGGAAAAAAACCTCCTAAAGAGGGAAAAAATTGTATTGGCGGTCCTAAGTGTTTTCACACACATCAATAATGAAATATATTTACATCTAACTATCTTTTCTCCTCTTGCTATCTTCTTGAATCATTGATGTGGGTCTTCAACAAATGCTCCATGCTTAGTAAATCTAACCTGCAAACCCCTCTCAACAATTTGACCTACATTGATGAGGTTCTTGGTAATAGTAGGGACATAGAGTACTCTACTTAGTAAGTCCATATTACCATTTGGAGTTTTCACATTATTTATCTTCTCAACTTAATGCCTTGCTTCATCTCTTGATGGAACTTCATGCCTATTCTTTGGGTCTTGTAAATTTGAGAGTAGAGCCACATTTCTTGCACATCATTTAAGCATATTGAGTCTATATAAATCACATGTTCATCTACCTTACCTTCCTTCATAGTCGTGTTCATGAAAAGAATCAAATCTTGTTGAGCTTGATCATCTATATAGTTTTTTTAGTCTCTCATTCCTTTGTATCCACCTTGCAAGTTGTTTTTATATGAGTTGTTTTTTATACATAAGAATTGTTGAACCTTCCTCTTGAGTTTCCATGACCTTCTCTGTTGTATCCTCTCTCTAGTTGCTTCCTTGGGTTCTCAAAACATTTCTATCTAATGTGATTTTTTAGACCACATATAGCGCACGATGATAAGCTTTGAGCTCTCCCCTTGCCTTTTCTACCTCCTTTGGCTTTTCATCTTGAGCATATACCTCTACGTCCAAAGTTGGCTTAAGAGGTACTTCCTTCAGCATCAAACTTCTTACCTTTGCCTTTGTTATCCTTTATTTTATTCTTATTTATATAGAGAGTAGGGGATTGATTACCTTTTTGTTTGTCTCCTTTCTTCATGAACATTTCTTCATGTGTGAACAATTGGCCCATGAGTGTGTTGACATGAGGAACTGGCATGTCCATGTAAAGGTCCATAGTTGTGGTCAAGGCTTCCTATTTGTCATCAACTTTGATCCCACTGATTACTTTCCTTACTATTTGTTTTTCACCAATGACTTCCCCAATGCTTCCAAGTTGGTCTGCAATATCCTTCATCTTGGTGAAAAAATCATTCACACTTTGCTTGGGCATTCTCTTGAGTGTTGTAAACTCTATACATAGTTGATTGTTTTTGGCCTTGGTTCTTGATGAGAAGAACGCTCCAGAGCATTCCATGTATCTTGTGATGTTTTGAAATTCCTAATGTGAGGGATTAAAAAATCAGATATAAAGATGAAAATGTATCACCTTGCCAAAGCATCCTTTGAGCACCATGCATTCAACCTTTCCTGCTCCTGTTGTGTTGGTTGGCCCTTGCTTCTGAGTATTGTCATCATCTCATCCCCATATATGTAACCAAATCGGTTGCTTCCTTGTAGATAGGCCTCCATCCTAAGTGACCATGTTGAGTAATTACCTCGATCCAAGCTGTCAATAGATGAGGGTAATGCATCACCCGTGATGCTTAGACTCTAGCTTTGCTCTAATACAACTATGAATATGCAATGGGGTCGTGATGCTTAGACTCTAGATTTGCTCTAATACAACTATGAATATGCAATGGGGTATAGATAGAGATGAGTGGTATTGACAAAAACCTATTAAACACCAACCAAGATAGCTTCTAGAATATCTCATATACTTCCTTAACTTCCAAATCATGCATAAAGAACCACTAAGTCCTTTTGAACATCATTGCTAAATACTTGTATCAAAACATATGAATTTGTACTTCACAAGAATTGGAAAACCTTCTATTTTGGGAATTGAAGTTCACAGTACAATGCTCATAGCTCACAACCTAGTACAAATTGACTAGATAGCTTTTGTACACATTAAGTTAGAGTAGAAAACTACCTAAAGCAAGTTATTTCATGAATTTATCTTCACTATGCAAGGAGCAATAAGCATAGAAAGTAAGGGGGGTCACCCTGGCTTTTCACAAAGACGATGAAGTGCAGGCACAATAACATTCAAATCTTCATAAATCAAGATCTAATCATTTAAAGGTGTGGAAACTTCATATTTAAGCTCCAAAAAGTTCTTATCTAAGTGATCCAAGTGAAGCTTTGGAAATTGGATACTCACACAAAGAGAAATGAACCACACAATGTGAACGTGTATGTCAAGGTACCTTAGCAACACACAGAAAAGGAATACTCAAGATATATGAATCATAAGGTTTATTGATACTTCACATATGATAAAAGGAAGTTGTGGAGGACTACTCTCACTTCAGCTGAGTACAATGTATGATCAAAACCTCAGCTCAAAACTCTCAGATAAACTCTCTCTACCCCATGACTAGAAGAGGGTCCATTTATACATGATTTTGAATTTGAATCTTGATGAGTCATCTACTGAGAAGTGAACCTAAGCTTTAGGAGTGGTTTGAATTTGAATTCCAAGTTGATTCATGGACTTTTTCTCCCTATGTCCACGAGATTCCTCTCTACTTTTACCTTTTACATTTGACTAAGATAAGTTCAAGGATTCATCCTTTGAATTTTACAAAAATAGGTTCATGTGACTACATATATGTGAAGTAGATAATGAGATTACTCCAAGAGCTAAATCAAAGCTCTTCGGCTTTCTTATTGCACCAACATTAGCATGATTGAAATCCATTTGTTTCTCATCTATATTCTTTTTTGTTTGACATATGCATTAGTACCTAAAAAACACTTTAGAAAACTAGAAGATAAGGCAGTGAAATGTATTCTTTGTTGGGTACAATTTTGAAAGAAGAGGAAATGGTGTGTACCATGCATAAATTAAACACATTCTAGATAATGGTGATGTTTTTTTGTGGAAGATGAAATTCAGTCCTTACTTTCCTATACTAACAAGACTTCAATCAACTCAAAGGATGTGTATGAAACTTTTTTGTCCTTTTATATAGGTGGATAGTCAAATGTTGCTCCTAAGAGGCAACTTCTCAGCCTTTATAGGTTACAAATGATCATGAAAATCATTCTATTTTTTATGTAGATTTAGATGATGCACTTATTGATGAGAGAGCTATCATAGAGGAGACAAAAATTATGCCATGAAAAACTTAAGAGATGGAAAGTTAGATCGACCTTTACCATATCATATTTTTTGGGCTCTCATAATGCTTCTTTTGTCTCATATTGTTATGCAATGTCTTTCTGTAGTCTTTTGGATGATAATGAGCTTGTTGCTTTTGATGAAGCACAAAATTCAAAAAATTGGATGATTGTTATACAATTAGAATATGTTTCTACTATGAAGAGTGGTACTTGGTCTTTATGTGATTTGCACCCATGAAAAAAGTCCATCGATACTAAATGGGTATACAAGCTAAAGCATAAGACTGATTGAACAGTTGGTAATACGTTAGGCTTGTGGCCAAGGTTATGCACAAGATAAGGACATTGTATTATCAGACCTTTGCTCCCACATGCTGAATGACCATGGTTCATAGCATATGTGCACGTACAGCTCAACATGGTTGGAATGTACATCAATCAGACATTAAAAGTGCATTTTTGAATGGTGATTTACATGAAGAAATGTATGTATTTCATCCCTATGATTTTGTGCAAAAAGGGCATGAAATCAAAGTATGTAGGCTGAAAAATGCATTTTATGGATTGACGCAAGGACCACGTGCTTGCTATGAAAAGATACATGGCTACTTGCTAGCACATGGATTTGAGAACAATCCAATTTAGAGAATTTTATATGTTAAGCATGTAGATGATGCTCTTCTAATGATTGCTATATGTGTTGATGTTTTGTTGCTCACTGGTCCTAACTAGAAGCATACTAGTGAATTTGAGGTTGATTTGCATGCCTCTGTTTTCTTGGGCACTTACTTTATGCAAGTTGGTGGGTGAATAGCTTTGTGTCCACAACACTTTTGCATTGAAGATTTCAAAACTATTGCCACTCTCATGGAAAGAGGTTTATAGTTGATTGTTCATGATGTTGGAGATGGATGCATGTTTTTCTCTACCAATAGGTTGATGGATGCTTGATTTAATTATGCATAACCCATCTGAATATTAAATTTATTCTCTCTCAAATGAGCACATTTATACATTTCCCAAGTGTCAAACATTGGCAAACATTTAAGCTTGTTTTTCACCACTAGAGTTGAACCCAACTACTTGTACTGTTTTATCTCAAGGGGGTATCGTTACCTCCAAATTTATATGCTTCTTTTTACTAAAATTGGGTTGGTTGCTTTGACTTTTTGTATGTCCATTAGTTGTTTTTTCTTTGTGTCTTCATTAGCTATTTTTTCTTTATGTCTCCATTAGTTGTTTTTTCCTGGTGTCTCCATTGGTTGTACTTGTTGGCAAAGATGGTGTTGAAACCTATTACAAACCTCACATTGGGATGTCCTCATGCCCCTGCATCAACAAGTATCCATGTCTGTGTGCCTAGAGAATTTGCACCAAATACATAGTGCAAAAATGATGTGAACTCTCAAAATGAACCACATGTAGCTGGAGAAATAATATTGACCTTTAAACTCCTGGTTCACTATATTCTCCTAATCCAATGTCTTCATACCATCGAACATTCCATAACCTCTCAAATTTACTTCAGTTCATTGGTGTCAATAAAGCTGGACTCTTAGGTTATTGCCAATGATTATCTACACATTCGACTGCTACTACTAAGTATTGGATCCAACAATGCCAACTCTATCATACAAGGGTGTCACTTTAGAAATCATAATCATATCTTCACAAGAAAAGCTTCCAAATCTTGGAAATCATATGGAAGAAAAGGAGAGCATAATTCAGAAATTAAAAATCAGTGTCCAATAGTTGAGAGAGACTCCACTTGGATTGTGATATACAAAACGATCATTAGCATCCTTTGAATCCATTTAAATTAGTGGTGCATCATGCAAATGACAAGTTTTTGCGATGAGGTTTGTCTTGCATTTGTTTTTTTTTGGAGACTTTCATATTTATTTTCATATTATGTAGGTCATTCGTTGAAGATGTTAGTGCTTCATCAACAACAGAAGATCAATTCAAGTTATTTAATTCTTGTTTGACCAACAAGCATGTGGTTAGTATTTTGGAGTCGCCCATAGGAAACCTTATCAAGATGCAAGTGATTAAAGATTTTACAAGAAATTACAAGATATTATCACTCCTAGAGACATGCTGATGGCATGTGATGAAGCGGGCATTAATACTAGAGGATGCAATGCATTGTACAATCGTTTGAAGCATGCATTATAAAGAAAAGGTATTTTGCACAATATTTTTCCATGCTCTTACAACGTATCCCTTAAAAAGTTGACATCCAATGAGGATATAGTCAATATTCTTGGAAAGTACTTATACATATAGGATATTATGCCTATGTCCATTTATCATTTAGCTACATCCAAAAAAAGAGCTAGAAAGCTCACCTGGAAAGGGATTCCATTACATAAAGTACAACAACATATTCATTGATTTAGAGAGGCTTCAACATGCAATGGTTCGATTTCACAGATCTACCATACCCAGTATGTTCATTATTGTTACCCTAATATGCATTATATTTTCATGTTATAAAATTTTTTGGTAATTTATGTAGATTGTAATACCAAATTCAGGTTTATATTGAAGCTAGACGAATGCTAAATCATAAAAGGATGATGAATGGAGAGTTTGAGTTTGAGACTCATGAATGAATCTATTAAAAATGCCATATGTGATGAAAGTAATAACTCTAGCTCTAATTGTACATATAGTGTTCAATCCAAGAAAGATATATGGTGGTTAGGTGCTATTGAAGTACCTAAAGAATCCAATAATTTTCTTTCATGGATTTTTTTTAGGACCCCATGGATCACTAAGGTAATATCTGATGGGGGATGATTCTACCACTCCAATGCAACAATGGAAGATGGTTGCCCTCCACTAGGCCCACAAGTAGTGATATATTTTGACTATTCTGATCTTTTCTCTACATTTGTATAGACAATTACAATGAGACTTTGTAGACTTACAGAAGACTTTAGGAGATATGCAACAAGCTTTAAATCATGCCAGATGGATATTCTAGCTAGGAGAATCATCTGAGCAAAATAGGCTACCTGTTTGCAACACTCTCTACCTATGTTTAGAGATATACCTTCACAAAGTTGGAAATTTCTCACAACTCACTTAGTCAAAGAACTTGAAACTTTGGGAAACTTGAATGGGCTATATGAGAGACAAAATGAAGCTTTAAATAAATCAAAATGAGTACAGTGAAAGAGCAAACAATGCCCTAAAATTTGGTACAATCAGACTTGGAAAAGCCTGACTATATCTCTAGATAGAGAGGAGCAAAATCATGAGAAAATGAGCTACAAAAGCAAGGGGGTTGCTTGTTGGAGTTCATGACTTCACTAAAATAAGTAGTAAAACTTATGGAATGCATACAACGCAAGAAAAAAAGGTGGGATGTGATGGAGAGTGTTAATCCCCAAAAGAACAAGTTATCCTTGATGTTAAAGCATCTCTATATCAAGAACAACTCAAAACCTCAACCAATTTTGGAAGACCAATGCCAAATTATCAAACTTTGAACTAACTATGAAGAAATTGATTATTCTAAAAAGTCTATTGCACTTAATTCACTCATTCACTGATCAAATGTGTACATTTTTCAATGAAACTTTATACAAGGTGTCTACTAAAGTCTTCCACCTTCTCCAAGTTAAATCTCTCCAAAAGTTTCAGTAGATCATGAGATTTGCTCCAAACAATGTACCTATGTCTGAAATTATTCTTCTGTGTAGTCGACTTTGACACCTGCAACTTATAATGCAAGCTTCTCCCAAATTAGACCCCTTTTATTCAAATGCTTTTAGCCACAAGTAGCTTACCTTTCAGCTTAAACAATGAGTGCTTATTTGTTCAAAACTTTACACTGTAGAAGGAGATCTGATCAAAACATTGACCACTGGGATTGTGCCTGTTCCTGTCTTCACTTCTTCACATTTACACATGTAAATGTTCCTACTTAAAATTCTCTCATCCTAATTATAATTAAACTCTCAAAACTTGTATAGAGGTCACTCTACTATAGAATTAGACTTGTACAAAAGCATTCATCAAGAAGATAACCACATAAGGAGCACTAAGCAAAAGATTGAGGTGCAACTTTCTTCTATTTAGAAAAAAATTACATCTGATTGATACATCAAGTTCTTCTTACTTTCTAAGTCTCTAATGACTTCTAAAACTTGTCACTCATCATCCCTCATACTCTTAGTACATCTATATCAAGTATATATAGATGTTTACATCACGACTCATCATTGATGCAAAGTTTTTATTAACTAATTACAAGATTAGTATACATATATATACAAGTCTTCATCTTCTGACCATGCACTATACTTCAAGCCTCATAGATTGATCTTTGATTCATTCTTTGACTTCAGATCTTTGTTCAAATCATAAATTGGTGATTTTCCAAACTCCCCATCAATCATCAATTGTGATTTTCTCCATCTTCTTTATTCCTGCCATGTCTTTGAACCTCTATAACTTAGGTCCATCCAAGATTTTGGTTAACATGTCTGCAATCTTATCTTTTGTTGAAGTATGTATGACTTCAATTTCTTTATCCATCAAGTTCTCTCTTAAGAAATGATATTGGAACTCAATATGTTTAGTCTTGGCATGAAAAACAGGGTTAGCGGCTAGATACAATGAGCTCATATTATCTCCATGAATAGTGGGTGTACTCTGAATAATGTCAAAACTCTTCATGAGAGTCTTTAACCATATAACCTCCTTTGCAGATTCAACCATACCTTTATACTCTCCTTCTGTGGATGACAAAGCAACTGTATGTTGCTTCTTAGAACACCAAGATATGAATTTATCTCCCACATAACATAGATATCCATATGTTGATCTCGTATCATCAGGATTACCTGCCAAATCTGTGTCACTATATATCTTGATGTTTGTATCTGATGTGAATCCATAATACAAACCTTCTTTGAGTGTACCCTTAATGTATCTTAACACTCTTTGTCCTGCAATCCAATGTTCTTTCCTAGGAAAATGCATGAATTGAGACAAACACTCCAACTGCATATGAAGAATCAGGCCTAGTTAATGTAGCATAGATTAAACTACCAAACAGACTTTGATATAACTTCATGTCCTTGAATTCTTCTCCTCCATATCTGCTCAATTTATGATTTGCCTCCATTGGAGTAGGTGCTACCTTGCAGTGTTCCATTTTAAACTTGATTAGCAAGTTCTTCAAATACCTTTCTTAAGTCACATATACTCCATGTTGAGTATATGAAATCTCCATGTCCAAAACATATGACAAGTCTTCCGAGTCACTAATCTTGAACTCTTTCTCCATTTGCTTCTTAAGACTTTGTATGCCCTTCTCATCTGTACCTATAAGAATTATGTCATCAACATTTATACTTGGTTAATAGGCTACCAATGCCAAGGTTTGATCCAGAATGTGATGAACCAAAAACTTCAAGAAGTGGAGAACTCGAAAGATCATCAAGGCACAAATGACAACTTACAAGGTATAGCTATGATACTTCATTTTTTACCACTAAAGATTATGCTTATATGGTGAAAGCCGAGGAAGACCCTTCTACATATGAAGAGGCAAAAGGTAAGGAAAATTGAGAGAAAGCATTGCATTGATGGAGAATGAGACATGGGATTTGGTTCCTAAAACATATAGTCAGAAGATCATTGGATGCAAATGTGTCTATAAGACAAAGAGGTATGCAGATGAAAGTGTGTCTAGATATAAATCTAGACTTGTTTTGAAAGGATGGTATAGATTATGATGAGACTTATAGTCTTATGGCAAAGATGACAACTATAAGGACTCTCATAACTATTGTTGCATGTAAAGGTTGGAAGACATGTCAATTAGATGTGAAGAATGCTTTTCTAAATGGTTACATTTCAGATGATGTTTTCATGGAGAAACCAGAAGGTTTCAAGGATAAAAGGTATCCAGAGTATGTGTGTAAGCTCAAGAGAGCTTTGTATAGTTTGAAGCAGGCCCCAAGGGCATGGAATTATAGACTTGTGAAGTTCTTGAAGGAACTTGGTTTCCAAGTGTCTAAAGCATATAGTAGCTTGCTTGTTAAAGCAAGTGATGATGGGTTCATTTACATGGATTTTCGTGTCCTTTGTTCTTGGCACCAATGACCAAGTATCACTTTCTTCAAGTGCCTTGAATTCCTTCTCCATGTCTTCAATCCATTCCTTATGCTTATTTTCTTCTTCAAAAAAGTTGGGTTCTTCACAAGCTATAACTTGACTCATGTAAGCATAGTGTCTTGCAATGGATGAATCATAAGTTAACCTTTGAACAGGTTATTTAACCCTATTGGATGAAATTACCTCACCATTAGGTAGTAGGAATATCCTTCTCCTTTGTTTAGATGCTTTAAATCTTGGAGTTTCTAGTTTTTCCATATCTTCGTCACTTGTCGATTTCATGTCTACCCATCAACGGTCTTCGTCATTTGGCTTTTCCTTTCCTTTGCTACTTCCTTCACTTGAATGAGCTTCATTCCTTGTCCTTCCATGCCAAGTTGATTTAGTACTCTCCTTTGATGGTGTGCTTGAAGTGGTTGGACAACTCATCTCTATGCTTTGTTGTTGCTCTTTGAACTTCTTCTCGGCTTCATATGCATCATCAACCTGTAACACATCTTTGCTACCATACCAAGGTAGGAACTCATCAAATATTACATCTCTAGACACCTTAAGCTCTTTGATGCAAGGATTATAGCATCTAAAACCCTTTTTCTCTCAAGAATATCCAAGAAATATACACTTATCTGCCTTCGAGTCTAACTTGTGTCTCAATTCTTGAGGTATGTGAACATAACACACACAACCAAATACTTTGAGATGTGAAAGTTTGGTTTTCTTACCATACCAAGCTTCATAAGGTGTAACTCCATGTACTATTGAGGTTGGACACTATTCATAATGTATATGGTTGTATTTGTTGCATCAGGCCAATAAGAGTTAGGAACATTCATTTCATTTAACAAAGCTCTAGGCACTTCTGCTATGTATCTATTCTTCCTCTCTATCACCCCATTTTTTTTAGGTGTATACGTGCAAGTGGATTGCATTTTGATGTTATGGTCATGTAGAAAATCTGAAAATTCATTTGAAAAATACTCTCCTCCTCCATCTGATTTGAGAGACTTTATATAGTTCCCTATTTCCTTCTCCACTAGGTCTTTGAACCTCTTGAAGTGGGATACTTATCTTTGTACATTCTAGTGGTAATACATTCAATATTGTGTGTTGTGCTCCAAGCTTCTTCTTCTTCCTTGTGCTGTTTGCGTGCTTCCATAGACGTCTAACCCCAACATTTTGTAGCCACACATGGCTGAAAATTGACATGATATTTGTTCTGATTTTGATGTACATTTTGATTATGTATTACATGACGAATACTTGATAGACAAGTATTCGTCATGTAATACATAATCAAAATGTACATCAAAATCAGAACAAATATCATGTCAATTTTCAGCCATGTGTGGCTACGAATTTTGCAATTCTTTAGCTGTGTTTAGACAGACATTTTCAACCATGATGGTAAGTATACAATGTGAATTGGATTGGCTTTTTGAGGAATGAGATAGCGAAAGGGCCAAGGTGGAGAGATTAGAAAAAAATCAAACTAAACTAGAGGAAGTTTTAGAGGAATGGAAGGAGCAACTAACATGTATGGGAAACAAAAACCGAGTCAAAAAGAGAAAAAAAAAACTTGAAAAAGAAATAAAATTGACAAACTTGAGAGTGGTAAGATTTTTAGAAAGGATAAAGAAATAGAAAGAGAGGTTTTGGAGATAAGTTTCGATTTAGTGATAGCAGATTGCTATTGGTGTACGATCAAAGATGAGTTCCCACGAGACAAGGATGACTTGATAAGAAGGTTTGAGGAAGGAGAGAGAAATCATTAGATTGCAAATAGTAATTTGTAGACTTAGTGATGCAGGAAGTAGGATGAACGAGGACTTCCAATTGAAATTAGAGAAGTCTATATGTGCCCAGGAAAAGAGTGATAAGAAAATGAGAGAACTTGGAAGAGAGAATGTGAGGCTAAGAGGAGAGGTCGATTGATGGATGAGTCAAAGAGAAGATGAAAGGAAGAGAGATAAAAGGAGGACCAAAGAGTATGTAGAATTGAAGAGGAGTTGCAGACGATGCTCGATAAGCTGAGTGCATTCGGAGGAGAGATAGAAAAGATGAACGCTTTGAGGGGGACTGTAGAAGCCGTAGTGGGTCATTCAAATAAGAGTTTTCAAGGAGTGTATAAGAGAGTTGGAGGAGTGGAATCAAAGGCACATAAGTTAGAAAGAAAGATTGAGAATTTAGGGAGAAGAATATCAGAAGAGATAAACCTTTTGGTAATGAAGGTTGATAAAAATGAGCAAGAGAACAAAAATGGAATCGAGGAGTCGGAAGGGAAACACATGAAAATGCAAGATAGGATTGAGAAGCTATATAACGTATTTGGGAGAATAGAGAATGGTCTCCAAGAAAATAAAAAGAGGAAGCATGGGTTGGATCTAGAAAATGTGAAATTATAGAAACAGATGAAGTATTTAGATTGTGAAATGTCACAAAATTAAAATGGTATTGATCTAAATAGAAGAGGATTAAGGGAACTAGCTATGGAGGTTAATGGATTAAGGAACATAGTAACTGATATTGCCCAAGACCTTGTAGATCTTCTTTCTTGGGTAGAGGATCATATATCAATGATTTCCACTCAGATTGAATCTTCACGAAGAAGAGTTTGGAGATAAAATTGAAATTGATTGAGGAGGTGTTGAAGAGATGGTTTGGGTAGTGGTGATGATCATGAGAGAAAAGAGAAGTGAAAAAAAAAGGAAGAAGAAACAAGGAGATGAGCATAGAGATTGGGAATTAGGTCTTGTCAAAAAAAGAGAAAAAAAAAGAAGGAAAAAATGTGATAAATATTGTACATATGTTGTTTGATTTCTTGTCTATCTACATGTGTTTTTGAGTTTATATACATAGTTAAAAGAAAAAAAAAGAGAGAGAAAGGGAAAAAAGGAGAGGATTAGGTGGATAAAAAAGGGATGAACAAAGGTTAGAACAACAGGTGGGTCAAAAATAGAACAGAAGTGATGAGTGCAAAAGGAGTGGAAAGGAATAAATTTGGAAGTTGAATAGTAACCTCAAGTAGGGGATGATCGAAGAAAGATTTGATGAGGTGATGGAGTTAGATGGAGAAAGAGAGAAATAAGTAGAACAAGAAGCAAGACAAGGGTTGCAATGAGCATTTAGGATTTGAGTGAAGTGCTGATAAGGAAGTGGATAGGATACTTCCAAGTATAGAGAAAAATGAGGGGAGTTGAAGCAAGTGAGAGAGTTCGAGAATATGTCGTTGTTGAACTTCCAAAAACTACTAGTTGCTCAAAAGAGGTTGTCAAGGTTGAGTTGGAGCAGTTGCTGGTTTTGAATTGCTTCCTAAGTACTGATGGTGTCCCAAGTGATGTCCTCTAGCTCTTCCAAAGATGATGTTCATAGTAGTCATGCCAAGTACTCATAAACCATAGTGAATCATGGGTAAGTGTGTTAATGCTTGGGTTGAAGAAAATATGTGCCTTGTGCACGGCCTTAAAAAAGCTGATGTGTGACACATGGCCATGTGATATTTAGGGGCCTTAGGATTGATGTATGACACATGGCCATGTGATATTTGGGGGCCTTAGGATTGACCTCTAACCCTAATCGTCTTAACATATTTCGCCTAATGCGCTCTTTGGCCTCTGTCTGTGCTTCTTCTTTAACCCTTAACTCTTCTTCTTTGCACTTCTTAGCAGTGTTGAGTCTCATTAGCATATCCTCTGTAAGAGGTTCTTGATATAACTTGACTCTACATCCACTTATATAGCTTGGCAAGATGTCACCTTCTAGGGTGGCCAATTGAACCGCACCACTAGTGGAAATTCTATTAATGATCATGGGTCCATATTGTCTTTTCTCTAGTTTATGGGCATGCTACTTTAGTGTATAGACCAACACTAGGTCTCCCTCTTTCAATCCTTTATCCTTGATATGTGCATCAAAGTAAAGTCATTTCTTTGCAGCGTAAATGCCTGCTGCCGCACATAGCCTCGTCTCACCTAAGCATTCTAGATCAAAGATCCTGAAGGACAACTCATGTCCATTCCACTCGTACTCTTGTGCTAATTTTAATGTTGGGATTAGGAAGTCCAATGGTAGCACAACATTCTGTTCAAAGACTATTTGAAATGGGGTGGCATAGAGTACCGTTTTGTAGGCAACTTGATAAGCCCAAACAACATGATGAAGTTGTTTGTCCCAATCAGAGTGTTTATTGTTTACGAGTTTCATCAACACATTACATAGGATCTTATTTGTGCTCTCAGCTTTTCCGTTAGCTTGTGGATGATAGGGGGCATACTTCTTGTGTATAACCATGAATTCTTGGAGAAGATTCTCAATGACTTCGTTCAAGAAGTGCGTACCTCTATCACTTACTAACTCTATTGGTAACCCATATCTGGTGAACACATTCTCAAATAAGAACTTAGCCGTTGTTTGAGCATCGTTCTTTGTCGTGGATTTTACTTCCACCCACTTTGTAAGGTATTCGATGGCTACAATAATGTACTCGGCATGGGAGTTTCTAGCTAGGTGGTTAATAGGACCTACAAAGTCTATACCCCACTTTGAGAATGCGTGTCCTCCCATCATTGGTCTCAAAGGCATCTCATCTTTTTTTATCGGATATTGTGCACATTGGCATGTATCACATTTCTTCACATAGGTATGTGCATCCATATGAAGAGTGGGCCACCAAAGTCCTTAGAATAGAATGGTCTTAATTACTTGGTCAGGACCAAAGTGTCCACCTGCAACACCACTGTGTGCAGTTTCTAAGACTTTCAAATAGTCCGATTCAGGAATGCACAATCTTAGGTAACCATCTTTGCCTCTTCGATATAAGTTGCCTCCAACTAAGGCATAGTCTTGAGCTTCTTGCTCCATGCTTTGTTTTCTTGCTAGGCTAGCCTCACTGGGTAATGTTCCTGATCTCATAAATTCTACCAATGGAGCACTCCAATCTGGAATTAATGATACATGATAAAGGGTAGCATGCTCCACTGGGAGTTTTTCCTGGCACACTGGACAATTCTTAATCCACTCATGTATTTCTTTGTCCGCACTAGGCCAATATACTCCTAAGTGTTCTAGATTTTACAATGTCCATTGTTTAGAATAGTGATTTCCGAGCAATCCTTCATGGGCTTGTTGAAACCAACTACTATGCTCATCATCCTCAACACAACAAGCTAGGACACCCTTTGTATCTTGTTTGTACATGATTCCTACCAATATTTGATACTTTTGCAATTTTACAACTTCTTCTTGGGATGTTTTCACATTCTTATTTGCGGGACCGAAGGTTGGGATAGGTACCAACTTATTTGCCCATTTAGGAACAACTTTTAAATTTAGGAACAACTCTGAGGTGGTTCCTATCTTTCCTAACAACAACTTCAAAATCGTATTCCATTAATAAGAGAAACCATCTTACTAAGCGTCCTGTATTGCAAGGGTTATTGACCAAATATAATAAGGCTTGGTGATCAGTGAAAAAATTGAACTTTTTGGCCAATAGATAGTGTTGAAACTTCTTCATGGCATATACCATGCCTAACCTTCTCTTTTGGTAGTTTTATAGTTTTGTTCTGCTACATTTAGTTGTCTACTCATATATGCTATATGAAAATCTAGATTTCTTTCACTTGTAGGTTGTGATAGCACACATCCTATTGCATGATTGGATGCATCTACATGGACATGGAATGGTTTATTCCAATCAGGAGTAGTCAATATGGGTGCTGTGCACAAACGTCTCTTCAACTCGTTGAAGGAATTTTTGCATTTGCCGTTCCACTCAAAATGTGTCAGCAAGGCATAAAGAGGCTTAGCTATGATTGCATACATGTGAATAAACCTACGGTAGTATCCACAATGGCCCATAAAGGCTTGTACCTCTTTAACATTGCTCGGCTGTGGCAACTCAGCTATGGCTCTTACTTTGTCCTCATCGATTGATATTCCGTTCTTAGAAACAATATGACCTAAGATCTTACCTTGACGTACCATGAACACACACTTTCTGGGTTTAGACACACTCGATATTCTCTACACTTGTTGAAGATCTGTCTAAGCTCAGGGATGTGGTATCTTCTTTCTTGGGAATGAGCACATAAATCATCCACATATGCTTCTAAGCTCTTTTGCAAGAACTCTTTGAAGACATGCCACATGAGCCTTTGGAATGTTGTAGGTGCATTGGTGAGCCCAAATGGCATCACCCAAAATGCATAAATTCCCCATTCTGTGGCAAAAGTCGTTTTGTGTTGATCTTCTGGGGCTATGGCTACTTGATTGTAACATAAACATCCATCAACGAAGCTATAAACTTCCTTGCTTGCAACACGCTCCAATAAATGTTTGGTGATTGGAAGTAGATAACTATCTCTGATCATAGTGCCATTAACTTTTTTAAGGTTAATACACACTCGCAACTTTCCATTCTTCTTGGGCACCACTACAATGGGGGACACCCATTGAGTTTGCTCAATCTCATAGATAAATCCGGCTTCAATCAATCTGTCAATTTCTTCTTTTATTTTAGCCGCATAATTTTCATTGTATGTGTAGGGCTTCTGTTTGGTGGATTTGGCATTAGCTGTCATGGGGATCGTATGAGAACATATTTTTGGATCTACTCCCTTTAAGTCTCTATAGTGCCATGCAAACACATCCCTATATTCCCTTAGTAAAGCTACAAGCTCTACTTCTTCTTATGCACTTAGGTCATCTCCTATGTACGTAAATCGCTCTTCATTCTCTTCAATGGTTACCACAATTTTTTTGGTCTTTTCTTTGTTATCGTATGCTTCTCCTGTGGTGGCCTCTATCTTAGGCATTCGTACCAAAATTTTTTGATCTTCAACTTCATATTTCTTGAAATTTTCTGGTACCTCAAACAATGATTCCTCCTCTTCTTGTTTCCTTAGTTTTCTTTTCTTCTTCTTTTGACCTCCTTCACTTCCTTCCTTGGAACTTATAGTTTTGATGCTTGTGAGAGGTTCTTCTTCTTTTTAGTTAAACACTCCTACATCTTCTAAATAGTGCTTTTTTGACTTAAAGCAACTATCCATCACTATGGACTCTAGATCATCATCATCCTCTTCCTCTTCTATGACATCACTAAGGTCACATTCTTCTAGCAATGGTTGACACATGAACACTGAGATATCATAACCCTCCTCATCACAATGAGGTGTCCACTATTCTTCATTGAGAGCAATGTCCATGGTGGCTAAGATTTTTGCCCAACCATGAGGCTGAAATTCCTCATCTGGAAAGATCATAGGTGTGTAGGTTGGGTCTCTAACTGGTCTACCTCCTGGCGAAGTTCCTTCTTCTCTCACCTTTAAGTGTTTGTCCTCTTCCTCTGTGACTTTGTGTCATGGACACAAAGGAAACCATCCTATATCTCAGACTCCATGTGACTTTACATATCTCATGATTGGCTTAGATTTTGGAGAAATTAATGCTTCCATTGCATCCGGAATGTGTCAAAACCCTAACATCGACTGTTTATTTGCTGAATTCTGACACCCAAAGGTCCTGATTCAAGTCGATGACATCATGATGACATCATCAAGTCGCAACCGCCCTTGGGAACCGCCCTTGAAAACCTATATAAGGAGGGGTTGGCCACATTCATAATCAATCTTTCCAATACCAGTCTTGGGAGCTCAAGGAGTCATGACCGCCAAGTAAGTACTCTCCAAGTTCCAGTTCTAGTTCCTGTCTTGTTTCTTGTTCTAGTCCTGTCTAGTCTAGTTCTTGGACATCTTGTCTTGTCCTCTTGTAATCTCGTAGTACGGGATCTTGTCAAGTTCTTTCTTGTATTCAGTTCATCTCCGAGAAGGGAGTTCTTGTAATCCAGACATCCTGTCTCATACTTACGATCCCGGGTTGTGGGATCTCCTGTATCATCTCTAGTCCAGTTTTCCATACCTATTGGTCCCGGGTTGTGGGATGTCTTGTATCGAATCCGGCTTCTTCTATTATTTTCCCTACGTGGTTGTTTGTGTAATCCTAAGTGTATTTTTGAAATCTTGTCTAGTGAAGTCAGAGAGCACAATCTAGTGCTCCCCTGACACTTTGCACATCCACAAGTGAGTATCTTTGTGCATCCAAGATGGATCAGAAGAACTTTTAGAATGCACAGAGATTGAATTTTCTAGAGCCTTGTGGATAGGATTCCATTGTAGGGGTGGTACTTCTCTGAAGGTATAATCCTTTAGATTGATCTTCGTGGTGACCCCTAAGTGTTGCAAGTACAACGAGTTGGTTCTCCAATCTTGTACTATTTGCATTTGCCATAGGAAGGGTCTTCCTAGGATCATTTCATAGACATTATTTTTGCCAAAGTCACATATAGCATAGGTGTGCTCAAACTCTACACCAGAAGTGGTTAGAGTTATCCCTCCTAGCAATCCTAGAGGTCTTTCAATATGGCCATCAGCCATTTGAAGCTCTTGTCTCACTTGGGGCATGGGATTAGGATTCGTGTACATGACATTGGAGTATTCTGACTCCTAATTCGGTTCCATAGGTGGTGTCTCGTATTGATATGGATAAGTCTCAATATGCTCAGGTGACTCTATGTAATAAGCTTGTGGACTATCTTCATAGAAGTAGTCAAAATTTTGAGCATGAGGGTCATTTTTTGAGACCAGAGGGGTCACTGGCACCAATGCTCTATTAGGGTTCTTTGCCACTACATGCTTAACTCGAATCACATTGGTAGGAGCTGGTGGCTGGTTTTGTAGGACTAGTTGTGGCCTATATGGTGCTTGATATTGTTGTTGTGGTCTATAATATGGCGGTTGGTATTGGTTCTAATACCTGTCTTGTTGGTAAGGTTGCTAGTAAGTTTGTCTAACAACCTGCCTATTGTAAGGACAATCTTGAGCTGTATGGTTCATGTATTTTCTCTCAATAGTGCAATATGGAGCATTTTGCTCTCTCATGTTCACATTTTGCATTGGGCATATGTTAGCCATGTGGTCCCCTCCGCAAGTGTAACACCGGTTCAATGAGGTGACTCTTGGTGTTTTTCTATTTTTGACTCTTAGCTTCTTGGCAACTTGCTCAGCTAGCTCATCTATCTCAGTGGAGGTTCCGGAGGTATGAGTAATAGAACTATCAAAATCCTTATAGACTTTGGACAATCCTAACTCCTCACCCAACTTATCTTCTATGTCAATGTACATCCGCACACACTCTTGTATCGATCTAGGCTCTTTCAAGTACACATATGATCTCAACTTTGTGCTTAGTAAGCCATCTAAAAAGAAAGCCACTTGTTTGGCTAGTGTGGGTAACTCTGGAACAGGGCATCTTTCTATGTACTATCTAAACCTTCTTCCTACAAGTCGCACTGTTTTTTGGGGTTTCTGCTTCAAGCTGTGGATCAAGGATGATGTGTTATGCCTTATACCACTCCTCGAAAATTCTACAATGAATTCATCTAACAGTTGACCTGTATCTTGATAGTTACGACTATTCAGGGGTTGAAACCAAGCTAAGGCAGTACCCTTAAGAGTCAAACCAAATGCCTCGAACTGGGTGAACAAGTCCTCAACTTGTTCAGCTCTTAACACTTGTTTAAACTCGGCCACATGATCATAAGGATCTCGTGTCCCGTCAAAATAGTTCTTCATTGCCTTGACCACTTGAGAGGGTCTAAGGGTCCTTGGGTACTCTCAGGGTCTGGGCAATGGAAAATTGTTTCATCTCTTTGATGCCTATGTGCTTGACGTCTCTCTCTTTCATGTCTTTCACCTTCAAATCTTGATCTGTCTCTACCCACATTATGTGCAAAGCTTACCTCAGGTCTCTCTTTGGATCTTTCCCTCTGGTTTTCATGAGCCTAGGATGATCCTACACCTTGGAGGCCATGGGAGACATTAGATCTTGGTGGAGGGAAAATCAATTAAGCTTTCCAAGTGTATGCATGCTTGCCTTGCTCTGTTACTAAGAACATTTTCTCTGATATGTTATCCAAGTAGACAGCTTTGCTTGGTATCTTAGGATCCTTGAACTCGTAGATGGTGACTATGCCCAATTGGCTAGGTTGATCTGGCTTGAATCTCCAAAAGGTTTCCTTCGTTTCTCTGTTTAAGAATAGTTCTATGCTTTTGTTGTCTTGGGGAACCCACTGTGGCGTGATCACTCTGGTCAAGATAGATTTGCCTCGAGGAGTCTTGGGTTCTCATCCTAGGTCTCCTTGCTCTAGGTCTCCTATCTTATTCTCAGGAATGATGTTTCCAAACTCATCTATCCTATCTGGTAGGTTGGTGACCACATACATGGTTCCTTCCTTATCAATGTATGAACCCTCTTTGAGCTTGACCACTGAGTGTTCAAGTCCAAAGGGTTGATCTGGATTTTTGAGTTGGACCACAGATCACCTCAGGCCATCCTCATAGATGTGTGCACCTAATCGGTTGGTCCAAATATATTCCAATTGTGTCTTATATGGACCTTCTCGTGTTTGTAGATAGGTAGTGCCTGAGCAACTTGCAGGTTGCCCCATGCTAAAGACATTTCTGAATCACTTGTGTCTGAACGTAGTACGTAAGGATAACCACTTAGTTGTTGTGCCCAAGACTTAGCTGTATGGTTGACAACTAACCGCATAAGATCTACTGCTTTGTCTATCATTGCCTAAGTGTCTACCAGATCTCAGGTTCATAAGCTTTGTCTTCTAGTCCCAAAATTCCCCTTTGTATTGCTCAATATCCTTTGGAGCTCCCTTGGCTTCCCAAGCCCACTTGAAGGCCAACTTCAAATTACTCTATCTGAAAATCAATGCATTATTCTTACAAAACCCCTTAGACGTGTGGGATTCGAAACGAGCTTTCCAACGAGCTATAGAGCTCAAAAAATGGACTTTTGATGAAAAAGTTATGCCAAAACAAGCTCCTGGGAGTCAAAATAGGCAAACAGGAAGTTATGAAAAAAATCACGATTTTGATTGAAAATTGCGATCCTGAACACCCTTGAAAACCAAAATTTTCACTGAGAATTGCGATCCTGAGCAATCCCCAAAAAATGCGATTTTGGCTGAAAATCATGAAAAATGCGATACTAAGTGAGAATCGTGAAAAACGTGATTTTGATTGAAAAATCGTGAAAAGTGCGATTTTGAGTGAGAATCGTGAAAAATGCAATTTTGAGTGAGAATCGTGAAAAAAACAATTTTGAGTGAGAATCGTAAAAAACACAATTTTGAGTGAGAATCGAGAAAAATGAAATTTTGAGTGAGAATCATGAAAAAACGCGATTCTGACAGAAAATCGTGTTTTTATGAAAATCGCGATTTCGAGAATGACCAAAAAATCACGATTTTGATTGAAAATCGCGTTTTTACCTCAAAATCACAATTTTGTCAAAAAATCATGTTTTTACTTGAACATTGCGATTTTGTCTGAAAATCGTGTTTTCTCAAAATCATGTTTTTGCCTGGAAGTCGCGATTTTGTTTGAAAATTGTGTTTTCTCAAATTGGTGTTTTGAACTAAAAATCGCGATTTGGACTAAAAATCGCGATTTGGACTAAAAATCGTATTTTTTGAGAATCACCAAAAAATCACGCTTCTTGGAATGACCAAAGAATCGTGTTTTTGTAAAACTTAGAGAATCGTGATTTTGAGCACAACCAAAGAATCATGATTCTGAGAATGACCTCAAAATCATGTTCTTTTCGGAAAGCTTTTAGGCGGGAAATAGAAAATCGTGATTTTCATAAATTCGAATTTTTCATAGAATCACGATTTTCATTACAAAATCACGATTTTTTGAGATTTTTGGTGGGAACTTTGAATTTCAATGCCAAGGCCTGGGGGTCGAGCTTAGGGTCATGGAAATCACAGAAACTTGCACACACAAGCACTTTGTCTCTGTCTCTTTCCTTCTTGCACACCTACGACTGAAAAATGAGGTGAAAATGTGAAAAATCGAGTGAAAAACGAAAAAATTCCAGTGAAGATGAAGATGAAAGAAGATGGAGAGGGTGATGATGAAGATGAAGAAGAAAAATCAGAAAAATAATAGAAAATAACTATTCTTTACCTTTCAACATCACAAATCTACGATCTTACAATCACAACGCTCCTCCTCGAAGCTCTCTCCCCGACAACGGTGCCAAAATTTGGTGTAGCTCAAGCGTAAGCACCATCTCCTTTACTTGTCAATCCACGGAGCCGTCAGGATTGGTATGAAGACCATGACAAGTGAAGGCACAAGTGCGTAAGTGAAAGCACACAAACATGCACACATATACACACACATGCTAGCTCTTTTTATGGTTTTTTGAGTAATTTTGGCCTTGTTCAGACCTAGTGTCTGGCCTAGTTAAAAAATAGGTTCCAGGGCTTATTTGAGGGCTCAAAGGAAGTCAAAAAATTATGAAAATTGGTAGGATGATACTTCTAATACTCCTCAAGCTTAAGGACTCCTCGGCTTGAACAAAATGGAGCTACAAAAATGTGAAATGGTATTTACAATGGCTTTTAGTGATGAAAATCATTATTTTTATAGGGATTCCTTCTGAAAATTTGACATGTACTTCTTGGAGCTCCCTACTTGCTCCTCCTTCTTGTATGTCCACTTCTTTGATGTGTTCATGTACCTCATGCTTAACCTTGAGTGTCAACACACATGCATTGATAGCTTTGTCTGTCAAACGTGCCATTATTCCTCACATTCGCTCTTGTAGAATAGCTAGGGATGCTTGGGATACACTTACCACTTTGTACCAGGCTAGGAATGAGGCTCGTGTTGCTTACCTCTGAAAACAATTGGAGAGTGAGCACATGAATGAAGGTGATTCTATGGATAGTTTTCTGGCAAAGATCAAGGATTTGAAAGAATAGTTGCTTTTTGCTGATGAACTTATACCAGATAGCTCACTTGTGCAGACTGTTCTGAATGGTCTTCTTGACTCATATCAGAGTTTTGCTTCTACTCTTCGTTTGATGATGAAAGGCAATCCAAATGCCTTTTCATTTGAGGAGTTCGTCTCTGTTTTATTGCAGGAAGACCAGTCTAGGTAGAACAGGTCTATTATGCTAGTTGCAGATCAAGCTTTCTTGGCCAGTTAGAAGGGCAAAGGTAAATGCAGCTTTTCTACTAGTAAGCAGAAATCTGCAAATGCTGCACATTTGAAGAAGGAAGACAAAGATGAGAAGAAATCAGAAAAGCAAAAAATGTTTTGCAAATACTGTAAAGCAAATGATCATGTCATCAAGAGCTGTCCAAAACTAGCTCCTAAAGAGGCAAAGAAGAAAGAGGCCAGAATGGTTGTTGCAAAGGACTCCACACTGAAAATAGAGTTTGCTAATCTTATGCAGGAAGAAGAATGGGTGTTTACTACTGTTTGCAGTTTTGACCCATCTTCTCATGAGCAGTGCATGTTTGTAGTAGACTCAGATGTTTGGTACTTTGATATTGGGGGACCAAACATATTACCTCGTAGCGTTGTTTCTTCTCTTCACTCGAGCCTGCCCCTACAAGGAATACTGTAACATGTGCCAACAACTCCTCCTATCCTGTTATGGGAGTTGGTAAGATCATTTTGACTACTGCTGATGGTAGTTCTTTCACTTTTTCAGATGCTTTGTTTGTGCCAGGGATCAAGAAAAATATGTTATGAGTTTTTGCCTTAGCCAAGATTGGCTTGGTTGTGAAATTTGTTGATGACAGATGTACAGTTCATGATCTGTCAAATGGCGATGTCATTATTGCTTCTGGTATTTTATGTCATGGGCTATATAAGCTCATAGACTATGAAAGATCTGTAAATGATTCAGCATGTGCAGTGCATGATTCTAAGGCTATGTGAGATGCAAAGCTTTGGCATGCACGCTTTGGTCATCTAAATGTTGCTAGTTTGCTACACCTGCAGAAATATGAAATGGTGTCCTCTTTGCCCAAACTTGAGGCAACCGGTAAAAATGTATGTGAAGGCTGTATTTTGGGCAAAATGAAGCATTCTTCCTTTCCAAAAGATGGTTTAGGTCGAGCTACTCAGAATTTGCAGCTTGTACATAGTGATGTCTGTGGTCCTATGTAGACACCTTCTTTTGGGAACTATCTTTACTTCGTGAATGCATGGGTTTATCCATTGAAGGAAAAGTCAGAAGTGTTTATGTGCTTCAAATAGTTTCTGGTTTTGGCTAAAAATCTCTCAGCATGTAAAATGGACACCCTCCATTCTAATCGAGGGGGGGAATATATGTGTTCTGAAGTTTCAATATTGTTTTCTCTCCTTTTCTTCCATTGATTTCATGCTTGAGCTTAAAGATTTAGAAACCATTGTTCATGTTGATGATCTTGTATGAATTGTTACTCTTCTTATGGATTGCTCTTTTCAAAGAGTAAATTGGACTTCATGGTGACCTATTCCTTAGCTTACAAGAGCTTTACAAACTAACCAAGACTTCATGTTAGAGAAGTGGAAGAGAAGGAATTTGGTTAGAAAGCAACGAAGAAACATTGATTACTTTGATTTTATCTTGATGTGATTAATTTGCTAAAGCCTTGATCTTGAATACATTGTTCCCATTGGAAGTTCACGTAATAGCTAGATGTTTCACAAGCACTCTTTACACTCTGCATGTGCACCCCAGATTTTTGTGAATGTGAAGAGTGGTTATCCTTGACGATCAAAGCATGACAGACAATGAATCTATTTCTTCGTATGATTCCATAATTTGTGTTGACCCTCAACTCCCAATGTGTCCCAATACATCAACCCGTTATGATCCCATTATGAATTCAGAATTTATCCTCTACGTACAACCAGCACCTAGGAGATAAATAGGGCGATCAAAATATAGGAAATCAAGCGAATTTTATTTGCATGTAAGCATCTTTTCTCTAGCTTCATAAGACATTCACATCATATTTTAAATATTGATAAAAAATAAAATATCATGATCTTTTGTAAGTTTTAAGCTATTCCTTGTGGTATTTAATATTTTCTACATACTCAAAAAATTCACGAAAAGAATATGAATAGATTCCCTTGCGTCTTGTGGAAATATGTGGTCTTGGATCATAACCCTACATAAGCATAAATTAGCTACACCTAATAACAAAATCTTGTTGGAGTTAGACGTCTGTTGAAGCACGCAAACAACACAACGAAGAAGAAGAAACTTGGAGCACAACACACAATACTGAATGTATTACCACTAGAATGTACAAAAGATGAGTATCCCGTTAGGGCAATATGCGTATATACAAGCCGGGGGAGAAAAACCTCTTAAAGAGGGAAAAGAAGTGCCCCGACAGTCCTAGTGTGTTCACACACATCACTACCTAAATATATCAACAAATCCCCCATGGGAGTGATACCGTGAACAAGGAGCTGGCACTCATGTATAAGGAAGTGACAAGCTATGTGGAAATCACTCCACAAAAGGAAGTAAGCCCAAAGATTTGCGGAAAGCTTCAAACTTCTCCCTAGGCAGAGCCTTCGTGAAAAGGTCTGCAATGTTCTCCTGCATGGGCACATATGCCAAGTTGATCTCCCCAATAGAGAACCTCTCCTTGACATAATGATAATGCACCTCAATGTGCTTAGTATGAGCATGGAACAGAGGGTTCCTCGCAATTGCCAATGCACTCTGAATGTCAATGAAGATGGTGGTGGCAGAAGACTGACCAACACCCAAATCAGCCATAAGGCATCTGAGCCACACACACTCAACAGTCATTGTGAAAGCTACCCTATACTCAACCTCACAACTCGAAGTGTCCATAGTAGGCTCCTTCTTGCTCAACCAAGATATAAATGAGCTACCAAGCATGACGCAAAAGCCACTAGTGGACACACGAGTGTCATAGCAACCAATCCAATCAGAGTCAAAAAAAGCATGCAAATCTGGCGGTAGTGATCCCCCCTTGGGATAAAACAACCCAAGTAGCGGAGTACCACTCAAGTAGCGAAATATGTGATTAACTACCTGCCAATGCTTAACTCCTGGGCAATGCATAAACCTGCTCATCTATGAGACAACAAACTGAATATCTGGCCGAGTAATGCATAAGTAAATCAAGCATCCAACAGCCTGTTGATAGAGAATAGCATCAAATGCATCTCCAACATCATGAAGACTCAATCGTAAACCTATGTCCATAGGAGTGACAATAGTTTTAGAGTCTTCAAGGCCAAAACGCTGTAATAATGTATCAATATATTTCGTTTGACACAAAGCCATTCCACCATCAACGTGCATAAATTGAATGCCCAAATAGTGATGCAAATGCCCCAAATCATACATATCAAATGAGGCATGTAAATCAGCCTTAAAATCAGAAATATGCCTCTCATGAGGACCAATGAGCAGCATGTCATCAATATAAACCACAATGATCAAAAGTACATCATTAGCACACTTAACATATAAGGTGCTTTCAGTTGGACTGTTCTCAAAACCATGTGCAATCATATAGGCATGTATCTTTTCATACCAAGCATGTGGTGCTTGCTTTAAACAATATAATGCCTTCTTTAACCTGCACACTTGGTTTTCATGCCCTTTCTGCACAAAGCCACGAGGCTGAAAAACATACACTTCTTCACGGAAGTCACCATTCAAAAATGTTGTTTTAATGTCCAGCTGATGTATATTCCAACCATGATGAGCTACAAGTGCACAAATGCTACGAACAGTAGTCATACGACAAGTAGAAGTGAAGGTTTTATCAAAATCAATGCCTTTTTCCTGTGCATAACCCTTTGCAACAAGCCTAGCCTTATACCTATCAACTGTACCATCAGACTTATGCTTCAGCTTGTATACCCACTTAGTATCAATGGCCTTCTTGCTAGGAGGCAAGTCACATAAATACCAAGTATCATTCTTCATTATAGCATCATATTTAGATTACATAGCAGCCATCCAATTTTCTGAATTTTGTGCTTCATCAAATGAAATAGGCTCATTCTCATCACAGAGATTAGATGCAGCCATAGCATAGCAATATGATGCAAAAGAGGCACTATGAGAGCCTGAACGAGTACGATATGATAGAGGTGCATCTAATTTGCTGTCATGCAAAGTTTGGATCAGCCATTTTGGCATAGTTTTTGCATCCTCAATATCAGTTCTCTCATCAATAAGTGCATCATGTAAATCTGCATCAGAAAAAGGATGATCTGCATCATCACATGAAACCTACAAAGGCTAAGAAGTTGGCTCATTAGGACCAACACTAGATTGTCCACCTGTAAAACGAGGCAGCAACATATCATACATGTCTTTGGAGCTAACAAATGTCTCCTTAGTACATAAAAGCAATGGCTGAATAGCATCTTCGACAAAAACAACATCACGGCTAACCAGAATGCGTTTAATCTATGGATGATACAGATGATAGTGTTTACTTTCAGAACTGTACCCAATAAAAATACTTTTTATTGTTTTATCATCCAATTTTATGTGATGTTGTTTAGGCACTAATGCATATGCTAGATAACCAAAAACACGCAGATGAGCAATAGATGGCTTGCGAGCATGCCAAGCCTCATATGGAGTGATAGAGTGCAGTGTTTTAGTGGGAAACCTGTTTAAGTACATATGCTGCACACGTAATAGCCTCAAGCCAAAAACTATGTGGTAAGGCCTAACTCTTGACCATACACCTAGCCATCTCCATGAGTGACCTGTTCTTTCGTTCAGCAACTCCATTCTGTTGAGGTGTATATGGCACTGTAAATTGGTGTCTTATCCCACGTTTAGCCAGAAATGCATTAAAATCAGAAGACATATATTCCCCCCCTCGATCAGAACGAAGGGTGTCCATTTTACATGCTGACAGATTTTCAGCCATAACCAAAAACTATTTGAAGCACATAAACACTTCGGACTTTGCTTTCAATGAATATACCCATGCATGCTTGGAAAATTCATCAATGAAAGTCACGAAGTAGAGATAATTTCCAAAAGAAGGTATCTGCATAGGACCACAAATATCATTATGTATAAACTACAATTTCTAAGTAGCCTGAACTGAACCATCTTTTGGAAAGGAGGAACGCTGCATTTTGCCCAAAATACAGCCTTCACAAACATGTTTTCCATGTGCCTTAAGTCTGGGCCAAGAGGACACCATTTCAGATTTTTGCAGGTGTAGCAAACTAGCAAAATTCAAATGATGCCAAAGCTTTACATCTGACATAGCCTGAGAATCATGTATTGCACATGCCGAATCATTTATAGATCTTTCATAGTCTATGAGCTTATACAGCCCACGCCATAAAGTGCCACAAGCAATAATCACATCGCCATTTGACAGATCATGAACTGTACATCTATCATCAATAAATTTCACAACCAAGCCAATCTTGGCTAATGCAGAAACTGATAACAGATTTTTCTTGATCCCTGGCACAAACAAAGCATCTGATAAAGTGATTAGATACTCTGCTTTATCAAGCTAACATTGAGTACACTTCGGTGCATGTCTATCAATAATCCTTACGCATGGCCAATAGAAGAACCAACTAATTAGAATTGAGATGTATTGTATGCTATGGTTTCTTGCAACATGTGCATCATGATTCTCATAGAAATTTTATCAACAGATATCATCATCATCATCATCAAAGGCACATACCTTTCTCTAAATTAAATAGTAGACCATTCCTAATGGAGTAGGTTTTTTTTTTCTTTCCCTCCATAGTCAATTTTGTGGAATCTGGACTTCCATGGTCACTATAACTGCTCAATGTGAAGAGGTGATGGATGTAGTTGAAAAGATGAGATTGTGTTGGCAAAATCCTGATCAACACCAACCTTTGAGACTTCAGAGACACTAAGTATACTTCATAAGAATCCATAATATGCATTGTAATCACCTAAGTCATTTGGAACATCATTCTCAAAATTTTATATCAAAATAGATGAGTTTGAAGTTCAATAATCCTAGGAAAATTTCTATTTATGGAAAGAGAAGCTCTCAAAAAATTGTTCAGTGCTCACATCCTAGTAGCAATTGTCCACAAAACTTTTACATCTTCAATTGAAGTGTTAAGCTAGCTAAAGAAATTCATTTCATGAATTTAGACTTGTTATGCACTGCAAAACAAATCTAAGAAGTATGGGGGGTTACCCTGACATTTTAGGAATTGGAAGGTTCACAAACATAGTCATACACAGTCATTGATAACTTGAGATATAGACATCCAATGATGATGAAAATTTGTATGCATGCTTAGAGAAATGCTAGCTAAGTGTTCCAATAGATAGATTTGACAAAGAGCACCCACATACTAAGAAATGACTGAGAATATAATAGAGTTGCACAAGGTACTATAATAGTAGACAGAGGATGAGAAGTCAAGAGAAATGAATCATTATGTGTATTGATATTGCATATATGATACAAAGGATTTGTGGAGGACTTCTCTGACTTTTTGATAGTATAACGTATACTCAAAGGATCATCTACAATCATTGTATATTCCTTTACTTCCCCACGACTAGAGGTGTGGTGCTTATATACACCTTTTGATTTTGATGGTGGTTAGATCCTTTATATATGAATGTCTCAAATGATATCCAAGAGTCCTATCTATAGGCCTTTCATATCAAGTATCCTAGTTCATACTGGTTGAACACATAACTTGAATACATAGCCCTTGAACAAAACACCCATGTCTTAATGGCTCATGTACACTTTTCATCCATAATACCAAACCAATCTCAGTAGTGCTAACATTGATAATAGATTCTTTTTTATCCTTAGAATATATAAACCATCTCATAATGTAAATGTATTGTCATTGGAAACAATAAGGAAAATTCTCACAAGATCATTGAAGGTTTGGAAGGTCAATCCTTGAAGACATTATCAACATTTGGGAAGGACTCAGATATGCTCAGGAGTTATCCCAAAACCTTCTCTTCCGTAGAATTGATTTTGATATATCTTATGATAGGTTGGAATAAGATTTAATTCTCTAATCTGTCAAAGAATCAGATTTGCTCGTACATTTATCAAAATGGTTTCCACTCTGCTTGGAAATGTGTCTGCTTAGATTAATATCAACAACTAGCGCTCCTCAGTCATTCTTCTCAAGTGCTCTATTCAACACGATTGTCTGCTTGCCCCAGTAGTGTTTGTGATGGTTGCATATGGCCTCAATTGCTAAGATAATAATAAAATACAATGATTTCATATGCGTGGTCTCACTATCCCCCACGATTAAGATAAAATGGCCCTTACGCTTTTCACGAGCAAGACCATGTTTTTGCACAATGAAATCAGTAGGTCTCCATCTCTTTGCACTATCTCAATATCTTTTGCATTGCTTCTGGCTCCAAAATTAACCATTCCAAGACTACCATCGAAACACTTTCACCTCCCCTAAGTTTTTTGAGGAATCAAGGCTAAAAGCACCTTGTCTCTAGTCAAATATTCTAATTTCCTGGAATCCCGATGGGTTTTGAGGTTTCTATGAGCCAATCTTGGGGCACGGTTCTCTCTTAACTTGAAAATAAGCTCCAATATTGGAAAGGAACACATTTTAGTTTGGTTGGTAAACAATGGTGATCAACAGGTTTCTCGATTCTGTAATCATCTATGTTTTGTTTTGTTGGAGATCGAGTAATAATGAGCTATTGAAGATTGAGGAAATTTGCAAAAACTTCCTCTGCATTGTTGATCCTAACAAGATGGGGTGCCTAAGATTAAGTGGGAATTTTATGTTGGCCCCAAGGATATGGATGGATTGAGAATTATAAATGCAGTGGCCATGGCTAACAAGATTGTGGATAAATGGGAATAATCAAAGCCTCATGTAACTATAAGGAGTCTTTGTCTAAGCTTATATTTATGAACTACAATAACCTTTCCCTCTCCGGCACACCTCTTTAAAAGACCACGATTGGCTCACACACTTGTTCTCTCTGTTTCGCTTGTCTTTAAGGGATTATACATAATCTTCTCTCTTTTAAAATCTTGGAACAAGAAGAAGCCCCTCTTCTCCATCATTAACCATTAAATTAGTTGCTAGTATCCAAAAGCATGACTTAGTTTGGATCCCTATTATTGGTATCACATGTTGAGAAAGAAAATATTCAAAGAGCCAAGAATCTTTGGTCTGAAAGCTTTCATAAGTGGAAACACCTTTGGAACCAAGATGAAAGACACTGGATGAGATTCGAGGATGTTGACCGAGTTGCAAAGTGGATTATGAAGATTGGTGTATTTCAAGTAATAGAATCAGTGCTTGGGATGCTTCCAAGATTCAACTCTTTCTTGGTTAGGATCCCCCTCCTTCAAAGGTCTAAAGTGAAATAAACAATGGGAACAAAGATGGAGGACATTCCAAAAGTTAAACAAATCTTGATATTTATCAATCTTCAAACAAGAACTATTGCATTCACTAGTTTTGGATTAGATGGGCTCAACTTCAAGGATCCATGGCACTTGCTGCTAGTAGAGAATAAGAAATAAATTTTTATGTGTCAAATTCTTCATAGAGGGATCTCGACCAATGTCTAGGTTAGTAAAATCTGGAATACCCCTTCGTGATGTAAAAGATGTTTTGGTGATAGGAAAGACATTGGTCATTTATTCTTTTCTTATCCTAAGAATCCCTCGATCTGGTAAAATGCCAAGAAGTTATGTTTGTTGGCTCATCAAATCAGTTTGAAGCAAGCTTTTCTCAATGAAGCTATATCACCTACTCAACGGTTCTTTAGAATGCTAATAGAATCAAAGCTCTCTGGAAAATTTGGAAGGAAAGGTGTGCGGCCAACTTCCACAAACCACCCAAGAATTGTCTTTAGAGAAATCCCTTGACTGCCTACATAGAAGAATTAGGAATTGTAAACGGTTCCCTCTTCAGACACCACAAGGTGTCCTTTGATGAAAATAACAATCTAAAAAGTAAGTGGATCCCTCATTAAGGGGATGAAAAGTTCAACAGCATTCTTTGTACGTCTCTCTATTTTTTTTTTGTCTCTCTTACCCTTTATTAATTTAAAGCGCTTATTACTAAGGAAAATTTCCATTGCTATAATAGGATACGAGTTATCTACACCTATGAAAGTATTCTCATTAGGAGAAAACCCAAGTGAAGTGAAGAAATCACACTTACAATCATTATTTTTTATTGTGTCATTGTCAACGCATAAGTATCCAAGTCCAAACTAAACATACAATGGTCATGAGATGGATCGTAACTACACTATGTAGTAAGTACCTATTCTTCATTTCGCACAATGTTGACAGTCAATTTCAAAAAGCTAAAATGTTTAACCATTCTACCCTCTTTCTTCTTTGTCACTCCTCTTTCTTCTTTGTCACCCTGGGAACAAGTTTACGAAAGATCTTCCACTCCTCCTCCTTAAAGAGACTAACGATAAA
This sequence comes from Ceratopteris richardii, assembly GCA_020310875.1. Lineage (NCBI taxonomy): Eukaryota > Viridiplantae > Streptophyta > Polypodiopsida > Polypodiales > Pteridaceae > Ceratopteris > Ceratopteris richardii. The sequence continues at coordinate 192,114,233 of CM035407.1, forward strand.
TTTTCCCCTTGCCTTTTTATGCTACATGGGGTATACTAAGATATAGGGACCCTCTTCCATTAGTCTCTCTATCACTCTCTATCAATCATCATTAATAGGGAGACATACATGTACAAAGACAAGTGGAGAGGGTAATATGTTGACATCCTTAGGGATCGCCCTAGACACAGTGCTTGGAAAAGTGATTTTTCTTATCTAATTTCTTCTCATTATTGTCTTTCTTTTTTTATTGTAAAGCATTGGAAAACATTATATTAAAGAAAAGACTTAGCTTTATCCTTACCCTTCTGGCTTGCATATCTATAACACATATAGCAAGACCTATTCTATCCAAATTAACCCTTTTGCAACAAAAATTGTGTAGATGATAAGGCATTTAAATTGCATTCTCATCACCAATCGAAGAAAAGATGCAAATCCTAGTTCAGAATCAAGTAGCTCATTGAGGATAGCATACATCAAAGAACTATCTAGAAAAATTTCATTTGCAATAATCAAGCATTCCTTTAGATCTTTGATCTTTGTAACCTCAAAAACATTACCATCATTCATGCATTTCTTGTAGAAATATTCTCAAAGGTAAGAAACATGAGTCCCATTTCTCACCTCATACAATGTGGCAAGAGTATCCCAAACATCTTCAACTATTGTGCATGAGTGGATGTGAGCAATCATATATAAATATGGTAAAAAATAATGTGTTTACTCAAATGAACTAGATAGTCGTGTGTATTTACCCTTTCCTGCGTTCCTTCACCTTGTGCAACATCACAATACCATCTTTCATCCTACCACAACTCATAATCTTCATCACAATCTTCGTCTCCCGACAATACCATCAATCATATCTCATTTGCTGAATAGTTTCTTTTTTTTCTTCATAAAACATGCTTTAAATTATTCGTCCGCTCAATAATTGCTCATACTCAGTCTTAGTCAATTTATCAACATATTCGTGCCCAATCTTACTCACTTGATTTTTCTTCCATGACTATCTCTCAAACACAATCTCCTCATGATTGCTCCATCACCAATCTTTTTCTACAATATCGTTTTCAACCCTATACATGCTTCATCATCTCAATCACCTCTGAATATCCGGCTTTTGTGTTGAGCCCGATGTCAACCTCCATTTTTTGGAGTTCGCATGGCTCAATATACAAGGATGATGAAGATGTTGAAGTTGGCTAGTTACACGGAGATACTCTAATATCTCACACTTACCTTACAAAGGAGTCTTCAAAGTGGCATCACACATGTATGCCACATGACACTCATGTGTGTGCCCATCTCAATAACACTAAGAGTTGGTTGACACCAACTCTTCCTATGAAACTCCCATGTAACATTTGCTTCCCCTTAATTCCATTTTTGTTCTCAAAAAAGGTATTGGAAGGATCTCCAGTAACAGAGAATAAATGGAATAATACTCCCAATACATCCCCATGTATCTGATCTACATGGTCATATCTCTGTGTAGTTTCCCTATATCCTTCCCCTTAAGAAGACTCTTGGGAAGGTAGTCTAAAATTGGGAAACCAACTATGAAGGGTGCTAACTTGCTCCCATGTCGCACTATCTTCTAAACTATCTTTCTACTTTATTATACACTCTTTATATAAGTGACTCGTTCTGTTTCTCTTGAGTGCATAGTATGCTCTCAGGCTCATGTGGAACAGATTGAACAGAAATAGGCTCTACTCAGTATTGGGAATAGTCCACAATACCTAGGAGATAATTTTGGACAAAGTCTTATCTTCATGGTTTCAAAACTAGACGGAACTCTAAGGTAGACTTGCTCTCCTACCTCAAAGTTGATGTATCTCCTTTGAGGGTCAACCTATCTTGAGCTCTCCTAATGCCGTCCTTAGGAAGCCTAAGCATATCGTTCATCTCTTCCAAGAAGTCCTTTGCATCTTGGACTTTGTCATTCTGCAATCCTACTATATAAAGAGATCTTGGCTGAAACTTGTACATAAGCATAAATGGACTATGCCCATTGGAAGAGTGCTTGGCACTATTATATGAAAACTCTACTACTCTTCCCGGTTAGTTTGCCTTTCATTCATATATGCTTGAAGCATATCCTTTAGGATTGGGTTATCCCTCTCAGTTTGCCCCATCTAAGACCACTCTCCAAAAGTGGCTACTAACCTTCCTATCCCCATCTGAGACTATGTCTAAAGGCAAACCATATAAACAGTATAGGTTCTCTACAAATAATCTAGCCAACTCAAGTGTCTTCATTGTACTATATGTACAGAATAAACCTAGCCATTTCGGTTAACCTATCCATAATTACCCAGAACAAGTCATGCCCTCTCTGAGGCCTAGGTAATTCTACTATGAAATCCATGGAGATACTCTCCCACTTCCCATGGGAATATCCAATGGTGGAGTCGTCCTCAAATCCTTAATCTTTCAACTTTATTAACCTAGCATTTTGTGCACTTAAGCCCAAAATCTAGGATGTCCTTATGAAGTCCAGGCCAATAAAACTGCCTCTTAACAAGATCATAAGTCTTGTTAACTCCTAGGTGTATCATGACACTTATACAGAATGTGCCGACTCATCTCAGGATCTCTAGGGACACATCTTATCCTTATATAAGAGATATCCATCATTGATACTGTAATTCTTCCACTTGAATCCTTCTTGAGTACCCATCGATACTCCATCCTCATTGGAAACCCATATGTCAGGATCCCCTTTCTCTATGGCTTCCCAAATCTTGAAATATGCAAGATCAAACCTACATTTCCCTGTAATGGACTCAAGTAGCTCACTAGTGATCAGAGTAAAACTTAGTCCGTTAGCATAGGCATGCAGCTAAATGAGTTAGCCACTACATTAAACTTTCCCTTCCTATACCTAATCTGATAATCAAACTCCTGAATAGTCTCTACCCACCGGACCTTATGATCTTTAAGGTATGTTTGATTAGAGAGCCACTTAATGCTCTCTTTATCAAACACTATCGTAACTTTAGCACCATATAATGATGCCACTTCTTCAAAGCATGCACAATTGCATATAACTCCTCATAGATGGAGTAATTCTTCTGAGCAGGTTCTAGCTTCTTGCTCTCAAAAGTCACTGGTCGACCATCCTAAGCTAAAACTACTCCTATGGAAATATCGGACTAAAATCCCTCCTATAGCAAAATCACTCGTATCACTCTCAACCACAAAGGGTTTATAGGGATCTCATCTGTGCAAAAGTGGAGTTATAGCAATAGCTACTTTTAATTTCTCCATGCTTTACTTCTGATCATCTCCCCAATGAAACACTTTTCCTTTCCCTTTAAGCTGTTTTGTCATCGGAACAATAATTTTGGCATAATTCTTAATGAATCTTTGATAGAATCTTGATCAACCTAGGAAGATCTGCAACTCTTCCAAGTTATTAGGATGTGGTCATTCCATCTGGATTCCATCTTATGAAACTATATGCCCAAGTAATTTAACCTTTGTTTTGAGCATTCACACTTCGACTCCTTGGCAAAGAGTAAATTTTCCCTCATCATTTGGAATACTTTTCTCATGTGTTCCAAGTGTTCTTGTTTCAATCTAGTATAGATCATAATATCATCTAAAAAGTCCACTACAAACTGCCCTAGATAAGATCACAATACACTACTCATGAATTTCATGAAAGTGCCGAGAGCATTAGTGAGACCAAAAGGCATCACTAGAAACTCGTAACGCCCATATCTATACCTAAAGGAAGTTTTAGGGACATCTTCTACCCTAACCCTAATCTGAAGATATCTTGATCTAAGATCAAGCTTGGTAAAATACCTAGCTTGATATAATTGATCAAATAGGCCTTCCAATCTAGGTATTGGAAACCTATTCTTAATAATTATCTTGTTTAGTGCCCTATAATCTATGCATAATCTCATGGATCCGTCCTTCTTAACCATGAGCATTGAGCATTGGCGATGCGCAATGGGAGTTACTAGGTCTATTAATAAAGCCTTTATCTAAATAATCTTGTAATTGTCTCTCTACCTCTTCATGCTAAAAAACACTAAGCCTATAAGTGGCTTACAAATAGTTATTGTTAGTAGCTACCTCAATAGCATGGTCAATATCCCCTCTCTCAAGTGGTAGCCCTATAGCTAAGTCACTATTGGGAAAAACATCTCTAAACTCAAACATAAGATCCTTAAAACCTTCAAAAGCACACTCTTGCAAGAAAGAATAATAGAAAGACATGTCCATAGTTAGATTTCTAGCATGAAAATATACATAAGATGAAGTGTCTATAAAATGCTCAAAATCCCGACTATACAACAAAAATATCTCTTGTACATGCTCAAAATGACAGACTATACAACTCTAAAGATGAGATGAGAGGTGCACTATCATTCCTTCTCTACTTGAGAGGGAGGCTAGAGGGCTCTTCTTTGTGCTCTTACGCTATGCCTTGGGTATGAGGACACCCTTTGTGATGGCTTGTCCTTCATTATTGTTGCGATGTCAATTTGTGGACGAAAGCATGTCACTCAACCTAGCTCTAGTACCAATGTTAAGCCTAATGATAACCTCCATTTTTTGGAGATTGCACGACTTGATATAAGAGGATGATGATGAAGTTGTTGAACCCAGCTAATTACATGGAGATACTCTCACGAAGCCTTGCTGCCCAGTTGCATCCAAATTCCCCTTCTAATCTCTCAAACTTACTTTACAAAGGAGCTTTGAAAGTGGCATCACGCATGTATGCCACATGGCACTCGTGTGTGCCCACCTCAATAAGACTAAGAGTTGGTTAACACCAACTCTTTCTTCCTAAGAGACTCCCAATCTCCCATATAACATTTTCTCTCATCACCTCTCATATTTATCTACATCGTCGTTATCCACTACTTTTCTCAAATCCATCGTCCTTATTATCACGTGTGGTCATTACATTATTATGACAAATGCCGTTCGTAAGTTCCCTACTTATATTATATTCGTCATGTGCCTTGAACTAAATTTTAGATCGCCGAAGTAAAAGCCATTTTCATCTTCATCGAAAGGTCTTCAAATAAAATTCTATCACCGTCTTTTCCGTTTCCTACATCATCGTCTTTGTAATAGACATAATCTTTCCATATTCTTTATGTCCGCTCGAACCTCTCACAATCGAGCTCAACAACCCAGTTCCATTCATTGTCCACATTAAGATTTGCAGATATCTCCAAAAATTAGAATTATTTGCAGATATGCACAAAACAAATTAGAATTATTTGCAGATATGCACAAAACAAATTAGAATTATTTGCAGATATGCACAAAACAATACAAATAGAAAAACAATCAAAAGATGCTCCCAAAATATGAAAAGAACATTCTTTACCTATTACGTCCATTGAAGAAGAACATTCTTTTGTTACACACAATTTTCTTGTTACCGAAGATTAATAAACTTTTCGTACCATTTTGCTCAAGCTCTGTTCAATTCTTCAGTGAAGCCCAGTGGAGCACATCTATAGAGATAACAAACCATAAAAGACAACAAAGCAAGAGTGCCCTTTCCTACCATGCATGCGTTCAGACTCCAGCCAGCAGGAATCGGCTGAAAGACAAGGAATTTAAAGTTCAGATGATAACATGTCACGTTAACTGTCGGGACTTTTATTAACCTCAAAATCCAAAATCGTGAGGTGGACAGAATATAATAGCAAAGAGCACTTCACAATCCAAAGAGCACTTCACAGCAGTCAAGCATAACCCCTGACATGGGTAATTGTACTTAACATATCAGCTCAATTGAAATTCAAGGTCTATACCTGAATAAACTGCAAGCTCATTGAAAAAGCAACCTCCTTTGAGAATGCTTTCAAAAAGTTTTTAAAGTCGTGTAAATGGAAGCACTGAGAAGCAAGTTCGCATTGGAATCAGGCTTCATTCCGTGAGCATTGAAGGGCGTTCGAACACATTTAATGGTAAATGGATGCTACAAAATCCGCGGAAACTTTCAGGAAGAAGGAAATCACAAATATGAAAGTAAAACCATCTGGAACTACATTTTCTAGTCTTGACAAACCATAGAAATTGGTATTACAAGATCTTACGCACCAGATCTATACGCATATATATTAAATACGGGTATATTCACAGACTGGTGCAAGATAAGTGACACATTTTCGTATGTATTCACAGAACACGCGGAAAGAGATCCGCATAATCGTAATCACGGGGGAAATACGCATCTTAGAACTTATTAGACGTAGGAGGAGGCAAGAAACCTGTATTTCTATTTGGTTAACGTGAACCAAGAAGAATATAATGGAGCCTTCTCCTCCGCATATACGTATACAGAATGAATCGTAGCCGCTCAAGCCTTTTCCAGGCAACTCTTCTCTGTCTGCGAGGGAAACTGCGGTGAGGTAGACGCCGATGTGGTCTCCGTTCGCCTGAAAACTGCGGGGTTCGGTATCCTGTTCTCCACTGCTCGCTGCACGGAAACTGCTGCCGTTGAATGAAGAACGAGCGACTGAGGACGGAGCATGTGGAGGTGCGCGGAGACGCTGAAGTCATCGAATTGGGTTGCGCCGCGGCTCCGGCCACCCGATCTCCCGGAGGTAGCGAAGAGCCGCCTACCACTGCCCCATTGGAACCCTAAGAGATCGGGCCCGTAGTGAGAATCATGGACCAAAGGCGTCTCGCTCGAAGCCGAGATTGCCATCGTTGGAGCCGAATCAGCCATAAACGGCCCTTCTGTGATGGCAGAAACGCAGGGAGCGTGCACGTAAGGTCGAATACCAAGGTTCAGGCGGAGATCGGAGAGACGAAAACTGCAGGAGATGTAAGTAACAGCTGGACAGAGAGGAGAATACGTAATGACAAATGCACAAAGCTTGGAGAGACAGAAGGGTTATCCATCTCTTGTCAACAAATGGCGTCGGACATCAATGTCGCGTCTTTCTGCGTGGCTCGATCAGGTTGGACGTGAATCTCTCCCATTGGCGAGTCTAAAGGCCACCGCCTGCATGAGCTTCTTCAGTGGCTGCATGCAGTCCACGTGGAAACATGAAAAGATGTGCTTTTCAAATCGCCAAATACGTCGATGTGGTGAAGAGAATATCCCTCGTATATTTTGAGGTTATCCGTTGGGAGTTGGATAGACCTTAAGAGCAGCTTATCCCTGGACTAACTTATTTCTTGTCTATTTGATTTTATATGGTTCACATAAGACAAGTTAAAGCGACCTAGATGTAAGCGTTGTTTCTTTTGAGAGAATAAAGATAAAAGTTGAATATTAATACAGAATATTACAAGCTGTGGAGAGCGTAGGCCCTCACAGGCACAAATTCCTTGGAAAAGGGAATAGACCATTGTTTGGGGGTTCCACTGAACCATCCAACCTTTATTGATATTATCCACAATAGTGTTGATAATAGTGAAGGATCTCTTGAGTGGTTGAACATGTGAGCAACCACGATATAAATGTCCACCCTCTTATTCATATTACACCTATTCAATCTGTCCTGCAACAAACTTTTTTGACAAGGAGGACCTATTCGCAGGCAAAAGACAAATCATTTATTTCCATAATAACAGTGTCATAAATCAGACTCATCATTCGTGTATAGGTTATTCCAAGTGTCATAACCAGCTTTTGTACATTTATTCATTATTTAGTTTCCCTTTGTCCCAATGCATAATCCATTTTGTCCATATAGACTTCTAAGAGAAAAAAAAGAGTTAGCACAAAAACCATTATTAAGAATGTAGTTTTGTTTCACCTCCATCCATGCATTCCACATGTTGTTAGGAGAAATAACAGTGTCCCAAAATTTATTGTTTTTCCACACTTTATACTTTTTCACATAAAAGTTATCATAGCTCCTTTTGATCAAACATGCCCAACAATCATTAGACTTAGTAGCTCTCACAATCCATTTAGCAGGTATCATTTTAACCGTTCTGGAAGGACAAAGAATGCCCAAACCCCCTTCCTCTTTTTCCATACAATAGATCTACCAAGCAACCTTGGTTGGGTATTCTAGGATTGTCATTAGTGCCTCCCCATAAAAATCTCCTGGACAAAGCAATAACCTACAATAACTACTTCTTATTGGGCTTCCAACAAGAAAGAAAGTAGGTAAGGGAGGGAAGAATGTAGTGATTTAAAACAAAAACTCTATGAGACAAGATGTGTTGAAAAGACATCCATCTAAACATCTTATTCCTAATTTTATTCATAACCCACTCCCAGTTTTGGTAAAAGGAAACGATGAATCCCATAGGTATCCTAAGAAGCCCGAAGACCATCCCATCTTGAATAATCTCACAATCATTCATCTTGATGCAAGGAGGAATCAGATTGTCAGTAGACTTAAAAGAGGTCTTTTTGCAGTTAACTAAAGATCCACTCGCAAGACAAAAAAGATTCAAATATTTCATAAAGCTATCAACGTATCTATCCTCAGCCTTAGTGATCATATTGGTGCCATTAGCAAATATTTGAAGGCCAAGTTGAGAGGGAGCATTACGACTCTCAACCCCTTGGATGGAACCATGATTAATGCAGCCCCTAACCAACCAACCAACCAAGAGCATCACTTACAATAGCAAAAAGAACCAGGGCAAGAGTGTCACCTTGTCTACTGTATCTATGAAGTGTAAAGGGACCAGACTCTTGACCATTCACAGTGGCCCTAGAGTGATCATTATGAAAGAGGACACTAACAAACTTGGTAAAGTTTCTCCCAATACCTATGTCATGAAGAGACTATAAAATGAAATCCCAATCCATCCTATCCTAAGCTATGTCAAAGTGAACTTTGAAAAAAAAAAACAATCTATTTTGTTCTCTTTAGCATATTCAAGCCATTCCTAAATAGATATGATAGCATCTAAGATGATTCTCCCTCTAATAAACCCCTTTTGCTTATCAGGCATAATCAAGTCCATAATGGGGCTAAGTCTCTTGGCCAAGGAGGAAGAAAATATATTATATAGAGAAGTGAGACAAGAAATAGGTCTCCAATTGTTTAGTTCATTCTATTGAGCCCTTTTTTTTGAACAATTTTAATCACTCTATTGTCGATAAAAATAGAAAGAGTACCTCTCCTCATAGTTTCTTGTCGGATCAAGAGAATGATGGGAGTCAAAAAATCCATGAGTTACAAGAAGAATTCATTAGTGATACCATCAAAACTAGGGGATTTATAGGGTTTCAATTTACCAATGGTTTCTCTAATCTCATGGGCAGTGAGGGCAGCTCCAAGATAGAAGCCAGACACTGATGAATCATTTTTTCCCTTTTAAGGGTGATGGTAGCTCTGGCTCTCTCAATTGTTGATATATTTTGGTAGTGATGTGTGTGAACACTCTAAGACTGCCGGGCACTTTTTTCCCTCTTTAGGAGGTTTTTTCCCCCCGATTTGTACACACTGGGCTACTTATTTTTGTACATTCTCTAGTAATACATTCAATATTGTATGTTGTGCTCCAAGCTTCTTCTTCTTTCTTGTGTTGTTCGCGTGCTTCCGCATAGTCTAACTCCATGGGATCAGAGCAGGTCGCTGCTTCATCCAGGGTGTCATTGAAACCTCTCCGATTGCAGTCTCAGAAATCGCACGAATTTTGGTGAGCATACTCATCGTGTTTTTGAGATCAAAACAACTTTTCTATGTGGTGTCGAAATTGCGATCTGAGCTCGTTTCGGCCTCCGAATGCACTATTGCAGTGCTTGTGTAGGCTATTTTATCTTTTTGTGGCAAAGGTATATACCAGTTTCAATTTGCTAGTGTAAGCATCTGGAAGTCTGCTATAGGTTTAGCAGAATTTGTCTGGGCAGTTCAATTCAAGATTTTGAGATATAGTCAATTTTCTGCATCAAGATATTTTAGACACTGACCATGGCCAAAAGAAGTGATGTATTTCATATGTTGGTTGTTGAGGATAAGTTGGATGGTACCAACTACCCGTTGTGGGCTTATATGATGCAAGATGTATTGGTTGCAAAAGAACTGTGGAACATTGTGCAGGGTGTTGAAAAATGTCATATGACACCTGCAACTGTTGCAATTGCAGGTACTGAAGCTGATGCAGAAGGTGTTGAAGATGATGATATTCTGCATATTCCTATTCGTGCTGCGGTTTCTGCTGCACCTACTATAGAGAAAATTCGTTGGGATGGCAGAGATGCCCAGGCACATGCATTGATAGCTTTGTCTCTCAAACGTGCCATTATTCCTCACATTTGCTCTTGCAGAACAACTAAGGATGCTTGGGATACACTTACCACATTGTACCAAGCTAGGAATGAGACTCGTGTTGCTTACCTCCGAAAACAGTTGGAGAGTGAGCACATGAATCAAGGTGATTCTATGGACAATTTTCTAACAAAGATCAAAGACTTGAAGGAACAATTGATTTTTGATGATTAGGTTATATCAGATAGCTCACGTGTGCAGATCATTCTGAATGGTCTTCCTTATTCATATCAGAGTTTTGCTTCTACTCTTTAGTTGATGATGAAAGGCAATCCAAATGCCTTGTCATTTGAGTAGTTAGTCTGTGTTCTGTTGCAGGAAGATCAGTCCAGGCAGAACAGGTCCATTATGCATGTTGCAGATCAAGCTTTCTTAGCTAGTCAGAAGGGCAAAGAAAAATGGAGCTCTTCAATTAGTAAGAAGAAATCTGCTAATTCTGCACAATCGAAGAGGGAAGACAAAGATGAAAAGAAATAAAATAAAAGTAGAAATTGTTTTGCAACTAGTGTAAAGGAAATGATCATATCATAAAGAACTGTCCAAAACTGGCTGCTAAAGAGGCAAAGAAGAAAGAGGCTGGAATGGTTGTTGCAGAGGCCTCTATACCAAAAACAGAGTCTGCTAATCTTGTGCAGGAAGAAGAATGGGCATTTACTACTGCTTGCAGTTTTCACCCATCTTCTCATGAGAAGTGCATGTCTGCAGTAGACTCAGATGTTTGGTACTTTGACAGTGGGGCAACCAAACATATTACCTCGTAGTGCAGTTTCTTCTCTTCACTCGAGCCTTCCCGTATAGGGAATACTGTTACATGCGCCAATAACTCCGCTTATCTTGTTATGGGAGTTGGTAAGATCATTTTGACTACTACTGATCTTTCACTTTGTCAGATGCTTTGTTTGTGCCAAGGATCAAGAAAATCTATTATCAGTTTCGGCATTAGCCAAGATTGGCTCGGAAGTGAAATTTGTTGATGATTGATGTACAATTCATGATCTGTCAAATGGCGATGTTATTATTGCTTCTCGCATTTTATGTCGTGGGTTGTATAAGCTCATAGACTATGAAAGATCTATAAATGATTCGGCATATGCAGTACATGATTCTCATGCTATGTTAGATGCAAAGCTTTGGTCATCTGAATTTTGCTAGTTTGCTACGCCTGCAGAAATCTGAAATGGTGTCGTCTTTGCCTAAATTTCAGGCACCCAGAAAGCATGTTTGTGAAGGCTATATTTTGGGTAAAATGCAGCGTTCCTCCTTTCCAAACTCAGAAATTGCAGCTTGTACATAGTGATGTATGTGGTCCTATGCAGACAGCTTCTTCTGGAAAGTATCTTTACTTTGTGACTTTCATTGATGATTTTTCTAGGCATGCATGGGTATATCCATTGAAGGCAAAGTCCGAAGTGTTCATGTGCTTCAAATAGTTTTTGGTTTTGGCTAAAAATTTGTCAGCATGTAAAATAGGCACCCTCCGTTCTGATCGGGGGGGGAATGTATGTCTTCTAATTTTAATGCATTTTTGGTTAAACGTGGGATAAAACACCAGTGTACAGTGTCGTATACACCTCAATAGAATGGAGTTGCTGAATGAAAGAACAGGTCACTCATGGAGATGGCAAGGTGTATGGTCAAGAGTCAGGCTTAACCACATAGTTTCTAGTTTGAGGCTATCATGTGTGTAGCATATATACTTAAGAGGTATCCCACAAAGCGCTATTGTCTATCACTCCATATGAGGCTTGGCATGATTGCAAGCCATCTGTTGCTCTCTGTGTGTTTTTGGTTGTTCGGCATATGCATTAGTGCATGAATAACATCACAAAAAATTGGATGATAAAGCAGTAAAATGTATTTTTGTTGGGAACAATTTTAAAAGTAAAGGCTATCATCTGTATCATCCATAGACTAAATGCATTTGGTTAGCCATGATGTTGTTTTTGTGGAAGATGCTATTCAACCATTGCTTTCATGTACTAGGGAGACATTTCTTAGCTCCAAAGATATGTATGATACTTTGCTGCCTCTTTTTACAGGTGGACAATCTAGTGCTGGTCCTAATTAGGCAACTTCTCAACCTTTGCAGGTTTCATGTGATGATGCAGATCATCCCATTTTTTATGCAGATTTACATGATGCACTTGTTGATGAGAGAGCTGATATTGAAGAGGCACCAACTATGCCAAAATGTTGGTGCAGAAATTGTGTGACAACAAATTAGATGCACCTCTGTCATATCGTACTCGATTAGGCTCTCATAGTGCCTCTTTTGCATCAAATTGCTATGCTATGGCTACATCTAGCCTCTGTGATGAGAATGAGCGTGTTTCATTTGACAAAGCACAAAATTCAAAAAATTGGATGGCTGCTATGCAATCTGAATATGATGCTATAATGAAGAATGATACTTTGTCTTTATGTGAGTTGCCTGCTGGCAAGAAGGCCATTGGCACTAAGTGGGTTTACAAACTAAAGCATAAGCCTGATGGAACAATTGACACATATAAGGCTAGGCTTGTTGCAAAGGGTTATGCACAGGAAAGCGGCATTGATTTTGATGAGACCTTTGAACCTACATGCCATATGACTACTGTTCGGAGCATCTGTGCACTTGCAGCCCATCATGGTTGGAATGTACATCATTTGGATATCAAAACAACATTTCTGAATGGTGACTTGCATGAAGAACTGTATCTTTTTCAACCTCGTGGCTTTGTGCAGAAAGGGCATGAGAACTAGGTGTGCAGGTTAAAGAAGGCATTATATGGTTTAAAGCAAGCACCACTTGCTTGGTATGAAAAGATACATGCCTATCTAATTGCACATGGTTTTGAGAACAGTCCAATTGAAAGCACCTTATATGTTAAGCGAGCTAATGATGTACTTATGATCATTGTGGTTTATGTTGATGACATGCTACTTACTGGTCCTCATGAGAGGCATATTTCTGATTTTAAGGCTGATTTGCATGCCTCATTTATCACCAGGCTATTGGATGCTTGATTTACTTATGCATTACAGCCAGATATTCAGTTTGCTATCTCACAGATGAGCAGGTTTATGCATTGCCCAGGAGTCAAGCATTGGCAGGCGGTTAAGCGTATCTTTCGCCACTTGAGTGGTACTTGGGTACTTGGGTTGTTTTATCCCAAGGGGGATCACTACTGCCAGATTTGCATGCTTTTTCTGACTGTGATTGGGCTGGTTGCTATGACACTCGTGTCTCCACTAGTGGCTTTTGCTTCATGCTTGGTAGCTCATGTATATCTTGATTGAGCAAGAAGCAGCCTACTATGACCAGTTCCAGTCGTGAGGCTGAGTATAGGGCAGCTTTCACAACGACTGTTGAGTGTGTGTGGCTCAGATGCCTTATGGTTAATTTGGGTGTTGGTCAGTCTTCTGCCACCACCATCTTGACTGATCATTGGAGTGCATTGGTAGCTGCGAGGAACCCTCTGTTCATGCTCGCGCTAAGCACATTGAGGTGCATTATCATTATGTCAGGGAGAGGTTCTCTGCTGGGGAGATTAGCTTGGCATATGTGCCGAGGAAAGAGAACATTGCATACCTTTTCACGAAGGCTTTGCCTAAGGAGAAGTTTGAAGCTTTTCGCAAAGCTTTGGGCTTACTTCCTTTTGTGGAGTGATTTCCACATAGCTTGGCAGTTCCTTATACACGAGTGTTGGCTACTTGTTCACCGCATCACTCCCAGGGGGGATTTGTTGATATATTTTGGTAGTGATGTGTGTGAACACTCTAGGACTGTAGCGGCAATTTTTTCCCTCTTTAGGAGGTTTTTTTCCCCCGCTTGTATATATGCCTACTGTCCTAATGGGCTACTTATCTTTGTACATTCTCTAATAATACATTCAGTATTGTGTGTTCTTCTCCAAGCTTCTTCTTCTTCCTTATGCTATTCACGTGCTTTCATAGACGTCTAACTCCAACATCAATGTCCTCCCTCCACTTTGGAGTCCTAGAGAAAAGATTGGTAAAGAATCTAACATCCTCCTATAATTCGATGTTAATAAAATGACCACTTGAACCCTTCTTAAACATAGGTATGAAATCTTTAGCTTTCTTTTTGCTCATCAACTGAAATATATTTTTATTGGGTCTGTCAACTTTACAGCCCCAAATTCTCTTGATGTGACAAGGGCACCACAAGCCAAGAGGTAGCCTTCATATCTCAATCTCTCCTGAAGATCTAGGACCTTTCGATAAACAAAAGGATCTTTAGGGTAATCTACCTTTATTTCCTCAAATTCTCTAAGAATCATCATTCTTCCTTTGAATCCTATCTACTTGGCCATAAACTTATAATGCGTGAACAAATTTTGAATATATCTAATAGAACTTTCCCAAACAAGGAAGGGGGAGACACCATTAGTGAAGTGAAGTCTAAAAATGCTTTTAGTTTTGTCAATGACACAAGGGATTCTAAGCACGGAAGCATCAAGATGGGGTAGCCAGCCTTACAATCAAGGTAGTCACCATCTTCTTCATGAGAGGTATGGGAATCAAAACTATTACCACAACTTGATTTTGAGTACTATTTCTTCCTTCCTTTGACTTGAGTCCAACTTGCATCCTTGGGCTCAATTTGATCCTCATTCTTGTCAGACCCCTTAAAGGAATCTTAGAAGCAACTGTTAAGGTTACTCTTTCCCTTCATTTTATCTTTCATCATCATTAAAATCATTATAAATTTCATGAAAATTATTGAAGATGTTATCATGTGCACATCATAAGTGTTAGACCAATTATATATAGATTTTTTTGAGGTTTTGAGAATGGCTTTCTTGACAATATTCCCTAGTTGTCTAGCAGACTTTTTATTGGTGGTTCCCAAGTTTGTTTTATTAGAGACATTGTTAACTTGCTCTTCTTTTTTATGTTGATTCAAGAGAGTACAACCTTTGATTAAATGTCCCTATTTATAACAGTTGAAGCAAGCATGAGGCAAGTTCCTATAAACAATTTTCTATTAATGAAGCTTAAAACCATCAGAGTCTTTGATAATGAGAAAAGATTTTGTGTCTTTAGCTAGGTCAACTTCTACCATTATCTGACGATCCCACTTGGGCTTTATTCCATTTCTGGGTCTTTATCCCAAGGCTTTTCATATTAATTTGTCCAAGCTCTCTACCCATGGATAATACTCCACAGGCAGATCAAGGAATTCTATCCGAATTGGAAACCTAAATGGCATAAGACTCCTAGGGTTAAAGTGTCACAATTTGTATTCCTATCCAGCCCTTTTCAGTGCTTGGGTGGTATGCCTTGTGGTGCCAAATTGTGTGCAACTATGAGCGGTACTAGTACTCCTCATACCAAGCTCTCGTTGCCTTCTTGTAAACACGAGTTTCTTATCGAATATAAACGTGTTCTTGGCAATCTTCTTAGTGTCTGTGTACCTAAGGAAAAACTTAGGGACTTGTGGAGAAAGAGACTATACCTCGATCCCCCTCAAGTGCATATAGTGGGGATTCACGCTTTATTTATCAATCCGAGGAGTATCAAAACCTAGCCGAGTGTATGAAGACATGCATTCAAATGACAGTCAATGCAAATGAGCTTCCCAAAGAGAGCAAACAAGGCAAAGACTAATCCAAACAAGCTTCAATTGTCAGTCATGGTGTCACGATACTTGGAGCAGCAGCCAAGAGTAAATTGAGCTTTTCTCTCAGCTCCGAACTCCGAATACAGCAAATAGCATATGCATTTCGAAGCTCTCGAGAAGACGCATCTAATGTAGTATTTTTACTCAATTTTGACACTTCTGCTTCAAGTTATGAGCAAAATACTGAGCCACGGGAATGACCTTCCTACACTTCAGCACTTCCTACACTTCACACACACCTTATCAATAGCAAACAAACACTTTCATGGATAGACAACACTTCCTAACACTCTTTTCAAGCAGCACACAAGCATACAAGCTCACAAAGAAGAAGATACAGAGAGGAGAAGACACAAATTCGAAATTCTGTGCTCTTGATTTTCACAATGGCAAAAAGTCTTTACAAAGAGTCACAAATTGACTTATATACATGTGCCCTAAAATGGTCCTTTCACACAAGAGACCGGCACTTTATCACTAAAAGGCTAATTTCCTACTAATTTACATGGGTAAGCTACTAATCTCCATGGGTATGCATCTAGAGGACTCCTCTAGTGCATTTACAACGAAAAATATGTTACAAAAATGGTTATAATACAAATAGAGTGTCCAAATCGGAAAAATTTTGGGGCCCGTCTTTTTCTTTGCCTTTTACTCTTCTTCGCTCTACAATACTCTCCACCTCTTTGTCTCTGTCGTCCCTTGACAGGCTTTACTTCTTGTCTGTCACTTGTTGTTCACATGCATCTCTTGGTCAGTTATGACTGCTTGTTAGACTGGTGTTCAGTTTTAATGGCCCCTTCTTGATGCTTCTTTGACATCCTTTGGGCTTGATGCATTTGTATTACCTGTTCTTTTCTTTTAACCGCCCGCAATCCGTGGAGATGGACTACCTGATATTTGTAGTCTAGTTTGCCAATAACCTCTTTAATTCTTGGTTGCTGTGTTAATTGGGGCTGCCATGCACGCCACTAGTGGAAGGTATAAAGGTGTAGTTCTTCAAACTTCGATATGGACCTTCCAAAGATCAAGAGGTTGAAGCACCTTTCGTGTGGTTATGGAACCGCCGGATATCTTCTCGCACTTCTTCATGGATACTTCTTGGCCCTGGTCCCTCCTTCCCACCTACGTGCTTTTCCTTGATGTGTGCCCCTGCGGGGCTCTGTGCAGAGATGGGTGTTGCACCCCTGCGGGGCTTCTTGCAGATATATATCTTCAAATATGATCTTTTTAGTGAAGCTTCTTTCTTTGTCTTCTTCTTTTCTTCTTTTTGCTTGAATCTCCCTCAACACTGCCCCCCTCCTAAACTCTGTCGTCGCCGACAGGCTTTGGAAGTCGACGGGAGTATGTTCTGTATACTTTTTTGCTCTGTTTCAGTAAGCAGATTAGCTTCACGTATCATGAGTTGCTTCCAATGTTCTGCTTTCACACCATCATGTGGTGGCTGTCTGTGATCAACAAAGAATCTTAGCTCATATGCCACTAATATGGCATTCAAGTTCGATGACATCTTCAAGAAGACTTCTGAATCAATTTCAAAAAACCCTGTGAAAAGGCTTCTTCGAATGTTTGCATATATGTACTCGATAAAAACATCAGCCTAGAATAATATGCCATTATTGTGGGTCGGCTAGGCATAACAGACAAATAAAAAACGAGAATATATGTTCCCTGATTAATGCCAATGAAATTTAAAAATGTATACGCCGCGTGCTTGAAGACCTTCAAAACTGTAAGGATCATGCTGAGAATTTTATTCGTCATTTTGATAGTTAGATCAAGTATTGTAGCGTAACAATGCAGCCAAAATTCAATGGTTTTTACCATATAATCTTCAGTTGGTAGATAGTTATGAGGTGGACTTGGAAGTAGCGGATAATTTAGCCACTGTTTATTTATTGATAACACCACTCTTTTGCATGTCCAAAAATTCTCTTGCTTCTCTGCGACATGGTATTGGGCAAGAGGAAGGGTTTACCTGTAATAAGTATGGTGCTGCTTGCAAGTGCACCCGCAATGTAGAATTTTTCTCCAAAAAATTTCTTCTCCATATCGGCTGTGCAGCTTCAAATTCTTCTTGGGTATAATGTATCTTCTTTGAAGTGCAACTGCTCGTCTGGACTTCTCTGTGTGATCTTCTTTATGTATTGCCTTGTTTTCTGTTTCAATAATTCGTAAGGAATGTTGAAAGGCTTCATTATGGTATCCAAGTCTTTGCCCTTTATTTTTGCTTCCTTCATTACTTTGATCACTTCATTTTCAAAATTGTCTATCAACCGGGACACCAATAGTGCCCGTTCCTTCTGACCTATTTCTGCAGTGTATGGCATGGGATGATCATCACATGGGTCTGCCATCTGCTCTTTTATTGGAGAATTATAAATTGGGGGAGATAGAGGAGGTGCCTCTACCTCGTCAGTAGGATTCTCTTGTCTTGGCTCTACTGGTGTCCTGATGGATACTTTCTCTTCTGCTTTAGTTTCTAATTGTGCGATGTGTTCAGTGTTCTCTTGAATTTCTTGCATAGCTTCCCTGAGTGCCTCTTTGGTAGCAAGTAACTCATTACCAATCTCTGCTACATGATCCATGTTTTCACTGTAACTTACTGCAAGTTTTCCATTGGCCGTATTCAGTTGCTTTTTGAGCTCATTGGTTTCTTGAACGTATCTACGTTCCCATTCTTCTCTTAAGGTTTTCTCTTGCTTCAGCAAATCTGCATATTTCTCAATCTGATCTCTTAGTTCTTTCTGGTCAATAGCTGTAGTCTCTTGTTTTTTGAGAGGTTGGTCATACAGTAATGCCTTCATTAGTTCTTTGTTTCTGCCTCGTAAGTTATCATTCTCCTCCATATATACCTTAAGGTGTTTCTCGAGCAGATTGCTTCTAGCTTTCATTCTCTCCTTGTTTGCTTCACTAGCTTCATGCTGTCTCTGTAACTCTGCCAGTTGTGTCTGTAGCTGATGATGTTGTTTCATCAATGTATTACATTGCTCTTTAACTACGGTTATCTCCGTATCCTTAGCTGATATTTCTTGTTGGGCCTGGATGAGCTGTGCGGACAATTGTTCACTCATGATTTGAGATTGATTCTTTTCCCGCATGGCCTTGTCGTAATCTGCATCCGTTTCCATCATTTGTTGTTGCGTGTCCATGGCCGTTTGTATCATTTGCTTGACTACAGGTTTTAATTGAGTGACGTCAACATTCAACCATGTGGTAGGGATGCTAGGTTCTTCACCTGTTGTAACGTCTTTCCCTTGTGCTACATGTAAAGTAGTATCATGGGGCTGCCTAATATGGAGTTGTATCCTTGGCTCGACCTCTCTATGGTCACTTTTACCTTGAGGTGTATCATCAGGTACCTCAATCCTACTTCCTGGTACACCGGTGTTTGTATTTCGTCTTTTATAGGTGGCACTACATCTTTATTTGTGATTGGAGCTTCCTTGATGCTCATCTTGGATGTATCGTTCAATTGAATAACATGCACTGGTTCAATGGATTTTTCTATGCTCTTAGTCTGTGCCTGTTGGTTGTCCGGTGTAACTTCGACTTGATTGATCTCTGTCCATTCTTCATTGTGCGTTTCGGTTCTTATGTCAGTATCCAATGTGTCTTTCTCGGGGCTAGATTCTTCCTTAGAGCTCGAATCTTCTAATCCCAGTTCTTTGTATCTGGCAGTTTGTTCTGGAGTATGTTCTTTATCTTTTTGTTTCTTTTTCTGGCTTGCCTGTCTGTAATGATGACCTTGAACATTTAAATTTACTTGCCCCCGCATATACTGATGCGTTTCTTCTAGGGTTGCAGAGAGGTCTCTTTTCATAATTGGTTGTTGTGTCACAGGAATCTTTGGCAAGATATGTGTTCTCTTTGATTGTGGTGTCTCTTGAGCTTCATGAATGCACATTCGTAAATGATTATCTCTTCCTCGCTTAAAGAGTTGTTTTCCTATGAGAGCATAGTCCTTGCTTTGTTCTGTGAGCGCACGTTTCCTTGCTAAAGTGGCTCCTTCTGGGTATTCTTGGGTCTTCAAGAACTTTACCAGAGGCATGCTCCATCTTGGTGCCACTGTGGAGTAGCATAGAGTAGAGCTCTCTTCTCGATTTTGTTCTTGAAAATTTTGGCAGGCTGATACATAGTTACATGTATCCCTCTGCATGGTTGGCCAATATATGCCTAATCTCTTCAATGTTTGCCATGTTCCGTTCGCATTTAAATGAGTTTTCCATTGATTTACATGTGCTTTTTGAAGCCACATTTCTTGTTCCTCCTCTTCTACGCATCTCATGAGTAATCCACTTGAGTCTTGGTGATATAGGCTTCCAACAATGATATGAAGGTTTTTAGTCTTCCATAGGTCTTGGTTTCGATTCGGTGTGATCCCATGTTTAGGTCCATATGTGAGTATAGGGATCAACTTTTCTGCCCATTGGGGACATACTTCGAGATTAAAAAGGTAAGTGTCTGGAAGATCATCAGGTACTCCCGTGGGTGGTTCTCCATGTGTCATTCTTGATAAGTGGTCTACTCTAATGTGGGTATTCCCTTTCTTGACGACTACTTCAAAATCAAATTCCATCAACAATAGAAACCATCGTACTAGTCGTCCTATATTACAAGGCTTATTGACTAGGTACAGTAGGGCTTGATGATCAATGAAGAATTTGAATTTGTTTGCCAATAAGTAATGTCGAAACTTTTTTACTGCATACACCATCTGTTGGGTTGTAGGGTATGCACATACCCACAATTGTGCATAGAAACCCTCCCTAGACCAAAATAACATCTCTTTTTGTATCTATTTAGGATTTCACATAAGAACCCTCCCCTAGATAGTTTTTAATATTTCTCATAAACTAAAGCTATGGAGCCTTGTTGTAAATGCTCACCTTTTTCAAGAAAGCAAGCAAAATCTCCACGCGCACGTATCCTCCTCCTTTGAGAGATTTGGTTGTTAGAAAAGATCTTTTTGAACTATGGAAGTTAGGCATGTGCTCCTTTTTGACTAGTCAAAAGGAGCACATGGGAAATTGTACTGAGCCTATAAATAAGAGGCTCATTTCTTGTAAAGGGGCCTTTTTGGCCTCCATGCTAATGGAATGAAGGATCATTTGGCTTCCACATTTCTCCTTGTGTGCTAGGCGTTGATCCATGTGTGTGGGTTTGGCATTTGGGGTTGGCTTGTGTGTGAGCATTGCCCTCCCTTGTTCCTTTTGACGTTGGCCATGGTGCCATTGTTCATGGACGTGGGTGTGTGGGCGTTGTTTGCACTTCTTGCAACTCCTCTTGGAAGAGCCCCTCACTTCCATGTGAGGCGGTTTGGGTTGGTTACTCCCCATACTTCAACACAAATTTGGCGCCGTTGCCGGGGATGATCGACCTTTAACCGTTGGGTTTTTTCAAGCTTGCCGTGCCTACACTTGGTGGATGCACCTCATGCTTGGATTGAGTTGTGGATCCGTGTGGCCTTCGGTTGGCCTTGGGTACCACTTTTCTTTAATTTTTGAGTAGTGTTAGTTCATTTCTTTGTTTGTTGCATAAAAAACAACCCCTTACCCCCCTTCTCTCTTCCTCTCTCACATACACACACTCTCACACACTCACTCAGTGGCATCACTCTCCATCTCTTTCATTTCTTGATTTTTGTGGTAGCCTCGAGCAGGGGGATGGATGGTACTCCTTTGTCCTTCCCTCTCTTCATCTTTCAAGAAAGAAGAAAAAATCAAAAAATAAAGCGCTATCTTTTGTTAAATGATTCTTGTTCTCTCACGCAAATGACCTCATATCCATAGTGAAGAAGAATCATCGTGTTGTTCTCATTACAATTTTGAAAGCACAAATTCAAATCTCAAGTTGTGGAGGGCATTAACTACCTCCTCTCTCTCTCTTTAAACCATTGACGTATATCGTGCAAGATACCATACGTGTGAGATGTCCGTTATGATTTATGAGGAGAGTTGGGAATTAACGCCCACCCACCCTGCAAAGGAGTTATTGAAACTTGAAAGCCAATGCGTAGGCATTCATGCCCTTCATTCTCGGTGTGGCGTGGAGCGAACTTTGTTGTGGCTCCACCTCTAGGCCTCTGCGCTACCAAGATTGGGGGAGTCTCTGTGCTCCCCCATCTTCTCACCTGTGTGGTTTTTAGGGTTCTGTGGTCACCTCTCATCCTTGCTTCCGAGGCTACTCAACCTCAATATGAAGCTTCTTGCTCATAAATTGCGCATGTGTATTCTGCTCTCGGGGATGACCTTGGCTCCCCTTTCCTGTCAGATTTGTGATGTCCTTCGTTCGTCGTTTCTGTAATAGTTGCCTGTGGGTCAAGCTTTGCTCACCCTCGTGGCGGATGTTTGGATTTCACATCTCTTCATGTGAGCTGGGTCACTCTCCTTGGACGCTACTGCTAGGGGTCGAGACTACTCGGTGCTTCCCCTTGCATTGGCTACCTCGCTGCCTTCTGGAATGCCTTCGTTCTGGCCTCATCGCTGGGGCAGGTGGAGCTCTACTCCCTCGCTCACGAGCTTTCCCCTCAGAAGGTTTTCCTATGTTATCTTTCGCAGAAGGCATGAAGGAAAACGATATATTGAATGTGTTTGTGCAGAAGAAACCTCTCTGTACTGACGATGTCATGTTGGGATTTTCGAGGCATGGTTAACACTGTAACTTTCACATTGGCAGATTATAGAGAATTTTTTCGTACGATATAAGGAGGTTAAATGTGTCCCGTGAAAAACATTAGTGTGCACACTTTCTCTGTCGGTTATTCTTTAGCATGATAAAGAACATGGTGTTTGTGCACAGTAAGCCTCTCGTTGTAACTTTTTACCTGATGATGTTTCTTTCGAAGATAATGTTCATATGTTCACATCTCTCAAAATATTGTAATTACAACATGCAAACAGCATTACTGCACTTTGTATCTCGAATCCTTGTGATTATTGTGATCATCCAAAGATTTTTTCTGTTATTACGAGCGAATGCAGTTGGTTCCATGCGCCTTTACGAAGTGTCTCCATCTGCTACTAAATGCTACGACTCCACAACAGTACAACAAGGATAAAAGGTTCATGCACTTAACTTTGCACAAGGGCATCCAAGGTCTTCCTATGCGATAATTAGGGTCTATCGTATAAGCATCTTCTTATCGAGCTGAAAGGGAAATTTATGCATTTCTTAAGAGATGTTTAGAGACTTATCTTACGTGCTGTTCCTGCTATTCCAATAGTAAACATAGTGTGGTGACACTCTTTCATCCAATAAAAAATGCTCTACATGTTCTTAGGTTTGGAAAATATGGAACTTGAAGTAGTGTTTGAGGTAGAAAGGTTGGTTCATGGCCTTGCATTTGTGGTTTTCTTGAAAAATTAGAGGGCCCTATAAACTTTGTTTTCTACAGATACCAAGCTCGAAACTTTCAAAAAGCTCTTTACTCAAGGATTTCTTGTTTGGGACTTCAAACTCCAGGATTGTGGCCTCCATTTTGGTCATTGGTTTCTCATTTATGCTTAATCAAAGATTGAAGCAGAAAAATGCTGACTTTGTGTCATCAGAGAATGGGAAGTGTGATTATGACTTGTATCTCTTGATTGTTTGAAGGCACCAAGGTCCTTTACATTGTGCAGGTTTGGAAGATGCAACTTGGAAGTATGGTGTTGGTGGGTTATAGAAGTCACTTGACGACTTGATGTACGTATTTGATAGTGATGTGGTTGGTAAAGATTTTTTGTGGCTACCTCCTTCGGGGTAGTTTTCGAAAACTTAGGCTACACTTTAAGAACCTTATGTAGACATTGATTTGGAGGAATGAATGTATGTTATCATATGCTTTATATTTTGTCACTTGGTTATACTATGATAACATGAATATTGTGTATCAACTATGTTTCTCTTATCACTCATATGCTCAAATGCACAGGTACACATACTAAAGAAGGAGGAAATATACTGCACATGTTTTAAGCATTAAGGTCAACATCTAATATTTTTCATGTGTGATTGGCCCCATATGCGCATAAAATCTCAGCAGTACATCTCTTGACTTAGAGCAGATTTGCATGGTTGAACATTGATCATTAACAAGATGAAGGAGGTTTTGCTAGTTCTTGGACCATTTGAAGCTTAACATGACTTGATTTTATGCTCTTGAAGGTGTTCTGTCAAGTGCTACACTTGAAAGACAGGTGCTAGGATTTTTTGGTGACTACCAATATACTTGGGAATGTATTCAAAACCCGATGTCTTCATGACCAATTCACAACCCTATGACCCGTGCACACTTTTTTTTTTTTTTTGGCATGCTTTCCATGAATGAATGATTTGTACAAGTGCTCTGAGTCGCGGTAGAATTTTATGTGATTATCCACTTTTATAGCCTCATGTCTGAAAACAGGTGTTGTATTCTGGGATGTCTATATGTTTGATGATCATTGTTCGCAAGTTGGGAAAATGGTCATGTCTAAACCTCAATGCACATACGAAGACTTTCCCCGTTCTTTGATGTCTCATAGAGCATCCAATACTTTGAGTGAAAAATGTTTTTCTTGGTGCCATATGTATGCATTTGTGTATGTTGGAAATGCAGGTTTTAGTGAATGTAAAGGAAGGTTGTATCTTGATGATCCACGACCAGGATTCTGAAGAATTTTTAGGGGTCATTGTTCCAGCAAAGTTATTTAGGAGTCATTGTGGATTCATACATGTTTGGTACTATTGAAGTAAGAGTCATAAAGGTTTGAGTGATTGTTTTTTGCCAGGGCTGTATCCCTCTGGTTTTACAAATGCTCACTTAATGAATTGCAGGCCAACACATACAGAATATAGCATTGATTCCTCTTGACTCCTATAGATGAGGACATTGGATAATACTCTGGCAGGTTCAACAGAAGAATGATGAATTATTGTCTGGGATAGGGAACTTGGATCATGCATGATGTTGCTCTCTTGTGATGGATGTAGTTTTAATACTAGTTTTGAAGACCTTGTGACAGACCCCTGTGGGATTGGTGTGTAATTATCCAAGAAACTTAGGATGGTTAGGGGCATATGATTGACATTGCCTACATGTTTTATCAATCCCGAAATGAATCACTTATGCCCCTCATTTGATCATACAAACTAAAACTTGATTACTCATTGCATCCCTTGATACATAAAAAGGCTTGCATACAACTAAAGTTCCAGGCACTAACAACATCGGTGTGATTTGATACAGTCATCGTTTCAGCCCAGCTATGCCTTGTAATTGCTGAATCAATCAAATAAATCTTTCATTGCAGGCCTGCACATATTAAACTTCTACATCAATCATGCGTGC
This sequence comes from Ceratopteris richardii, assembly GCA_020310875.1. Taxonomy (NCBI): domain Eukaryota; kingdom Viridiplantae; phylum Streptophyta; class Polypodiopsida; order Polypodiales; family Pteridaceae; genus Ceratopteris; species Ceratopteris richardii. Next base: position 192,139,392 of record CM035407.1, read on the forward strand.
CCCTGTTAGATGTTGTGACACTTTGATTTGCAGAAATTGCTCTAGACCAAGCATGTCTACTTAGCAAAGAATGTGCATGGCTTTATTCACTAACCATGCAAAAATATAAGTCATATGGACCGTTGCTTGGGTTGTTGGCTTTTGGTGCTTTAATTTGTGGATTGCAGTAATAGCTAGCTCTCCAAGAGGACTTGTCTCTGAAGCGCCAATCCCATAAGACGTGATGTCCCCTGAAGTGGAAACTACCAATTGAACTAAATGTTACATTCTACCTCTTTTCAGGGACAGTCTACTTGTGTTGTGTATGTTTAAATTTCAGGTATTGGAGCTTTGAGTGAAGGCACATTGGAAGGAGGCTGGGCTGACTGCCCCCCAAGGGGATTGTGTCGCTCAGCTCTAAAGATTGAAGATTTGCAGCTTGAAGTAAAGACTGAAGACTTGCAGCTTGAAGCTTGGCAGATTGAAGTATTGCAGATTTGGAAGATTGAAGATTGAGATGTTGAAGATCAATGAAGAGTATGAAGACTTGAAGACTGCAAACTGCAGAATGGAAGATTTGCAGACCTGGAGCTTCTCAGAATTGAAGAACCCAAGATTGAACCAGTTCTGTTATGTATGATCCTTTCCTCTTAGCTTTGTCGAGGACGACAAAGTCTAGGGGGGGGAGAGTGTTGGGTTGTAGGGTATGCACATACCCACAATTGTGCATAGAAACCCTCCCTAGACCAAAATAACATCTCTTTTTGTATCTATTTAGGATTTCACATAAGAACCCTCCCCTAGATAGTTTTTAATATTTCTCATAAACTAAAGCTATGGAGCCTTGTTGTAAATGCTCACCTTTTTCAAGAAAGCAAGCAAAATCTCCACGCGCACGTATCCTCCTCCTTTGAGAGATTTGGTTGTTAGAAAAGATCTTTTTGAACTATGGAAGTTAGGCATGTGCTCCTTTTTGACTAGTCAAAAGGAGCACATGGGAAATTGTACTGAGCCTATAAATAAGAGGCTCATTTCTTGTAAAGGGGCCTTTTTGGCCTCCATGCTAATGGAATGAAGGATCATTTGGCTTCCACATTTCTCCTTGTGTGCTAGGCGTTGATCCATGTGTGTGGGTTTGGCATTTGGGGTTGGCTTGTGTGTGAGCATTGCCCTCCCTTGTTCCTTTTGACGTTGGCCATGGTGCCATTGTTCATGGACGTGGGTGTGTGGGCGTTGTTTGCACTTCTTGCAACTCCTCTTGGAAGAGCCCCTCACTTCCATGTGAGGCGGTTTGGGTTGGTTACTCCCCATACTTCAACACCATCCCTAGGCCTTCTCTCTCGGTCGTGGTATAATTGCGTTCCGCTTGATTCAATTGTCTACTGGCATAGGCTATAGGGTGGTCTAATTTCCCTGTATCTGCGGGTTGAGCTAAGATGCAACCAATGGCAAACTTGGAAGCATCTACGTGAATGTGAAATGGCTTGTTCCAATTAGGTACTCGAAGGATTGGTGCTGAACTCAATCGACTCTTTAATTCGTTAAAGGCCTTTTCACATTCTTCTGTCCAATTAAATTGAGACAATAATGCATAAAGAGGTCTGACAATTATGGCATACATGTGTATAAATCTTCAGTAGTATCCGCAATGTCCCATAAATGCTTGTACTTCTTTCGTAGTCTTTGGTCTCGGTAAATCCAGAATTACTTTGATTTTGTCTTCATCAGTTGAGATTCCATTCTTAGAGACAATATGTCCTAATATCTTTCCTTGTCGAACCATGAAGACACACTTTTTTGGATTGAGGCATACTCTATATTGTCGACATTTGGCAAAGATCTTTCCTAGTTCAGGAATATGTTCTGATCGTATGGCTGAATAAGTGCATAAATCATCCACATATACCTCCATGCTCTTTCTCAAGAACTCTTTGAATACATGACACATCAATCTTTGGAAAGTGGTTGGGGCATTGGTTAGACCAAAAGGCATAACCCTAAAAGCATATACTCCCCATCCAGTTGCAAAGGCTGTTTTATGGTGGTCCTCAGGAGCAATCGCTACCTGATTATACCCCAAAACGCCATCCAAGAAACTATAAACTTCCTTTCTTGCCACTCTTTAGATGATCTGTGATGGGTAATGGGTAACTATCTCTTATGGTGGCAGCATTTACCTTTTTCAACTTAATGCATACCCTTAACTTGCCATTCTTCTTTGGCACGACCACCAAAGGTGACACCCATTCTGTGTGTTCGATCTCATAAATGAACCCAGCATCTAGCAACTTATCAATCTCTTCCTTGATTTTTGCTGAGTAAACATTGTTATATGTGTATGGTCTTTGTTTGGAAGGTTTAGCTTCAGATTTCATAGGGATTCTATGGGTGCAAATAGAAGGATCTACTCCTTTCAAATCCTTATATGTCCAAGCAAAGACATCCCTATATTCTCGAATGAGTCGTATCAACTCTTGCTCTTCTTCCAGTGAAACATCTTGACCTATAAAAGTACATCGTTCTTCTCCTTCCTCTAAGGCTACTACTATTTTTTTGGTCTGTTCTTTGTTGTCATATGCTATTGCTGCTTGTGCTTCTCGTTTTGGCATTTGAATAGCGATTTTCCTCTCTTCTACTTCATATTTTTTGAAGTGGGCAGGCACTTCAAATTGATCTTGTGGTTTATTTTCTCCATCTTCTTGTTCTTTATCTAATCCAAGCTCTTCTTCCTGTGTCGTTTCTTGACTTATTTCATTAGTTATGACAGTTACTTCTTGATTTCCACTTTCTGTTTCCATTTGCTCTTGCTCCATTTCAATGCTCTCGTAATCCTCCTTCCATTCTTTTTCAATTATTTCTCCTTCTTCCGCCTCTTGAAGAACTACCACGTATAGACTAATGTCATAGCCTTCCTCGTCAATGCATTCATTCATGGTTATCACTTCTTCGTTTACACATACATCGAGAGTGGCTAAAATCTCCATCCAACCATGAGGTTCGAATTCTTCATCTAGGAATATTTGAGGCATGTAAGCTTGATCTTGTACAGACCTAGCTATTCCTTGCCTTTGCTGCCATCCTTTCCTTCTATCCTCTTCCTTTTTCGCAGTTTGACATATCCATAGATGAGTGTCTTCGTTCATCCACGATTGGTCACTTGAACCTATACTGTGAATTGACTGATCGTCTCCCTCCTTATGAATCTGATTCCATTGCAAGGGGGGAACATCTTGGTACGTGTATGTGTGGAGATTTATTCTGGTTGTAGTTCCTTCATGCTGTAAGTATACTGTGTCTTTTCCCCAATCTTGCTCTACCTTTAGCTGTCTCATGAAGGGTCTTCCAAGTATCATCTCATAATTGCTAGCCCTTTCAAATTGACATATCACTAAGGTGTGCTCGAATTCAACTCCGCAAGTGGTAAAAATTACTCTTTCGAATAATCCCAAGGGTCGTTCAGTGTGTCCATCTGCCATTTTTATCTTCATGCGTGTGGGTCTTAAAGCTGGTTTTCCCCATTTTTCCCAGATTTCTTTAGTAGTGGTTCCTACTCCAGCTCCAGAATCTAAGATGGCTTTAGTGGTGTAACCCCTATAGGTAATTGGAAGGCAAGTGTTTCCTTCATCTCCTTCGCTGAAATCTCCAACCTTATCGACTGGGATTTTGACTGTTGTCACTTCATCAGGCATCTCCTTCTCTTCTGACTTGGTCTCTAATTGGCTGGTTAATTTCTCCTTCAAATGTGGTTTGACCTTCAAAAGTACTTTCAATGTCAGAGTACAAGGAATTTTTACTTTTCTAAGGTGTTGTATGGCGTCCGATGTTTGGATTGAGGGGTTCTGCTCTTTTTTTCTTAATGAGGGAATGCAATACAATTCCGAATTATGCTCGTATTCTCTTGGGTAATTTGGCAAAGCCTTCACACTATCATTCTCCTTGTCGCTCTTGTCAAATTGTACTAATTCTTCTGAATTCAGTTCATGTATTGAATCTTCTATTTCACCTTCTGCTTGTAGCTCTTCAAAGGGTGGTTCAATTCCTCCCACTTTCTTCCATCTGTCTTCTTGGACCCTTGCCCACAAGTCTTTAGGCCATTCCCCATCTACTTCGGGGACAATGGATCCTTCTCTTCTATCCTCGTGGAAATTTCCATTAGGTGTCTCACCTTCTTTGGGTTTCTCGGGGTCATTAGGGATGACACAATCTTGGAATTCTTTTTCGGGAATTCGTGAAGTGGGTAGTCGAAGAACAGGTTTTTCTAGGGTCTGTTGAGCTACTTCAATTAGCTTTTTGCATATCTCCAACCTTTCTTTCTCTAAGTCACCTCTAGGATATTCTTTTTCGTGTTGTTCAATGGTTGGTCCTGCTCTGATTCGCACCTGGTACGCCTGAATCCACATGGCTAACTCTTTTGGCATGGGATCTGCTAAAACTGATCCTACCTCTTCTTTTTTATGCTTTCCTTTTTTATTTTCTTCTTCAAGTTTCTGTTTTTCCTTTGGATCTTGTTCATTTTTTTCCTTCTCCATCTGTTGCTGTAGTTTCTTTTCCTTTATCTTGTCTCTACGATTCTTCCATCTTTGTGTTCTTTTACTGGTGATACTTTTTCCAGGTTCTTCCGAGTCTTCAACTACTTGAGGTGTACGTATATTCACTTCTCTGTTGCTTTGATCATTCTCTCCTGTTTTTTCTAGGGTCTCTCTAGCTTTAGCTCTTGTTATTGCTTTCAATGGTACAGTGTACTCTTTATCACTCCCTGACGACTCTACCACCTCTATCAGATTAATCTGCACGTTAGAGTTAACTTTATTGGGGTTTCTGGGGCAATCTCTAAAAAGGTGTTCTTTGCCACAATCACTACAGTATCCTTCCCAAACTCGTTGTGGTGGTGGTGGGTTAGGTAATGTACATTCTCTGATATAGTGATCACCTCCGCATCTATAACATGGTCCTCTTGGTACAGGCAGTCTATTCATAGGTCGGGGGGGTATGGGTGCTCTAGGAGCTCTGTACATCAATGACACATAATCCTGCTCATATCCGTAGGAACTATCTGGTACTTCGATGCCATATGTATATGGTTCGTATATTTGTCCATATTCTATCATAGAGCTCTCATAAGTGGAATAGTTTCCCTGACTATGGTCATAGGATGAGTCATATGGTTCATTACTAGTCAAAGGTGACCGATCAGAAAGATTGGCCAAAACACTTAGACATATTGGAGTTTCACTACAATGCCTCCATCCACTCAAGTACGAAGATGACTCCATTCGAACTGGCGATCGGCAAGGAGGTAATAAAACCCTTGGCCCTCACATGGGACTCCACACTTGCAATGAATGACCCCGATTGCAGCACCCTTTTGGATCAATGGAAGACCAAGCTAAAAGAGGCCAAGTCCAGTTTGCAACGAAGTAAGGAATGCATTGCCAGGTATGCGAACAAGAAACGAAGACCCGACGAAGATCTCCAAGTCGGCGACTTATTCTTGGTTAGTGCACGCAACATTACCTTGCCCAACAACATAACACACAAGTTCAACCACCGCTACTATGACCCATACAAGGTGGAGAAATGGATCAACAAGGTCACGTACAGCTTGGAGCTACCCGACAACGTCCAGTTTCACAATGCATTTCATGTGAGCCTACTCAAACGGTTCAAACCTGACTCCACTTACGGACACGAGGTCCCAGTTCTTCATGACGGGGATAACCAATTCGAGCTCGAGGCTATCTTACGGGATCGCAACACACGCGAAGGTCCCCAATTTCTCATCAAGTTCAAAGGCCGCCCCTTAGTAGATGCGGATTGGATTCCGGCCGACATCTTTGGCCTAGACCACCCATTAGTACGCAAATATTACCACCACACTTAGGCCACTTTGGCTATAAGCCCCATGTAATGTTCCCAATTTTTGTAAACACACCAACTTTTTGTAAGACCCGAACCCGCTTGTTGAGGAAACCAAGCTCTTCAAGCTGGGGGAGGATGTCACAGCCTGTATTTCTATCTAGCCCTTTTCAGTGCTTGGAGGTATGCCCTGTGGCGCCAAATTGTGCACAACTATGAGGGGTACACGTATTAGAAGTATAAGTGCGAGTGTGTGTATATGTAAAAGGGAATATGTGGAACATTTTCGTTCGTTGATAGCTAGCAAAAGAGGTTAGAGGAAATGCAAGCAAAAGAGGACGACGAAAAGGCTCAAAAGCTTTTCAAGGAGTTTCGTTCATCTAAGAAGACGCAACCCTTATCCAAGGCCGGCGTCAAATATTTATACGTGGCTCGATTATAGTAAGCCAGAAGCCGAGGGAAAGTTCTTTTATAGTGCAACGTGGCTCCATCACATATGCACAAAAGTCGTCGATCGCTAAAAGCAGATGGTTCTTTTTTTTTTTCCAAAATGGAGGTTCGGCCGAAGCCTACTCCCCCGGACTTTAACTTTGAAATTGCAACTGTACAAGGAACGGCATAGTACCCATGGGACCCCCCTTATCCCACAAGAACAGAGGTTTACAAGACTGGTTTAAACAATGGTCAACACTACCGCAGGGATAGACAAACGGTGGCACTCAGCCACAATGCAAGATCTTTGTAGATTACATGTCCCTTACATGTTGCTGCCAAGGATTGAACCCTCACCCCCTCCTCAAGAGGCGAGAGGCCCAACCACTAAACCAACGAACTAGGACAAAAGCAGATGGTTCTTGCCGAACTACATATGCCTTCGTATAATTTTCAGCTTTTTATCCTCGGCAGATGGCAGACCTTATAATCCTGGCAATTTGAGTTTAGCTCGTTCACATGAGCACATTGTAGCGGCCAGGTCAGTCTGGTCAAGTGTGAAAACAATTCATCCACAAAATTGAACGGACATCCCACCAACCAATCAGTCTTTCTCTGCCTTCATTTTTTAAGCAAACTTTTTCCATGGAAATAACGTAATACAAGAACAAAATTGACAGAAGCTTCACACAGCACGGCGGCAACAAGAAGGAGATCATGTGGCAAAAACTTGTTGGCTACGATCAATGCAAAAACGTTCCGGACCCACATAATGTTGTACTGGCTTCATCCCCCTCGGAACAAAATCGAGACAAACAGAACATGAGAAATCTACGATTCTCCAATTTTTGACTTTGCGTTTGTTCTCAGTACCGCCTTATGTGAATCGCCATATCGGAGACAAGAGAGAAATAGGGATGTGCCGCCGGAAGAGTGTGAATTCACCCTGAGATACGACATTGTGGTAGCGGTGAACATATCGAAAAAAGAATGAGCCAATTGTTTGGGACTTAAGGTATCACAATGGAGAAAAGATATTGTGACGCTCTCCAATGGAGGGCTTGCACATTCATGTTAGTTTGAGAATCAGATAATTATCTACATGTTTCTTACATCCTTCAAAATGAGCTGTTATATTTTAATTGGGACGGAAGAATATTTTAATTGGGACGGAGCTGCGCTTCTGAAAGATCTACAAGCGAGAGATCAACTCGCCTCTAGCAGCTCTCGATGGCGATGGAGCGACAGAGCAGAATCTGCGAATGATGGAAGTTGCAGCGGTCGGACGTGAAGTGTGGAGACGGTCGTAGCTGTTGTCGTCTTGAAGCAAGCCGGCGACTGAGCTCCTTGGCGGACTGTCGCGTTAGTCACATTCGCCGGTCGCGATAGACTCCTTGGCAGACAGTCGCGATAGAGACCTTAGCAGGCTGTCGCGATAGACACATTGGTAGACAGTCGCGATAGACACCTTGGCGACAGACCTCGCGATAGACACTTTTGGCCATGCGATAGACACTTTTGGCCACGCGACAGACACCTGCTGATCACTGCCTCGACACACGGGCGCATCTCGCAATAATCAACTTTGGAAGCACGATAGACACTCTTGGCCACGCGACAGACACCTGCTGGTCACTGCCTCGATACACGGGCACATCTCGCGAGCCTCGATACACGGGCACATCTCACGTTAATCAGAGGAGATTCCAGTGGGTGTGGCGCCCGGAGTTTCAAAATTAAAATTTTATTGTTACAAATAGAAGGCAGCGCTTATGTGTGTTGAAGCAGCCAACGTGTAATTTGACCTCTCCTAGTTTTCCCTCAAGTGGAGTTGAAGTCTTTAAAAGCAAAAGTAAATTTAAGGAGCAAAAGCATGAGATAATGGTCGGAGTCTTATAGTTTTAAAAAATGGAGTGTTTGGCTTCGACGTGATCGGAAGGGGGACCTAAGTCTTCCTTGTCTGCGGTCAGTTTTCTCTCCTTGTTGGAGGGTTTTGCTTTTGGGTATTGAAAAGTAAAAGTGGTGCAAGTTCCTTTTGGCCATGGATGTGGCTTCATCCTCTCTCGTGAAAAGTAATCGGGCCCCTCCCCCTGGGGAGACCGATTTCTTGGCCGCTCTGCTGGAGGGGGGGTCGTGTGCCGCCCCTGGGGCATCCAAAAGTGTTGAATCCCCCATTGTTTCCCTCAGTAGACCCGCAGTTCTGTCAGCTCAGGAGGAGCTCAAGAAAGTTTGCCTCGTCGGCCAAGTGTTTGGCCCTAGGCCCCCGCTCGAAACTGTGCGACAATGGCTTCGAAAAGAGTGGTTCCCTCGAGGACTAATTGTTAGCAAATGTCAGTTCTTACCAGCGAGCCACATGCTGCTAGTCTTTGAAAATGAAGAGATGGCGTTCCAAGCCCTAAGCGTTGGCACCTGGCAGTTCGGTCGGGCGACCCTGTGCCTATTCAGATGGTCCCCGGACTTTACTCCCGACAAATCGAAATCGCTTCGGTACCCTCTTTGGGTTGAGCTCCCTAACCTTCCTTACTTCTTGTACAACTTCGTGTGGGACATTGTCTCTCCTATCGGCAAGCCGATGGCTTCACGCGAAGACATTGGTGGTCTCATCTATGAAGGTGCAAGACACTCGTTCAATGCTAGGTGGCACCCCCAAATCTGTGTCGAGGCCGACCTCAGTTCGCCGCTTCCATCAATGATCAAAGTGGACATGGGCGAAGGAGATGTTTGGGAGCAATACATCAGCTACAAAAACCTTCCCAACGCGTGCTTTCGTTGTGGCCAACAAGGTCACAGGATTAAAGACTGCCCTTTCAGGCAAAAAAGCAAGCGATCTCAAGAAGCCTCCAAAACTGCTCAAGACAACAATGGCGATTTGACCCACTCGACCAAGGAAGGGGAAGGCAAGGGCCTCCTTAATCCACAAGCTGAAGCTGATGGCTTTATTGAAGTTAGAAGAAGAAGGAAAAGAAGCCCTAGGGCCAACGGTGAGAGAAACAACCTGCCACTTACCCCCTATAGCAACTTGTATTGCAATCTAGGAAAGGAGATCAATGAGCTTGACTACCCAGGTGGGAAGCTACTTGAGGTAGACACCTACGACAAAGCCCTAGAGATCCCTGACAATAAAGAAACCCCACAGGAGGGCTACACTACAAGCAAAGAAGATGGTTTCACCACTAGTAACGAAGACAACATGGATAGTGAAAGTTCCATCATTGGATCGACGATCCCGGAAACGGTGCCGAGCACGGGGCCCAAGTCTCCTCAGCAAGGGGCATCCCGCAAAGGAAAACAACCTATGGAGCTACCCTCGAAAAGCCCCCACAAGAACCGATTTCTAAGTCGGGATCAGATCCCAGCGAAAAAGAAAGATGAAGCCAAGAGAAGAAAGGACAAAGCTCCCTCCCGCAAAGAGGGATCAATACAAAAATGATTGTCATCTCGCTAAATGCTAGAGGGCTAACCGACCCCTCAAGAGCGACCATCATTGGTCAATGGCTTCGCGACATTAGCTTAAACCCAGACTTTATATGTATTCAGGAGATTAAAACTGACGGAGAAGACCTCCAGAAACGACTCAGACAGGTCTCCTCGGCCCATGTGTGGATCCCAACGAAACACCAGCGGGGGTCTGGAGGAACGGCTATCGGTGTTAAACAACTCTGGTTTGAAAAGCTTGAAAACACCATTGAAGATACTCGCTTCCCCACAACGTGCTTATATGTGGAGACTTCAACATGGTGGAGGACCCTATGGACAGATGGATGGGCAAGGGCAGGGTCATCGACAGTCGGGAGAAAGAAACGTGGGACATGACCAAACTTCACTTGGATTTGGTTGAATTCAAAGACTCGAATGGCTTTTCTTGGTCGAATCTCCAAGCGGGCGAGGACCTGAGGAAAGCTAGACTCGACAGATGCTACATTTCTCAGAGTTTTACTCATCAGTGGGGCCACCCTGCCATCACGCAACGCACCGACCTCACCATCTCTGATCACTACCCGATCGTCATCACTTTTCAACCTTCCAACAAGATCTGCAAGGCTCCGTGGTTCCATGCCAACGCTACCACCTTCTCTCTCCCCTCCGTCCATCAAGAAATTGCCGATGTGTGGAAGGTGGCGTTCGCCTCTGGCTTGGCCCCAGCCAAGTGCTGGAGAAGTGCGGTCGACAAGTCTCGTAAGATCATGATCAGAACTAAGAAGATGCTCGAGACTGTGCGGCGGGCTCGCAGGGAAGCTCTGTACCACAGACTCTGGCGGCTCGAGGAGGAAGTGAACAAAGGAAAACACCAAGCCTAGAAAGGTCTCCGAAAAATCAGAGCAGTGTTGAGATACGAGGAAGAAATACAAAGGAAAAACTTGCAAATCTTCTTCAAGGAGTGGTGGGCAGGCAAAGCCGACAAACCCACCAAAGAGATGTGCCGTATCCTTAAAAGGAAACACAACAGAGAATCGATCCCCCTACTGCTAGACCCACATGGCAATGTATGCAATTCGGAAGAAGATAATTTTGGCATCATCGAAGGGCACTTCACGAGACTCCTGGGAACCTCGAACCCCCTCTCCCACCATAGAAGGGAATGTATGGCTGCCATTTCTAGGGTTTCCCCCCGGAGGATACCACCCAACCTCCACTCCCTGCTTCATGCCCCTATCTCTGAATCAGAAATCATTGAGGTCATTGATGCCCTCCCTCTCGGTAAAAGCCCGGGACCCGACGGACTCACTAACGAGTTCTTTAAATCCTTCAAGCTGGTGGTTGCCACCCCTCTTCGGATGGTCTGGCAAGAAGCGCTAAAGTTTGGTGCTCTTCCTTCTTGTCTAAATAATGGAATTATCAAGTTGATACACAAGAAGGGGGAAAAGAACAGAATCGAGAACTGGCGGCCTATTACGATGCTCCAAACAGGATACAAGATCATCGCCAAAGTCATTGCCAACAGACTCTCATGCCACCTGAGATCTTGGCTCAGTGAGGACCAAAAAGGTTTCATCAAAGGCAGGTCTATCCTGGAAACCATTATGGATATTTGGGAAGGTATTCAATATGCAAAGGAGTCTAATCAAGATGTGGTTTTCCTCAAGATCGACTTTGACAAAGCCTACGACAGGCTAGAATGGGACTATATTCTGCAGTCGCTCCAAGATCTCGGATGTAGTCAGAAATTCACCAAGATGATCACGACCCTTCTCGGAAACGCAACGACCCAAATTAACGTTAACGGCAAACTTTCGAAGGCGATCCATCTTAGAAGATCTATTAGACAAGGGTGCCCTCTGGCCCCCCTTCTTTTTGCCATCGCCACTGAGGGGCTGAGCAGACTTGTGGCACATCATGTGGAGGCTGGCAATATCAAAGGCCTCCGGCTGCCTCACGACCACAGTCAAATCATCATGAGACTTTTTGCCGATGATATGAACGCGTTCGTTCACAATGATAATACCAGCCTGTAGACTTTCTGGAGGTGTCTTGCTACCTTTTGTGATGCCTCTGGATCCAAAATCAACCACTCTAAGACCGCCTTTAGGGCTATTGTGGGACACCATCCTGGCCTTCTCATTGATCAAGGCTGTCAAATCATTCCGCAGGGCCAAATCTTTCGACTTCTTGGAATCCCCTTGGGGTTTGGCGTCTCTTTGGAGCAGCGATGGAACTGGGTGTTGGCCAAACTCGAAAACAAACTTAACTATTGGAGAGGTATGCAAATCAACCTCGCTGGGCGTGCGATGGTTATCAACACGTTCCTCCTCCCTTCTACCATCTATTTCCTTTCTTGTTGGAGACCGAATGAGCAAGGCCTGTCCAAACTGAATAGTATTTGTAGAAACTTTCTTTGGACGGGTGATCATAACAGAAGGGGGGTGCCTAAAATCAAATGGGCCATCTGCACTAGCCCTAGAGATAGCGGGGGGCTTGGTATCCTGGACATTGGGTGTATGGCTAACAAACTGGCAGCCAAATGGATGATTAAGGCTTGGTGCAATAGGGAGGCCTCGTGGGCCAGGCTGATCTTCAGAAACAAGAATGAGTTGGCCCTCATGGGGTTCCCGAACTGGAAGACTCTTGACGTCATGACCCTGCTATTCTCCCCGATCCCCGTCTTCCCGAAAGGCTCCAATCTCGTGTGCTCCCTTTGGAAGGGCTGGAATAAAGTCAAAAGCTTCACAAGAATTAGTGAGGACTGGAAGTGGGCGGCCGGAATCAGACAAAACGACTCTATCTGGTTTCCGATACATGGGATCCGGAGTGTGGAGTCGTGGAACATTCGAAATGCCAAGAAGTTATGGAACAAAGGATTCAAAAAATGGAAACACCTCTGGAAACATGACACCAACAGCTGGATCAACTTCGAGGATATTGACCCTCGCATAAACATCTCCTACGAAGAATGGAACACTTTGCAAAGCAGATGCCTCGCATGGGATCGTCACAAGACTCGCCTTCTCATGGGACACGACACACCGAACTCGCTTGGTCTCAAATGACACAATGGAAATAGCCTACTCAAAATCCCGAACATCAAAGAAACGGCTGACCACCAGATCAGCCTCAACAAGAAGTGGTGCCTGTCTTGGACGCGGCTTCGGTGGGACATGAAATTCATGGGTATCTGGCACCCCCTTATAGAGATTAAGAAGTCTGTCCTCTTATGGCAAATTCTTCATCGAGGAATTTGGACCAACCATAAGGCTAGCAAACTTTGTGGGATCCCTCCTTGGTGCAAACGCTGCCACCGGGCTATCGAAGATGTCCCACACATCTTCCTTACTTGCCCCAACTCCTACAGAATCTGGCAGACGGTTGGAATGAAAATCAGACTTCAAAAACAGCTAAGCTGGAAACAAGTCCTTCTGGGAGAAGCGATCGGCTGCTCTGCGACACTCTGGAACGCCATCAGAGGGGAAGTCATGTGGAAAATTTGGCGGGAGAGGTGTGCTCTCAACTTCGGCGATCCCCCCAGGGAGTGGTCGATTGAGAAATCACTATTCCTCCTTGGCAAAAGGATTGTTAACAGTAAGAAATCCCCCCCCTTCAGGCACCATCAAGTCCTCCTTTTGATCAACAACAAGCTCAAACCCAAGTGGGCCCCGCATGAGGGCGATGAGAGGGTGATTAACCTTCTCTGTAATGCAACCTAGGATTCAATCAAGCTTCCCCTGCTTTGTGGGATTTGGGGGGTCCCGTGGGCACTAGTCCCCTTCTATTGTACCTTTGTTTCTTAATTTAATTCAAGTCCGGGAGAGTAGGCTATTGCCGAACTTCCTTTATATTAAAAAAAAAAAAAAAGAGCTGTTATAATGCGATCCATTTCATATCAAAACTTGGTTATAAATCCTTGTTTACTCCATTTTGTATTGTTCTTATCAGTAATTCATTTCATGTAATCTTTATTGTCAATCCTTAAGTTTGCACTTTCTCAATCATTTTGTTAACTCTCGCTTATCTTTCTTCTTTTTTATTTAAAAATTCTTTTCTCATTTTCTCATGGAATACTCCATTAAATATGTGTGCGATCCCGAAAATAGACAAGGATCTATAGCATTATTTTTTCTCAATGAATGTGAGTGTGCTTATATGTAAATGGCAATATCTGCAAGCTCGTTGTCTGTTGTTAGCAAAAAAGGTTGGAGGAAATGCAAGCAAAAGAACATGAAGAAAAGGATTAAAAGTTTTGTAAGAACTTTCATATATAATCAATCATTCATATGTATTTGTATTCTTACAATTGGTTTTTCTGTCAAAATTCACACACACACATGTTTATAAGAGAGGCTCATGTTTATGTAGCATAGAAAGTAAAAGCTTTTACAAGAGGAGGATCATTATAAAAGCTCATTCCTCTCTTTTGAAAAGCACTTAGATATTTTGTTGTTTACAATTGACAACTTCTTTTCACAAAATTTATGTTTTGTTTTGTTTTTCTTTTAATTTCTCGTTGAGTTTTCCTAACATCTATAAAACCTTGGATTAAGAGTGTTAGATGTGTTCTCTAGTTCTAAGTTGTTCATTTAACATATTTTTGCATGTAATTAAGTGTGCAATCATATCCATTGCACATGCTTTTTCTATCTATTTATTGTAACCCATTTCAAACATGAATGATTAGTAAAATCTTGGATTTGGGCATGTGGATTCACGTGTCTTATTAAAATCTTCGAAACAATGCCAAATAGTGCTAACTTTGATCGACTAGATACAAATATAAAGTTGTTTTCATGCATGTAGGTGATTACTATTGTAGGATTGCGATGCGTATAGTGTATGGATGCAGATACAAATAGTGTATAGAGAGAGAAAAATGATACATTCAAATGCGTGCACTGTAAAGAACGTCGAACCTATATGAAAAATAAAATTGTTAGAATAGAGAAAAAAAGAGGCGTCCTCCCACAGATTTTTCATTGTGTATTCATAGCCAAATTCTACTAGCCTCAAAATAGCATTTCTTAATAAATAAAGTAGAAAAACAAAAAGATGTATACGGTTTTTACAAAAACCAGCATAAGAGGCGGCTCGTATATTTATGCACAAAAAACATGCACATATTTATATTTAGAAAATAATGATATAGTCATGAATTACTAATCCTTCGATTCCTTTTACAAAAAAATATATGATCTTAAGTGACTATGAGATGTCCAAACCCTTATAATCTCTAACTTTATCAAAACACAAAAAACATTAAATTCCTTTATCTATCAAGAATAATGTGATAAATGTTACATGTTTGTGCATGTAACAAATCACTATTATGTATAAAACAGGAAAAATAAATCCTGCAATTTCATAAAAGCAAATCACATAAATTGACATGAATGACCTATCACATGTCACATCATTGAAAAATAATAAGCATGCTTGATTTTGATAATGAAAACACATGCATGAAATTTTCAATCAAATAATCTAATGTGTTTGTCAATGATATGCAGCAATCAAGTGAGCATGATGTGGTATAAGGATGCTTTTTTTATGAAATTAAGATTCTTCCACATGATAAATTGTGTATTTTACTAAATATATAGTATAATGAATTCTTGTTTGAGTTGTACTTGCATCATAATCTATGATTCTCTCAAGTTGTAATATTTCAGTATCTTTATCAAATATTGGTCGATTGTCAACAATTGGACTAAAAGGATGTGTTCTTTTTAGAGACTTTTATGAAATGAATTATGAATATTCCATTGGATGGTATTCTCTAATCGAAACAATTTTCATTAGTCTTTTCAAGCTTCTAATAAGATTCACACAAGTAGAAATAATCGAATGATGAGAGTCAAGAATGAACAAATTCACCATCCTTACATCCATCGAATTCGGAAAATTATAAGTTTTTGGCACCAATCTCGGATTCCATGCCATTCTTTTTATGGTTCAATAAGTCTTTCATCTTGTGTTTGCATCGCTTGAAGCTCTAAATTTCATTCTTTGATTTCAACAGATGCAAACACAAGATGAAAGACTTATTGAACCATAAAAAGGATTTTACCCCCTTGGAGTTTGTGCCACAATAATTCTAATTATTTCTCAAGGGGTATGTTGGGTAGAGGAGCCTTTTCAAAGTTCTCCATAGAAGTATGTGGATCCATGCTTTGTAAATGAAAATATAGTTTGCTGAATGTAGAAGAAAAATATATGTTTTCCAAAAAAGAAAGGGTAAATCTTGGGAATGTAAAACAATAAAAGTGACTTTTGATCAAAGTAAATAGTACATTTTAGGTGGAATGAGACATCACATACACATAGTCTAGTGAATAAAACACTTCACTTTGTGGCCTAGGTGGTGGGTTCATATTCCATCCTTATTGAAATTGGTATTCCTTGCTGCCTGTTTATTGGTTGAAGAGGTTTGCACATAGCCAACAATGCCAATGGAGACTCAAAGCTAAGGAGTCAATGAAGTGCAAGGATTACCAAGTTAATGCATTGTTCTTCACCTTAATTGTAAGCAATGGAGTTTGGATAGTTGACTAGTAGTGAGTACAGATGTTCTAGTAGAATGCCCTTAGCATCCTCCATTAATTTTGTACTCGAACAGCTTATGGATGGCTTGTGAGTATAGAATATGGATACAAAGGAGATACGAGTATACAATGCATCTGACAAACATGTGTAGACATTGATACCATTTTTGTATAATTGCAATATTCACAATGTGTAGATGCAAAAAGATATAGTGCACAGAGAGAGAAGGAGCATGAATTTATGTATGTACACATAGAAAACACAAAATCCATAAAAGAAGGTACAATGATAAGATAGCGGCAAAGACATAGGTAACTTACATAGTATTGTGTATAATCCCCTCCCCCACACACACTTCATGAATCCATCTTGAAGTGCATGTGTTTATAGATAGATTATATTAATCCGGCAATAGCTTTTCTTTGAAGATAACGCACAAAAATGAAAAGATTTTTGTTATTTTTAGAAAAAAAACCATAAGATGTGGTTTGTTTATCTATGTATAGACAAACATGCACATGCTTATGCTAATAACTTGTAGGTGCAAAATAGGGATGCAAAGAAGGTATAGGTATGCACGATCTAATACCATTGTTGCATGATCGGAATGTGTACAATGTGTAAAGATAGAAATAGATAGTGCACAAAAAGATTAAGAGGGATCATTCACATGCATGCATGTAGAGAATGGCAAACCACACTGGATTCCATTCAAAAGCATGCATGTGAAGGTTGTATACTTGGAAAAATGTATTGTGCTCCTTTTCTCAAAGATAGTGCTACACATGCTACACAAAAATTGCAACTTGTTCATAGTGATGTATGTGGTCCAGTCAAGACTCCATCTTTTCACAAGCATGTATACTTTGTTACCTTCATTGATGATGCAACATGCCATACTTGGGTGTATCCTATGAAAGCCGAGGATGAGGTATTCTCTTGCTTTAAAATATTTTAAGCTATGAGTCAAATTTTTTGTGGAAATAAGCTTTTGACTCTTCACATGGATCATGTCAATGAATACATGCCACATGAATTTAGTGCTTTTCTTTGTGAAAGAGGTACTGTTCAAAAATGCACAATCCCATATATACCTCAACAAAATGGTGTCGCAAAGTGCAAGAATAGAACACTTCTTAAAATGGCACAATGTATCGTTAAAGAAAAGCGATCATGTGTGCAAACTATGTATTGAACTGTTGTCCTACAAAAACATTGAGATTCATTAAATCTTATGAGGCTTGGAATGGGCAGAAGCCAATGATTAATCATATGTGCATATTTGGTTGCTTGGCATATCTGTGGAATAATATGTCTCTTGAATTCCCATAGTGATAAATGAGAGTGCTTGTGCATATCTTGAATACCATCTAGATTGCTCTTATGAAAGTTGAAACTAAACTTGTATTCTTTTCTTTGTGGATGAAGATTTAATCTCTTCTTCTTCCTCTTTAGTTTGCTAGGTAGAAATTGGAGTAGGAGCAATGTTGGATAAAGAACGCACATCTTGCTCTAATTATGTTGGTCTAGGGTACTTGCCAATGACAATGTTCCGTAGGTCCTTGGAAACTAGAAATTCATCATCATAAAACTCCACAATGTTGGACAATTAGACATTCCATCTAATTTATCTTCTTGTTCAAGTCTATCTCTATAGTCACTCATCTTGAGTTAAGGGTGTATGTCAACTATGCTCTCTTACCAAATTTTGGAAGCATGTTAGCCCGAATAAGTCAATCACATGTTAAATGCATGATCTTCCAAAACTTAATTTTAGAACATTACACACCTTAACTTGATCCAAAGAAATAAATGACAATAGAGAGAGAAGAAGAAGACAATTATGAATGCGCAATAGCTTAATGCTACTACACACAGGAATAATAGAAAAATTCACCCTACAATGTGCATATGATACAAAAATCAAATGTAAGCTAAATCTAAGGGTGCTAGTTACAAAATTGAGTGCAAAGTTCCTACGAGGTGTAAAATGTGAGTGAATATATGCAAAAGAGGATATAGACTATTCCAAATGATCAAAACAGCAAACCCTAAACAAAAATTAGGTCTCCTCTGATGTAGAGAAATAGCAATAATTCCTCCTAATGTTGAAGTAATAGGCCAAGTCCTACTACAACATCAGCACAATTAGAAACTCTAATGTAGAAGCCATAACTCTCCATAATCAGCATGCACATAATGAATGTGTTAAGAAGAACAAGGGATAGCTATTCCAAACTTCTTCAAATATGCATATGCTCCTCCTCATTGAGTCTTTCTTGAGTCCTCCTAGCTCATAACCCAAGAGTTGAGCTAAATTAGCTTGTATATTGACTGTTATATGAGGGTGGCTAGTGAGTTTGTCCTTATATGGTGATAGTATGACCTCCAAAAAATTCCCACACCTTAAAAAAAGCAAGGTGCATGGATGAAAAGCATATCCTTGACTTAGGTCCTAGCTTTTGGTTGAATACACTAAGCTTTTGAGCTTGGTTTTGTTGACAAACACATGAAAAGTAAGGTGAACAACACATGAAAAGCAAGGTGAAAAAGTAGAATTAGGGTTTAGCTTTTGAGGGAAAATCTGGAACCAAATGGTAAAGTGCTATTATCTTTAGAAAGCTCTCAAAGAATACATTCCAATGGTGCAATGAAATTTTTGCTCATTTTTTACCAAATTTTGGCTATGTCCTAAAATAATGATTGCTTGTATTTTGCAACTTTGGGACATTATGACATTGTTTTCCAACAACAATTTATGCATAGCACAACTGGCAAGTATGAACAATTGGTCAAGCATCTTTTGGAGTACTTGGATGGTATGTGATAGCTTGGATTGTTTTATCCTAACGAGAACCATTGTCACCATATTTACATGCTTTTTCTCTCGATTTTTTTTTAATGTTATGAAAGTCATATGTCCATAGGTGGTTTTTGCTTTATGCTTAGTAGCTCGTGCGTATCTTGGTTGAGCAAGATGCAACCTACTCTGGCCACTTCTAATCATGACGTGAGTGTTATCTTGCACAATGGCTATTAAGTGTGTGTGCCTGAGATGTCTTATGGTTGATTAGGTATTGGTCAAACTTCTACCCTTAGGAGTTTTTACTAATGGTTAGAGTACATTAAAAGTTGATGAATACAATGCTTACGCTTGCACAAATCACATTGAGGTGCATGCAAGAGAACAAGGATTTTGACCACCATGTCGCTATACAATGCAAGAGAACAAGGATTACGACCACCACGTGCTAGAGCGACGACTCTCCTCCCAACCAAATGCCTCTATATATAGCTCTCTCCAAGGAACTGCCTTCTTGGGCAAGTGGATACTAGCCAGCCATGTGTCGGCCATGTAACTGCATGTGCGCCAAGTGTCCCAGTCAACTCAAGTTAACTCAAATGGATGCTTCTAGAAGGCTGTAGATCTCTTTGGGCAAAATACTCTCCCCATGTTCCCCATGGGGATTGAACCCAAGACCTCCTCCTTCACATCCTTGAGACTTAACCACTAAGCTAAGTGGATCACTTGTTCACAAGAGCACAAGACCTCCTAGTAAGTCTAAACTCGAGATCTTTGGTCATTCACTCGGATGACCAAACGGTGTCCGATTTTAGATATGTCTGAACTGGTTGGATCCCTAGATCATAAACTTACTTTATTACGGTGCACTATCATCATATCATATCAAGGAGATTCTCTTTGTTGTATATATCAAAATGGCTTATGTATCCATACAATATAACCTTGAAAATATTTTCAAGAATTATCTCATGAGAAGTTTGAAGCATCTTGCAAAGATTTAAGCTTACCACTTTTTGTGAATTGATCACAATCCACCTAACATGAGACTCCATTGTACATGAGTATTGACATTGGCTTTTTCCTTTTATTGACTTTAAAATAACCCCTCTATTGGAATTTGAAATACCTCATGTAAAATTAAAAATACCCTTTAAATACCCCTTAATCATCCTTTAAATATGAAGAAATAGGATAATTTTCCACTTTTACACTTATTTTTTCATGTTTTCGTCTCATTTTTTATCGTTTTACTCCGCATATTTTTAGCATTAATACAATCATTTTTCACTTATTTCTCCCTCTTTCCAACCCCTCTTCCCCTCTCTTCATGATAATCATAGTTTTGACCACTCTCATCACTCCCCTCCTCACTTCCCTTAACATTGCTTGTCTCAAACAATGAGGAAAATAAACTCTTCGCATTGTCCTCATCCTTCTTACTTCCCTCAGCTTTCGCATCTTGATAATGAGGCAAAAGAAATCTCATGTCATTGTTAAAGTTCTTAGAAAACGGTCGATAGTGACCCTATGTTGTCTCTTGGCAAGATGACTTGCCACCCCCTCCTTGGATCCTCCAATGCTCTCATGGCATGGAAGCCCATTTTTCTATCCAAGAACTTTGGGGCTTGGGAATTTTATCATGTGGGAAGGAATTGTGTGAAAGTATGAGGGAAACCTTGTAAAACATCGAAGGCATCGACCTCTATGATCAAGCCGTCCGAGCTACCTTCAAGCACACTCGCGTCCCTTTCAACTCGATGATCGGCATACCAAATACGAATGCTAGCTTCGTGTCTCTCTTGGTCGCATGGTTTATTGTTTTGTACAATCCCTTAGAGAAAATCCCCCTTAGAGAAAATCCCTCTTGTCTTGGGATCTCGATGGTTCACTCCCATTGTAATTTGGATTTAGTCCATTTTAAAAATAAGTCAACATTTTCTCAATCTTGTCTCGCATTTGAAGTCCCTTCCGCCTTGGAAAATATTTTAACATATATGTGTAAACTTGTTGGTATGGGAATTCTAAAGGCATATCAACCATTTTGGCTCAAACCTCTTCATCAACAAGTCTCTATGGCTAACCCAACCCTGCATAATAACTTGCATAGCACTATTAGCATCATTAAAAAAAAAGTAACTATTAGGCAAATATTCCAGATGTTTAACAAAGAGACCTCGACCTTTCCAATTGATGCGAATCCAAGTTTTTGGGGTATCTTGAGTAGGCCTTGGCCCATGGCATAGACCAATAACAACCTTGTCATTTAACTGATTATGCCAACATTCTAAAGATGTTTTATCAATCACCAATGTACTGTCATCCGAATCTTCAAAATAAGAGTCTATATTAATCTTGTTCTCATCCTTCCTCTTAGCTATAGAGTCTATGTCAATTTTGTGAAGATTTTCCCCAATCTTTTGCTTATCCTTAGAGTCAAAAGCATTATGAAGTGGAACAATATTACTTGAGTCAAGTTAAGCTTCAAACACCTCTGAAGATACCATTTGCATGAGCATGAGTAGCTTGTGTGTATGCCCAGATTCGCAAAAGAGTATCCATTTCTTAGGGCATCATGGAGGGCCATGGCCTCCCCTCTCACAGAGGTAGGGCAAGAGGAGTGATAACCAATCTATAGGGCTGAGTCAAACTCACGGGAAGAATCACAACTCGAATATACAAGACTAGAGTCCGCATCCGCAATGGAGACAACCCCCCCAATTTGTGATCTCTAAAAGGAGAAAGATCTCTATAAAATTATTTTCGTCAATGAACGTGTTAGAAGTATAAGTGCGAGTGTGTGTATATATGTAAAGGGAATATGTGGAACACTTTCGTTTGTTGATAGCTCGCGAAAGAGGTTAGAGGAAGTGCAAGCAAACGAGGATGACGGAAACGGTCAAAAGCTTTTCAACGAGCTTTGTTCATCTAAGAAGACATAAGCGTTATCCATGGCCGGCGTCAAAGATTTGTACGTGGCTCGATTATAGTCGCCCAGCATCCGAAGGGAAGTTCATTTATAATGCAACGTGGCTCCATCACACATCAGCACAAAAGTCGCCGAGCCCTAAAAGCAGATGGTTCTTGCCGAAGAGCATATGCCTTCGGATATTTTTCAGCTTTTTATCCTTGGCAGATGGCAGAGCTTACAGCAATGTCACAGTCTCTTGTCGATTTGAGTTTAGCTCGTTCACATGAGCCACATTAACGCGGCCGGATCAGTCTGGTCAAGTGTGAAAGCAATTCATCCACACAATTTAAACGGACATCCCACCGACCGATCAGTCTTTCTCTGCCTTCATTTTCTAAGCAAAGCTTTCGCATGGAAATAGCGTAATACAAGAACAACAAAATTGACAGAGGCTTCACACAGCACGGCGCCAACAAAAAGCAGATGATGTGGCAAAAACTTGTTGGCTGCGATCACACATATATATATATATATATATATATATATATATATATATATATATATATATATATATCCCTTTTATATTAATCTCATAAGAGAGGCTCATGTTTATGTAGCATACAAAGTAAAAGCTTGTACAAGAGGAGGATCATTATAAAAGCTCGTCCCTCTCTTTTCAAAAAGCATTTAGATATTTTGTTGTTTACAATCGACAACTTCTGTTTACAAAATTTATGTTTTGTTTTTTTTTCTAATTTATTTCTAGTTGACTTTTCCGAACATCTATAAAACCGTGGATTAGGAGTGTTAGATGTGTTCTCTAGCTCTAAGTTTTTCATTTGACATCTTTTTGCATGTAATTAAGCGTGCAATCATATCCATTAGACATGCCTTTTCTATGTATTCATTGTAACCATTTCAAACATGAATGATTAAGAAAGATTTGGATTTGGGCATGTGGATTCATGTATCTTATTAAAAGCTTCAAAGCCATGCCAAATAGGGTTAACTTTGATTATTAAAAGCCTCAAAGCCATGCCAAATAGGGTTAACTTTGATCATTTAGATACCAAGATAAAGTTGTTTTCATACATGTTGGTGATTACTATTGTAGGATTGCGATGTGTATAGTGTGTGGATGCAGATACAAATAGTGTATAGAGAGAGAAAAATGATACATTCAAATGTGTGCATGTAAAGAACGCTGAACCTATATGAAAAATAAATTTGATAGAGTAGAGAAAAAAGAGGCGGGTACGTTACAAAGTACTATGTACCCCACACATTTTTGAGTGTGTATTCATAGACAAATTCTACTAATGTCGAAATATCATTTCTTAATAAATAAAGTAGAAGAACAAAAAGATGTCCACACTTTTTACAAAAAGCACCATAAGAGACGGCTCATATATTTATGCAAAAAAAAATGCACATATCTATATTTAAAAAATAATAATATATTGATGAATTATTAACCCTTCAAATACAAGGATTCCTTTCACCAAAAAATATATAATCTTAAGTGCCTATAAGATGTCCAAACCTTTGTAATCTTTGACTTTATTAAATAAAAAAACATTAAATTCTTCAATCTATCAAGCATAATGTGGTAAATGTTACATGTTTGTGCATGTAACAAATCACTATTATGTAGAAAATAGGAGAAATAAATCTTGCAAATTTGTAAACGATAACATGCCCCCAGTTGAAAAAGCAATCACATGTCACATTATTGAAAAATAATAAGCATGCTTGATTTTGATAATGAAAACACATGCATGTAATTTTCAATCAAGTAACCTAATGTGTCTGTCAATGATATGTAGCAATCAAGTCAACATGATGTGGAAATGATCAAATGATGAGAGTCAAGAAAGAAAAAATTCACCATCCTTACAACACTTGAATTCTGAAAATCATAATTTTTGGCAGCAATCGTGGATTCCATGCCATCCTTTTTATGGTTCAATAAGCCTTTCATCTTGTGTTTGCATCAATTGAAGCTGTAAATTTCATTCTTTGATTTCTTATTGGGCATCTTGGAGTTTGTACCACAATAACTCTAGCTATTTCTCAAGGGGTATGTTGGGTAGAGGTGACTTTTCAAAGTTCTACATAGAAGTATGTGGATCCATGCTTTGTAAATGAAAATATACTTTGTTGATTGTAGAAGAAAAATATATGTTTTCTAAAAAAGAAAGGGCAAATCTTGGGAATGTAAAAAAAATGAGAGTGATTTTTGGTGAAAGTAAATAGTATATTCTAGTTGAATGATACATCGCATACACATAGTCTACTGGATAAAACACTTCATTTTGTGGGCTAGGTGGTGGGTTCATAGTCCATCCTTATTGAAATTGGTACACATAGAGAACACAAAAACCATAAAAAAAGATATAACGATAGAATAGAGACAAAGAGATAGGTAATTTACATAGTACAATGTATAATCCCCCCGCACACACATGCTTTATGGATCCATCTTGAAGTGCATGCATTTATAGGTAGATTCTATTAATCGAACAATAGCTTTTCTTTGAAGATAAAGCACAAAAATGAAAAGATGCTTGTTATTTTTAGAAAAGGAACCATAAGAGGTGGTTTGTTTGTCTATGTATAGACAAACATGCACATGCTTATACTGATAGCTCCTGGTACAAAATAGGGATGCAGAGAAGGTATAGGTATGCATGATCTGATACTATTATTGCATCATCGGGATGTGTGCAATGTGTAAACATAGAAAGAGATAGTGCACACAGAGATTAAGAGGGATCATCCACGTGCATGCACATAGAAATTCCAAACTGCACTCAATTCCTTTGAAAAGCATGCATGTGAAGGTTGTATACTTGGAAAAATGCATTCTTCTCCTTTTCTCAAAGATGGTGCTACACATGGTACACAAAAATTGCAACTTGTTTATAGTGATGCATGTGGTCCGGTCAAGACTCCATCTTTTCACAAGCATGTATACTTTGCTACCTTCATTGATGATGCAACACGCCATACTTGGGTGTATCCTATTTTGAAAGCAAAGGATGAGATATTCTCTTGCTTTAAACTACTTTTAGCTGTGACTCAAAGTTTTTGTAGAAATAAGCTTTTGACTCTTTGCATGGATCATGTCAGTGAATACATGTCACATGAATTTAATGCTTCCCATCTAGATTGCTCTTATTAAAGTTGAATCTAAACTTATCTTCTTCTATCTGTGGATGAAGATGTAATCTCCTCTTCTTCCTCTTTAGTTTGCTAGGTTGGAATTGGAGTAGGAACCCTCTTGGATGAAGAAGCCACATCTTTCTCTGGTTACCTTGTTCTAGAGCACTTGTCAATGATAATTTTCCACATGTCCTTGGAAACTAACAAACTCATCATCGTAGAACTCCAAATTGGACAATTATACATTCCATCTAATTTATCTTCTTGTTAAACTCTATCTCTAGTCACTCGTCTTGAGTTAAGGGTGTTTGTCAACTATGCTCTGATACCAAATCTTGAAGTGTGGTAGGCCAAATAAGTCGATCACATGTGAAATCCAGCATCCTCCAAAACTTAATTTTAGAACATTACACACCTTAACCTGATCAAGAGAGATAAATGAGAATAGAGAGAGAAGATGAAAGTTATGAAATTGTAGTAGCTTAATGCTACTACACACACTAATAATGGTAAATTTCATCTATAACGTGTGTATGATATAAAAACTAAATGTAAGTTGATAGTATGACCTCCACAAGAATTCCACACGTTCAAAGAAGCAAGGCACATGTATGAAAAGCATATCCGTGAGTTTGGCGCTAGCTTTTGGTAGAAGGCACTCAACTTTTGAGCTTGCTTTTGCTAAAAGACACATGGAAAGCAAGGTGAAAAGCACATGAAAAGCAAGGTGAAAAGTAGAATTAGGTTTTAGCTTTTGAGGGCCAATCTAGAACCAAATGGTAAAGTGTTACTATCTTTAGAAAGCTCTCAAAGAGTACTTTCCAATGGTTCAATAAAATTTTTTCTCATTTTTTACCAAATTTTAGTTGCCGTAAAATAAGGATTGCTTGTATTTTGCAACTTTGGGACATTCTGGCATTGTTTTCCAACACAAATTAATGCACAACACAACTGTCAAGTATGAAAAATTGGTCAAGCATATTTTGCAATACTCCACCATCAACGTGCATAAACGGAATGCCCAAATAATGATGCAAATGCCCCAAATCAGACATCTCAAATGAGGCATGTAAATCAGCCTTGAAATCGGTAATATGCTTCACATGAGGGCCAGTGAGCAACATGTCATCAACATACACCACAATGATTAGAAGTACATCATTAGCATGCTTGACATATAAGGTGCTTTCAGTTGGACTATTCTCAAAACCATGTGCAATCAGAGAGGCATGTATCTTTTCATACCAAGCACGTGGTGCTTGCTTTAAACTATATAATGCCTTCTTTAACCTGCACACCTGGTTTTCATGCCCTTTCTACACAAAGCCACGGGGATGAAAAACATACACTTTTTCATGCAAGTCACCATTCAAAAATGTTGTTTTAATGTCCAACTGATGTACATTCCAACCATGATGAGCTGCAAATGCAGATGCTACGAATAGTAGGCATTCGTCAAGTAGGAGCAAAGGTTTCATCAAAATCAATGCCTCTTTCTTGCGCATAACCCTTTGCAACAAGCCTAGCCTTATACCTACCAATTATTCCATCAGGTTTACGCTGCAGCTTGTATACCCACTTAGTGCCAATGACCTTCTTTCTAGGAGACAAGTCACATAAAGACCAAGTACCATTCTTCATTATAGCATCATATTCAGATTGCATAGCAACCATCCAAATTTTTGAATTTTGTGCTTCATCAAACAAAATAGGCTTAGTCTCATCATAAAGACTAGATGCGGCCATAGCATAGCAATCTGATGCAAAAGAGACACTATGAGTCACACAAAGTTTGCACTAGCCATTTTGCATAATTTTTGCCTCCTAAATATCAGATCTCTCATCAACAAGTGTATCATGTAAATCTGCATCAGAAATGGGATGATTTGCATCATCATATGAAACCTACAAAGGTTGAGAAGTTGCCTCATTAGGACCAGAACTAGACTGTCCACTTGTAAAAAGAGGCAACAAAGCATCATACATTTCTTTGGAGCTAAAACATGTCTCCTTAGTACATGAAAGCAATGACTGAATAGCATCTTCCACAAAAACAACATCACGGCTAACCAGAATGCATTTAGTCTATGGATGATACAGACGATATCCTTTACTTTCAGAATTGTACCCAACAAAAATACATTTTATTACTTTATCATCCAATTTTTTGCGATGTTGATCAGACACTAATGCATGTGTCAAACAACCAAAAACACGCAGATGAACAACAGATGGCGTGGGATCATGCCAAGCCTCATATGGAGTGGTAGACTGCAGTGCTTTAGTGGGACACTGTTAAGTACATATGTTGCACACATGACAACCTCAAGCCAGAAACTATGTGTTAAAGCTTGACTCTTGACCATACACCTCACCATCTCCATGAGCGACCTATTCTTTCGTTCAACAACTCCATTCTATTGAAGTGTATACGACATTGTACACTAGTGTTTTATCCTTGCAGAGATTGTTGCTCTCTCTATAAAGCTCCAAATCCTATGTTTAAGAATTCATTGGAAAGATATATCTATCTAGTTTATGCCTACAAATTTTCAAGTCATTTGGTTCATTACTTGCAGAGAAATGCAAGTTTTTTAGTCTCAAGGTCATTCTCTACACATCCTTGAAAAATCGGGATGACACCAGCTCAGTGTTAAGGTGATTGCCCCTTCTATAGTTGTTATAAATTAGGGTTTTTATGCATTTTAGCAAGAAAACCCTATGTATGACACTCCCTTACTATGTTGGCTACTTTGAGTGTTTGAAGTCACAACATCCATCCATTTTTATAAGGTTTTTGTGAGCTAGTCAAGGTGCAAGTTATCTATTTTGCATCAAATTGTTCTTGTTGATGTTCCAAAGTAGCTATTGAGTTTTATTGCACTAACACAAGCCTACAGGTTCTAGTTTACATATCCAAAGAGTTAGGGCTGGTCCTATGCTGTTTTGCTAGACTAACTTCACCACTTGGTGACTCAACTTTCCAAGCCTCTCTAAGCTTCTTCAACTTTTCTTTCAATGGTTTCAGAGCAACTTCAAGATGGGGGATGGATTTCCATCAATGATTGAGAATCGTGATAGACACATTTATGCTACTTGGCAAATCAGAATGGAGACTTATTTGCAAGGAAGAAACCTATATGGGATTGTACCAAGTGATGAAACAATGCCTATTCCAGGATCAAAAGGAGGACCTACAGTAAGAGGAAATAGATAGGCTCACACTTTGGTGTGCAAGGGACGCTCAAGCAAGGTCATACATAATCAACTCTATCTCTGATTTTCTATTACCACATATCAAAGGATGCAAGACATCTCAAGAGACTTGGGATGCCCTATAGACTTTCTTTTTTTGCTAATACAAAAGTAAGAAAGAACCATCTTTGGAATGAGTTCAATCAGATAAAGAAGAGTCCAAAACAAACCATCACTGAGTTTGTTGCAAAGGTCAAGGAGGTTGTTGATCAATTAGCATCCATTGGAGAGCTGATTGAAGAAAAGGCCACCATGAGGCAAATTCTCAATGGGATTAGAGGTGACAAGCAATGGAAATCTTTCGTTACAACTTATGATCTCATCATGGATGTGCAAACTCCAAACTTCAACAGCTTTCTTGGAAAACTCTTCAATAAAGAGGCCAAAAATAGCACAAAGGAAGGTAACTCCTATCATGGTTATTCAGCTAGTGCTCTATATGCATATAAGAAGGACAAGAAGCTGAAAGAAAAGAAGAAGGAAGAAGATGAAGAGGAGACTTCCCAAGCCAACTTTGCAGGCAAGAGCAAGTGGAAAGGAAAACTATAGTTTCAAAGCAGCTCCTCGTGGTTCATGGAACCCTAGTACAGTGGAGTCTTTACTCCTTCATGCAACACTTTCGTTCAACCCTAAGCATGCTCCTAACTGATTGTGCTTGATCCCCCAAGGGGCTCTTCTGAGAGGTCTCCACGGTTGCGCTCTCCCCCTAGGGGGAGGGATGATGGATATGATTCCAATCAGTACTATGTCTCAAGCTATGGATCTCTCTACTCGTGTGTTGCAAGTGCCAGAATCGCCTCCTGGCAGGTTGAATGGTGAAGTGGCATCACCTGTTCAATGCACTTCTGGTAGCTTCTCTCTCCCTGATTTGAGAATGGAACTACAAGGTCAATACAGTTTCCAGGGCCCTTCTTGGATTCACAAAGAAGGTGAAGTGGTCCCCTGAGCTCAAGAAGAACAATTTTCAAATAGGTGAGTCTTCACGACTCCTTAGATAAAATGCATATTAGGTCTGAGCTCCCTCACCATAAGACCTTTGTCGAGGCTATGGGGCAAGGTATTGATTTATCTTTTGGAGGTTATGGAGGTGATAAGAAAGAAGAGATATCTAAAGGTAAGGCTTCTGCCTCTATCGTTCAAGATTGCTTCATTAAAGAAATGGAGCAAAGAACGTACAAGCAGGATAATGCTACCCTCATCATAGATAAAAATGCCTTCACTAAGTGGCAAAATCAATTATGAGACAGAGTGGTAATAGCCCTATGTCATGGACCTAGACCCCCTCTAGACGTCCTAAAGTAGTGGATCAAGGCTAATTGGGAAACGAGGGGTCTCATGGTTAGGCAAATACAGTACCTCCCAAACGGGTATTTCCTTTTTTTTTGACAATTCTATCACTGCTTTATGTGTCATTATTGAAGGGCAATGGATTATTAGATGAGCCCCAGTTTCTTTTTTTTAATGGTACTCTGGCTATAATCCTAGAGGAGCTAAACCCTCTAAGGTTCTGGTATGGATTGAACTCCCTGATTTGCCGATTGACTTTTATCCGTGGATTGAAGGGCTACGCTCCTTCGTAGGAAAAGTGTTAGGACAAAGGCCTAGGGGTCATATCAACCCCAAGTGGGACCCCCAGGTTATCGTGGAAATTGATGTAGATAGTCCCATAAAGTCTTCATTAAAAATCCAAGATTCGGAAGGAAACTGTCTTCATGAACAACAAATTCTTTATAAGAATTTACCTAATGCATGTTTTAAGTGCAATAAGCAGGGGCATTGGGTTTGGGACTGTCCTCTCCTCTCCAAAATCAATGAAGGCAAAAAAGTGGATGAGAAAATTAACCCAAGATGTAATGTTGGTCCTTCCATCAAGAAGGCTCAAGGTAAGAAAATTAGGAAAAAAGATAAAAGTTGGATAAATACTTATGATGCCCTCCTGGAAGATATTTCTCACCCTCTTCTTGATTCAAATAAAGGACATGATATTTGTCAATTGAGTGCAGATGATAATGGTGGGAAAGAAACAACAAACAAGCATAATGATTTTAATCCCCCTTATCTAGACACTAGAGAAGATATAGATGGTTGGACCACTATGACTTCCAAAAGGAAATCTAATCCTGTAGCACCCTGGAATCATGTCTAATGTGAAAAATTAATTGTTCCAGAGACTAATCTTCTGACTTCTAGAGATGATCACAGGTTTGTAGTGGAGCTCTCCAATGTGGATGACAATGAAATCAACCTTCTACAAAACAATGGTAATGTCTCTAATGACCTCACTCTATGTCAGAAAGAAAACTTGGCACCAATTGGCCAGAAGGTCTATTTGTTCTTTCATGTCCTTTTTCCAATTAGCGTTTCCCTTTGTCTCTTCATAAGTTGAGGGTTCCTCTAAAATTGAGTCCTTTGCCAAGTGAATAAATATGAATGCTTTGTAACAAATGTGGAATCATATCCATACCTTTCTGATTGTCTTTTCTCCCTTGTTGACGTTCTAGGTGTTTTTTTGGAACATTCTCCACACTCTTGCATCTTTTCTTTGTCTCTTGACTTCCATAGCTTGTAATCCTTTTTCTTTTCATCTTGATCATCATGTGTACCACTTCTTAGATCGTGGATGTGCGTATCATGCTTGCTTCCTAATTGATGAGAATCAGAATCAAGATCATATGGTAGAGTTACCTTTTGTTTGTCTTCATCATACCAAGATGTGTTCTTCAAACACAACATCCCTACTTGTAGTGAATTGCTTGGTTGAAGGATTATAGAACTTGTAACCCATCTGAGTTGAGTCATACCCAATAAACACTACCTTTGTTGCCCTTTCATCTAGCTTACCTCTTATTTGTGATGGTACATGAACATAAGCTAAACAACCAAACACCTTGCAATGTCCAAGACTAGGTTTTCTTCCCTACCATGCTTCATAAGGAGTAATACCTTGAAGTGATTTGGATGGTAATCTATTGACAAGGTACACAACAATTGAAATAGCCTCTGCCCATAGATAATGTGGCAACCTCTTCTCTTCAAGCATTCTTCTGATTGATCCAACCAATGTCTTGTTTATTCTCTCTACAATTCCATTCAATTCAGGAGAGTACATGGTAGTCACTTCCCTTTTGATACCTTTATCTTGCAAGAACTCATCAAACTCTTTGGAGAAGTATTCTCCCCGTCCATCAAATCTGAGTTTCTTGAGTGATCTACCTTCAAAAGTAAAGAACCTACCATGCTTCTCACCTCTAGCTATCTTCTTGAATCCTTGACATGGATCTTCCACAAAAGCTCCATGTTGCATTAACCTAACTTGCAAGCCTTTCTCAACTATTATGCCTATGCTTATTAGGTTTTTTGTAAGAGTGGGAACATAGAGTACCTTTCTCAGAAAATTTGTCCTTTTGGTTTGTCCTACTTCAAAAGTAAAGAACCTACCATGCTTCTCACCTCTAGCTATCTTCTTGAATCCTTGACATGGATCTTCCACAAAAGCTCCATGTTGGGTTAACCTAACTAGCAAGCCTTTCTCAACTATTTTGCCTATGCTTATTAGGTTTTTTGTAAGAGTGGGAACATAGAGTACCTTTCTCAAAAAATTTATCCTGCCATTGGAAGCTTTGACATTACCAATCCTCTCCACACTATGGTTTGTGTCATCCCCTATTTGAACTTCATGTCTATGCTTTGGACTTTCCAAATCAGATAAGAGAGATATGTTTTTCGCAATATGATTCAGCATCCTGAATCTATGTAGAATAAATGATCATCTCCTTTACCTTCCTTGTGGTTTAGATTCATCAAGAGCAATGAGTCTTCATGTTTTTGATCTTCAGAATAATTGTTGTAGGCTCTTGTGTTATGGCCTCTATTGTTATTTTTGAATTTGTGCCCACCTCTGCCTCTATTGCTTCCATATCCACCTCTTCCACTTCCTTTCTGGGTCTTCCCATTGAACCAACAATTCTAAGTGGTGTGGTTGGTCATATCACAAATGGCACAAGGTTTAACATTCTAGCATTTGGTCTTGTCATGCTTTGTTCCTTTCTTCTTCCCTTTCCACTTGCTCTCTTTTTTTTTTGAGAAGACAAGAAATTATATTAATGATGGTATGTCACTTTGTACAAAGGGCAAGAATCGCCCATCTAGATACAAGCCAAAAAGGACAACCAGGCGAGATGCCTCAAATCAGAGCTTAGGACAACATGTAATTTAAGTCTAGCAAGGAGAGTACAATGGCACTACCAAGTCAATATAAAACCCCCTGACACCAAGAAAAGACACAATACAAACGTCTAGCTCATTCATGTGAGCACTCAAAAACAAAGATCAACAAAACACCTTTACAGGCATTAAAAGACCATCTCATGTCTTCTAGGAGAATACAATTTAGGGAGAGAGGCTCGCCACTGACTGGGAATAGTATTCCCTAGGTGTCTGGCTAGGGAGAAGTCTTCTTCAAGAATAGAAACCATGTCCTCCAAGCTTTGAAGACCAATTCTTTTAAGCACTTTGTAGGAGGAGAAATAATCACCACCTGTGATCTTATTGTTATATCTAGCTTTTTTTTTGCTTTTCCATATACTCCACAAAAGGTGAGCTCTCCAAAGATTCCATAAAGGGAAGTTGAAATTCTTTCAAACACCAAGCGACACTTCTTTGTAGGTGAGCACAATCTTGTATTTCTTGGAGTAAGGAGCAAGAAAATTCTAGAAGGATTGAGCATGCCTGCAATTTAAGAACAGATGGGGAATATCTTCCAGATTGTCACAGAAGTTGCATACACCATCATTAACTTTAAATTTCTTGTCTTTTATTCCTATCCAAACAGCATTGCGCAGGATAAGCCACATCAGGTAACTGTGCTTGATGTTGTTCGGAAAATTCCATATGTAGAGAAATCTATGTTTCCATTCTTCAGGCTTCCAGCACACTTGCCATTTGTTGTTGAGTTTAGGGAGAAGCATGTTGATGCTCCCTCTTCTTCTCTTGTAGCTTTTCCAAAGGTCCTGGACAACTTTAGAGATGTTGAGAGGCCTTCTGATAGGACAGAGAGTAGCACGGTCATTCAACATCTATTTCTCTTTCATCAAGACCTGTACACAACCAGGACAACAGTTAGAGCCCATAGCAGTAAGGTCTAGAATTATCCCATTGGTGACAATGAAATCCCTCCACATTTTGAATCCCCGGTTAAAACATTTGTGTTCCCTTATCCCCATGTGACCATTGTTCCATAGTGAAAGCCACCCTGTCCAAATGCTTTCCTGTAAGAAAAAATCAAAATACTCAAAGACTTTGTTGTTAGGAGAACATAGCTTTTTCACTTCCATCCATGCTTGCCACATTCTGCAACATAAACTAGATCCAACAGGATAGTAAACATGGGGGGAAATGAGAATATCCCATAGGGAGTGATTTTGCCAAGCTTTGTAATCCAATAAAGCAAACTTATGAATGTTTCTTTTAATTAAGATATCCCAGAGGTCTTCAAAGTCCACATCCCTGCAAATCCATTTAGCAGCAATATTATTAGCCACTTTGACTGGACAAAATAAACCAATCCCCCCCCTCCGACTTAGGTAGACAACAAACTTTCCAAGACACTTTAGGGATTTTGTTGTTGATCATGCTACCCCCCAAAGGAATCTCCTAGACAGATTGATGACCTGGTTCATCTGCTTTTTGTTAGGGACCCAACAAGAAAGGAAATAAACGAGATATGGCAAAATGTAGTGGTTTAAGACAAAAACCCTGTGGGAAATATAAGATTGACATGCATACCAACTAAATAGTTTCGTTCTAAATTTTTGCATAACCCACTCTCACCTTTGTCCTAAGCTAACTTGGAACCCCATTGGAATGCCAAGCAGTCTAAAAACTTCACCATCTTTTATAATATCACACCCAATGTTTTTAATGCAATCAAGCACTTTGTTTTCAGAAGATTTGAAAGCAGTTTTCTTGTGGTTTATGTGGGATCCACTAGCTAAACAAAAAATGTTAAGTCATTTAAGAATATGTTCACCATACTCCTCATTATCTTTGATAAGGATGTTGGTGTCATCAACAAAAGCTTGTAGGCATAGTTGTTTGTTACTATTAGGCATGTTAATGCCTTCCACTTTTTTTCATCTATGGCATCTTTTAGAAGCCAACCCGCTATGGCAAAGAGGAGAGGGGCAAGGGGGCAGCCCTACCAAATAGATCTCCTAAGCCTAAAGTGGGGGGTTAAGTTGCCATTGATGGAGATCCTGGAGTGGGCATTCCCAAATAGAGTGCTCACTACCTTGATGAACTTTTTTCCAACTCCTATGTCATGAAGGGGATGAAGGATGAAGTCCCATTCAATTCTATCATAGGCTTTATCAAAATCAATCTTTAAAAAATAGTAGGGCTGATTGGATTCATTGACATATTCTATACCTTCCCAAAGGGAGATAATAGAATCAAGAATGAACCTCCCTTTGATGAAACCTTTCTGCTGAGGAAGGATGATCTCTTTCATAAGAGGGCTCAACCTCCTAGCTAGGGACGAAGCAAAGATCTTGTAATACTAGTCAAGCAAGTGATAGGTCTCCAGTTGTCCATATCCTCCTTAGTACCTTTTTTATGAATCAATTTTATCACTCTAGGTTAACTTCAATAGGGAGAGTACCTCTTCTGACAGAGTCTTTCCAAATCAAAAGAATAAATGGAGTCAGGAAATCTTTCATAGCAATGAAAAATGCATTAGGAAGACCATCAAAGCCCGGAGTCTTGTAGGGTTTCAATTTACCTATGGTTTCTTTAATCTCACCAGCGATGACGGGCAGGTCCAGAATGGAAGCCAAGCCGACATGAATAGTTTTTTTCCTTTTAAGAGCAATATGGGCTCTGGCTCCGCGGATATCCTCCCCCCACTTAGGAGTACTAGAGAAAACATCAGTAAAGAAGCACAAAGCTTCCTACAAGTTCTCATCAACAATGATAGCATTTCCACCAGACTTTTTCATCAACATAGGCACAAAGTCCTTATTTTTCTTCTTTTGTAACATAGATAACATACTTTTATTAGGTATAGCCCTGCCCAAAACTCTCTTGATGAGGAAAGAATGTTGTTAGCTTCCAAATACTATTCATATCTAAGTCTCTCTTGAAGGGATAAAATCAAATCCATTTTATTAGGAATTTGAGAGGAATCCAAGAGATCTATCTCTCTAGCTATATCAAGTCTCCTCTTGGCTCTGACCTTTTTCTTAAGGAGGTTATAATGGGTAAACAGAGCCTGAATTTCTTTCACCGCTCTGGCCCAAGACACACTAGGGTTAGGACAAATCCTAAAGCAATGCCTTATTATCTCCTTGGTCTTGTCAACTACACAAGGGATTTTTAGGAGAGTCGAGTCTAAATGCAGCCATCCAAACCTCACAGAAGGGTAGTTATGCTTAAGATGAAAGCAAATGGGAGTGTGTTCAGATATACATAGGGAAGGGTCAGCCTCAACCTTCGAGTCCCAAAATTGTTGGAAAAAGGTTAAGTTGATATAGACCATATCTAGCCTAGCAGCACAGAAGTTATCCCCCTTTTGTCTATTATTCCAAGTATAACCTGAGTGCAGGAAATATCCGTGAGATCATGCTTAGTTATGAGTCTAATCCAAGCATTCCATTCTTGACCTGATATGGTACATCCCTTTTTCTCAAATCTGTCCTTGAGATTGGGGAACATATTGAAGTCCCCAAGCAAGATAAGGGGCCCTTCAAGGTGGCTGATCTCTTCCCAACATTGGGCTCTTTGAGAGGGGCAATTAGAGGCATAAATACTAATAATCGAGCAATCAAAAGGTTTACTCATGACCACACCCGACCACTGGTGTGTAGGACTCAACATTCTTTTAGTGATGAATTAACTAAGGCTATTAACAACACCTAACATAGCCCCCCCTCTACCATGGGGGTGGGAAGTGACATGCTAACTATGCTTACTTGACAAGCTATTCAGATGCAGTTGAAGCTTATAACCAAAGATTTTTAATTCCTAAATACAAACAAAATCAGGCAAAAAAAAGATTTGTCAAAAAGCCCCTTGTTGACATAATTACCTCTAACAGGGTCTGAGAGCCCTTTAATATTAAGAGTGAGAAAGTTTAGGCTATTCATTGGAAAAAAACTTATAAAAAAATAGGAAACTTAAGAAGGACAGGATCATTTTCTTATATTCTTAGTAAGCTTATTCAAAGACACAGAATTCTTTAGCATATCCTTCCTCTTGGGTTTGGTAATACCATCTTTTTTCCTAGATCTAGGGATAGTTAATAAAGGTATCTACTATCCTTACTCTTCATATTTGGATATCAAAATCTATTCAAATGGAGATTGGGAAAGAGTAAAGGATGATAGAAGTACCTCTGGATACTTAGCATTTTCAGGTTCAAAATTGGTGTCATGGAGTTCCAAGAAGCAATCAATAGTGGCTTTATCTTCAACTGAAGTAGAATATAGAGTTCTAACTATTGCAACTCAAGAATCAACATTGCTCAAGAACTTGTACTCAAATTTTGGACTTGTAAGTTTCGAACCTCACTTACTTGGAGATAGTGTAGGTTCCATGCATTTGGTTGCAAATCCAATTTTTCATGCAAGGACAAAGCACATAGAAATCCATTACCACTTTGTAAGAGAGAAGCTTATGACAAAGGAATTTGACATTCCATTTGTTCCTCCTGAGAAGCAAATAGCAGACATGATGACAAAGGCAATCGATTGGATAAAGCTTTGTAAATTCAAAGCTATGGTAGGTATTCAACCTATGAGAGAATGAATACTCAAGCATAATTGAGCTTGAGGGGAAGCTATTGGAACATCAAGCTTTCATTTTGCTTGAGGTGGACATGATCGTCATCAAAGCCATCATTTGAGTCTATATAAAGACTCCAAAAAATTCGTACATTAAGTAGATTGTTGATTTGAAGCAGTACATATATTGTTTGATCATTGATTGATGCGATTTTTGTTCTCTACTCCTCCCTCAAACTCAGTCAACTTGCAGAGAATGTTGCTCTCTCTAAAAAGCTCCAAATCTAGTGTTTAAGCATTCACTAAAAAGATAAAAATCTCTAGTTTATGTGTACAGATTTTCAAGTCATTTGGTCCATTATTTGCGGAGAAATGCAAGTTTTTCAGTCTTAGGGTCATTCTTTGCACATCCCTAAAAAATCGGGATGACACTGGTTGAGTGTTAAGGTGATTTCTCCTTATATAGTTGTTATAAATTAGGGATTTTCTACATTTTAGCTAGTCAACCCTATATATGACACTCCCTTAAGAAGAATTTGTCCAACTGTTACTATGCTGGCTCGTCTTAGTGTTTGAAGTCACAAACTTGATCCATTTTTAGAAGGTTTTTGTGAGTATTCAAGGTGCAAGTGCTTTGTTTTGCATCAACTTATTCTTGTTGATGTTCCAAAGTATCTATTGGGTTTTATTTCGGTAACCACAAGCATACAAGGTTTACTTTACATATATCCAAAGAGTTAGGGCTGATCCTATGCTGGTTTGCTGGACCAACTTCACCACTTGACAACTCAACTTTCCAAGCCTCTCCAAGCTTCTCCAAGTTTCTATTTACTAGGTATATCTCTAGAGCTAGGGGTGAAAAATAGTGATGATATAGCAAGGTCAGTTTTGACTAACACCCTACCTATTTCTTTGGAACATCAAAAGAGAGTCATTGGGAAGCTCAAATCCAATTGATGTAAACAAATCAATTAGTTACAAAATCAAACTTTCCAATATTCTTTTTCTTTTGTTTCATGAAATTATTTTGTATATCATATTTGGAAATTTTCTAGATTTTCTTTATCTTATGGAGCATCTTCTTGACATATCTTGTGTGTATATCACGTTCATTGTGCAGTCAATGGCATTGAGAGGCCAAAAAAAGCCATGCCACAAAAACACGGGAGATGGGCATGAAAAGCATATGCACGCCCTTCTCCCGCATTTTTGTGACAAGGCTTTATTTGGCCTTTGCATGACCTATAGGAACATATTTAAGAATATGGGTACATTACATGGATGTTTCAAGCATCACAATGACCAAGGTCCTGAAATTGTTGTGTATATGAGGTTTTAGGGATCTTTCATTTGGCTTTGTCATAAGATAGAGTTTCAATCCATGATTTGTATGTGTATGATACTCAGTGTGGAATCCATGGCATAGGGAGGTCAAAAAAAGGCTCTACCACAAAAACGTGGCAAAAGCCCTTACAAGCAGTTTGCTGAGCCCTGCCCCGTGTTTCTATAGCAGAGCTATTTTTGGCCTTCCTATGACATTTAGGGACATGCAAAGACATATGGCCATATAAAATAGATGTTTCAAGCATGTTTTAGGCATCAGTATGGCTAAGTGATCCTAAGTGACTTGTTAAGTTGAGTTCAAAAGCTATCGATGTCATAAGACATAAAAAGTACTCAAACAACAAGCCAAATGACCCCAAACATAGTTGCAAGGCCAACAGAGGCCCAACAGCAAAAACATGGGAGAAGCCACTCCAAATACTTTGGAGTAGCTTCTCCCACATTTCTATGGCTAGGCCTTATTTAGGCTATACATCATGGCACAATGACCCTAGTGACATATTTGATGGTAGCTACTAATAATTTATGACACAAAGAAGAGAACATAAAAAAATCACTAAGATATGTGAGATTACAATAGAAAGCAACATGGAAAGACATAATAGACCAAATAATGGACAATAAGTTCTCATGTTTCATTCAAAATAGTCAAAGTTACAAAAACTCTCTTGTATGGAGAGATCAATATACAAGTCTGAGCTACAATCACCCCTAATCCGCCTAACTAACTATATGTCATTGGTTTATAAAGTAACCCTCTTAGCATGGATGGCACATAGGTTGGAAGCCTCGAGCATTGATATCAAATATGCTTTAGATGCCTCTTGTAAAAGTTTTAAAGCTAGATCTTGAATCTGTAATCCCACACAATATCTTTGTAACTTTTCTTTAATCACCCTTGCAAAGGGTCTTCTAGATATTAATAGCTCAGTTGTCTTTTGATAGTGCCTCATCTTTGCGAATGCCCACACATATCTTGTTCTTTCTCGTGGTGCTCTTGCTTGTGGTGCTGGAGGACTTTGTTGGAGATTCTTTTGTGGTCTTGGTTGAGGTGGTCTACGACAGGGTTTGAAGACCTTCTTTTTATGTTGCATACATCTTGAGCTTTCTCCTTGTTCAAAATGCTACTTTTTTGGATTTGCTCGCTCTCTTCATCATTCAGTATGGCTCCCTAATTCATTGGTAGAGTCTTGCCAGCTATGTTCACCCTATGATTTGATGCTATTACTTGGTTTATCTATGGTGCCTTTGTCTGAATCTCCTCACTTGAATCTGAATCTTATGGAGGAGTTGTATATTTCTATGAATCATCCTCTCGAGACTCATTGGAATCATAAGAGAGAACTAACTTTCATTGAGCACATTCCTTCTACCTTTTCATTGTTGGTTCTTTTTGGGTGATGGAGGCTCATCATATGATGATGATGGTGGTGATTGTGGTTGATTTGTAATCACTTCCTTGGATTGTCCATGTGCCACTTGTTGCTCATGCAATTGTTCACTTTGAGAGTTATTTCCATCACCTGTTTCTTTGATGGCATGTGGAGTGTGATACACTACATGGTGTTTTGTGGGGATCCATCCATGGCGGTTGCTGAGTGCCTTGCATATAGCTAGGAAAGCTAATGCAATCCTTCCTAGCAATTTGCTTTGTTTTTGTTTGTGCCATCCTCTATAGTGCTACCATGTTGAAATGAGACAATGAGTCTCTTCTTACAAAGTTTCACTTAAAAAGGTTATGTTCACATTTAAATGGATAAAATTAGTTAAAAAACAAAAAATTTCCTAAAAATGTTGCAAAATATGGAAGAGTGTATTGGAAACTTGTTGATTTATCAAAAAATACCATGAATGGATTGAACGACTTCACATCCAAGACGAACCCTCTCGTGTTCTTATAGCCATTATTGACCATGATCTAAAGGTCCCAACATTGATGTCCATTTTTAGTAGCCATGTTGTGTTGATTAATTCTTGTAGCTTTTGCAATTTTTGACTCCTTGGCTCATTCCATTGCATATTTCCTTGAAAATGTAGTATGATAAAACCAATTAAACATCTTTTCCATATAGTTTGATTGCATTGTGCCACCACCATGTCATGTGTTTTTGAAGTAAACACCTCTAGCTCTGTAGTGTGACTTCTCCATTCATTGTGTAATAAAAATCTCATTGATCCATATCGACGCATGGAAAATTCTCCATGTGCAAATAAATTATATTGATACCTCATAAGTATGTATAACAAAATCTTATCAACAAAAATTCTGAAAGATTAAGAAAGCTTACAATGGAAATTGTAATATTTCTCTCTCCCCAAGATAGGATGAAACACTTTGTGAACTACATTAATGGATCTTGAAACAATTGATGTTCATTTTTGTTGGAGCTAGTAAGAATCAATAATCTTACGAACTTATCTAAGCATGACCAAACCCTCTTTCACCTATTAATAAGGTCAATTAGGGAATCATTATTAGTGGTGATCACACAAAATTAT
This sequence comes from Ceratopteris richardii, assembly GCA_020310875.1. NCBI lineage: Eukaryota > Viridiplantae > Streptophyta > Polypodiopsida > Polypodiales > Pteridaceae > Ceratopteris > Ceratopteris richardii. The sequence continues at coordinate 192,180,382 of CM035407.1, forward strand.
TTCCAAGATCCCCATAATCATTTTTTTAGGGCTAATACCTCTTCTAAAAAATTTTCCTTGCCTTATTCCCTATCATCGATACTTGTTGCAAACTATCTTGGAATTCAATAGGTTTTTTGACAACTAGAGTTACATTACCACCATGAAAACCAATTGAATTAAGAATCTCTTCGATTTTTTTGATGGCTTGTACAGATTTCTCAATTGGCTTCATGGCAAATGCGTATTATATATGGAGCTTCAATAATCTATCAAATATTCTCATGAAGGCATGCAATGTGCAAACATCAACATTAACTAATGGAAATGGAATAATGGGATCCCAAACTTCATCTAATGTGTCACAATTGGGTTTTTCTAACATTGGACACATTAACACTAGTTTGGTACCAAAATAGGACACATAAGTTTCCCTTTTTGAAAATTTTCCAAACAATCTTACACATTCTACAAAGAGAATTTGAGAAAATAACACATATGGGTAAAAGGTTAATGAAAAATTAGAACATACAATAAATCATGTTTTGTGTTCATGTTAATAGCCTCTGAAGATGCTATGGTATCGAACAAGATGAAAATTCTCGATCAAATGTGATTTTTATCAAAAGAAAAAATCCATTATATGAAAGAAAAAATTATACACATCCCTTGCAACATAAATCACATAGTATGAATATGAAAATCATTCTCAAGGTAAATAAAGTCAGTTATTTTGACTTTCTACACCCAAAACACCAACTAATTCTACACATGGTTCAACCCAACTTATGGAAATCCACAAAGGTGTAAAAATATGCCAACAATCAAACAAGGTATGAAGACAAAAACCAAGGTATACACATGTAAAATTAAAGACTATGACTCTAGGCACCAAAAACAAGAAATTAAAGCCTACTAAATTGCATCTATGTATTCATCTAAATCATATAGTCTCTTTTATTGTCCCTTTCTTAGCTTGTAACCTCATGTTCAAAATGGACATGGATAAAGAGAAAATGCACCATGAGAATGCATTTAATAGTCTTTAAATCCCCACCCAAGTGCCACTCTATCTTAAAATCACCCAAGTATGATATGTTGAGTTTTGCACCATGACTTTGAGAAGCTTTTGTTGGAAATCAAGTCTCAATCATGAAAAAGGACTCAACCACGAGTTGTTGCAAGTGAAAAAATAAAAAAGGAGGACCCAAAGTCATGGAATTAAGTTAGAAGCTCCACCAAACTCAATCAAATTCATCTCATCAATCACTCACCAAAAAATGCACCTACACTGATTTGTGGGTGGCTAGCCAAATTGTAGGAAAAGTAAAACTCTATATAAGCACCATCCCACCTTTGTTTCTTGAGTTGTTTGCATTCCATGAGTTTACCACTTAGTTTAGTGAATTCATAAAATCTAGCAAGCAGGACCCTTGCTTGCTTAGCTCATTTTCTCATGATTTCACTCCTCTCTATCTAGAGGTGTAGCTAGGCTTTTTCGAATCTGATTGTACTAGATTGCAGAGCATTGTTTGCTTCTCATTGTACTCATTTTCATTGATTTCAAGCTTCATTTGGTCTCTTATATAGTGCCTTGAAGTTTGCAAAGTTTCAAGTTCTTTGATTGAGTGAGTTGTGAGAAATTGCCAACTTTGTGAAGGTATATCTTTGCACATAGGCAAAGAGTTTTGCAAATAGAAAGCCTGTTTTGCAGAGGATGGTTCTCCTAGCTCGAATATCCATTTGGGATGATTTAAAGCTTTTTGGATAGCTCCCAGACTTTGTAATTCTACAAAGTTTCATTATAATTATCTATATAGGTGCAGAGAAAAGTTCAAAACAATGAGCATATATCACTGGTTATGGGCATAGTGGAGGGCAACCATCTTCCATTGTTGCATTGGGGTGTTAGAATCATCCCCCATCAATGGTATAAAAGAATTTTGGAGGCTTGGAAACATTATTTGCCATCATATTGAAGACTTGAAGGGATCAAGACAACTCGTGGAAGCACAAGGGAGACTTATCAAAGCAAGAAGACATCAAAAGGGGGCTACATCGTTCGAGATCTCAACTAGTCGAAGCTTAGCAAGGGAGAAGTTATCAAAAGGTAATATCACATTCTAAATCATACAGATACTTGAGGAGAAGCTAGAGGAGCATCTTAGAGCTTAGTATGGCAGAGTACAATGCAGAAATAGAGAAGTTAGAGAAAGGCAATTATCAACCATGGAAATTAGAGTTAGCAACTACCTTGTGTGCAAAGACTTGTGGGGATTAGTGAGCTGCATGGAGCCAATGCCTCATGTACATGATTTACCACACAGTTCAAGGCACTTAATGAATGGATAGAAAGGGATAGGTGAGTCATATTCATTCTATCCTAACACATCTACAATATCATGATAGGGCATATACAAGACTTGGACACATCCAAGAAGGTTTGGGAGACCTTGGAGAGATCGTACTCTTCATCAACCAAGGGAAGGAAGATTCAACTCAAGAATGAGCTAAATAATCTTAGGAAAGCACCAAGTACTAACATAAGTGAGTACATTTTGAAGGTTAAGGAGCTTGCAAATGCCTTAGGTTCAATTGGGAGCCCAATCGAAGATGACGATCTTGTTGTGCACACTCTCAATGGCTTGAGAGAGGATGAATGGTGGATGGCATTCACCACATCAGTTTATGTGAGGGATTCCCTACTAGAATTTGATCAACTAGTCACATTGATGGTGACCAAGGAGATGAACCAAGGAGGTTCACAATCAAAGGGCAGCCAATCCCAAGTTTTCTATGCAAGTAGAGGCAAAGGCAAAAGAGGTGGAAAAAATTCCCAAGGCAGAGGAAGAGAAAGGTCAAACTCAAGCTGAAACAACCAAAAAGGCTCCAACCAAAGCTATGGATCAAGAGGAAGAGGAAGGAGTAGAGGAAAAGGGGGAAGATCACATGGAAGAGAAGCGTCGAATGGAGAATGCTACAATTTTGGAAAATCAGGCCATTATGCAAGAGATTGTTGGTCCAAACTTGCTTTATGATGTATGGGTCAAGTGAAAGAGTCAATTTAAATTTTACATGGTACATTGATAGTGGTTGTAGCAACCATATGATTTGCAATAAAGATGTTTTCTTTAATTTAGACTCACTCATCACTCATGGACATGTAGAGACAGGGGATGACACTGAGCACAAGATTACACATGTGGGAGATGTTGCATTGAATGGATCTCAAAGCTCCAAGGTGTTGAAGGATGTGTTGCATGTGCCAATCATCACCAAGAACTTGGTTGTAGTAGGTCAAATGGTTGAAATAAGTTATGAGGTGAGGTTCAATGATAAAAAATGTTTTGTTTAAGACCCCATGGAGGAATACAAGCTTATAGCAAAAGGAAAGAAGCAAGGAAGACTATTCACTGGAGGTAAAGTCATCAACCCCTCAAACACTATCTACTTGTCAATTGGAAATAAACATATTGCAAACATTGACTTATGGCTTAAAAGAATTGGGCACATAAGCTTACAAAGGATGAAGGACATGCAAAGGAAGGGCTTGGTGAGTGGTCTAATGGATCTTACATCTCAGAATATGCAACATTTTTGCCATGCTTTTCAATAAGGGAAACAAAGGAGATTGTCATTCAAGAAGGGAGCACATGTGAGCAATGAAGTATTAAATCTCATACACATAAATGTATGGGTACCTACAATGGAGCCATCCATTGGAGGTAATAGATATTTTCTCACATTTATAGATGATCATTCAAGTTTTTTTGGATGTATTGCATGAAGTAAAACTTAGAGGTGTTTTACCATTAGGGAAATAGGCATATATACAAGCTAGGGGAAAAACCTCCTAAAGAGGGAAAAAAGTGCCCCAACAGTCCTAGAGTGTTCACACACATCACTACCTAGATATATCAATAAATCCCCCCTTGGAGTGATGCAGTGAACAAGGAGTTGGCACTCATGTATAAGGAAGTGCCAAGCTATGTGGAATCAATCCACAAAAGGAATTAAGCCCAAAGCTTTGCGGAAAGCTTCAAACTTCTCCCTAGGCAGAGCCTTCATAAAAAGGTCTGCAATGTTCTCCTGTGTGGGCACATATGCCAAGTTGATCTCCCCAGCAGAAAACCTCTCCCTGACATAATGATAATGCACCTCAATGTGCCTAGTGTGAGCATGGACCACAGGGCTCCTCACAACTGCCAATGTGCTCTGACTCTCAGTGAAGATGGTGGTGGTAGAAGAGTGACCAACACCCAAATCAACCATAAGGCATGTAAGCCACAAACACTCAAAAGTGGCTATGAAAGTTGCCTTATACTCAGCCTCACATCTAGAAGTGGCCACAATAGGCTGCTTCTTGCTCAACGAAGATATACATGAGCTACCAAGCATGAAGCAAAAACCACTAGTGGACACACGAGTGTCATAGCAACCAGCCCAATCACTCTCAAAAAAAGCATGCAAATTTGGTGGTAGTGATCTCCCCGGGATAAAACAATCCAAGTAGTCGGGTACCACTCAAGTAGAGAAAGATGTGCTTAACCGCCAGCCAATGCCTGACACGTGGGTGATGCATAAACCTGCTCATCTATGAGGTAGCAAACTAAATATCTGGCTGAGTAATGCATAATTAAATCAAGCATCCAACAACCTACTGATAGAGAACAACATCAAATGCATCTCCAACATCATGAAGACTCAATCCTAAACCTGTCTCCATAGGAGTGGCAATAGGCTTACAGTCTTCGAGGCCAAAATGTTGCAATAATGTGTCAATATATTTTGCTTGACACAAAGCCATTCCACCATCAACTTGCATAAACTGAATGCCCAAATAGTGATGCAAATGTCCCAAATCAGACATCCCAAATGATGCATGCAAATCATCTTGAAAATCAGCAATATGTGTGTCATGAGGACCACTGAGCAGCATGTCATCAATATACACCACAATGATCAAAAGCACATCATTGGCATGCCTAACATATAAGGTGCTTTCAGTTGGACTCTTCTCAAAACCATGTGCAATCAAATAGGCATGTATCATTTCATACCAAGCACGTGGTGCTTGATTTAAACCATATAATGCCTTCTTTAACCTGTACACCTAGTTTTGATCCCTTTCTACACAAAGCCATGGGGCTAAAAAACATACACTTCTTCATGCAAGTCACCATTCAAAAATGTTGTTTTTATGTCCAACTGATGTACATTCTAACCATGATGAGCTACAAGTGCATGGATGTTATGAATAGTAGTCATTTGGCAAGTACAAGAAAAGGTTTCATGAAAACCAACGCCTCTTTCCTGTGCATAACCATTTGAAACAAGCCTAGCCTTATACCTATCAATTGTTCCATCAGGTTTACACTTCAGCTTGTATACCCACTTAGTGCCAATGGCCTTCTTACCAGGAGGCAAGTCACATAAAGACCACATACCATTTTTCATGATAGCATCATATTCAAATTGCATTGCAGCCATCGAATGTTCAAAATTTTGTGCTTCATCAAACAAAAATGGTTCAGTCTCATCACAGACACTAGACGCAGTGATAGCATAGCAATCTGATGCAAAAGAGGCACTATGAGAGCTTGAACGAGTATGATATGACAAAGGTGCATCTAATTTGCTGTCAAAGTCTGCACCAACCATTTTGGCATAGTTTTTTCCTGCTCAATATCAACTCTCTCATCAACAAGTGCATCATGTAAATCTGCATGAGGAATGGAATGATCCACATCATCACATGAAACCTGCAAAGGTTGAGAAGTTGCCTCATTAGGACTAGCACTAGACTATCCACTTGTAAAAAGAGGCAGCAAAGTATCATACATGCCTTTGGAGCTAACAGATGTCTCCTTAGTATATGAAAGTAAGGGGTGAATAGCATCTTCCATAAAAACAACATTACCACAAACCAGAATGCATTTAGTCTGTGGATGATACAGACAATAGTCTTTGCTTTCAGAAATGTAGCCAACAAAAATACATTTTACTACTTTATCATCCAATTTTTTGCGATATTTTTCAGGCACTAATGCATATGCCAAACAACCAAAAACACACAAATGAGCAATGGATGGCTTGGGACCATGCCAAGCCTCATATGGAGTGATAGACTGCAATGCTTTAGTGGGACATCTGTTAAGTACATATGCTCCACACATGATAGCCTCAAGCTAGAAACTATGTGGTAAAGCCTAACTCTTGACCAAACACCTTGCCATCTCCATGAATGACCTATTCTTCCATTCAACAACTCCATTCTATTGAGGTGTATACAGTACTATACACTGATGTTTTATCCCACCTTGAGCCAGAAATGCATTAAAGTCAGAAGACGTATATTCCCCCCTCGATCAGAATGGAGGGTGCCCATTCTACACACTCATATTTTTCAGCCAAAACTAGAAACTGTTTGAAGCACATAAACACTTCTGACTTTGCCTTCAATGGATATACCCAGGCATGCCTTGAAAAAGCATCGATGAAAGTCACAAAGTAAAGATAGTTCCCAAAAGAAAGTGTCTTCATAGCTCCATAGACATCACTATGTACAAGCTGCAATTTTTGAGTAGCCCGAACTGAACCATCTTTTGGAAAGGAGGAACATTGCATTTTGCTCAAAATACAACCTTCACAAACATGTTTTCTAGGTGCCTCAAAGTTGGGCAAAGAGGACATCATTTCAGATTGTTGCATGCGTAGTAAATTACTAAAATTTAGATGACCAAAGTGTGCATCCCAAAGCTTTGCATCTGACATAGCCTGAGAATCATGTACTGCACATGCCAAATCATTTATGGATCTTTCATAGTCTATGAGCTTAAAGAGCCCACGACATAAAATGCCAGAAGAATGACATTGCCATGTGACAGATCATGAAATGTACATCTGTCATCAACAAAGTTCACAACCAAGCCAATCTTGGCTAATGCAGAAACTGATAACAGATTTTTCTTGATCCCTAGCACAAATAAAGCATCTAACAAAGTGAAAGAACTACCATCAGCAGTAGTCAAAATGATCTTACCAACTCCCATAACAGGATAAGAGGAGTTGTTGGTGCATGTAACAGTATTCCCAATAGGGGTAGGCTCGAGTGAAGAGAAGAAGCTATGCTACGAGGTAATATGTTTGGTTGCCCCACTATCAGAGTACCAAACATCTGAGTCTTCTGAAGACATGCACTGCTCATGAGAAGATGGGTCAAAACTGCAAACAATAATCAACACCCATTTTTCATCCTGCACAAGATTAGCAGACTCTATTTTTGCTCTAGAGGCCTCTACAACAACCATTATGACCTCTTTCTTCTTTGCCTCTTTAGCAGCCAGTTTTGGACAGATCTTAATGACATGATCATTTGCTTTATAGTATTTGCAAAACAATTTTTGCTTTTCTGATTTCTTCTCATCTTTGTCTTCCTTCTTCGAATGTGCAGCATTTGCATATTTCTACTTACTAGTACAAGAGCTCCATTTACCTTTGCCCTTCTAACTACCCAGGAAAGCTTGATCTACAACACACATAATAGACATGTTCTTCCTAGACTGGTCTTCCTTCAACAAAACAAAAACTAACTCTTCAAATGTTAAGGCATTCGGATTGCCTTTCATCATCAAACAAAGAGTAGAACCAAACTCTGATATGAGTCAAGAAGACCATTCAGAACACTCTGCACAAGTGAACTATCAGGAAGGACTTCATCTGTAAAATCAAATGTTCCTTCAAATCCTTGATCTTTGACAGAAAACTATCCATAGAATCACCTTCATTCATGTGCGCACTCTCCAACTGTTTTCGAAGGTAAGCAACATGAACTTTATTCCTCTGTATTTGTAGATGTAATAGGACGTCTTTCAACCCCTTGCACAATATTCCATAGTCCTTTCGTGACCAATACATGACGCATCATATAAGCCCACAATGGATAATTCGTACCATCCAACTTATCCTCAATAGCCAATATACGAAATACATCACTGCTTTTAGCCATGGCCACTGACTAAAATACCTTGATGCAAAAAAATGGCTATATGTGAAAAAGTTGAGCAGAACTACCCTAAGGAGTTCTGCTAAACCTATAGCAGACTTTGAGATGCTTATACTCATGGACCAAAACTGGTATATATCTTTGGCACAAAAAGAAAAAATAGTCTACACAAGCACTGTGATAGTGCAGTCGGAGGCAAAAATGAGCTCAGATCGCGATTTCGGCACCACAAAGAGAATCTGTTTTGATTTTTGAAACACCCTGAGTATGCTTAACAAATTTCGTGCGATTCTGAGACTACAACAGGAGAGGTGTCGACGACACCCTAGAAGAAGCGGTGACCTGCTCTGATACCAATTGTTGGAGTTCAACATCTATGGAAGCACACGAATGGCACAAGGAAGAAGAAGAAGCTTGGAGCACAACACACAATACTGAATGTATTACCACTAGAATGTACAAAGATAAGTAGCCCATTAGGGCAATAGGGGTATATACAAGCCAGGGGAAAAAAACCTTCGAAAGAGGGAAAAAAGTGCCTCGGTGGTGCTAGAGTGTCCAAACACATCACTACCTAAATATATCAACACTAAACACATTACAAGATAACAAATTGAGTGCACCTTTTCTTGGTAGCTAAAGATCAAGATCTCACCATGCATCAAGTGACTTTGTGGATGTATCTCTTATTGCAACCGCATGTAATGAAGAGCCACTCACTTTTGAAGATGCATGTGATGATTCAATATGGATGAGCACAATGCAATTGAAATTGGATTCTATTCACAAAAATTCTACTTGGGAATTATGTGAATTTCCAAACGTTAATAATTCCATTGGTACTAAGTGGGTTTAGAAGATTAAAAGAAAGTCAGATCATAGCATTGATAGCTATGAAGCCAGATTAATTGCATAATGTTATGCACAAAAATATGGCAAGAATTTTTCACCTATTTTGCACATGACTATCATTCCTTCTTTGATTGCATGAGCTACCCATCCTGGTTGGAAAGTGCATCAGTTGGATATAAAAGTAGCTTTCTTGATGGATATTTGAAAGAAGAGCTCTATGTGAAGCAACCTCTTGGATTTTCCATCAAAGGGAAAGAGCATATGGCATATGGTTTGCCACTTGTGTAAGTCTTTGTATGGACTTAAGCAAGCTCCACGTGGATGGTATGAAAAAACACATAATCACTTGATTTCTCTTGGTTTTACATGTAGTCCAATTGAAAGCAATTTATGTAGGCAAAGATGGGTCTGGTCTCATAGTGTTGGTTCTTTATGTTGATGATATTCTATTGACTAGATCATGTGATGAGAATTGGCATGCTTATGGCTGATTTGGAGCATAATTTTGATGTCACATATCCTAGTCTTTTGGACGATTATCTTGCCATCCATTTTTGTATTCATTGAGGGGGGGAATGGTTGTGCATCAAGAAAAGTATACTAAGAAACTACTTCATTGTTTTAATTTTGATTGCAAGCCTATCTGAACACGAGTGGATATACCATTTAGGTTCTCAATTGAGGATGCAAATGATGCATTCAATACTTCTCTTTATCAGCACATTGTGGGATATTGTATATATGGATGTAACACAAGTCCAAACATGCATTATGAAATTTCCCAAGTGGCTAGATTTATGCATAGCCCTTGCACTAAGAATTGGCAAACACTAAGATGTGTGTTTAGATATCTTAAAGGCACTTTGATTTTGGGTCTCTTTTATGGTAGGGATGCTCAATCATGCTTGTGTGATTTTACAGATATTGATTGGATTTTTAGTTATTGTTGTCAGAAGTATCTCAACCCCTATGCAATGATGAAGCATGAATGACCTCCATAGGTACCCTTATTTGACCTTTGAATACCACAAATGCTCTTTCTGAGAGTATATGTAGAGAACTCTAGTGTTCTTTTGTGGAGTTGTAGTATATACTAAGATCTTTCCAAAAAACAAATTTCACTCCAAATGGATGCTTACAAAAAGAGAAACAATAACCACAAGGTGAGCTAATTGAATGCTCATAGCTGCTAGTCAAACAGAGACCTCACTTCACTTTAGCAATATTTTCTCAGAGAATATATAGAGAATGAATCTCAAAATTGGTTTAACTTTAGAGCACTTTATAGGCTACCCAATGAAATCAAAATCATAGCAAATGGATAAACAGAGAAGGAGAAACCAGCCCTTACAGCTCAAAGCAAAATAGTTCCAATAGAGCCTACACACAAAGAGAGATATCAATCACCCAACTTCATTAAAATGAATGTTTCTCCCAAAATTCTTAGAGAATGCTCCACCAAATCGGTGAGTATAAAATAGACTACAATATCTATCCAATGTAATAATAATTACATCAAATGGATACATAAGGAGGGAGAACCAATCCTAACAACTCACGAGTAGAGAGTTGCAACATTGCCTATGCACACACATACGTATACTTAAAGAAAACAAACAAGCAAGAAAGGGGCTTGCATATTACAACTCTAGCACTTAGTGATCACTCTACATGAACTAAAACTCCAAGAAGATGGCCCAAAAGAAGTCTAAATACATGCTACTTTTTTAGTGAGAAGTGTGCCCCTAAAATCTAGGCACTACCTTTCCAAATCAGCCTCCTAAATTGGAGGACTTAGTTGAGATGACTTGGGGAGTGGTTGAGTGACTTCCTTCCTGGAATCTCGTGGTTTTTGGCTTCCTTAGATAGCTCCCCATGTCCATGATTGATTTCCCACGAATTTTTAGCTTGAAACTTCACTTTTAACACCCCCCTCAAGCTTCAATTCTTCCTCTTCATCCAAGCTCCTTCATCTTGATGCATTGCTTGAACTTTGAAATCTTCATTCCATCCAAAGCCTTTGTAAACATGTTTGTAACTTGGTACTTGGTACCAATATGATGTATTGAAACTTCCTTGGATATCACATTCCCTTAGAAAGTGATAGTGCACTTCAATATGCTTGGTTCTAGCATGATAGATAGGATTTGATGCTAGATGAATGCTACTCATATTGTCACAAAAGATTGGATATGTGTCAACCTACAAATTAAGCTCCATAAATAACTTCTTAATCCACTAGCTTACACTTGACTTGAGCCAAAGCTCTATAATCAGCCACAGTGGAAGATGATGCCACTGTGGGTTACTTCTTTGAAATCCCTGAGATGATCTTGCTACCTATTGTGACATAGTTGAAAGAGACTACAATAGATTGATACAAAGTTACATAATCTAATGGTTCTCCATTAATGAAGCTCGGCTTTACATTAACTTCCATGGGATTTGAAATAGGCAATGTAGCATCCCAAACCTCTCAAGTAGGTCTAGAATATATTTCCTTTGTATACGCATAATACCTTCTTCTTTGTATACAACTTCATTGCCAAGAAAATACCTAAGATCTCCAAGATCAAAGATCTTAAACTCCTTTCAAAGATTTTCCTTGATCTCCTCAATGCCCTTTGTATCATTCCCTATAATGATAAGATCATCTACATAAACACACATGTAGACCACAAGTTCTCCTCTTTTTTTGATGAAGAGAGATGGATCTGCCTTGCATTAATAATAACCACATTTGATCAAATAGTCCACCAATCTTTCGTTCCAAGCCCTTGGATATTGCTTTAGGCCATAAAGTTCCTTCTTCAACCTACAAACATGATGTGGAAACATTTTATGAACAAAACCTACTGGTTCCTCCATGTGTACGTCTTCCTCCAAATCTCCATTGAGAAAGTAATTTTTGATATCCAATTGGAAGAGCTTCCATCCTTTGCTTGAAACCATTGCAATGAGTTTCCTAATTGTGATCATCTTTGCCATGGGGCTAAATGTCTCTTCAAAGTCTACTCTGTAGGTTTGTACAAAACCCTTGGCCACCAATCTTGCTTTGAACCTAGGAATAGATCCATTTAAATTCCTCTTTACTTTATACACCCACTTATTACATATTATCTTCATGTTCTCCTTCTTCGGCACTAGAGTCCATGTTTGATTCTCCTCAAGTGCATGAATCTCTTCTTGCATTTCCTCTTTCCATTCAGTGTACCTTCTTGGATCTTCATAACAATCGGGATGATGATCTTCTACTAATTTGTTCATATATGCATCTCCACCATGTGTCCATCATCTTCAATTTCATTACCTTCTTCATCCAAATCCACCAATGTTGCTTATCCTTTGTTGATTAATTCTGCTTCATAGCTCGACTAATATCTCCCCTTCCATGTTGAGGTCATGCTTGAACTATCTTCATTGATGGAACACCTTGGGCTGCTTAGCTCTAAGTCAATTTGTTCTTCATCATGTCCATCCTTTTCTTCTTTATATTCTTGCATACAATCATACTTCTTATACCAAGGGATTAGCTCATCAAATGCCAAATCCCTTGATATCCTCAAGTCCTTTGTGTTTGGGTTGAAGCACTTGTAACCTTTATTATCATTTGAATATCCTAGAAACACATACTTTTCCACCTTTGGTTGTACCTTCTGCCTCAATTCACTTGGCACATGTACATAACAAGTACATCCAAATATCTTCAAGTGGGAAAGATCAATTTTCTTACCATAATAGGCTTGATATGGTGTCTAGCCATGGATCCCTGAGGTAGGAGCCCTATTCATAAGATACACAATGATATTTGTTGCATCACTCAAAAACATGTTAGGGTACATTCATCTCGTTAAGCATTGTTCTAACAATCTCTGTAATGTATCTATTCTTTCTCTCTACTACCTTATTTTTTTGGGGGTGTGTACCTACATGTTATTTGCCTCTTGATGCCTTGATCCCATAAAAAATCAAAAAATTCATTAGAGAAATATTCTCCCCCTCCATCTGACTTTAGCTTCTTGATATATGTACATGTTTCCTTCTCTACCATTGCCTTGAATGCTTTGAAACATGTAAACACATATGATTTGTTTTTTATGTAATAAACCCATACCATCCTTGTGCAATCATCTATAAAAGTGAAAAAGTACTTATTACCTCCAATGGATTGCTCTTTTGTTGGCCCCGGATGATAGAGACGATAGCCTTTGCTTTGAGAATTGTACCCAACAAAAATACATTTCACTGCTTTATCATTCAATTTCTTGTGTTGTTTAGGCACTTATGCATATGCCAGATAACCAAAAACACACAAATGAGCAACAGATGTCTTACGATCATGCCAATCCTCATATGAAGTGATAGATTGTATTGCTTTGATGGGACATCTGTTAAGTACATATCTTTCACACATAATCTCAAGCCAAAAGCTATGTGGTAAAGCCTGAATTTTGACCATACACCTCGCCATCTCCATGAGAGACCTATTCTTTCTTTTAGGAACTCCATTTTGTTGAGGTTTATATGGCATTGTAGGCTAATGTTTTATCCCACATTTAGCAAAAAATCCATTAAAGTTCAAAGACATGTAGTCCCCCTTGATCAAAATGGAGGGTGCCCATTTTACATGCTGACAGATTTTCATCCAAACTAGAAATTATCTGAAGCACATAAACATTTTGTACTTTGCTTTCATTGGATACACCCATGCATGCCTACAAAAATCATCAATAAAAGTCATGATAAAAAGGTAGTTCCCAAAAGAGGCTGTCTGCATAGGACCATAGACATCACTATGAACAAGCTGCAATTTTTGAGTAGCTTGAACTGAACCATCTTTTGGGAAGGGGGAATGCTGCATTTTTTCCAAAATAGAGCCTTCAAAAACATGTTTACTAGATTCCTCAAGTTTGCATAGAGATGACACCATTTCAGATTTCTATAGGTGTAGAAAACTAGCAGAATTTAGATGATCAAAGTGTGCATGTCAAAGCTTTGCATCTGACATAGCTTGAGAATCTTGAATTGCACATGTTGAATCATTCATAGATTTTGCATGATCTATGATCTTATATATCCCGTGACATAAAATGTCAGAAGTAATAATAACATTACCATTTAACAAATCATGAACTGTACATGCACTACTAGAAATAGGGGGAGGTAGCGACGCCCCTAAATTGAGAAAAAATAGAAACCGTCGCTTATGCGATGCTAGTGTCGTATAAGCAACGGCCCTGTTTTTTTTTTTAAGACGTCGTCGCATAAGTGATGTTAGCATCGCTTATGCGATGCTAAAACTATGCATCGCAAATAGCATCGCTAAAACTGCCTGCAATGCTTGGGTGTTGCATAAGCGACATCCTGTGTTCTAGAGCATCGCATAAGCGATGCTCTAGAATGTTAAAAAAAAAATTGATTTCTCGTGCCAAGATTTGGACATGCAACAGAGAGAGAGAGAGAGAGAGAGAGAGACAGAGAGAGAGAGAGAGAGACAGAGAGAGAGAGACAGAGAGAGAGAGAGAGAGAAACAGAGAGAGAGACAGAGAGAGAGAGAGAAACAGAGAGAGAGACAGAGAGAGAGAGAGCAAGAGAGAGAGAGAGAGATCGACAAGAGCTCCGTGAAGCAAGGTACACACACACATACACACATACATATGCATACACACACACATATACACACACATAGACACACACACATACACATAGACAAACACACATACACATAGACACACACACACACATATACACACTAATTTACATACACACATACATATGCATACACACACACATATATACACACATAGACACATGCATACACACATAGACACACACACATACACACATAGACACACACATACAAATACACACACATATACACACACACACATAGACACATACACCCTTACACACACACACATCCACACACATACATATGCATACAAACACATATATATAGATACACATGTATATACACACATAGACACACACATACACACATAGACACACACACATACACACATAGACACACACACACATACACACACATATAGACACATACACACACATATATGCATATACACACATGTAGAGAGACATACACATACATGCATACATATGCATACATAATGCATATGCATACATAATGCATATGCATATGCATACATACATACTTACACGCATACACACACATGCATACATATGCATACATAATGCACATGTGTATGCATACATACACGCTTAAATTCATACGCCCACATACACACATACACATACACACATATATATGCATACCCACACATGTAAAGAGACATACACACACATACACATACATTTATACATATGCATACATACATGCTTACATGCATACACACACACACATACACATACATGAGAAGGCATTCAACTCTATCTTGATGGATGCCTAAGTCTCTTATCCTCAATGTCAGATGTTCCACATAATACTTCTAATTACCAAAGAAGAGTAGAGTGTAGCTCGAGAGAGAATAATGAAGAATAAAGTACCTACATCCCAAGTACTAGAGCAGAGTGGGATAGCCCACTCTAGCATAGATCTTGATGCGCTTGGAAGGGGTGAAGAAGAAGACAGGCTTCATGATGCAAATGATAATTAAATTGAATAATTTAATTTAATAAGATTGGAGCTTGAATTATCATTTTCTTGTCTAACAATCTTGACGTTGTAGCATCACAACTCATACTTATCAAACCGAGGAGAATCTCATGAGACCCAAATGTTGCATAAGAGCATTTAGCAGACGCAATGGTGCTTCGTAATAGAGGTATATAATGAAGATGTGATGATGAAATGTAGATGATAGATACACATAGATGAAATTACTTCATCTCTTCTTAGTCCATGTGCACTAGTGGGGACTAAGGGTGCATGGGTGAAAAAATAAAGAAGTGCCTATGTACGGTCTTGTAATGAGACCATATCTTATGCATACTCTAAAAAATGCATACAAAAAACAATGGTGCAAGAATGGAATGGATCTTCAACAAAGTGCTCAAGGGTGAGGCAATGATGAGGCTTTCCCTAGTTCTCCAACCCATTTTGTCCACCAACCCGAAAAAAGAAAAATAAAAAGCAAATTTTTGCATATATGTACATGTGCCCTCATGGTGCCTAGGTTAAACTTATAGTGCCTAATGCTTGTCCTTATGAGGCCCTATTCATATGCATACTTGGTGTGCATCTTGAACATATGTTTTGCATTGGGCAAGGTTGGGTTTGACACCCATGGATGCCGCATGAAGAGGTTCTAGGCTTCCAATATGTCTTTGCTTTGTTGGTCCTCACTTTGAAGTTCTTTTTAGGATCTTTTTTGAGTTTTGACTTGATTGCTTTGGATTCTTTGGTTGGAAGTGGTCTTTGTTGAAGATAAGGCATGATGGGTCTAGACCATAGATTATGAATTTTATTGTGAAAGTACAAGGGATTTCTTTGGTACCTATATCATGGTGCGATTTGGTTGGGCTCTAAGTAATTGCTTGGCCACCCAAATTTGCTTGACATTACAAGGGAAATGTGATTTCTTCTTCTTGATGTAAGGGTCTTTTGGGCCTTCTATATGAGTCTTGAGGAAAAACTCATCTTAAGTAGAAGGGGAGGACTAGAGTATATGGTTTTATGGAAGGGATAGTTTTGAACCTCTCTAGTGTTACGACAAATGTACAATGTGCAGGGGAGAGATTTCACTTATCTTGACCTTCTAAATAGTTGTAGAGAATACCGTTTCCAGTCTTTTCGATGAAGGTGATGAGACAAGACTTCATTTAATTTTTGTAGAAGAACCCCAAAAAGAAACTTATTCACACATGATTAGAGAAAAATCAACGTAATAAACTAAAATGTTTCCAAAAACTACTCCTATTCTACCTGTGACTTAAAGAATCACCACACATGGTAGATTAATCACCCAAAAAGGGGATCTTAATCACACCAAAAATGACTCATCTCAACAAGTTATTGTGAATCTTGCAAGCTGCAAATGCTCATAAGATCATAATAAAATGAAGAGTTCAAAAATAGTCATGAAAAGCTAGTGTACACGTCTCTTTCACGCCATAAACCATCATGTAAGTGACAAGAGAATGCTCCCCAGCAACGGTGCCAAAAGTTGTTGATGTTGTAGCATCACAACTCATACTTGTCAAACCGAGGAGCATCTCATGAGAGCAAAATGTTGCATAGAAGCATTCAACAGATGCAATGGTGCTTTGTTAGCATGAGATTAACAATGAAACTACACGTGAAATAGGAAAAAAGTATCATTAATAATACACACACTTAATCACATGCATAATCATGTCATTAATTACCAACTAATGCATCACAAGCATGAGGCAAGAAAGGAACAAGTACACAAGCACATCATAACATTAACAAGAGTTCTCCAAGAATTCCACAAACTAGCATGATCTCATTATCTCCAAAAATGCCCTCTCCACATGAGAGGTAGTGACCTCTTTATATACAAAAGGGGAAAAATCCATGCTATGTGGGATTTGTCAACTAAAAGGAGAATGAATCTCACTTATTCACTAGTGTGGCACTCACACACACCTATACAAAAGTGCTTATTAAACTGAATAAAAAGTAGAAAAGGGTACAAATGGTGATAAATAAGAGTGGATCCAAGAAATATATGTTATGTCATCAACAAATAGGAAGCCATTGAAGTGCACAAGTTTGCTGCAAGATCTGATGGGGATCGATCTTATCACGATAGTGGCTTATCCTTGGAAAACTACATTGGAAAGTTGCCAAAGGATAATTTTATCATAGTTTATAAAGATTACAGTCCTACTTCATGACCTGGTGCTTAAAGACCTTGAGCAAACTTTTGTGTTTTTCTACAATTACCCAGGGCACTAATTGTTTCATTTTGGTTAGAAAACCTTTAGTTGTAACTACTCTCGAAGTCAAATTTAGAGGAAAGGTACTAGGACAAATAGGTATTGCCATTGAAAGATCCCAATGTAATTTCTAAATTTGTATTAACCTAACAATTGCCACAATCTCTCCAAAGGAGAAAGAAAATTGTTGAGAAATTGAAGTTAACTGAGAACTAATGTAATTTGAATCAATAAATATGTTTTTGTCATATGTTCTATAATCCATTGTAATTTTGGAAATGCAAAATCTATTTCTTGTGACTGTGAGGACTTTGCGAATGTCTTTTGGCCTATTACTAACATATGTGTATACTCTTTATAGCTTATGCAAGCCACCACACTTTTTATGTAATCAAAAGCTTTCTTATCTCCATATCTATACACCTACAAGATCTATTTGTACTAAAAAAGCCCTAGCCACAAAAACGTGGGAATCATGCCTGTAAAAGTTTTGTAGAGCCCAATCTCGTGCTTTTGTGGAAAACGGCACTTTTCAAAGTCCTCTAACTCAAAAATGGTGAGGAATTAGCTTAAAGCTTGTGAGAGATGCTTTTATTCAATTTTTCGATCTGCACAATAATGTTAGAGACAATCTTGGTCCAAATCAACCTCCAAATGCCACTTTTGAGCCCTGTAAGTTTCAAAGTTCTAGAGAGAGAGTAAAGTCAATACATTTTCTTACAATGAACTAAATGTAGAGCCTTGAACAAGGTACTTAAAACATGATTCACAAAAATGTCATACAAACACTTTTATTCTCTTATACTTGCTCTACCTTTCTCTCATAAAAAGTTTTTCTTAATTCTTTCATCTTCACCTTAAAATTTCAACTAGAAAACATGATGCGAATAAGGTCTAGAGAGAGAATATGAAACTTGGCATCCATAAATTTTTCCTACATGCATAAAATGAACTAATTATTCATTCTAAGCATTATCCCCACAACGAAATTCAGAAAGTTTTAAATGAATTATTTCGCTAGAAAAGAGGTCTATTATAATTCTTCCCCCTTTAAGGAACTTTGTCCTTTGAGTTGGAAAGAAGGATAATTTGTTAGATCCAAGTTCACCGAAGTCAAATCTTCTATTGAATATGAGTGCCATTTCACCAAAAGTTTCTAGATCTATTTCTAAGCAATCTTTCCTTTCTATCTAAAATTATTTCAGGTTGAAGCTCAAAAGAGCCATCATCTTTCAGCTTATAATTGTCCTGCAAAACATGAGCAACATTAGGTACATATCTTTTAAGTAAGCTAACATGAAATACAGGATGCACATTTAAATGTTTAGGTAATCCCAACAAATAAGCAAGAGATCCAATCTTTTTCAAAACTTTAAAAGGACATGCGTATCGAGGAGAAAGTCTATGATCCTTCCCTAGCAACAAGTTAGATCGGTGAGGATTAACTTTAAGAAATACCATATCATCAATTTGAAATTCAAGTGTTCTTCTCTTTAAATCGTAGAATTTATTTTGTCTTTTCTGAGCTTCTTTTATGTGTTTCTTAATTTTTCCAAGTTCTTCATCCATCTTATCAAGCATTTCTTTGGACACTTCTACTTTATTTGGAAAAACCGAAAATGAAGGTGGAGTCAAACAATTATAACCGTACATAGCCTCAAACGGAGTCATTTTTATAGATGCATGCCATGCACTATTGTATGCACACTCAACCAAGGGTAAATATTCACTCCAATTGTCCTGGTTTTCATTCACATACATACGCAACATATCTTTAACTACCCGATTAACCCTCTCGATTACCCCATTAGTTTGTGGATGGAAAGTTGTACTCATATGAAGTTGATTTCTAATCGATTCAAATGTTGCTCTCCAGAAATTTGATGTAAATCTAGAGTCTCTATCAAAAATTATGCTTTAAATTTAGGCATTCCATGCAATCGAAAAATTTCTTTTACAAAGATTCTTGCAACATTCAAAGCAGTATCAGTCTTTTTCCTAGGGAAGAAATGTGTCATCCTGGTAAGCCGATCAACTACAACAAATATGGTATCATGCTTACTTATGGTTGTAGGTAATTTAGTGATAAAGTCCATAGAAATAGACTCCCACTTCTGATTTAGAACATCCAAAGGTTGAAGCATTACAAGCATTCTCTTAAACTCAGTTTTCACCTGTTGGCACTTTAAACATACACTAACATATTTTTTAATATTCTGCTTCATATATGGCCAAAAATAATAATATTTTGTTTTGGCATAGGTCCTTGAATAACTTGGATGTGCAGAGAAAGGTGCATCATGACAATCATGCAGTATTCTAACTTTTAACGGAGACTCAAAAGATATGCATAATTGATCGTTACAACACAAGGATCCATTCTGCAAATGAAATTTATCCTGATACATCGATTCCCTATTTGCATTCAAAAAATTCAAAATAGGTGCATAAAAAGAGTAATGTTTTAGTTTTTCTTGAATTTGATTGAGAAAATAAAAATTTATTACAAAAAAGGAGATTACATAAAGTTCTTCGACTCAATGCATCAACGATCTTATTTTCCTCACCAACCAGATACTTAATGTCAAATTCATACTCGCTTAATCATTCAATCCAATGCTTCTACCTGTTGTTAAGTAATGGTTGTGTGAAAATGTATTTTAGACTCTGATGATCTGTTTTCAATTCAAACTTAACTCCTAACAATAGATGTCACCAATTCTTAAGTGCATGCACAATAGCAAGCATTTCTAGATCATAAGTAGGATAGTTAAGTTCATGTTTTCTTAATTTTTTGGACTCATATGTGACCACCCTACCATCCTGTGAAAGAACACATCCTATCTGACTACCACTTGCATCACATGCAACAACAAAAGGCTTTCCCATTTTTGGTATTTTCAAAACACATTTTTCAACAACTTTTTGCTTCAATGTTTCAAATTATTTTTGACTGGCATCACTCCACGCAAATCCTACATTCTTTTTAGTCAATTTTGTGAGGGGAGCAACTATCTTAGAGAAATCCTTAATATGCACTTTCATATTGCGCCAACCCAAGAAAACTTCTAACATCCCATACAATCTTAGGAATCGGCCAATCAACTATTGTTTTTACTTTATCTTCATCTATATGGATTCCTTCTTTTGATATGACTCTTCCTAGATACACAAGTTTATCCTTAGCAAAGAAACACTTACTCTTCTTTCCATACAACTTGTGTTCTCTAAGATTTTGCAGTCTTCTTGAGATATACCACATGCTTAGGATCATCTTTAGAGTATACAAATATATCATCAAGAAATACTAAGATGAATTTGTCTAGGTAATCATGAAAAATATTATTCATCAAGCATATAAATGTGGCAGGAGCATTTGTTAATCCAAAAGGTAAAACTGTACATTCATAGTGACCACATCGTGTTCGAAAAGTTGTCTTGGGAATATCCTCTGTTTTGATCCTAATTTGGTGATATCCAGATCTTAAGTCAATCTTAGTGAATACAATCGCTCCACTTAATTGACCTAATAAGTCATCTATGTAAGGAAGTTGATACTTATTTTTAATTGTTCTTTTATTCAACCCCCTATAGTCAATGTGTAATCTATAAGAGCTATCTTTCTTCTTCTGAAATAATACGGGTGCACCCCAAGGTGAGACACTCGATCTTATCAAGCCTTTCTTCAAAAGATCATCTAATTGAATCTTATGATCCTTTAATTCATCGATGTTAAATCTATAGGGTGCTCTAGAATATGGTTCACTCCCCGGATAAAAATCAATGGCATGGTCAATCTGCCTCGGTGGAGGTATATCAGGCAAGTCTTCTGGATATACATCGGCATATTCTTTGAAAAGATTTTCTACATAATTTGGAATAGTTTCATCATTATCTTCCTCATGCAGATTTTTCACATACACTACAAATGTTTTACAGCCATCACGTATACCTCTAATTATCTACATAGCAGAAATAAGAATAGGCTTAGGATTATATGCAACACCTAAAATGTGGATAGATTCACCATCTAGCCTTAAAGTGATTGTTCTTTGTTCACAATGAATTGTTGCAAAATTCTAAAATAACCAGTCCATGCCTATGATTTCGTCACTTTATTTCATGTCAATCACATGAAAACTTCTAGAAAAAGACCTATCAAAACAAGTAAATGCAAGGTTTTCAATGAATCCTTTCATATAATGCAATTAACTATTGGTCATCTCTATAGGTCTAGTTATTTGCATATTCAGATGTATCCCCAAATTTTGTACCAATTTCAAAGATAGAAAACGATGTGTACTACCTGGATCGATCAGAAATCTGATTTTATGCGTAGAACGCATACCCAAAATCGTAATTATAGAAGCCTTTGTGAAAAAATTAGCCACCATGCAACGTAAAGTAGAGTTAGGGCACTTACCTCCATCATCTACTTTCTCAGTCCTTGTTCCTTCCTCAATGATGCTTATTGCCTTCGATTGTGCAAGCCAAAAGACTTCCTTATTCGGGCACTCATATGTCTGATGCCCTTGCTCCCCACAATGAAAACATAGACCAAGTCTTTTTCCCCTCTCAATAAAATCAGGGTCTTGTTGCCAATGAATTGGTTGAAGCTTCTTTTAATTTTCCACCTGAGAGGATTCTTACCTTGGTTATTAGAAGATGGAGTCTTCCTTGAATTGTTCATGTTCATTGCAACAGGTCTCTGTGGCCTATGTCCCGCAATGAATCTGCTTCTATTTTCCTTCTGCAAATTGAACTTCTCCATCTTCTCAAAATTTTCGGCCCTCACAATAGCATCAAGAAAATTGATGCATCCAGATCCCTTGACTTGATAGCGGAGTTCCTCATGAAGCCCTTCAATGAATTTGCTCTTCAGAGCATCACCGCTAACCTCCAATGCATATTTGTGAAGACGTAGGAACTTCTTTTTGTACTCATCAACAGACAAGCTATGCTTGTCACTTTCATTTTATCGAAATTCAAAAAACTCCGTCTTCTTCTCCATATGGTAGTGTGGAGAAAAATCACATTTTTCAGCTTGTTCTCTAAAGTCTTTCCATAAAACCGGACCAGAATGTGTCCGAGTCTGCATATAGAACTTCCACCATAGCTTCGCGATACCACGTAGGTGCAGGATCCCAACTTTTGCCTTGGACTCCTCACTAAATTATCGAAGATCAAAGAAATCCTCCAACTCTTTAATCCATGCCCCAAGATCTTTGCCACTCCTTCTCACCATCAAAATCATTCAACTTTTCCTTCTTGAAGACTTGGTTAAGGGAAAACTCACTTGGTTCCATATCTTCATAATTGCATTTTTGTTTTCCTCGAGGCACATTAGATGTTCCCACACCTTCATCCACTTCATCGTTCAGTTCCACGAATAACTTTGTTGCACCTTCTAGTTGTTTTCCACCTCGTTCTTTGTGTAATTCTCCAAGAAGCTTCTAAATAAGCTCCTCTTGCTCATGCACCTTCTGTGTCAAGCCTTCCATTGATCCCAAGAATAGATTCGGCTCTGATACCACATGTAGCATCTCCTCAATCATAATCTATCCCCAATCACAATCTTTCGATCACTCAAGAATAACGGAGGAGAGAAAAAAGGCAGAGATTGCACAAGATAAGAGAAAATCTTATGTGAAAGAGTAGAAAAGATATGACTCAGAGAAAGAGAAATTTTGATGTTATAGATGACAAGTTACAATAGCTTTGGAAAATAGCTTCTTGACGAAGCTTGTACCTCCCGACCACCCATGAGCTATCACAATCTCATTCACACTCGCACTCTCAATCACACTCTCACTCTCACTATCACTCTCACTCTCATGCTCAATCACAAGGTAATTCTTTGATTTCTTTGTGTCCCCTTTGTTGATGTGCAAGTCTCCCTATAGCAGAGTATGATCACCACCCAAAGAAGTGTGTGATCCTCCAAATTTAGAAAAAATCGAGTTTCTCCAAAACTTTCACAAAAAGCCATGCAATCTTAGTGTGCTTTCTTTTGTGTACCTATCAAAATTAGGAGAAAAACACCAAAAAGACAGATCCGAAAATATCCATAATTAGACATGGTGACACATAAGCATCAGAATCACATATTGGAATAGAATTAAAGAAGCCCTCTTTTTTTCGAATAGAATTAGAGAAGCCTTCTTTTTTTTAAGTGTTAGAAAACGGCACTTTTCAAATCTTGTAACTCAAAAACGGTGAGGAATTAGCTTAAGTTTGTGAGAGATATTTTTATTCAATTTTTCAATCTGCACAATAGTGTTAGAGACAACCTAGGTCGAAATCCACCTCCAAATGCCACTTTTGAGCCCTACAAGTTTCAAAATTCTAGAGAGAGTAAAATCAAGAGATTTTCTTAGAATGAACTAAATGTAGAGTCCTGAACGAGGTACTTAAAACATGATTCACAAAAATTTCACACAGACACTTTTATTCTCTTATACTTGCTCTACCTTTCTCTCATAAATAGTTTTCTTTAATTCTTTCATCTTCACCTTCAAATTTTAACTAGAAAACATGATGCAAATAAGGTCTAGAGAGAGAATATGAAACTTGTCATCCCAAAATTTTTCCTGCATGCATAAAATGACCTAATTATTCATTCTAAGCATTATCCCCACAATGACATTTAGAAAGTTCAAAATGAATTATTTCACTAGAAAAGAGGCCTATTACACCTTACTTTGTTGAAATCTTGGGTTTCATTAAACTACAAAGCTATCCTTCCTTAGGCTTATAAAAGCAAAAGAAGACCTAGCCACAAAAATGCGACATTCAGCCCTACACACTTTTTACAAAGCCAATCCCTGCGTTTCTATGGTTGGGGTTTTTTCAAGCTTTTGAATGCTTAGTAGAGGATTGAATGTTCATTAATTGACCATACTCCAATGGAATGAAGTCAAAAGTACTGGTGTAGACCCTAATTACTCTATATGTAGACATTGAGCACTTATGGAATATAATGTGTAAAGAAAAAGATAAAATTATCTTTTCTTTTCAAAATTTAGGTACATGATAAACAAGAGAGAGAGAGAGATAGAGAGAAATAGACAATATAGATTAAGACAAAAATTCCATTCATCATCGAAGTACATTGCAAAATATGTTTCGCAAAAGCTACAAATTATACATGGGTTATTTCCTCTTATTCTTCTTCCTAGCTAAATATCTTTGGGTTGTATGTTTACTCTCTTGGCATGGATACCACATAGGTTAGAATCTTCAAGCATAGAGATGAGGTAGGCCTCTACTACCTCTTGAAGTGCCTCAGGTGCCACCCCTTGTATTCGTAGACTTGCACAATAGCTTTGTAGTTCTTCCTTTACCACTCTTGCTCTTCATGGTATGAGAAGTTCAACTAATTGTTGATAGTGTCATATCTCTACAAATGCTCTATAGTTTCTTTGTCGTCTTTGTGGAGCTCTTGCATTGGGAGGAATGTTGGGTTGTCGACGTCATGGTTGATAATTCTTTTGTTCCGATGTACACGATGTGAAGGTCTAGCTTCATCTTCCACATTTTTTTGTCGATGTGTGTTCTCCTCTATTGGTATCTGGCCTTGTCCTTGCAGAAGTGTCTTGCCTCCATCTGTTACCCTATGGCTTGTTGGAATGTGCATCTCATTCCATGGTGGTTGAGTGCAACTTTCTTCATTAGTTGATGGTTTTGGATTGGAATCATTGTCCGATATAACCCTTCTCCTCACCACTTGTTTCAATCTTGCCTTGATGGGTGTCTTCTGTGGTGGCTCATCATCAAACTCTAAATTTGACCATCCTTGAGACCAATCCTTTTGTTGATTTGTCACTTCTTCTTCTCATGATGGATTGCTCCCAAACGGTGTGCCATCATGTGAGAGACGCCTAGAAGTGGTGTGGGAGCGACTTCAAGGTCTCTTATGGGGTTGCAACCATGGTGGTCTCTGAGTTCCTTGAACATGGATAGGATAGACCACACGATCTTTCCTTGCAGTTTGCCTGGTGCATGTCATTCTCTCAGGTTGTAAAGTGTGAAATGGAGTGAGTTCTCTCTATTTATAGAGTTTGTTTTAAAATTGTCTATTCACACTAGAATGGAAAAAATGAGTTTAGAAACATATACAATATAATAATACAAATAGTAACACATTGAAACCAAGATTATATTAATCCTATGATTTACCACATAATGGAATATAATGAATTCACTTTACTTCCAAGTTGAACCCTCTCATAGTCATTTAGCATGTCATTGAGCATGATGTAGAGGTCTTAATGATGACTTCCGTTTCTCACTAGCAATGTTGTGTTGTATCCTTCTCGCAAATTTTGTCAAATGTGGCTCCCTAACTCATTCCACAACAAAATTTCTTGAGAATGTTGTGCGGTAAAACCAATTAAACATCTCCTCCATATAGTTTGATTGCATTGGACCACCACCATGTCATGTTTTTTGAATTACACATCTCTAGCTTTGTAGTGTGACTTCTCCATTCCTTGGGTACTGAAAATCTCCAATGACCCATATCGATGCATGAAAAGTGCTCCATGTGCAAGTAAAATATGCTAAAAATTGTGAAGTACATTGGAAAAAAGAAAGTGCAACTATCAATTTCAAAGATCGGGTAGACTTACAATGTAATGGATTATATTTCTCTTTCCCCAAGATTCAATGAAACACTTTGTGAACTCCACTAATGTCTCTTGAAACAATTGATGTTGAATATCATTGGAGCTAGTAAGATCCATTAAGCCTACCAACTTGTCTAAGCATGAACAAACCTTCTTTCTCTTATTACAGAGATCAATTTGAGAATCATTGTCTATTGTGATCATGCATAAGTCTTTCCACATCTCATAATGTTCATTATTTTGAGTGCTAGTACCTCGTTTTAAAAAATTTCTTGCCTTATTCCCTGTCATTGACACTTTTTAAAACCATCTTGAGATTCCCCAAATTTCTTAGCAAATAAGATTACATTTCCACCATGACAACCAATTGAATTAAGGAGTTCCTCCAATTTTTTTATAGCTTGTACAGATTTATCAATTGGCCTCATGGCAAATGCATATTTTATATGGGGCTTCAATAGTCTATCAATAATTCTCATGAAGGCATGCAATGTGCAAAAGTGAACATTAACTAAAGGAAATGGAATAATGGGATTCCAATCCTTATCCGACATGTCACATTAGGTGTACCTAACATGGGACACCTCATTAAAGGTATATCCCATTCAATAGATGGATATGCATCTATGTCATCATCTAAATCATCCATGTTGTTTTGTTTTCTCTTTGTCGGTTTATAACCTTGTGTGCAATATGGACAATGATAGAGAGCATATGCACATTGTTTGCATCCTAACATGCATTTGATAGTCTTTAAGTATCCACCCAAGTGCCACTCTACCTCAAAATCACCTAGGCCTTCTACATTGATTTTTGCACCATGAATTTGAGAAGTTATCACCTCTGTTATCCATAGGTTCCTACTAAAAATCCATGAAAGAACATCATTGGCTTCTTTAGGTACTTCAATAGCACCTAACCACCATATATCTTTCTTGAATTGAACACTATATGTAAAGTGATGGGTAAACTTTTCAGTTTCATCAATAACGGCATGGGCAATAGCTTCATTCATGAGTGTCGCACGAAGTCACTCCATACATCGTCCCTTTATGATTTGACATTCTTCTAGCTTCAATATAAACTTGAGTTCGGAACCACAATCTACATCAAATAACAAACACTACATTAATAAAAATAACATGAATGTCATTATCACAGCAATGGATATATCTTGAATTGCAGATTCGTAAAATTGAGACATTTCCTTTTGAATCCTCACCAAATTGACAAATATGTTGTTGTACTTTATGTAGATGAATCCCTTTCTAGATAATTTTTTTGACTCTTTCTTTGATGTAGCAAAATGATAAATGGATGGAGGCATAACATCTTCTATATGCAAGTAATGGCCAAGAGTATTAGCTACATCCTCATTGGTCATCTTCTTCTTTAGAGATACCTTGTAAGGGCATGGAAAAATACTTTGCAAGATACCTTTGTTTTGTAGTGCCTGCTTCAAAAGATTATACAATGCAGTGTATGCTCTAGTACTAACACTTGCTTCATCACATACCATCTACACCTTCCTAGGCGTAATAATATCTTCTAAGTTGCTTGCAAAATCTTTAATCACTTGGGTCTTGATGTGATTTCCTATTGATGACTTCAAAATCATAAGCACATGATAGGCAGCAAACCTATCACATGGATCTCGAAGAAGCAACCTACTGTTGCACTATCATCTATAGAAGCTGAATATACCTATCACATGGAGCTCAAAGAAGCAACCTACTGTTGCACTATCATCTACAGAAGCTGAATATAGAAGATTAGCCTTTGCAACTTGTGAAGCTATGTGAATTAAGAAGCTCTTGGTTGATCTTGATGTGCAAGTAGAGACCATTCCAATTTATGGTGGCAACATGTCAAGCGTTCACTTGACAAACAATCCAATGTTTCATGCACGAAGTAAGCACATAGAAGTGCATTATCATTATGTTCGAGAAAAAGTATCGAGCAAGGATGTGGATATAAGGCTCATTAGAACTAATGACGAGATTGTAGACATGTTTACAAAGTCCTTAGATACTTCTAAAATAAAGAGGTTCAAGGATGAAATCAATTTGCAGGAAATGGTTGAATGTGCAAGCTCACATGTGAGCTTAAGGGGGAGTATTAAAAAAAAGGAAGCAAGGTCGTATATATTTTGCGAAAAGGATTTTCATCAAATAGAAGGAAAATACAAAAATGAAAAATGGAATCATTTACATCAGCAAGTAGTGGAGGCCAAAAAAGAATCAATCCAAAAATTGAAACGAATGAGAAGAGTGTCTACTCAAAGAAGTGGAGGAGTTATGGAGAAGAGCTCATGAAGTCATCATGAGAGCTCGTGGTCACTTGGCTACAAAAGAGGCAAGGAAGGACACTCAAGGATAGAGGAAAAAGGTGTTGAATTCCCCTTGAAGGTAGTTCATTTGATTTCAGTCATTTCGTTTTCTACAATCTCATAAACTATGTCCGGTCACTCACCATTTCTAGGTAGCCTGATTGCGAGAGTCATATCTCTCAATGTATGTATCCATTTTTAGAGTTTAAATATTTGTTGGAAAGCGTATCTTGTCTAATTCCTCTATCTAAAATCGTTTTGTGAAATTTTTCATGCTCTGTGAGTTATTAAGTCCTTAATGAAGACCAGTTTTCAGCCTAATTGAGTGGACAAGCAGCCTATTTTGAGGTAAAGAATTGCCAAACCAAAAATACTCCAAATTGAGTGGTTGATAACTCATTTGAAAGCTATTAATGTCTAATTTGAGTGACCAAAGCCTCAAGCTCATTGTGTTCTTCAATTGATACTAGTTTTCATTCTAAGGTTCAGTTGTAGGTAAAAGTCTTAATCCTAAGAAGGTCTTCTACAGTTTCCGCTACAGATAGGAGAGGAATTCTCCAACAAATTAATGATGAAAGAGCCCCAAATTTGTAATCTCAAAAGAGGCATGCAAATCAACATCAAATTCAGCAATATGCTTCTTGTTAGAACCACCAAGCAACATATCATCAACATGGATAACCATGATAAGAAGTGCATCATTTACATGCTTAACAGAGAAGGTGTTCTCTATTGGACTGCTCTCAAATCCATATGCTAACAAGTAGGCATCTGCTTTCATCCCAAGCATCTGGTCTTGCTTCCATCAATACAATGCATTTTTCAACCTGCATACTTTGTTTTCATGCTCTTTTTGCACAAACACATAGGATTGAAACACATACACTTTTTCATCTAAATCACCATTGAAAAATACATTTCTAATATCCAACTAATGTACATTCCAACTGTGGTGAGGTGCAAGTGCACAGATGCTACAAACGGTTGCCATCAAACATGTGGGAGCAAAGGTCTCATAAAAATCAATGCCTTTCTCTTGAGCACAACCTTTTCCAACAAGCCTAGTGTTAGTAGCCAACAAGGACTCAGCCGAAAAGGAAGCCTTAGACAAGGGATTCAAAGAGGAGACAGTCAAAGAGAAGACCAAGGTGGACTGAGCAGACAAGGTAGTCAACACAAATCAGGCAACAAATAGGCCTAGCCATATTTTTTTCAAATCAACTGTGGTTTTTATCACTATGCCTCATAGAAAATACTCATTTTTATAATTTTTGACTCCATTTTGTTCAATTCAAGGAGTCGTCGAGCTTGAGGAGTGTTAGAAGATCCCATCTATTAATTTTCATAATTTTTAGAGCTCGTTTGAGCCTTCAAATTAGCTTTAGAACCTAATTTTTAACTAAGTTGGACACTAAGTCTGGACTAGTCCAAAATCTAGTTAAAAATTATAAAAGGAGCTAGAGAGCTCATTTTTTAGGAAAGCTATATGGGCATTGAACTTTTTATGAGCTTTGTAATCATTTCTTGAGTGAATACACAAAGGATTCCATTGTCCTAGAAAGAGGAGATAAAAAAGCATCAGATCCTCTGAGGCTAGTGTCAATCATACAGCTAGATCGTGGGCTCAACAATTGAGTGACTATCCTTACGTTTTGAGTTCAGAGACAAGCGAATAAAAAATTTCTTTTAGCATGGAGATACCCACTAGAAGTTCAAGACTAGCATACTTGTAAACTCTAGAAGGTCCCTACAAGACTTAATTAGAATATATCCAAACCAACCACTTAGGTGCTTGCATCTATGAGGATGATTTTGAGACAATCAGTTATCCAACTTAGAAACCTAGATCAACCCTTTGGAATTGAGTACCCTGTGGTCAAGTTCAAAGAGGGCTTCTACATAGATAAGCAAGGCTTCGTGTATGGTCGTAACTAACTTATCATATAGGAGAGATGAGTTTGGAACCATCATCCCTGAGTTAGAAGTAGGAGACTTGGATCAAGAGGACCTAAGAAGAGAGCCTAGTATGCCTAGAGATAAGTCAATCGTGTTGAGGATACTCGCACCTAAATGGATTCCACATGATAGTTAGAGTATAGAGCTCTTTGGGAACATAGAGACAAATGCAGTGTTTTTGAGATTTAAGCTAGATAAGCCTAACAAAGTAGACGGAATGATCATATATGAATTTAAGGATCCTGATCTTCTAGGGGAGGTTATCTACTTGGATA
This sequence comes from Ceratopteris richardii, assembly GCA_020310875.1. Classification (NCBI taxonomy): domain Eukaryota; kingdom Viridiplantae; phylum Streptophyta; class Polypodiopsida; order Polypodiales; family Pteridaceae; genus Ceratopteris; species Ceratopteris richardii. The sequence goes on from CM035407.1 coordinate 192,211,288, forward strand.
ACACTTTGGAAAGGATATTTGTAGTTACGAAACATAACAGGCATGCTTATACTTGGAAGGGTGAACTGGTTTTCCCTCGGCACATGTCTAATGAATTCCATGGCTAACATGGATCTAGATCCTCTCATGTCCTATTTAATCAAAAGAAGCCCAAAGAGCGACCAGAGGTAGGTTTTGAAAATCCTTTAGGAAGAGAAAGTTCAAGACTAAACATTGATAGAGCAGAACAAGAGAGACCTAGAGGACACATGCAACAAAGAGACATGGACAAGTTCCCTCTACCTAGACCAAGGGAACACCTTAGAATCTTGACAACCACTCAGCTAGTGAAGCCAATGGAGAATTACTTTGATGGTACAAGAGACCGATACGATCACATAGTTAAATTCAAGCAAGCGTTAAGAGATAAACAAGCCAAGGATTTTTTCACTCAATACAATGATTTTGGATTAATCTTAAAGAGTATAGCCTTAACTTGGTTTCAACCCTTTCATCAAGCTCAATTTAGGGATATCAACCAATTGTTAGAGGTGTTCATCACAGAGTTTTCCAAGAGTGGCATCAGACATAATACATTCTCATTGTTCCATAGCTTTAAGCAAACCCTGCAAGAGACTGTTAGTTTAGCAAGACGTAGGTTTAGACAATACATTGAAAGATGTCCAATCCCAGAGCTACCTACTCATGCTAAGCAAGTTTCCTTGTTCTTAGATGACTTATTGAGTGTGAAGCTAAAATCATATGTCTATCTAAAGGAACCCCGAACTATAGAGCAATGTGTAAGAATGTGCAGTGATATTGAGGATAATTTTGGTGATGAGTTAGAACTCTCTAAAGTGTATAAGGATTCATATTGTTCTACTAGCTTCACATCTAGACCATCAAGCTCAATAGATGAGTTAGTAGAACAAGTGGCTCAAAAGTTAGGAGTCCCTAGTAGACAAACTCCTAAGATGGTCTCAGTGAAGCATTGCTACACTTGTGGAGGAGACCACATGGCTAATGTTTGCCCCTTGATGGCTCAGAATTCAAGAAAAGTAAATGCTCAATATTGCACCATTGAGAGAAAATACATCAATCATACCGCACAAGATTGTCCCTACAATAAGCATGCAGTTATGAAAAACTACTAGTAGCCCTATCAACAGCCAAGTACATATCAAAACCAGTATCAACCATAGCCATACTACAAGACACATCAATTGTACCAACCACACTGTCAATCTCAATAGTCACCTCAATCAGTTCTAGGACAATAACTACAACCACCTGCTAATGTAATCTCAGTTAAATATGCAACAATAGAGGATATCTTAAACCAAGACATAGTGCCAGCATCCCTTATTATCTCAAACAGTAATTCAAATGCTCAAAATTTTGATCTATCCATGTAGATAGCCCACCACCTTACTAATGGAATTACCAGAGCATAATGAGATCTATCAGTATGAAACACCATTGGAACCTGATTGAGAGCCTCAATACTCCAATGTGATGCACACATCCTATAGAAGAACCTAGGTATAGAGGAACAAAAGAAGTCAAAGGCTAGTGAATCAAAGAGCACATCTAAGAAGAGAATGAGATCATGGAAAGATATTCGAGAGAATGAAGAGATAATGGGCTAAGAAACTAAGCAAGCCAGAAGAAATCCTTAGAGAAACAAAAACAAAAATAGCCGAGATTGCCTCCCAAATGCACTCTCAAACACCATCACCATCCATCCCACCACCACCCAGAGCAGGATCATTCGTACCAGATCCTACTCCAGAAGGCTTGGACATGATGTTCAAGGCCTACCAAGCTTGACTTCAAGAAAGGCCAAACTTGGCTGAGTTAGATAAATGTTATCCTTGAGCAGATTTAGATGTTGAAAGGACTAACCTTTGTGCAAAGATGGTAGAACTAGTTCAAGCTATGTTCGATGCCATTCATCTATTCAATCAAACAAACTCAGTCAAACCACAGTTATACTTCAAAGGACTTTTGGATAGGTTAGAGCAATTTGTAAGTAAACCCAAGACCATAGCTACACTAGAGGCTCATAATAGTGGAAGTGAAAGGATAAGCTTATCCCCACAGGAAGCTTATGTTCCTAATTATATGCATGATGGAGTCCCTTCCTCACTAAATCATTACTCCCAAGAGTTCTTGAGGGAGATACAAGAGAAGAAATGGGCCAAGGAGAGAGAGAACTCTCCTCCAATTGAAGGGGTGGATGATCTTAATGATGAATTCCCTCATGACATTCCCTCTATCTATAGGGAGCAAGATGACATTAGATCGAGTGAAATATTAGACTTGCAATCCAATTCCCTATGGGAATTTCCACACTTCACAGGCCCTTGGGAATCTAAGTCTATTCATATGAGGGCTCCCACATTCATGGTAAGAAATGACGAATTAGCACAATTCACATGTTGCAACTGTTTGCTTTGGAACAAGCCATACATTCAAAACTGTATAGGATGCCGCATCCAAAAGTCCCAGGTGCTATCAGCTGGCAGTGGCTAAAGACAGATCTAGCACGCAAACTTCAACTAAAAGAACACAAACTAGTTGAACATGTTCTACAACATTACACGAGACATGCCCTCTAACAAAGTTCTGTTAGGGATGATAGACTCGAGAGGGGAAACGGGGGAAGTGTTAGCATTTAGCAGTGGATAAGGAAGCCTTGGACAAGGGAGTCAAAGAGAAGACAATTGGAGAGAAGACCAAAGTGGATTGAGTAAACAAGGTAGTCAACGCAGAACGGGCAACGATTAGGCCTAGCCATATTATTTTCAAAACAATCATTTAATCAACGGTGATTTTTATCACAACACCTCATTGTAAATACTTGGTTTTTTATAATTTTCAGATGAGTTCTCGAGGTTGAGCACTGTTAGAAGAGCCCACGTATTAATTTTCATAATTTTTAGAGCTCTTTTGATCGTCCAAATTAGCTTAAGAACCTAAATTTTAACTAGATCGAACACTAGATTTGAACTAATCCAAAAGCTAGTGAAAAACTATAAAAGAAGCTAGAGAGCTCATTTTTTAGGAGAGCTAGTAAGTAATTGAACTTGTTTATGAGCTTTGTAATCATTTCTTGAGTGAATATACAAAGGATTCCATTGTTCTACTCTTTGTTCTTGCCTTGTGTGCACATGTGTATGAGTGTGCATATTAGTATGCTTCTCACTCACTCACTTGTGTATTCCACTTGCTCGCTGTCGTCATACCATCTCATCTCTCCACATATTGACATTTGTGAGGTTGTTCTCCTCATGTTGGTATTCTCACTATGCTAGGGTGACACCTAGCCTTATACCTGTATATTGTTCCATCAAGCTTACATTTCAGCTTGTATACCCATTTACTGCCAATGGCCTTTTTGCCGAAGAGAAGACATTAAAGACAAAGTACAATTTTTCATAATGGCATCATATTCAAATTACATCACAACCATCCAATTTTCGAATATCTTTGCTTCATCAAAAGAAACATGTTCATTATCATCACAAAGAATAGAGACATCCATTGCATAACAATCTAATGCAAAAGAAGCATTATGAGAGCCTAAACAAGTACAATATGACAAAGATTCATCTAACTTTCTATCTCTTAAAGTCTACACCAATCATTTTAGCATAGTTTTTGCCTCTTCAATGTCATCTCTCTCATCAATAAGTGCATCATTAATAGAATGATTTTCATCATCATTTGAAACATGTGAAAGGCTCAAAAATTCCTTCACTAGAAGCAACATTTTATTATCCATTTGTAAAAAGAGATAGCAAAGTGTCAATCACATTGTTTCAACTGATTGGTGTCTCCTTGGCACATAATAACCAAAAATGTGTTTAATGGATGATACAAACTATAGCCTTTCCTTTCAAAATTATACCCAAGAAAAATACATTCCATAGCCTTATCATCCAATTTTCAATGTTATAGTTTAGGCACTAATCCATATGCTAGACAACCAAAAACACGTAAATAAGCAACATATGGCTTGCGACCATGCCAAGCCCCACATGTAGTGATAGAGTGCAATGCTTTGATGGAATATCTGTTAAGTACGTATGTTGCATACACAATAACCTCAACTAGAAGCTATGTAGTAAAGCCTAACTTTTGACCATTCACCTTTCCATTTCCATGAGAGATATGTTCTTCGTCCCAACAACTCCATTTTATAGAGGTGCTATGACACTATACACTGATGTTTAATCCCATGCTCAACCACAAATGCATTAAACTTAGAAAACATATACTCCCCTCGATCAAAATGAAAGTTACTCGTTTCAAATGCTGACATATTTTTAATCATAAGCAAGACTATTTAAAGCACATAAACACTTTGAACTTCGGTTTCAATTGATAAAACCATGCATGCCTAGAAAAGTCGTTAATGAAAGTCATGAATTATAGGTAATTTCCAAATGAAGTTGTTTACATGGGACCATAGATATCACAACTAACAAGCTGCAATATATGTGCAACTTGAATTGAATCATCTTTAGGCAAGGAGTGTTATATTTAACCCAAAATACAACAGTCTCAAACATGTTTAGAAGCTACGTCAATTTTTTCCAAGGAAGAAAGTGAACTACATATGTTGAATCATTCTCACATTGCATAATCTATGAGCTTATACAACCCACAATATAAAATGCGAAAAGAAATGATATTATCATTGTTTGAGAGATCATGAATTGTATACTTATTATCAACAAGATTAATAACCAAACCAATTTTGACTATTGCTAGAATAGATAACAAAATCTTCTTGACCCCTGCTATATATAAGGCATCTGACACTGTGAGAGTACTACCATCAATAGTAGTAAGAATGATCTTTCCAACTCCCATGACACGATAAGAGGAGTTTTTTTCTCATGTGACAATACTCTCTTGCAGGAGACTCGAGTGAAATGAAGAAACTATGAAGTGAGGTAATGTATTGGATTACACCACTCAAAACACCAAACTTCAAAGTCTATTATAGAAATAGACTGCTCATAAGAAGATAGATCATCGTGTTTTGAACAAGGTTAGTAAACTCATTTTTAGATGCAGAGCCTCTATAAAAAAACATTCCAACATCTTTCTTCTTTGACTCTTTTGCATCCAATTTAAGATAACTCTTAATGACATGATCATTTGCCTTATAATACTTACAAAACCATTTTTGCTTTTTGTAATCTCTTGTCATTTGTATCTTCTTCCTTTGATTATGCAATACTATATGATTTTTTCTTGATAATAGATGGGCTTCATTTACCTTTGCCTTTCTAACTAGCTAAGAAATCTTGATCTGGAATATGCATAATTAACATGTTTTATCTAGATTGATCTTCCTACACAAAAACAAAGACTAACTCCTTTAAAGTTAAGGCATTCGGATTTCCTTTCATCATCATATGAAGAGAAGAAGCAAAACTCTAATAAGAATCTAAAAGATCATTAAGAGCAATCTGCACAAGTCAACTATCCAACAAGATTTCATCGACTAAAATATACTCTTTCAAATCCTTGATCTTTGTCAGAAAAGTATCCATTGAATCTCCTTCATTCATAAGCTCACTCTCTAATTGTTTTCTAAGGTTAGCAATACGAGCCTCATTTCTTGCCTGGTATAGTGTGGTAGAGTATTTGAAGCATCTTTGGTTATTCTGCATGAGCCAATGTGAGTGATAAATGCATGTTGAACATAAAAAACTATCAAAGCATATGATTTTGTATCTTTACCATCCCAACGAAGCTACTCTATAGGTGTAATAGAAATTGTAATAGAAGCAAGAAATTAAAGATCATCTTCAACGCCACATGCATCACCTAATCTCATAACATTTGTTAATTATAGGAGGATGTATTTTAGTACTTTCCACAATATTACATAAGTCTTTTGCCATCAATACATGACACATCATATATGCCCACAATGGGTAGTTAGAACCATCCAACTTACCCTCAACAACCAACATACGAAATAGATCATTGCTTTCAACCATGGCAAGTGATTATACTTAGTAAGAAAAAAATTGCTTCTTAAAAAAGTTGAATAGAAATATCTAATCAACCTCCACTAGACCTGTAGCGAATTTCGAGAAACTTATATTGATGAAGTAAAAAATATATATATGTTTGGCACAAAAGGACCAAATTGCTTGAGTTATCAGTCTAATGGTGCATTTGAAGGCTGAAACAAGCTCAAATCAAAGTTTGGAAGTCACATAGCAAACTTTTTTTGAATTGTTAATGATATCAAGTATGTTGACTTGATTTCATGCCATTACCAAGACTGTCATAATAATGATGTCAACGATGCCTCATAGAAATCGACAGCATGCATTGATACCAATTGTTAGAGTTTGAGGACTAGGGAAGCATGCAAACAATACGAAGAGGAAGAAGTTTGGATCATAACACTGAGTGTATAAATAAGTGAATGTACAAAGATAAGTAGCTCATTAGAGTTATATGCATATATATATAAAAACCGTGAAAAAAGAAGAACTTCTAAAGAGGAAAAAAAACTACCCCAATGGTCCTAAGTGTGCTCACACATATCACAACCAAAATATATCAACAATACCTTGTGATCTTTGAGGTATCGACGGATTGAGTTTTACTTTGATTTTTACTTGGAGGATCACTAATGAGCTACTTGAGTTTGTTAAAGGAAGGTGTGGCAATAATTCTACATGAACTTTAACATGGGAAGTCATACAAAAAGGGCATTCAAAGATATGGGTTTACATAGATAATACGACATCCATAGATGTTCAAAAGGACTTAAAAACTCTACTATTCTCCACAAATAGGTAAGATATATGTTTTGAAAGATATAGACTTGAGATAGTAGAGTTTGTACGAGCATCATAGTGCACGCAGTGCAAAACATCCATGCATCAATAAGACTTATGACTTGAACTTTATAAGGATGTTCAAGACTACATACTTAGGTGAACATAATACTAGATCGATAAAGTTGAAATATCGAAGATAGAAGTTCAACCATTAGAGATTTCTATAGAGAAATATGAGAGTGCTTTTATGAATTTCATTCTAACATTACTTAAAATGATAAGTATAGCTGAATATCCACAAATGGATGAAAATGAAACGAGATAACCATATTCTTAAGGATATGCTTCAAGCTTAAGTGCATAAACAAAAAACTAACTAGGAAGAGTACTTATCTATAGTAGAAGTTCCATATAATAATACCAAGCATTCTTCCATTGAATTCAATATATTCATGCTTATATATTGGTTTCAATCGAGAGCTCTTTATGCAATAAGATTGCAGCATCAGAGAGCCAAGTTGCAAAGGATTTCTTGAAAGAGATAAATAATATGCTTAAACTTGCAAAGCATACCATAAAGAGAGCTCAAGATAGGACTAAAGCTTATGCTAACCCCAAAGGAGAGAAATCAACTTTGAGGTAAGAAATCAAATCTATCTTAGAGTTCCATTGAGGTATAAACCTATTGGAGTTAGACGTCTGCGGAAGCCCACGAACAGCACAAGGAAGAAGAAGAAGCTTGGAGCACAAACACACAATACTGAATGTATTACTAGAGAATGTACACAGATAAGTAGCCCATTAGGGCAATAGGCATATATACAAGCCGGGGGAAAAAAACCTCCTAAAGAGGGAAAAAAGTGCCCCGGCGGTCCTAGTGTGTTCACACCAGTGTTGCATCGCAACGCGTTGCGATGCGTTCGCAACGTTCGCAACGCAACGTCGCAATGTTGCGACGTTCGCAACGCGTTGCGAACAAACACAAAAAAATTTGCCTCAAATGAGGCCGTTTCGCCGAAACGGCCTCATTGAGGCATTTTCGACAGGCGACCCGAGAGCAAAACAGACCCTGTGGAAGAGCAAAACGCAAGCTTCAAGAAGGTGAAGGTACTTTATACACACACCCTCACACACGTGACCCCCCTAAGCTTGCTTCCTATCTTGAGGACTCCTCTCCAAGCTTCTAACCTCTTCCATCAACATGCCTAAAGCAAAACAAGCATGTTGGGAATATGTGACAAGCCAAGGAAAGATGGGCTCCGGGGGTAGTGAGAGATGGACTTGCAAGCTTTGTGGCTATAGTGGAGTCGGTGGAGCCGATAGGATCAAGGCGCATCTTGGAAGATTAAGTGGCATAGGAGTTGCACCTTGCAAAGAGCCAATGCCCGAAGCTATAAAAGGAGAGCTAATGGCATGGGTAGCTCAAAAAGCCCTTGGTAGAAGGAATAGTGGAGCCCAATCCCAAGCTAGATCGCAAGCAAGCGGTTCACATGGTTCTTGTGATCCCCAAACTCAAGCATCTCAAGCTTCCATAGACATTGACATAGAGCATGAGCCACCAAGAAAGAGTACAAGAGTAGAGCATGATCCACAAGAGCACCCACTTGGCTCTCTTGGAGGAGCATCTATACGTGCTAGCTTGCAACAACAACGTAAACAAAAAGCCACACAAGCCATCATGAAAGCTTTTATACAATGTGGTTTGTCTTTTAATGTTGCACGGACATCGACATGGAGAAATGCCATTGAGAAGGTTTCACTATTAGGGTTTCGTTGGCAAGGGCCTACCTATGAAGACTTGAGGACAACGGAGCTGAAAAAAACAAAGGAAGCATTAGAGAGAGAGCTTGAGCCTATGAAAGAGACATGGGCAAAGTATGGATGCACAATCATGTGTGACGGATGGACGGACATACGAAAGAGAAATGTGTACAACATTTTGGTGCATTGTTGCAAAGGGACCATGTTCCTTCGAGCCATAGATGCATCAGCTGCTGGTACTACAATCACAGGTGAGTGAACTGATTTTTGAATTTTCAATTTATATTTGATTGTGCAATGATCAATCATGTTGCATGCATGTGGCATCTCACATGTGCATTTGCCTTGTGCATGTGCATGTGCATTTGCCATTGTGCATGACACATGTGCATTGTGCATGTGCATGTTGCCATGTGCATGTTGCCATGTGCATGTGCATGTGCATGTGCATTGTGCATGTGCATGTGCATGTGCATGTGCATGTGCATGTGCATTGTGCATGTGCATGTGCATGTGCATGTGCATGTGCATGTGCATGTGCATGTGCATGTGCATGTGCATGACACATGTGCATGTGCATGTGGCATGTGCATGTGGCATGTCACCATGTGGCATGTGCATGTGGCATGCCACATGTGGCATGCCGCATGTGCATGTGCATGTGCATGTGCATGTGCATGTGCATGTGCAATGTGCATGTGCATGTGCATGTGCATTGTGCAGTGTGCATGACACATGTGCATTGTGCATGTGCCATGTGCATTGTGCATTGTGCATGTGCCATGTGCATGACACATGTCAAGATAAATTATAATTTATCAATTGATTAATGATTCATTGTGTTATATGTAAACAGGTGGATTCATTTATGATCATATCCGTCAAGCTATCATGGACATTGGTGTAGAAAAGGTAGTCCAAGTGGTTACAGATAATGGAAGCAATTGTGTGGCTATGGGAAAGCTTCTAGAAGAAGAATTCCCTTCTATTGTGTGGACACCGTGTGCTGCCCATTGCATTGATTTGCTGATAGAGGATGTGGGGAAGATACCATGGATTTACACCATTTTTACCACTTGCATAAAAGTGGTCTCTTTGTGAATTGCTTGCTATATTTCGGTCTTACAGTGATATTGATTTGGTGAAGCCCGCGAAGACCAGATTTGCATACATGTGCATAGTCATGGAAAGATTATTAAGAGTGCGGCAAGCACTGATGCAGACAGTTGTATCACCTGATTGGTTAGCTTGGGATGGACATACTAGTCCAAAGGCAGAGCTTGTACGACGCACATGTTTGGATGACAGCTTTTGGAGGGATGTAGAGGGATTAGTGCGGGCCTTACAGCCCTTATATTCACTCATACGCATAGCAGATAGAGAGGGCTGCACACTTGGACTTGTTTATGAGTTCATGGATCGTGTCGGAGAGTCTATACAGAGATGTCCTTATTTGACATTGGAGAGGTAAGTTGAAACTTGGGTAACCATATTTTATTTTTTGTATGAGCATTCATGTTCAACTTTCAAGTCTTGACTCTTCAACATTCTTAAATCTTATTGTTTTCTAACTTCATTTGTTTTTTATCCATAGGATAGAGGAAATAAAAGGAATATGGAGGAAGAGGTGGGATTGGTTCCATCGCCCTATACATGGGATGGCCAATCTACTACATCCTTTATGGAGATCTGCATCACAGTCATTGGATATGGAGCTTGTGACTGCTTGGAATGACTATGTAGATCGATTGTATGGACCTTCTGATGTGGAGCTACGTGGGAAGTTGGAGCTTCAGCTCACCCAGTTTCAGAATAATGAAGGACTTTTTGGTAGAGACACGGCATGCTTGAGAAGCATGCAGTTGATGCCTGTGACATGGTGGGAGAGATACGGTGTTGGTACACCTGAGCTAGTAAGTCATTCCAATTTCCTTTTGAGTCTTTAAGTTTTAACTAATAAATTATAACTTTGTCTCATGAGTCATTCCTCTTCTTGATGAACTCTTTCTTTTTTATCTTGCAGAGAAAGTTAGCCATCCGCATACTTTCACAAGACTGTAGTGCCAGTCCATGTGAAAGGAATTGGAGTACATGGGCCCTCTTCCATACAAAGAAGAGGAATAGACTATCTACATTGCAGTTGGAGCGGCTTGTCTATTGCCACTGCAACTTGCGTTTATTGGAGCGTGGTGGCCACTCAGCAGAGGTGCGGCAGGTGAACGTCGATGAGCTTGATATAGAGAGGATCCATGATATACCTAGCATTCCGGCAGAGGACCTTGATCTATATGACATGCTCTATCAGGAGTTGACAGTGCCACAGCATGATACGAGGGCATCTCGGACTCGTTCTAGTCATAGAGCACACAGTGTACCTGGTCCATCTACTAGTAGGATGGAGGCGTCTATTAGTCGAGCACCACATGATGATGATGATGATGATGATGATGATAGTAGTGATGATGATGATAGTGATGATGATGCTGATGGTGATAGTTATTAGTGACTCATAGGATTTTGAGGATTGATGACTGCTCATGTGACATGTCATATGTATTATGATATTATGAGTCATGACTTATGATTTACTTGATATAAATTGATCATTGTATTATTGACACTGCAGTTTATTGTTTGAACTTTGACTACTTAGTGGTATCATGTGACATGGATGATGGTTATTGGTATGATCATTGATGTATATGTATTATGGACATTGGATTCTGATGTCACATATGAGTTATGAGTCATGACAGTCACCAGTGTCATAATTTTGAGATGAGGTTGACTTTTTCACATGTTTTTGTCATAAATTATAATTCTTTGAAGTTTGTTTTTCAATGTTACTTGTAAGTTGTATATAATAGTATTTGTCTGGACTCTGATGTCATATGAGATGCTTTGAAGTTTGATTCTATCATTCTTGTCACTTGAAAACAATGCAATTGCCTGGTCACTGGTGCCAAGTTCCAACATGTGTCATGAACATTGCTAAGTACAAAGTAGTAAGTACTAAAGTCTAAGTAGCAAGTACTACTAAGTACTAAGTAATAAGTACTAAGTTACTAAGTTGCTTGAATGTGCATGGTGAATTTGAAATTTGAATTTTAGAATGAGTCATTGAGTCATGATAATGATTAGCTGTAAATTCTGACATCATACATGTGCAATGTGCATTGTGCATCTTCCATCACTTCATTGAACAGGGATTCAAGAATTTGGAATGAATCATAAATATTAAATATTCAATACATATTACATAAATTAACATAATACATACTATATAATACATATTACATATGTATATACTATAATATACATCTAGGTTACTATATTTGCAAAAAAAGATGGAAAAAAAAAAAAGAAATGGTTCGCAACATTTTCGCAACGTCCAGGCCCAAACGTTGCGATGTTGCTAACGCGTTAGCAACACGTTGCCTTGGACGTTGCGAAAACGTTGCTAACAACCTTGGTTCACACACATCACTACCTAAAATATATCAACAAATCCCCCCTGGGAGTGATGCGATGAACAAGGAGCTGGCACTCATGTATAAGGAAGTGCCAAGCTATGTGGAAATCACTCCACAAAAGGAAGTAAGCCCAAAGCTTTGCGGAAAGCTTCAAACTTCTCCCTAGGCAGAGCCTTCGTGAAAAGGTCTGCAATGTTCTCCTGCATGGGCACATATGCCAAGCTGATCTCCCCAGCAGAGAACCTCTCCCTGACATAGTGATAATGCACCTCAATGTGCTTAGTGCGAGCATGGAACACAGGTTCCTCGCAACTGCCAATGCGCTCTGACTGTCAGTGAAGATGGTGGTGGCAGAAGACTGACCAACACCCAAATTAGCCATAAGGTGTCTGAGCCACACACACTCAACAGTCGTTGTGAAAACTGCCCTATACTCAGCCTCACAACCGGAAGTGGCCACAGTAGGCTGCTTCTTGCTCAACCAAGATATACATGAGCTACCAAGCATGAAGCAAAAACCACTAGTGGACACACGAGTGTCATAGCAACCAGCCCAATCTCTATGAGAGCCTGAATGAGTACGATATGACAAAGGTGCATCTAATTTGTTGTCACGCAAAGTCTGCACCAACCATTTTGGCATAGTTTTTGCCTACTCAATATCAGCTCTCTCATCAACAAGTGCATCATGTAAATCTGCATCAGAAATGGAATGATCTGCATCATCATATGAAACCTGCAAAGGCTGAGAAGTTGCCTCATTAGGACCAACACTAGACTGTCCACCTGTAAAAAGAGGCATCAAAGTATCATACATGTCTTTGGAGCTAACAGATGTCTCCTTAGTACATGAAAGCAATGGCTGAATAGCATCTTCCACAAAGACATCACGACTAACTTGAATGCGTTTAGTCTGTGGATGATACATACGATAGCCTTTACTTTCAGAATTGTACCCAACAAAAATACATTTTACTGCCTTATCATCCAATTTTCTGCGATGTTGTTCAGGCACTAGTGCATATGCCAAACAACCAAAAACACGCATATGAGCAACAGATGGCTTGCGGTCATGCCAAGCCTCATATGGAGTGATAGACTACAGTGCTTTAGTGGGACACCTGTTCAGTACATATGCTGCACACATGACAGCCTCAAGCCAGAAACTATGTTGTAAAGCTTGACTTTTGACCATGCACCTCGCCATCTCCATGAGTGACCTGTTCTTTTGTTCAGCAACTCCATTCTGTTGAGGTGTATACGGCACTGTACACTGGTGTTTTATCCCACGTTCAGCCAAAAATGCATTAAAATCAGAAGACATATATTCCCCCCCTCGATCAGAACGAAGGGTGCCCATTTTACATGCTGACAGATTTTCAGCCAAAACCAAAAACTGTTTAAAGCACATGAACACTTCGGACTTTGCTTTGAGTGGATATACCCATGCATGCCTGGAAAAATCATCGATGAAAGTCACGAAGTAAAGGTAATTTCCAGAAGAGGGTGTTTGCATAGGACCACAGACATCACTATGTACAAGCTGCAATTTCTGTGTAGCCCGAACTGAACCATCTTTTGGAAAAGGAGGAACGCTGCATTTTGCCCAAAATACAGCCTTCACAAACATGTTTTCCAAGTGTCTCAAGTATGAACAAAGAGGACACCATTTCAGATTTTTGCAAGCGTAGCAAACTAGCAAAATTCAGATGACCAAAGCGTGCATGCCAAAGCTTTGCATCTGACATAGCCTGAGAATCATTTACTCCACATGCCAAATCATTTTCAAATCTTTCATAGTCTATGAGCTTATACAACCCACGACATAAAATGCCAGAAGCAATAATCACATCACCATTTGACAGATCATGAACTGTACACCTGTCATCAACAAATTTCACATCCAAGCCAATCTTGGCTAATGAAGAAACTGATAACAAGTTCTTTTTTATCCCTGGCACAAATAAAGCATCTGACAAAGTGAAAGAACTACCATCAGCAGTAGTCAAAATAATCTTACCAACTCCCATAACAGGATAAGAGGAGTTGTTGGCGCATGTAACAGTATTCCCTGTAGGGGCAGGCTCGAGTGAAGAGAAGAAACTGCGCTGCGAGGTAATATGTTTGATCGCCCCACTGTCAAAATACCAAACATCTGAGTCTACTACAGACATGCACTGCTCATGAGAAGATGTGTCAAAACTGAAGACAGTAGTAAACGCCCATTCTTCTTCTTGCATAAGATTTGCAAACTCTGTTTTTGGTGTAGAGGCCTCTGCAACAACCATTCAAGCCTCTTTCTTCTTTGCCTCTTTAGCAGCCAGTTTTGGACACTTCTTTATGATATGATTATTCCCTTTACAGTACTTACAAAACAATTTCTGCTTTTTTGATTTCTTCTCATCTTTATCTTCCTTCTTGGAATATGCAGAATTAGTAGATTTCTGCTTACTAGTTGAAGAGCTCCATTTTCCTTTGCCCTTCTAACTAACCAGGAAAGCTTGATCTGCAACTCGCATAATGGACCTGTTTTGCTTGGACTGATCTTCCTGCAACAGAACAGAGACTAACTCCTCAAATGATAAGGCATTTGGATTACCTTTCATCATCAATCGAAGAGTAGAAGCAAAACTCTGATATGAATCAGGAAGACCATTCAAAACGGTCTGCACAAGTGAGCTATCTGGTATAACCTCATCAGCAGAAATCAACTGCTCCTTCAAGTCTTTGATCTTCGTTAGGAAACTGTCCATAGAATCACCTTCATTCATGTGCTCACTCTCCAACTGTTTTCGGAGGTAAGTAACACGAGCCTCATTCCTAGCTTGGTACAATGTGGTAAGTGTATCCCAAGCATCCTTAGTTGTTCTGCAAGAGCAAATATGAGGAATAATGGCACGTTTGACAGATAAAGCTATCAATGCATGTGCCTGGGCATCTCTGCCATCCCAACGAATCTGCTCTGCAGTAAGTGCAACAGAAGCAGCAGCACGAACAGGAATCTGCACAATATTATCTTCGACACCATCTTCATCAGCTCCAGCACCTGTATTTGTAGTACCTGTAGTTGCAGGTGTAACAGGACGTCTTTCAACACCCTGCACAATGTTCCACAGTCCTTTTGCAACCAATACATGTCGCATCATATAAGCCCATAATGGGTAGTTGGTACCATCCAACTTATCCTCAACAGCCAACATACGAAAAACATCACTGCTTTCGGCCATGGCCGATGACTAAAATACCTTGATGCAGAAAATTGACTGTATCTCAAAAAGTTGAACGGAACTGCCCAGACGAGTTCTGCTAAACCTGTAGCGGACTTCGAGACGCTTATACTGGCGAACAGAAACAGGTATATACCTTTGGCACAAAAAGACGAAATAGCTTGCACAAGCGCTGCGATAGTGCATTCGGAGGTCGAAACGAGCTCAGATTGCGATTTCGGCACCACACAGCGAAGCTGTTTTGATCTCGGAAATACCTTGAGTATGCTCACCAAAATTCATACGATTCTGAGACTGCAAACAGAGGAGTGTTGACGGCACCCTAGATGAAACGACGACTGCTCTGATACCAATTGTTGGAGTTAGACGTCTGCGAAAGCACACAATCAGCACAAGGAGGAAGAAGAAGCTTGGAGCACAAACACACAATACTGAATGTATTACTAGAGAATGTACAAAGATAAGTAGTCCATTAGGGCAATAGGCGTATATACAAGCCGGGGGGAAAAAACCTCCTAAAGAGGGAAAAAAGTGCCTCGGCGGTCCTAGTGTATTCACACACATCACTACCTAAAATATATCAATAAAACAAATGGAAAAAAAAAACCCCTCCCCAAAGTTCTCTCCTAGGTATCATGGTTACTTCATAATACTTACCATCTTCAACTTCCAAAGAATAGTCAAATCCATCCAAACTTTCATGTGAGCGGATTAAAGAGAGAGCTCGATGACCCTCATAAGATTGTTCAAAATAATGAGATTATAGAGCCTACATGTTTATGTTTGATCCATTCCAAATGAATCAAAAAGGATATTATGCACATTAGGCAAAACATATGATATAATTTATTTATATAAAGAGCCTCTAATGAAAGGAAAAGATAGTGCTGAGAATAGTGCTACATGGAAGAGGGTAAGAACCATTCAAAGAGGTTTCTGAGTTCTATGCTGCCTTCTCAAGAGGCTTTCTAAACGGAAGGACACGAGAAAACAACATGCCCAGGATAAAAACAGACTCAAGGAGAAGGGAATGCCAAATCATAAAGCATGGTCATAAAGTATGGACCATTTGTAGAAGATGTTTCACACCTAATTAGTTAATTATTGGGCTGCATGACAAGGTGGAGAATCTAAATGAAGCATCTCATGTGTTTGGTAAAACAAAATATCCTCTAAGAAAGAACATAAAAATGAAACTAAGTATGTTCGAGGAGACGGTACCCTCCTCTCCTCTCACACAACCAATGCATTTGATTCAATAGTTATGTTTGAAAGTAAAAGAAGTTAAGAAATAGAAGGAAAGGCAAAACAATTGTTAGATCACGTGATCTCATGATGATTGAAAACAAGTTGAAGAAGAAAACAATACCAACCAAATGATCAAATGGAGAATATAGAAGCTGAAGTTGAACGAAAAAATCATATGGACCTCATGAAACCAAAAAGATCAACAAGTTCAAATGCAAGTACTGCTCGTGAATGAAGCTCTCTCTGCAATTGAAGAATACAGTTAGATAGTGAGGAAAAGTACAAGATACAGAGAAAGAAATCCAACAGGCAATATACAACAGGAAGTATCAGAGCATCCAATATTTCCAATAAATCAAGGTAGAGCACATGATTATCCCCTCATGTGTTAGAGGAAAAACATTGGATCTTCTTTATATACATCTAGAAGCAAAAAGCTTTGTTGCAGTATATTAAATGCATGACCACAAAACTAAGAGCTATTGAGTTTATTTTCCTTTTATTTCGTTGCCCTATTAGGCCCCATGCTAAAATGAAAATTTAGCTGGTCTTCATATTGTCCATCAGTCGAGCTTGCAATCAAAAAAGAAAATGTGATTTGTGCGTGTTTAAGAACACAGATAAGAAATTGAAGAACATCTGAAACATCTTGCTGTTAACATTGCATATATTTCCTGTACTGTACAAGTTACCAACATGACTATGCTAACATTTTCAAAGAATTTTCATGAATGTGACAAATATATCAATAATTAAGGAGCCACAGTTTCAACCATGGCATGGAATTCAGCACCTCATTAAAAGCACTCAAAATCTGTATGCCATTCCAAAGAAAGCAATCTTCTTGAAGTCACAGAATTTATGTCACAAACATAGGCTTAAAACTTGTCGAACAAACAAACAGGCCTTACACAAATGTGAGTGCCACTGCTTTGGGAACCGACAATGCCATCTTGTATGCAAGGAAGGTGTCATTGAACTAACTGTATGGTACACGAGACACAAGTGATATATAGCTAACACCATACTGTCGTCATCAGTTCCCCCTTTTGTTACGCAAAAGCCCAAATCAGTGAGCTAAAGAGAAACAAGTGCCTGAGAAGAATAATAACTTAATTGGCTGAAGCCACATTTGCATATCAGTCATACAGAATCTATCGCCCATCAAAGTGTTGGTAGATGTGTTGCCCCTGGTCCCATGCATATAATATGCCCTTCTAACATGCATAAAAGGTAGCCTGTTTTGAAGTTCAAGCTGGCAGATGAAGCACCATTTCTTTTTACATTTGCAGTGGTTAAAAGACGAGAAGTCAATATTGAACCATTATGAGGTTTGAACCCTCAGAAAGAGCAAGATCAACAACTAAATTTGTATCGCATAGACAGCCATAATCAGCAGCGACTGCTTAACTAATCTTCGGTTATGTGAAGTGACGTTTGATAAGTTGCATTGAAGGTGCTCATTGCAACCAGTTGCACATAGTGAAACTAGCATAGTAGGCTATGAAAGTGGCTCAATAAGCCCTCCAAATTGCTAAGCATTATAAGCTGCATCCTTAAGCAATTCCACAATCTCAGCATGACCACCAGCCTCTGCTTGCTTCCAAGACCAGAAAATATGAATCTCATCTTATAACTATCCAAGGCAAAAAGAAACATTTAGATATGACCTGCTCTGTCCACTGGCCGAAGACCATCAGCATCTTGTCTGAGAACATCAGCACCTGCTCTGATTAGAGCTTTTACGATCTCAACATGACCTGCATATGCAGCTCGATGCAAACTGGTTGCCTTCCCAGCTCTTGTGCATTTATCAACTTGGGCTCCATTCTGTGTCAATAGCAGAACTAATACACTAAGATATGCACACTTCTCTCAAGTTAACACACATAATGCATGCAGCCTAATCCCAAATAGCCAATGTGCATATAGCGAACTGCATTCTCAAGTATAATCATGCAGCGTGATCAGCAGCCAGTTGCAACAAAGATAAAAGTCTCAACATGTGAAATTTGCATGTCCACTGTTAACATCTACAGCATAGACCTATATGAGTCCAGATAAGTCCCGAATTCACCCAAAAAGAAAGGTGCAGTCCTAGGCTCATGGCAATCAACTGCCTAAAGGATAAACATAGCCCTTCACTTGATGAGGCCTACCCTCCTTTGTTCCACAGAGCTCTCGACTATATTGTAAATCTTTCTCTCGATGGAGACTTCCATCAAGATCTCCACTTTGGGTTTTGGCAATTAGTTCAAGCAAGGTCTTGTAGCCCATTAGTCATGGGATCCGTGTCCTTGCATGGTTGGCTATGGTAAGAAGAGTGTGGCAGGAAAGTATTCTACCATTATTGGATAACTTTTAAAATAGGGAAAGGTTGATTCATACTAGGATGTGCTCTTGTGTAAGCAAAATTTTTCATACTCTTGTGTATGGTACCTTGACCCTAGTTGGCTCGCATATCTACTAGATCTTACATACAAGCCTTCATTAAAAGGTATCCATTAAGAAGCACATAGTGCATAAGCTAGTTATGACTATGCACTAGACATGTGCATAGGTATTATGTAAGTGCCGAAGCCCCGATAGTGGATAGCTAGCACCACTATGAAATCTATCAGAAGACCCTCCCTCACCACATTAGAGTCATGATGCCATTTGAGTCGTAACCTGTCAGCTCATAATGATGGCATAGATTATATTGGTTAGTCCTATCATGAGTAGCCATGAGTTTTACTCACCTCGTGGAATTGTCGCATACATAGAATGCTTTTCTTGTGAGTTGTAATCTTCCTAGTGTTCTAGAAACTCCATGCACCTCGTTCAGTTGTATATCTTCATAACTTCAAAATCTCCATAAAGTGAAGATGATCTCCTCCAAGTGTAGATAAGCTCCAAGATCATGTCCTCCTTGATGTTGAAGAAGAATCACAAAACCTAGTTGCTTCGCTCCTTATTAATATGACCTCCATACCTCCAAGGTTGAAGAAGGCCTCCTTTGCCAAGCTCTAGGAGCTCTCTTTCCAAGAGATGAGGATTAGAATACACCAAGCTTGCCTTCGTACAACAAGTGCTCAAACTTGAAAAGCTAGCCAAAAAAGCACCCAAATTGCTAATTCCAAACATCACGACACAAATTTCGAGATTGGCTCTTTTTTTATGTTTTTTGTAATTTTTTATTTATAATTGTTGATTTATGATGTTTTAATACATGTCCAATAAAAAAATGCCACATGTCCTTGATTTTGACTTGTTTTGACTTTCCACCAAAAATTAGGGTTAGGTTTTTGACCCTTTAAATCTGATCCAAATTCAAAGTGCTATATGTCAATAGATAGCTCTTTTCTGTAATTCCAAATATCCAATAAAAACTTTCTCCAATTTTGGGCCAATTTGATCAACTTTGACCAACCTTTAACCCTTTGTTCACTACTCCAATTTTTATTTTATGAACCTCCTTGTGGAAGGTTGCCTATTTTCCTACAATCCCCTCCTAACTTGACACAAGGGGTATATGTCAAGCTAGGTGTATTTGTTGGTTGAAATTTTGTTGATGTAGGTATATGTACACTTTTGAAATTATCTACCACGTGGTGTCATGCAAGTGTCCATTAGCACACACAAGGACTTTGCCATGACGAGTCCTCCACACATCACAAAGGGAACTCACATATCCCTACTCTTCTCAATCAAGTACTTGGAAGGATAGAGACAAATATATGGGATACCAGCACTGACATTTATAAAGGAGAGTAGGCGAGTAGATAATGTGCAAACCCAAACATACTTCCTCAACTCTCAAGGTTGGTCCCGCCTATCAAGTATCAATCATATGTCTATCAAGTATAAGTTATATGTCTTTCTCTACACCTATCTTACACATACATACAAATACAAGAAGGTGAAAACCTAGTGTATATCTGTTTCCTCTCCTTGCTCACATGAACATGTGTCCGGATAATCTTGCAAATTTTCAATCATATGATATAAAACTTTGAATACGGCCTGTTAAGAACATCTGCAAAATATGTGATTCCTTGTGCAATCAAGTAGGATTGATGTGACCCCTCATGGAGCTAACTTCCTTTGGTTCATATATCCAACAAGCTTTTGACAACTTCCTTTTTTATGGACCTGCTACCACCTTTTAAATAATGAATTGAGCTTGACTTGTGTCTCGCATAATGATCTTATCTTTCTATATATTCCACTATTCTCAAGATTCTCTATCTGCACTATTTCCACTTGTTTTAATACTACTTGTTGGCTTTTAAGGCCCACAACCAATATAGAGACAAAAATGAAACAAGGGCATGAGAGAGGATAGGCAAAACAATAGAGAGATGAAGTAGCATAGCTCTAGATGTGCCATACACTCCAAAATATGAAGTACATGAATGTTGCAAAGAATCATAGAATCTATACATAAATGCACTATCTGCTTCATATCTTCATAACTTCACAATCTCCATAAAGTGAAGATGATCTCCTCCAAGTATAGATAAGCTCCAAGCTCATGTCCTCCTTGATGTTGAAGAAGAATCACAAGCCCTGGTTGTTTTCCTCCTTGTCGATATGATCTCCATACCTCCAAGGTTGAAGAAGATCTCTGCCAAGCTCTAAGAGCTCTCTTTCCAAGGGATGATGATTAATATAGCCACCAAGCTTGTCTTTATATAGCAAGTGTTCAAACTTGAGAAGCTAGCCAAAAAATCAATTATCACCCGAAAAGCTACTTTTAGAAATTGCGACGCGAATTCGAAGATTGGCTTTTTTTAAATATGTTTTTAATTTTTTTATTGGCAATTGTAAATCTATGATATTTTAATATATGTCCAATAAAAATATGCCACATGTCCTTGATGTTAACAAGTTTTTTAACCTATTTTGACTTTCCACCAAAAGATCAGGTTAGGGCTTTGACCCTCTAAATCTGTTTCAAATTTAGAGTGCTAAATATCAATAGATAGCTCTTGATTTGTCCTTTCCAAATTTGCAATAAAAAAATTATGTAATTTTGTATCATTTTGACCAACTTTGACTACCCTTTAACCATTTGTTAACTGCACCAATTTCTGATTTTATGAACCTCCTTGTGGAAGGTTGGCTACTTTCCCACATGATAATCATGTGCTTCTTGGAGTCGACAAACTTTTACAGAGGATGTTGTGCTCACCTTCTCTTGGAACTGATACATACATAGCATGTTTTTCCTTAGAGTTGTTTGTGTTATGGTAACTCCATGCACCTAGTTTCTTATAGGAGACTCGTTTGTACATGTCGTCCTCAGATATTCGAAGATCAGAGGATAGACCAAGAAAATGCTCTAGACCATGAGAATATATTGGTGCCATGATGATCATGTGCTTCTTAGAGGTCAAGTGATCATAGATGCAACCAATATGGAGCCAATTTTTTGCCAGATGTTGCACATGATGGCATCCCTCTTCGACCCTTAGTCATGATGGTAGCCTCTTGGCTGTTCACCCGAGAGCCATTGCCCACAAGAGTGTGCTCCATTGAAGCACCTACAATTGATACATTATCCGATTGGGCAAGCTACCTAGGTAGCAACATGCCCACGATAGTACTCAGCATATGCTATCATTATATCCCATTGATGTCGATGTATCTTCATGAGCCATTCCCAGCAACTACCACTAGAATCATGATTACCACTAGAATCATGATTGTGCACCCTGGACTTGTAACCGATCCTCTTCATGCATGCAAGAGACGTTACAAAGGGGGAAACAGAGCATGAAGACAACCTTGCCAAATGTTGTCTTCCACGCTATCACATGAAGATGGCCTAGCACCATGTTGTCTTTCATGTTCTCTAGAATCATATGCCTCGTGATTTCCAAGATAGTATTTGAGAGCACCTCAACCGATGCACTTTGAGACGATTATGATTGACATGAGCACGACCTATCTTCTCAATGTTGTGATCCATTTTAGATCACAAACAAGGTCATTGATATTTCTTTTGAGTTGGATATACCTCGATGGATCAACTTGCATCTTCTATTGCACATTGGCCTCTTAAGGGAGCAACCCATGCACGATCATACTTCAATACCTCCCCAGAAAAACCCGAGTTTAGAGCACATCACCACCTATGTTCCATTAGAGCCTGTTTGGCTTTGGGTTAGAGGCACCTCATCAACTAGAAGCAACAGCCAGAGCCTATTACGATCAAAGAGTCAATCAACTTGATTAGGAGTCGATTCACCGATTTCACTATCAAGGAAATTGTTGAGGATAGTAGTCGAAAATAAGGGGGAAGTGCTATGTTCCCAAACCCAAAGGACATCAAGATGGGTACTTGTGGTTAAAGTGTTTGACAAAGTGTTAGTATTCACCCAATGTGACATGGGCCACCTCCTTGAATGAGTCTATAAGTAGGACCCTTGGGCTCATTTGTTACTCATTCCTCCTATTAGGCACTTCAACTCTTGGCTTGAAATGATGGTCATCAATTTACCTATAGGATCCCACGCTCAAGGATGAGCCCATTCGGCTGTACTGTTAGGAGGTGAGTATGATGTCCATCGTTCTATGTTTGCGACTATGGCTTGTGTTTTGTCTTGTTCACGAGAACAATCCTGGTGAGGTGCTAAAATTATAACCAAGGCTTGTCCTAGGGAGAGCATTTCTTGGACCCACCCTTCTTTTTTTTATCAGTTCAAAAGGCTCTAGAAGGCCCCATTTAAATTACAAATCCATTTAAATTAAGGGAGAGTTGTAGGGCCTCAAATCAAGACTTCCAATTTCATCATTTTTAATTTTCATACATAGAGCTCAAGCATCAATTCCAATGATCTCCTCCTCTCTTGGGCCTCGATCTTTTTGCCTCTCCTCTCTTCCCCTTTGGAGTGTGGAACAACCCTCTAATCTCTAGCCTCTCCTCATGTCTTCCCTTTAGAGTGCTAGGCTAACCTTAAAGGCTCTCGAGACTTGGGAATTCACCCTCTCCTCTTTGCTAGGTAATTCTTGGACTTTTGTTCTATCATTATAGCTTCATCATAAATCAACTGTGAGAGAAGACCCACTGTTGTCGAACATCATAGTGGGAAGAGGTGGATTCTCATGTGTCCTCCACATATAGAAGTGGTTCAAAGCCATAGAAATGCATATTATGTGCGCACAAGATGGAAGTGTTCAAGGCCATGGAAATGCATATTATGTGCATACAAGACCGGTGGAGCAAATAAAGTGTGTGCACATCTTCTCCATGAAGCCAACAATGAAGTAAGTTTTTGTAGTACCATCACTTTGGAGAAGAAACAAAAGCTTTTTAACAAGATTGTTATTAGTGTTACCCAAGCTCATGTGCATTGTGCTTCACAAGCTCACGTCAATCCACCATCTTCTCTGGGAGCTTCTACCATCATGATCTCCCCTTATATCATCGAAAA
The DNA here is from genome assembly GCA_020310875.1 of Ceratopteris richardii. NCBI lineage: Eukaryota > Viridiplantae > Streptophyta > Polypodiopsida > Polypodiales > Pteridaceae > Ceratopteris > Ceratopteris richardii. Next base: position 192,235,218 of record CM035407.1, read on the forward strand.
TGCTCAACTCAAGTTCCATGCCATATAAACGTTAACATTGTCAACAAACTCTTGATAATAAAAGAAACCCCAAATCAAAAGAAGATGTTAACATGGCCATGGCATGGTTTCTCTATCATGAACATACACCTTTCCATAAAGCTCAAAGTACTCATACTATAGTTCTGAAGTCTTATGAATTTGAAAATTTTGCTATTTAAAATTTCAGATTTATAATTTTATAATATCTAGTTAACTACTGTACATGCCTTCCTCCATTCCTCCTTGCCCACTCTACCTCTTTGCCTCCCTACCTACTTAGCTACCTCTCTCTCTCTCTCTCTCTCTCTCTCTCTCTCTCTCTCTCTCTCTCTCTCTCTCTCTCTCTCTCTCTCTCTCTCTCTCTCTCTCTCTCTCTCTCTCTCTCTCTCTCTCTCTCTCTCTCTCTCTCTCTCTCTCTCTTTTTGAGATGTCTGATCAACTAGGCACGAGTGAGGAAGAGGAGATTATATTGCTGCTTTGTGGACTTCCACAAAGCCTTCGACACAGTTCCAAGGGAGCGGTTGTTCAGACTTCTACTCAATATCAGGGCTCTCGAGGAGATGATATGGGGGATCTACGCCTTATATGAGAGAGTATCAAGTAGAGTCAGATGCCCAAGCAACCTATCCGATTCACTTGTTAGCACCATCGGGGTGAAGCAAGGATACCCTCTTGTCTGTTGGAATTCGGGGCCCCAAGATCTTCCAATACTAAAACCTTTGAGCATACACACTTAATTACACAAGATGATAAGTGAGAGATAGAAAGAAAGAGATTTTGAGACAAGGAAAAGTAACATAAGCAAAATGCTTACTCACTAAATATAGATGACTGAATTACAACATGGGAGTACTACTCAACCATATGATGTGGTGCACTCACTAAATGGAAGAATAGCTAAGAAGATGATGATGTACAGAATTTCAGATTATGTTGTTATAGTCTGAATGTGTGTGAAGCGAATGAGCAACGAAGTGAACCTAACCTCTCACGAAAGTGCAACAAATCTGAAAATCAGCAAACCCTAATTCTGAAATTAGGGCTCAGAAACCCTAAAACAGAAAATAAGGTTAACTTACAAAAGATAGCTGCCACCACCTTGTAAAAGACTCCTTGCTCCAAGAGAGTAGCCTCTCCTTCACGAATCCTTCACCTCCAAAGCTTCAGAACTCCAAAATTGACACAAGTAAGCATCAACTCTAGCTCCAAGATGTCAAAAACCTTTATATGCTTTGTCCTTGCATGATGTACTGGATTCTTTGCTATAGCTATTGCACTCTGGCTATCTGAAAATATCTGAATGGGTTCATGTACTCTTATATCTAGATAACTGAAAATCTTCTGCAACCAAACTGGCTCCAAAGTAGCTGTAAATGCTTCACGATATTCAGCTTCACACGATGAAGTTGCAATAGTGGGTTGTCTCTTCGAAAGCCATGAGATAAAACAATCTCCAAGATAAAAACAAAAACCACTTGTACTTCTTCTTGTGTCTCTATCACCTGCCCATCAGAATCTGAAAATCCTTTTAGTAATAAATGTGTAGATTTTGAAAATATCATAGCATAATTTGAAGTTCCCTTCAAATATCTGAAGATCTGCTTTATTGCTTTCCAATATAAAATTGTCGGATTCTGCATGAACCTTGATACTTGAGAAACTACAAACTGTATATCAGGACGTGTATTACAAAGATATATCAAGCATCCAATTGCTTGACAATATAAAGTAGTATCAAATGACTCTTCATCTTCTACTACTTGTAATGATGCGTTCTGATCCATAGGTGTTTGCATAGGTTTAGAATCAATCATCTGAAACCTTTCCAATAGTTTCTCAATGTACTTCTGTTGTGTCATATAGATACACTCATCTTTAAACAGAAACTGAATCCCCAGATAATAATGCAAGATTCCTAAATCATTCAAATCAAATGTTTGCTTCAACTGTTCTTTGAACATCTGCAAATCTTCATCTCTGGAACCTATGACTATAATATCATCCACATAAATGATTGCTATAATCATCACACCTGTTTCAGCTTTGACATAAAGAGTTGGAGCTTCATCTGAGTTATGGAAACCAATGGATAAAGTATCTTTTCATACCATGCTCTAGGTGCCTGTTTTAATCCATAATACATATAAAGCTTTTATAAGCTTACATACCAAATGTTCTTTACTTGTCTCTTCAAAACCTTCTGGCTGCTGAATATATACATCTTCGTGTAAATCACCATTTAGAAAAGCAGTCTTTATGTCAAGTTGATATATATGCCAACCAAAATGTGCTGCTAAAGCAAGTATTGACCTAATAACTGTCATCCTAGACGTAGGAGCGAATGTCTCATCATAATCAATACCTTTTTGTTGTGCATATCCTTTGACAACTAATCTAGCTTTGTACCTGTCAATAGTACCATCTGCTTTTCGTTTGATTTTGAAGATCCATTTTACACCTATAGCTTTCTTTCCTTCTGGTAACTCACATAGCTTCCAAGTTTGATTTCTATGAATAGAATCAATCTCTTCTTGCATAGCTTTTCTCCAAATAGGAATGTTAAGTGCATCTTTAACACATGCAGGTTCATCTTCAACTGTCGTGAGTGCTAAAATATCATGAATCTCAAAGTCTTCAGCAAAACTTACATGATCTTTTTGTTGTTGTTGTCTAGTATGACTTCTTGTTCTTCCTGTAAAAGTCTTTATACCACTATCTTTCCATGTCTGATATAACCAAGTAGGTGTATCTTTAAATAGTGGTGATACTCTTTCTGACCCTTCAGCTTCCAAAGGTTCTGGAACTTGTCATTCTGAGGTACTAGAACTTTCTGGAACTCTAGTACTTTCTTCCATTTCTGGAACTAAAGTCTCATGTGGAACTGACTCTGTAGAAGGTTGTGAAATTCCTCTTCCTTCAACTCTTTCTTCAATCCTAGGAATTTTAACTCCCTCCTGATATGGCTGAACATGTACTTCCAAATTCCTTCTAAAAAATCCATAGTCATTTTCACTAATGAACTCTCGAATTTCTAATTCTTTATCATAAATCTTATTTTCAACGATATAAGCATTGCGTGAAAGAATAACTTCACCTGTCTCTGGAACATAAAACCTGTATCCTTTGCTCTCAACAGGATATCCAATGAAAACAGCTTTCTTTGCCTTTACATCTAGTTTGCCTCGATCCTTTTTCTCAATATGTACATAAGAAAGTGATCCAAATACTATGAAGTAACTCACATTAGGTTTTCTACCATAATATGCTTCATAAGGTGTGATTACCTTTAAGGATTTTATAGAAGACCTGTTCAAAATGTGATTAGCTGTATGTACTGCATCAAACCAGAATTTTGGTGAAAGCTTCTTGGACGCCATCATGCTCCACATCATCTCAACAAGTCCTCTATTCCTTCTTTCAGCAACACCATTCTGCTAAGGAGTATAAGCAATAGTAAGGTGTCTAGTAATACCTTTTTCCTCAAGAAATGTCTGGAACTCATTTGACAAGTATTGTCCACCTCTATCACTTCTGAGAATCTGGATAGTTGTCTGACTTTCATTTTCAACCATAGCTACAAATTTCTTGAACATAGGAAAGACTTCTGACTTCAACTTAAGACCATAGATCCATGAGTATCTAGTAAAATCATCAACAAATAGAACAAAATACCTAAAACCCTGAATAGAGTCTGCTCTTATAGGTCCATTCACATCTGAATGAATAATCTGCAATTTCTTGATAACTGTGATATGACCATGTTTCTTGAAAGGTAGTTATGCATCTTACCTTCAAGACAACCTTCACATATATCCAAATCATCTGGTAGCTCGAATGAGGATAAACTCTCAACCATACCTTTGTCTTTGATACTCTTAAGAGCTCCAAAACTAATATGTCCAAATCTTTCATGCCATAGCTTCATATCTTCCACCGGTGACGACGATTTGACAGCATATGCTTGACTGATTTTAAACAAAATAAAAATCCCTCCTTTATGCTCACCTTGTAAAATAACCTTCTCTTCTTTGTGTGGCAAGATCTTACAAAGATATCTCTCAAATACAACTTTGAAACCATCACCTAAAAATGAAGATATAGATAGCATATTCTTCTTCATGTCACATACATATAAAACATCTGAAATCTGAAAATTACCACCTTCTCTTGACTTTAGGGTTACTGCACCTATTCCCACATCATCCAAATCCTTGCCATCTGCAATAGTAACTCTTCTATCTGAAGAATAGGAAAGAGAAGAAAATACTTCTCTACAACCTATCATATGCTTTGTAGCGTCTGAATCAAATATCCAAGGATCTGCTGAAAGAACTTGTAAAATTGCCTGATTAAAAGCTACTTCCTCAATGGTGATACAGGCATAAGAATCACCTTGAGATTTCCCTTTTTTATCATCTTCTGCAACATTACTTGATGCCTTTTACTTTTCTGCTGCAATCCTTTTCTGACAAACAGCTATGATATGTCCAGGTTTCTTGCAATAGTGACATAATGCTTCCTTCTTCTTAGAAGACTTCTCTTTAGATGTAGTAGAAACAGAATCTAAAGTAGAAGGTGAAAGGGACTTACTTTCCTTCTTGGATTGCTTTTCCTTTTTATCCTTCTTCTTCTTTTTACCCTTTGATGAAAACAAAAGTGCTTCTTCATTCTCTTCCATTCCCTTCAACTAATCTTCATCTTGAAGTAACAAGAACTCTTAACTCTTCAAATGTAACCTCTCTATCTCTTGTGGTAAGTGTAAGAGTGGTTATAAAAAACCGATATGAGATAGGAAGTGAATTAATCAACGTGTTTACCATTTCTTCATCAGATATCTCAACTTCTACATTTAGAAGTTGATCTCTCAAGTCAATGAGTTTTGTATTGTGGGTTTGAATTGACTCACCAGCCTTCATCCTTGTATTTGCTAGTTGTCTCCTCAAGTGAGCTTTCCTAGCAGGATTTCTTCTCTGAAAAAGATTCTCAAGCTTCAACCAAGCTTGTCTATAACTCCTGCAAGATCTGATCTGTGGTAGAATATGCTTTTTAACACTCATTGCTATGGATGAGAGTGCTAAAGCATCTCTAGAATCCCATCTTGCCTGATCTTCAGTAGGAGGAACTCTGGGTAAGGATCTGCTTGTGACTCTGGATGTAGAAGTGGTTACCTCTTCTTCAGTTGGTTCTGTGATAGCAACACCAGTACCTCTTGAAGTTGTTGTATCCTCTTCTTCGCCTTCTCGTCTTAGTCTTGTTAAGGATCCATTGACGATACTCCATAAATCCTTTTTCACTAACAAATTCATCATCATGAGACTTCACATGGGATAATTAGACGATCCATCTAACTTGTCTTCAATCTCAATTCTATACTCACTCATCTTAACTAAATGTGTATGTCAATTATGCTCTGATACCAAGTGTTGGAATTTGGGGCCCCAGGATCTTCCAATACTAAAAACCTTTGAGCATACACACTTAGTTACACAAGATGATAAGTGAGACATAGAAAGAAAGAGATTTTGAGACAAGGATAAGTAACGTAAGCAAACTGCTTACTCACTAAATATAGATGACTGAATTACAACATGGGAGTACTACTCAACCATATGATGTGGTGCACTCACTAAATGGAAGAATAGCTAAGAAGATGATGATGCACAGAATTTCAGATTATGTTGTTATAATCTGAATGTGTGTGAAGCAAATGAGCAACGAAGTGAACCTAACCTCTCAAGAAAGTGCAAAAAATCTGAAAATCAGCAAACCCTAATTCTGAAATTAGGGTTCAGAAACCCTAAAAACAGAAAATAAGGTTAACTTACAAAAGATAGCCGCCACCACCTTGTAGAAGACTCCTTGCTCCAAGAGAGTAGCCTCTCCTTCACGAATCCTTCACCTCCAAAGCTTCATAACTCCAAAATTGACACAAGTAAGCATCCACTCTAGCTCCAAGATGTCCAAATAGTGTGCCTATGACCTGCTTATATAGTTTTTGTGCTCCCCAATAAAAGCATGCATAAATCTTTGGCGAAAAAATCCATAGTTGGCTAAAAAAGCTGAGATCGTTTTTTTTTTAACCTCAATCGCTATTTTTATGTTGATTTTGCTTTTCATGCTAAAAATATTGCGATCGCTAAAATTGACCTAGCTTTTATTTTAATCGCTGAATTTACTTGCTTTTGGCCATGCTGACTTATTAACCTAGCTGATTTTGAGTTTGGATCCTCAAAAATGTCCTTCCTCCATTTTGGGCTGAATTAGGGTTTGACTTTTCTCCCAACTCTGACCTCTGATGAAGAAAAGAAGCATATCACTAGATAGCTCTCGCCAAGCTCTATCTATCTAGCCTAAAAAAGTTTTACCCAAACTGTACAAAAAATGCTAAGTCCAAAATGTGAATTTGCTGGAAGTGGACCATATGTACATTGACTTCCAACACTCTCACCCACCCTCTTTGGTCTATACATTGATGAGATAGTGGACTTCATATGGAAGTAGGGAGGGGAGGGCATTGAGGTACGAGGGCCCACTAAAAACATTCTTTTATATGCTGATGATATTTATGGTTTTAGAGTCTGCAGAGGGTCTACAGCATCATCTATACAGCCTTGACGATTTCTGCACACATAGAGGGCTATCAGTGAACCTTGGGAAACCAAGGTTCTAATATTCCATACATGAGCACGGGTGAGGAGAGATAGTTCTTTCACAAATGCAGGCGGACCCATCGAGGTAGTTGGATCACATGTCTACTTGGGAGTGACGTTCACAATCACCTCTAGGGTTTTCTCCGTGTCTCCAGCAACCCGTGATCCCATCACACGAGGATATGCAGCACTAGTTTTGATGGAGAGATAGTGCCACCAAGCATATTTTCAGGAAGCCTACACAAATGGTGGCCTTCAGTACCCCATGATATCATCAGGGAAGAGCTTGTTGCACCATCGATGTTAGTAGAGGCAGTCTTCTAGACAGTATGCCTATCACACATGATACAGAGCATGGACCGCAAGTGCATCACTTATAGAGCTTTCCAGGCATCACACGAAATGGCGCTAGCAAGAGACACCTCCTCATGGTATGCACAGACACGGGATTGGCTTCCCCACCATGGATTTGACATAGAAAGACTACAACCAATACAGTACGACTCCCAGGCCCCCACCTATTCGCTCTCCCATGGGCCACCAAGAGAGGATTAGGATCATTCGTCGGGAGATATGGCATACATACATACAGAGGACATGGATCAGCCCTCGATAGAAGAAGAAGTGCCTAGCATGCCATACAGAGATAGAGAGTGAGGAGCACTTGGTTACCAGATGCCCAACAAACTCAGACCTACGAGAAGAGCTCCAGATAGAGGAGTCACTCCAGTTGTGCATGACCACTGGAGACCAATGAAGGATGGGACACTTCCTCACGGTGGTATATGAGGGATGAGAGAAGATGTTAAGCCCACACATCAGACAAACGTGAGTACCAAGCAGACTATCACTCAGTTCTTTCAACGAGTTGGGCCACATCTGACGGACCCGTCCCCAGAGGCATAGGGCTCACGCTCGCACTCAAGCAGGCCACGGCACAGAGACTCCAACGCCGACCACGTATGGCTGGGTATCGATGACCATGACTACACCCAGAGGATATCTCATGCATGAGGATAGCCCACGACCACATGATGGAGCATAGGTGCACCACCACCACCACCACTTGGGCAACCTTCTTTCAGGAAGAACTGAGACCGTCGTCGATGTACCACATACTCCACCCACGTCCATCCATCAGTAGTTAGGGCATACACATTCACTCCCCCATGGGTCCCCCCTGTGTAAGGTCGTCATTATCTGCAAAGTCGAAGACACACTCCCCCACGCACCACTACATTATCCCCACTACCCCACATTCCCAGGTACACCATCCTTTTGTTGTTTTCAGCCTACACAATTTTGTGTAGCGAGTATTTTTCCCTTTTAATTTCTACATAGAGATTACCATAGTTGTAAATGGTTGTCTCACAGGCCAAGTTTGTCCTTTGGAAGACGTTAATAAAACTCTCTCTCTCTCTCTCTCTCTCTCTCTCTCTCTCTCTCTCTCTCTCTCTCTCTCTCTCTCTCTCTCTCTCTCTCTCTCTCTCTCTCTCTCTCTCTCTCTCCCCCCCCCCCCCTCCCCCCTCTTAGACAGACACAATTTCTTGCTAGGATAAGTATGTGAAATTTTACACAAAGATTCTCTATAACCACTCCAAGTATCAAAGTACAAGCGCAATCTAGTAGTGGACTAGAGGTAAACTAGTGGTGCAAATAGATAAGTGTTTCCAACCTCAATCAAGTACTAGGGAAGCAAAAAATCAATCATTTAGAGGAGCAACAAAAGATGTATAGACTCCAATATGATGAGTACTATCTAGGAACAAGAGCAAGTACAAGAGGGAAGTTATAAGAGCTCTAAAATCTGAAATTTAGTAAAAATTGACTAAAAATCAGATTTTTCATACCTTTCTTCTCACAATGAGGACTTCCTTTGATAGAGTTGACTCTATTTTAGCACATTTGACCTTATTGGATCAAAGTTTCACGTCAAACTCAATTAACCAAAGTCAAATAAAGTTGACCAACATCTCTTTGAAGTCTTGTTGTACCTACAAAAACTTATGCTTTGATACCAAATTGTTAGCAAATATGCAACCCAAGACAAAGGAATAGTAACACATATGAGAGAACATGCACACATAGACTCAAGAACATCCATGAATACACAAAATATAGACAAGAAGTCATTTGCTCCACTTATGAAAAGAGTGTATTCTCCAAATTACATGACATACTCACAATCCATCAATACCAAAGAGAGCAAATGAGGGTAAGGGATAGCATGATAGCATGAAGAGGCTTAGGTAAAATATCCACAACCTATCTCACAAGAGTAGAGGGATCTCCGAGTGTATGAGCATGTTGGGGATAAACACCCCAAAGACTCTTCTTTAGTATATTTTGACCCTTCCATCTCAAAGCTCTCTCTGAGAGCTAACCAAACATATTTTTGTTATATTTTTTGGACCCCAAATTGGAGAGAGATAGGCTGTTTACATTATTTTTAAGATTTTTGGTCATTGGCCATGTGTGAACGTGCCCAAATGACCTAAAAGTCACTTACTAATAAGACTTGGTCCCAAATCTCTCATGACTTGATTAGGACTTCTTCAACTTCAACTTCTCCATCTTCTCCAAATTTGTGTGGGTTTCTCTCTCTACTTTCTCTCTCCTCACGCAACAACACACTCCTTTGGCGTTTAGCACGACGTAGCTCTCCACGACCTCTTTCAATTGGTATCAGAGCTTTCAGATGTTCCAAAGTGGCTCCCAATGCATTTCTACTTTAGCCTATGCTAACATGAAGGCTTTTTCTTGCATTTGAGAGAATCGCATCATGAAAAACCTTCATTTTTCGCGATAAAAGAAGCCCTCAGCAAATCTGTAGCGAATTTTGAGTTTTCCAGAGAGTCTTTCTTAAAGATTGTGAAAGGGCTCTTGAGAAAGTCAAGCTTGAAGATATGATAGATCTAGCATGGACGAACCTAAACAAGAAGGCCATCATAGTGGATCTGAAGGGCCTTACAAGTGCCTTTGAGGTATGCGAGAAGCTTAAGGTCACCTATGAAACTACCATGCCTGTAAATCAAGTGCATCTTATGCGTAAGCTAGTGTGTATGCAGCTTGATGAGTCAAAACGTGCAATTGCACACTTATTTGCATTTGCAGGTACTCTCTTGCAATTGAAGGACTCCGCATTACGTGCATTTGATAATAAGTTTAAGGCCATCTTGTTGATGACCTTACCTGATTCATGGAAAACATTTGTTGTTTCACTTTCGAATAACCCCAATTTTACCTTCGACGGTGTAAGGGTTTCTATTCTCAATGAGGAAATCAAGAGGAAAGCTAGTGGAGAGGGCAGTGGTTTCACCCAATGTGGCTAGAGGAAGAATAGAAAAGTAAAGTGGAAATGTACATAGGAACAAAAGCAAAAGCAAAGGTAAGGCTAAGTGACTTGTTAGGTCACAAGAAGCTTGATTGCATATACTACAAAATTGAACTAGAAAGAAAGAAGAACATAAGTGACAAGAAGAAAAAGGACACCAAGAATGAAGCACATGACAAATCAATGGACAAGGACAAAGAGAAGGCCAATGTGGCCTCTAGTGTCGTCATTTTGAGGAGCTATCAAATGCAAAAGATATTCTTTGTGCTACTATGGCTGCACATCATGCAAAAGTTAATGATGCTTCTCTTAATATTCGTGCACAAGATATGCATATCATAAAGAGGGATCTGATTGATGCCTTACTGTGAATGATGCTTTGTCACAAACATGGATTGTGGATTCAGGTGCATCGTTCCATGTCACTCCTATTAAGGAATGTTTTACTACCTTTCATGCAAGCAGCCATGGACATGTATATCTTGGAAATAACCATGCTTGTTCTATTGAAGGTATTGGCTCAGTGCATCTCACTGTAGATGGCACTAATGAGCTAGTTTTGCATGATCTACGATATGTATCAAGCATCAAGAAAAACCTGTTGTATGTTGGGTAAATGGATATGCATGGATATAGTACCCTCTTTGAGAAGGGGTCATAGAAGCTTATCAAAGGCTCTAGGCTGATTGTTAAAGGTACAAAGAAAGGGAATCTTTATTGCTTGCATGGTAAAGCCTCGCTCGGCAAGTTTATTGCTTTGGCTGAAATCCATTCACTTATGGAATTATGGCATCACATGAGCAAAAAAAGGCATTGATAAACTATGTAATTTGGACAAGTTTGATGCTAAAGGCTCAAAACTTGATTTTTGTAATGAGTGCCAATATGGTAAGCAAGTAAAGAATTCATACTACTCTGGTGTCTCTCGTATGTCCAATGTGCTTGATCTTGTTCATTCTGATGTTTGTAGTATGCGCACCAAATATATGGGCAGTGCTCTTTACTTGTTTCTTTTGTTGATGACTACTCTGGGGAAGCTTTGGGTATATTTGTTAAAATCTAAAAATGAAGCCTTCGCTGCATTTAAGAAATTTCATGAACTTGTGACCACCCAAACAGATAGAAAGCTGAAATGCTTACGTACAAATAATGGGGGTGAGTTTACGAGTGCTGAATTCAATAGTGTGAAAATCTTGATATTAAGAGGGAGCTAACAATCCCATACAGCCCTTCTTCCAATGGTGTGGTTGAAAGGCATAATAGGACTTTATGTGAGAGGGTAAGATGCATGCTGTCCACAGCTAATCTCCCTCATGGATTTTGGGGAGAGGCTTTGAAAACTGAAGTTCATGTTTGCAATCGATCCCCTCATATGTCCTTAAAAGGTGGCATTCCAGAAGAGGTTTGGTATGGCAAACCAGTTTCATGTGACCACCTATGCATCTTTGGTTGTGATGCTTTTGTGCATATAAGGCCTGAGTTGAGAAGTAAGTCAGATGAAAAATCCATGAAAGGAATCTTCATGGGTTATGGAGATGAAGGTGAAATGGGCTACACAATTTGCGTACCTCAACTCAAGAAGGTAATATGCAGCCGGGATGTTGTATTTGATGAGGCAAGGCTGCTCAAAAATGATTGTGCCTCTAAAAGTGACCATGAAAAGGTCAGATTTTAGCATGTACAGCCTCGTGTTAAATCTGATTTGGACCCTCAGGATGCACCATATATGGCTGGAAATGACAATGAGCCAATGGTTATTGAGTCAGATGATGCTGGACAGCAAAATGAGGCTCTTAATGGGCATATGCAGCCACCTATTCATGCTGAAAACAGGGCTGGAAATGATGTACAGCAGCCCGTTAACAATGAGGAAGTTGATATACCTCCTGATGTAGATCCATTGCCAAAGAATGGGGATCATTGGGTAAGAAGATCTACATGTCCTAGGAGGCCTGTGAAGTTTGAACAGATATGACCCCTATGTACATTACATTATGTTATCAGATGAGGGTGAGCCTCTCACTTATAAAGAGGCAAAGTTATGTGAGCACAAGACGAAGTGGGAGTTAGCCATGCATGAAGAGATAAAGGCCTTGCATGCAAATAATACTTGGGATTTGGTTGTGTTGCCCAAAGGTAGGAAGGCCATTCCCAACAAGTGGGTATACAAAATCAAAACTGTTGATGGCAAACCCAAGTCTAAGGCAAGGCTGGTTGCTAAGAAATATACCCAAACAGAGGGCATTAATTTCCAAGAGGTGTTCTCTCCGATGGTTAAAATGACCACATTATGTGCGTTATTTGCTCTCACAGCTGCCTTGAATTTGGAGTTTCCAAATGGATGTTAAAACAGCCTTTTTGCATGATGGTTTTGACAAAGAGCTGTACATGAAACAGCCAGAAGGATATGCCATTCTTGGAAAAGAGCATCTGGTATGCAAGCTGAAAAGGAGCTTGGCATAAGAAGTTTGATGCATTTATGCTCAAATGTGGGTTCAAAAGAGACCATGCATACCACTGTTTGTACACTAAAAAGGATGAAGATGGCAGCCCAATCATATGCCACTGGCTCGGAAGAGAAAGAGCACTCTAAATGCTCTAAAACAGCAGCTGAACTCTGCATTCTCAATGAAAGACCTTGGGGAAGCTGAGCATATTCTTGGTATGGGAATAAAAAGGGATAGGCAGCAGCATACTTTGCATTTATCCCGAGAAAAGTGCATTGAAAAAATGTTGGACAGATTTAACGTGACTGATGCTAAGCCTCTTGGAGTGCCATTGCAGCCACATGTTAAGTTTTCCAAGGATGACTGTCCCAAAGATGATGATGAAGCCAATTACATATGCATCAGCTTGTGGTTTGCTAATGTATGCTATGGTTGCCACTCAGCCAGACATACTAATGCCGTGGGAGTTGTTAGCAGGTTCATGGCTAATCCTGGCAAAGCTCATTGAGAAGCAGTCAAATCTATCTTGAGATATTTGAAAGGGACCAAAGGTAAATGCCTATGTTATAGAAAGGGTTCATGGGAGTTGAAAGCATTATGTGATTCAGACATGGCAGGTGATGTGGACAGTCGCAAGTCCGCAATGGCTATATATACACCCTTGTAGGTGGAGCTATTTCATGGTGCTCTAGACTTCAAAGGATAGTTGCACTATCTACTACAGAGGCTCAATATATTTCAGCCACGGAGGCTTCCAAAGAAGCTATTTGGTTAGCCCGCTTGTGCAGTGAGTTTGGGATGCCTGAATAGGCACCTATTCTTGGAGATAGCCAGAGACCCATGAGTTTGGCAAAGAATGCCGTGTTCCATGCTCGCACAAAGCATATTGATGTGAGATACCACTTCATCAGCGAGGTGTTAGAGGATGGCCTCATCACTTTGATCAAGGTCAATACTTCACATAATCGTGCAGATGCCCTCACGAAGTATCTACCCAAGACACAACATCAGCTATGCATACAGATGGTGGGAGTTACTTAGCTTAAGGGAGCCTCCTTGGTCCTTTACGTGGGAGGTTATTGGGGATAAAGATCCCAAGGACTCTCTTCGGTATGTTTTTACCCTTCCATCTGAAAGCTCTCTCCGAGAGCTTTCCAAACATATTTTTGTTGTATTTTTTGGACCCCATATTGGGAAGTTATAGGCATTTCCATTACTTTTATGAGTTTTGATTATTGGCCATGTGTGAACATGCCCAAATGACTCACATAAGTTTTTGGGATTTTAAATGATGAGGTGGGAGCATGTGTGACGTGGCAAACATAAAGCAAAGGTTCAAAGTTTAGGCATATGAATTTTTAGATTCCATGTGCCAATTTTGATACATTTTTAGCAATGAGGGCCAAATTTGTTTCAATTTTAATGGTTGTCTGCTTTTTTTACTAGAAATTAGGGTTTCACTTTTTCATGGGTTTTTTATGGAATTTGGACAAGTGTTATATATGCTTGGGTTGCTCTCTTTGCGTACTATAAAAAATATGTGATTCATTTCTTTTGACCAAAAAAACATTTTTGACCTTCATTTATTTGACCTAAAGCTAATCAAAATATCCACGAATATGTACAATGGTGAAGTAATTCTAACCTACAAATATACAACTTCAATTTAATGATATTCATATGTCCTAAATTCCTAATGCTACTGATTCAAAAATCATAAGATCTTGGAACTCTCATCTCTCAATTGCATGTTATATCTTGATCTTGGCATCATCTTGCCTTTGTCCTTAGCCATACTCCAATCATAGGAGCATGCTTATTCTTTTCTCAATTTCTAAATTTCTATGATAACTTGAAGGAATAATTATGAGCACTTCTCCTTACATCTCAAGAAATCTTCTAGAAATGTTAAGATGCCTTTTACCATGACTATGATGCCTTTCCCTAGGGCCTATTACATCGATGTACTTCTTACAGTTCTATAAATATCATTTTGTCATTAGCAAGATTCTTATGTCAGCCTTAGTTCAAGTGTTCTAGAACCTTTTTTAATCTAAAGTCCGCAATCGCTAAGTATTGATGCACATAAGCCTTAAGGTAAGCTTCTTAACTCAAGATTCTATTTTGTTTTTAAACGATGTAACTATATATTGTACTCTACTCTGAATGCAAACCTTATTCTCTTATTCTTTTACTCTAATCTGATAAAGGATTCCTTGGATTTATTTGGAGTAAAAAATCCAAAGTTAATGTTAAGACTTCATCACTTTTGATGTTACCTTTGAATCACTAATATCATCTAGATGCTTGTACTAACTAAATCCATTTAATCTCTTATAAGATCTTCAATTAGGGAAAGATAATTAAATCTTTACCACTAAAATTCTTTCTAACATCACACATCAGGTGTCTTAAATCTTTTCTGTGTCTCTCTTAGATACTTTTTTTTACTATCTTAATTGGTCACACAAGTAGGTGACTCTATGTATGTCAATTAGGAAGTAATCTTGGTTGCTCTTGACGAATTATCTATCTAACGCCTTATTGTTCTCTATTTTTTTTAATATCAATTAAGAAGAAATCTTGGTTGATCTTAAGGAACCATCTATCAAACGCCTTCTTATTTTCTTTTTTTTTTCTATGAATGCTCTTGTTGCTCTCTTTCTCCTGCTAAAGAATAGCAGAAAGCTCTTGCATTTTTGCAAGCTGAAATTTTCATAAAGAAAGACCTAAAGATGCATTTTATGCATCCTAAACATGCTCCATTGACAAAATAGTTTCAATGCACATGATATGTAGACAGCAAGCAAGGATTGAATGGATACATGGTTGTCATTAATGGTGAGCTGACCCAGTCATGTATTGTAAATTCAGGTGCTCTTTTCAATGTATTTTTCTCTTAATAATATTAAACAATCGGTGACTATCATCTACAAGTCCTTTATCTAACAAGAATGAATCCTTACCAAAAGAGAGGAGCAAACACTTTTTAAAATCTTGAAGAAAAGAAGCACACAACAGGCTCTTATCTTTGCAGAGAAAACTATTATCTGCACAGCAAGTTTTTTCTTCACAGTTCACACAAAAAAAACTCTTTCCCTCACAAATCAGCTGTTTTCATCTGCAAGATGCACAAAAGCTGACAGATCCTTCCTTCACAAGCAAGCTCTTTTCATCTGCGAGATAATCAAAAGCTGAGCCAGTCTAGTCTAAGCTTTTCATACTCCGTCATGCCTTCGCCTCTTGAATGCATTTCTAGACAAAGAATAGCTGGTGTCTTGCGCAACCAAAGTACAAGGATGCTTTTATAAGTACACCTTTCAGGGTCCATCCTCTAGCTGCTACAGCCATGGATGAAAAGCATGTGAATCTAGTATAGAAAAACTAAAATAGTCCATTTTGGAAACAGACTCTGGACTTCAGAAACTCCCCCTATCAAGTTACTGCATGCATAACGGCATACATATACCATGCATATGTTATGTGCATCTGTAATCTTTTTGTAAACTCACATACTCATAAAGAATGGACAGATTCCAGTAAATAGAACCTAATTTTCGGTACAAACCCGTATCTGAATGAGCAAAACACTTCATGCAGACGTGCCTGCGTATTCGCATTCTTTTGATCATGCATGTGGCTAGGTTACCACTATGTAAGGTGCAAGAACTACAGTCGGATTCACTAGCCGCTCTGTCAGACATTTGATGCAAACAAATGTAGAGTGGCAACGCAAGCTGCAATGTATAACTGCAGATTGAGGATTCCAGGAAAACCTGGAGGAGGAGGAGACAAGCATCGAGGTGACCGTTTCGAGCTGCATAGTGCAGTGGGGTGTAACCGTTGGCATCGGTAATGTCAGCAGCAACGCCACGAGAAAGGAGTTGACGCATGCGAGATATATCATTGGAAAGGGCTGCGCCCGCTAGACTCTTGCGAAAGTCCAGCTCTTCCAAACCTTCCGCCACACCCCAACTTCTACCTCCAGCCCCGCCACTGCAGCAGCTGCTATCGTGCCCCTGCAACGACCGATGATTGTCCATTGATATATCTGCAAGAGGGTCGATGGTCGCAAGACTCGCAACTCATTCGGGGGTAATAATTTGTAAAAATAACGATGGACTCATGACTCAGTCATAAGTCATGAGTCATCAGTTATTATCAAGCATGTACAAATTCCTAAGTTCAAAGTTATTCAACTTTAGTGATTATGTTTTAAATACGGACACAAATAAATAAGAAAATGCAGCAAAGAATTAAGATAAAACATTTAAAGTAAATAAGAATAAGAAAGCGAAGCCGAAAATCGAAAAACATGACAAAAGCAAGTACAACAAGGGTAATTCAAAATTTTTTTGTTGACTTTTCAAAAAACTTAAGTTTACTTTAAAATTTAAATGTAAAATAGTTAAAATAATAAAAAATCTAAGAAAAAGATAAAATAAAATAAGGCAATATTTAAAGAATCAAAATATTTACAAAATGAATTAGAGATTTTAAAGATAAAAGAAAAAATTTGATCCAAGAGAGAGTGGGCAAGAGAAGGTTGAATGGGCGATGATGGGAACTTTTCTTTTGAAATAAACAACATATTCTAAATACAAAGAGATTTATTCATGTATATGTTGAGCATGACCATTGTATTCACAACGGATTTGAACTCATGACCTCCAAGTGAGAAGTCTAATGGGTTAACCACTTGCCCCTTCCTAATCCTTCCTCTTAAGGTATGGTTCACCATTTCCTTCCTCTCAATTTATGAAATTATTCCCCTTTGATTGATCATTTTCCTCAATTATTAGCTCCTAAACTACCTAGATGCCCTTGAATTGATGGCATGACCCTTGCAGAGTCTCTTGAACCTCTTGTTCACAACTTTGGTGTCGTGAACCCCTTATCTCAGCATCAATATCTTGAACCTCATTGAAACCTCAATCAAGCATTGCCCAAGGAAATTTCATTATGAGAGCTTTCCAATGGTACCTTATACATCGTAATCCGACCTAGAGATTGGGAAATAGACTCCAACCTTTGTTGAAAAAATTTCTCAAACTATCACAAGCTTTTTTTGTACTTTTTCACATATCAAAGTGTCCAAGTGCCTTTTCTAGAGGCCATTACATGCCCCCAGACATTATGGAATCCTCCACCTTGGCCAAGCCTACTTTCTAGGTTTTGATATCAATGTTGTATGATTCGGGGATTTGAGATCATGACCTATCAGCTAGGACTTTGATGGGCTAATCACTTGCCCCAGAATTCATGGTTGAGAACCCTTTGGGGTTGGCTAAATCTCACATAGGAATATTGCAAGGCTCCTCAAGATCTTCCATGAAATCAAAGAAGTCATTTTCTTTGTGAGTAATACATTTAAACATTGTTTTGAGTTTGTTAGATATACCCTCTCTTATTTTTACATGATAATAAAAAGGCCAACATAATACTTTCTCTTCATAATATGAGTGAATCCCATCTTATCTAGACTATTGGAGCATGAATAAGGGGAGAAAGAACCCTTTTTTAGAATGACTTTCCAAAGATATCTCCTTCCTCCATCTAACTTTTTTGGTTCTCCCAAGTCCTCCTCTTGTTCCATGTGTGTTGCTTGAAGAAATTGTCCCACCATTTTGTCCCAAAGTCTCTTGGCCGCCTTTCGGGTTGGTCCCACAAAAGCAACCAAACAATTAGTTAAGGGCTAAATTAATGAAAACTCAAAGTATTTCTTTGTAAAAACTTAATTTTTCTCTATCCATGTCTCATAAAGAATCATAGAACTATTCATCATACAAGGGAAGATGTAAGGTTATAGCATTTGCCAATAATGATTTAATTACAAATGAAAGGGTGTGGGTGGGTGTCTCTCCATTTCCATTGTATCTAGCTCTAGTAGCCTAAGCATTATGACAACAAACAAATAGATGAAGAATATATTTAGCGCAGTTCTAAAAAGTGGCCTGATCTTATTGGCTTTTCCTATGCCTATTCTTAAATATATATATCCATTACTTAGAAGTCTGTTGAGGTTCCATTTTTTATTTAGATTATTACAAACTCTCCCGTAATATTCATCTTGCTTGTAGATCAATTGCCACCAATGATTTGGGGAATGAATTGCATTTGTTCATCTTGCTTGGATTGCATTTGTTCTTTGCATAGGAGGTTGTAAGCAACCTTAAGCATTTAAAAGTTGCCAAGAGACTATTGTAATGTTGAAAATTGGAATTTTCATTCAATATATGATTCCAAAAAGTCATCTCACATTTCATGAGCTCATGATTTGTTTTGAAGTATGGTAAAAAGAAATTAAACCAAATGGATAAGTTCTCACTTAGATGATTCTACATTCAAATAAACTTCAATTAAACCTAATTTTTTGCCAAGCTTTCCAAATTTGTTTAATAAGATGTGACCCTTTTATTTCTTGTTAAACAAAGTAACTTACAAATTGTGGTAATTCCAAGTTGAGCAACCTTGAACAATGTTTTTTATCACTACCTCCCAACTTATGAAAGCCCACCATCTTGTTAAACAAAGTAACTTACAAATTGTGGTAATTCCAAGTTGAGCAACCTTGGACAATGTTTTTTATCACTACCTCCCAACTTATGAAAGCCCACCATCTTGAGAGTAGAGAGCCCTAAAAGTCCATATAGTTATGAGTATAAACAACAAATGCTCAATGTGAAGAAGCCAAAGCCCCTCATCCTATATACATCAACAATTGATGCAAAACTTGTGTTTGAAATTATTAGCTCAAATGAATATAGAGAGGATACCTTAGATTCCTCTTAGATTCATTTTCATAAAGTAAAAACAAGCCATGTGGTAAATCAATAGAGGGAGTGGATAATAACTATGAACCAAACTCCTAAAAGCAATATTGGGAGGACTTAAGCAATCCACATTACGTAGCATTTGAGAAGTAGCATTTTATGAACTTAACAAAGGCTTTTGTGGTGGTTGATTCTTGAGCCACTCAGTGAACGAAAGATCTATAATACTTCCTATAACTTTGTAATGTTGAAATGCTCATTACGAACCATATCATTAGTATTTAGTAGGTAGATTCCATAAAAAAAAACAGGATTTGGATACATTTAAGATTCCCCTCATATGATTACTATTGACAAGCCAACAAAGAGACTATTAGTAATAACTAATCATCAAGGTGCAAGGGGGCCTCCCTATTTATGAGACCTCCTTAAGGCAAGTTAGTTCTTTATTTGTACATTGATCACCAACCTAATATTGCCATTACCAAACATGTATCAATTGTTTCCCAAAACGAGTCATAGAGAGCTCAAAGAACAAAGTCCCACTCTATTCTATCATGTACTTTGGCAAAATTGATTTATAGAAGATGAATTCTTGTGATTGGAGTTTCCCTTGTTCAATTCATTCCTAAATCATGATAGTGGTGTTAAGGATAAAGCTCCAGTTGTTAAGGTCACCTTTGTCATGTTTCTATGTATGAATTTCATTACTTCTTGATTAATCTCTCTTCTTAAAAACTTGTCTCTAATCAAATCTTGCCAAATTTCAAGGAAAAGGGGGAAAATATAGTGGATAGAGAAGATGGTTAGAATTATGAAGAGTTGAAGCAAGAAGCATGTTGGATGCACTCAAGTAATGCAACAAGCTAATGGAAGCCTCAAACATTCCAAATTATCCCTTAGTTAGCCATTTTTATATAAAATGTTTCTTTAGAAATATGTATAGAATCCATTTTTAGAAAAAACCTCCACTTTTGTGCAAGCCAAAGAGTCCTTGAACTTGTGTAGCGATTATCTAGTCCTCTACAATTTTGTAAGATTATATTGCACTCAAATCAAACACCAAATGAGGACTTAAGACCTTTTTTAACTACAAAAGACACTAGACTGTGAAGAGGGTCACTTTTAAGAACTCACTTGTAAAAGTGAACTAACCCTCATTTGTAACTTCTTCTTGTTCTTGTTCATTCTCTCTTCTAATCAAGTATGAGTCTTTGGGAGCTCTTGTGTCTCATCCATGAGTGAGGCTTGCTTGCAGTGTGTGCATGACTCCTAGCATGATGAAGGTCTTCATACCTTCAACATGCCTCTCTAATTGATATTTTATGGGCAAGGATCCATTGCTTGACATCGATTGGTATGTTTGTTTTGTAAGCGGATCTACATTGAACACTCCGGCACTATTATTGAAGATGCATCTTTTCAATCATCACATTTGGAGGATGGAAATTTGGAACCTTGCAAGATATGAGTTCTTGGAGCATATTCTCTTGTTTGGGATTACATTCCTTTCTTTTCGGCTCATTTGCAGTAGTTGTGGATTGGTACATAAGTAAAGATAATTTTTTCACTTTTTAAGGTTAGGATTTTTAGGTCAAAGTCAGAGTTTTTCATTGAACCTGCAAGTTTATCGTCATCTTATTTCCCATCTTTGTATTTCTTCATCATTTCTCTCTACTTTTTCAACTCCTTCTCTTCTTCACCATTTGGGCGGTTGTGACAATAGTATATGAGGGGCTAGGAGCTTAAGAACCTGAAAAATAAGGCTTGAATAGGCCAAAAAGTGCAAAAATGTGACTTTGAAGTGTGATATAGCTCCCTAGGACTTAGATCTACATGCCCAAGGAGGTGGGCTACAAGAAAAGCTTATTTTGCAAGATCTACCACTCACAACTACCCTTGAGAATAATCTTAACAGAGAAATCATCTTTTATAAAGTGTCCAAAATTTAAAAGTAAAAGCACCTTTGAGTTACATAAGCAACAAGAAGCACATATTGAATAGACTTAGAAAATTGCAAGATACAAATTATAATTTCCCTAGGTAGTCAACCATTGGAAGGGTAATCACCCTTTGCATTAAAACAAGTAGAGATCCTTGACAGGTCTTGTTTGCCTATTTTGATCCCTAGGGGCCTGATTTGACATTACTTTTTGGTATCCATTTTTTGAGCTTTAAAGCTCGCTAGAATGACTATTTGAAATTCTACACAAAGATGGTTGCAGGCACCAAGTTGTGAGGAACTTAGGAGCATCAATGAGCTCTTGCAAGCATTCATCACAAAGTTTATGCCCTTTGGAATTAGACATGAAATTCTCAAAGGATGCACCAATCTGGCTTGATTTTGAGTCTAATATCACATCGAATCTAGGATCCTTACCTAGATATTTGGTTTTGTGTGAAGAAAAGTTGGAGTGTCAAAAAACAACCATGTTGCAGAGCAAGAGGGAAGCTTCAACTCAGAAACCTCATAAAAATCCCTCTAGGAAATCAAATCAATTCCAAAAAGGAACTAAACCACTCACATAGGCTCAAGCTAAAGTCACTTCTAGCATCATCCTAGTCCCTATAGACAAAGTGGGAGATTTTAATGAAGGAGACAAGGGAAAAACAATTCTTCCAATTAAGTGGAAGGGGTTGACTTCTAAATCCATAATAGATTTTGGTCCAGACATAGGCATAACAACCACATAGCTATAGAAGAAATGGGGAAACTCACCTTACAACCATCATGGATGAAATTGAAACTCACAACAAACATATGGAAAGAGCCATCGTATTCAGACATACGGGATTGAGTCTATCATAACTCTCACCACGTGTGTTGTTAATTTTGATCATATTGTGGCAATCTATCATTTTTTTTTATAAACCTAGCACTTACGAGCTACTCTTAGGAAATCCAATTCTAAGACAACTGAAAATAGTGCAAGATTGGGGTTGAAATTCTTTGTACGTGCAACACATAGTAATGGAAAAAGCCAATTGACATTACTTTTCTCACAAAGACATTCCTCATTTGAAATGGAATCCCATCCATAACAAGAATGATGAGGACAATTTCACTTCTATTCATAGTGCCAACACTAGTGATTTTGAATCCATGAATGAGGATACACATCTCCGACTATGCTGAGATGTAACAAGTGTTGATATATTAGGTATTGATGTGTGTGAACACACTAAGATTGCCAGGGTACTTTTTTCCCTCTTTAGGAGGTTTTTCCTTCCCGGCTTGTATATATGCTTAAAGCCCTAACGAGTCACTTATCCTTGTACATTCTAGTGGTAATACAATCATTATTGTGTGTTGTGCTCCAAGCTTCTTCTTCTTCTTCTTCCTTGTGTTGTTCACATGCTTGCATAGACCTCAAACTCCAACAATTGGTATCAGAGTAGGTCACCGCTTCATCTAGAGCATCATCGACACCCGTCCAGTCACAGTCTCAGAATCACACGAAAAATGGTGAGCATACTCGAGGTGATTAGGAGTTAAAAACAGCTTAGCTGTCTCGTGTCAAAATCACGACCTGAGCTCGTTTCGGCCTCCAAATGCACTATGGTAGTGCTTGTGTAGGCAATTTCGTCTTTTTGTGCCAAAGATATATACAAGTTTTGGTTCGCCAGTATAAGCATCTCAAAGTCTGCTACAAGTTTAGGAGAACTCGACAAGGTAGTTCTGTTCAACTTTTTGAGATAAATCATTTTTTTGCATCAAGGTATTTTAGTAAGTAGTCGTGGTTAAAAGCAGTGATGTATTCCATATGTTGGTTGTTGAGGATAAGTTGGATGGTACAAATCACCCATTATGGGCTTATATGATGTGTCATGTATTGGTTGCAAAAGGACTATAGAATATTGTGCAGGGTGTTGAAAAACATCCTATTACACCTACAAACAGAGTTGTTGAAGATGATGCAGATGGTGTTGAAGATGGTGATATTCTTCAAATCCCTATTCGTGCTACGATTCTTACTGCACCTACTATAGAGAAACTTTGTTGGGATGGCAAAGATTCTCAAGCACATGCATTGATAGCCTTGTATGTCAAATGTGCCATTATTCCCCACATTTTCTCTTGCAAAACAACAAAGGATGCTTGGGATACATTAAACACTTAGTACTAGGCAAAGAATGAGCCCCGTGTTGCTTACCTTTGAAAACAATTGAAGAGTAAGCACATGAATGAAGGAGATTCCATGGACAGATTTTTGACAAAGATCAAAGATTTGAAGGAGTAGTTGATTTCTACTGATGAAGTCTTACCTGACAGTTCACTTATGCAGACTGTTTTGAATGGTCTTCTAGATTCATATGAGAGTTTTGCTTCTACTCTTTGATTGATGATGAAAAGCAATCCAAATGCCTTAACATTTGAGGAGTTAGTCTCTATTCAGTTGCAGGAAGATCAGTCTACATAGAACATGTCCATTATGCATGTTGCATATCAACCTTTCCTAGCTAGTCACAAGGGCAAAGGTAAATGGAGCTCTTCTAATAGTAAGCAGAAATCCGTGAATTCTGCACAATCAAAGAAAGATGACAAAGATGAGAAGAAAACAGAAAAGTAGAAATTGTTTTGCAAATACTGTAAAGGAAATCATCATGTCATAAAGAGCTGTCCAAAACTAGCTACTAAAGAGGCAAGAAAGAAAGAGGTTGGAATGGCTATTGCAAATGCCTCTACACCCAAAATAGAGTCTGCTAATCTTGTGCAGAATGAAGAATGGGCATTTACCACTGTTTGCAGTTATGAACCATCTTCTCATAAATAGTGTATGTCTGCAGTAGACTTAGATGTTTGGTACTTTGATAGTGGGACAACCAAACATTTTACAGTTGGTAAGATCATTTTGACTACTGCTGATTGTAGTTCTTTTACATTGTTAGATGCTTTATTTGTGCCAGGGATCAAGAAGAATTTGTTATCAATTTTTGCTTTAGTATAGATATGCTTGGTTGTGAAATTTATTGATAGATGTACAGTTCATGATCTGTCAAATGGGGATGTCACTATTGTTTCTGGCATTTTATGTTGTGGTATGTGTAAGCTCATAGACTATGAAAAATCTATGAATGATTCAACATATACAATACATGATTCTTAGGCGTTGTCAGATGCAAAGCTTTGCATGCATGCTTTGGTCATCTGAATTTTGCTAGTTTGCTATGCCTACAGAAATTTGAAATGGTGTCCTCTTTGCCCAAACTTAAGGCACCTAGTAAACATGTCTGTTAAGATTGTATTTTGGGCAAAATCTAGCGTTCCTTGTTCCTAAAAGATGGTTCAGTTCAAGCTACTCAAAAATTGCAGCTTGTTCACAATGATGTCTTTGGTCCTATGCAGACACCCTCTTTTGGAAACTATATTTACTTCGTGACTTTCATTGATGATTTTTCCAGGCATGCATGGATATATCCATTGAAAGCAAAGTCCAAAGTGTTTATGTGCTTCAAACAGTTTCTGTTTTTGGCTGAAAATCTGCCAGCATGTAAAATGGGCACCCTCCATTCTTATCGAGGGGCGGATATATGTCTTCTGATTTTAATGCATTTCTGGCTGAACATGGGATAAACAATCAGTGTACAGTGCCATATACACCTCAATAGAATGGAGTTGTTGAATAGAAGAACATGTCACTCTTGGAGATGGCGAGGTGTATGGACAAGAGTCAGGTTTTACCACATTGTTTCTAGCTTGAGGCTATTATGTGTGCATCATATGTACTTAACATGTGTCCCACTAAAGCATTGCAGTCTATCACTCCATATGATGCTTGGCATGGTTGCAAGCCATTTGTTGCTCACTTGCATGTTTTTGGTTGTCTGGCATATGCATTAGTGCCTGAACAACAACACAAGAAATTGGATGATAAAGCAATGAAATGTATTTTTGTTGGGTACAGTTCTGAAAGCAAAGGCTATTGTCTATATCATCCATAGAGTAAATGCATTTTGGTTAACTGTGATGTTGTTTTTGTGGAAGATGCTATTCAACCATTACTTTCGTGTACTAAGGAGACATCAATTAGCTCCAAAGACATGTATGATACCTAGCTTTGTATTTTTACAACTGGATAGTCTAGTGCTAATCCAAATGATGCAACTTTTTAGCCTTTACAAGTTTCATGTGATGATGCAAATCATTCCATTTTTTATGCAGATTTACATGATGCCCTTGTTGATGAGAGAACTCATATAAAGGAGACAAAAACTATGCCTAAATGGATGGTGCAGACTTTGCAAGATAGCAAATTAGATGCACCTATATCATATCGTACTCGTTCAGACTCTCATATTGCTTCTTTTGCATTAGATTGCTATGCTATGGCTACCTCTAGTCTATGTGATGAGAATGAGCTTGTTTCGTTTGATGAAGCACAAAATTCTGAAAATTGGATGGCTGCTATGCAATCAGCATATGATGCTATTATGAAAAATGGTACCTGGTCTTTATGTGATGCCTCCAAGCAAGAAGTCCATTCGCACTAAGTGGGTATACAAGCTGAAGCATAAGCCTGATGGAACAGTTGACAAGGATAAGGCTAGGCTTGTTGCAACAGCTTATGCTCAAGAAAGAGGCATTGATTTTGATGAGACCTTTGCTCCTACATGTCGAATGACTAATATTCATAGCATTTGTGCACTTGCAACTCATCATGGTTGGAATGTACATTAGTTGGACATTAAAACTACATTTCTGAATGGTGACTTGCATGAAGAAGTGTATGTTTTCAGCCCCGTGGATTTTTGCAAAAAGGGCATAAAAACCAAATGTGCATGTTGAAAACGGCATTATATGGTTTGAAGCAGTATCCTAAGGTATTTGATGGTTAGTGGGGATGAGTGTTGCATGCTGGCCACATGGCGATGCTAGATCATTCCAAATCACTCCTATTTTAGATACAAGAGGATATAAATGGATGGGAGGAGAGTGGCACACACATCATTCACATGTCTCGTTTGAGGAAAGCCTCAAACTTGGTATCAGAGCAGGTTTTTGTTGAGCTAAAATTAGAAGAAATCTTTGAGTAGTTGGAGCATGCGTGCATGTTTTTTTTCGAGGGTCATGTTCATCTTTCTCGAGGATTTTTTTGAGTTTTTTTCTCGCCCATTCACGTTCTTCTGATCGTTGTCATTGATCATCAAGCGGCTGTGTTTTGAGGAACCCGTGTGACCCCACCTCTCAAGGCAGCCATCAGAGAGCGCCACATCTTACGCGCAGGAGAGAAGAACTTCTAGCCAACCCCGCTCAACAGATTTCCCGTGGAAGGGAATAAAAAAAAATTGTTTGGTTTTGAATTTGTCTCAACTTGAAGGAGCCCAACCCTTTAGACATACCACGTGGCTTTTAGCCTGGCAGCTAATTTGTCAGAGAGAGACAGCCCGCAGCTTTATTTCTGAGTGAGGAGAGGAGAGTATGGCATATATATATATATATATTACCTCTTCTTAATCTTGATATGTGGGATATTCTAGCAGCTGCGTGCGCCGCTCTCAGAGAAGGAGATCGATTTTTTTTTTGTGAAGAACTATATAATGAAGCAAATTTCTCAGATTTTGAGCTACTAAGCTTCACAAAATTGGCCATAACTTGGTCAATTCTTATCCAAATTTGGAGTTCTTGGGCTTGTTAGAAAGCTCTCTCAGAGATCTTTCCAGGGAGTGGCTAAACTATAAGCCATACTTTGGGTCCAGATATTGCCTGCAATAGAGGTTGAAAGTGGACTATTCTTCATCAAGCATCATCAACGAAGCACTTTTTGAAGGCATATGCGATCCACGAACCAAAGGGAGTCGATACTTTGGGTATGGCTTGTAGCCATACCCAAAGTATGGCTAAAAGCCATACTTTGGGTCCAGATATTGCCTGCAATAGAGGTTGAAAGTGGACTATTCTTCATCAAGCATCATCAACGAAGCACTTTTTGAAGGCATATGTGATCCATGAACCAAAGGGAGTCGATACTCTACTCTTAGTTCTTCAATTGGATGCTTCACAAATACCAAAAGAATCTGGGATAAGTATTTAGTCAACATTTGGTTGATTATTTTTGTTGATTGTGCATGTTAGAAGCATTCTTGCATACGTGTAGAATGACGTAAGTAGAGATGTATGGTCGATGCTTGAGCTTTTCTTACAGGTGGTAAGTATCGGCAGGAATTGACAAGAGAAATATATATTGATTGAGGGCCTCTAGAGCCCAACAACATACTTGGAAAAGTTTTCAATTGCAGGTGTTCGTTGAGAAGACAAAATAAATCATGCCTGTCGGCACTGATGATTTGATTTTTTTGAATGCTTGATGCTTCTCGAAATTATTTTGGATTTTAAAGTGACGCCGTTAGGCTGCCGAAATTTCTAAAATATTAGCATGCATGTGCATTGAAGTTAAGGAAACATATTAAATTTCCTTTCTTTTGTATTTTTATATTAAGCAAAAGCTTTGATTGGTTCTTTTTCTGCTTGCCACTATAATATATGGTTGATTAGTATATTAAAGAAAAAAAAAGAAAAGAGAGAAAACCAAAA
Source organism: Ceratopteris richardii (assembly GCA_020310875.1). NCBI lineage: Eukaryota > Viridiplantae > Streptophyta > Polypodiopsida > Polypodiales > Pteridaceae > Ceratopteris > Ceratopteris richardii. Next base: position 192,262,976 of record CM035407.1, read on the forward strand.
GAAAAAGTTACTTGCCTTTAGTCCTAGCATGGAATCCGAACCATCATCACCTACTAGGACAGATACCTTTATGCCAGAACCTCCAACTGATCCAATTCAAGCTATGAATAATAGAATTTCATTCTTAGAGAGTTCTCTTCAGGATATCTTGGAACACGTATGTGGTTCCAAGAAAGAAGAAGAGCCGCTCGATTCTGATTTTCCAGAGATGGAGGTAGATGCTCCAGATGAGCATCAAACTTCAGAAGTCCCTAGAGATAGCGTCTTAGTTAGAGAAACCAGATGGCAACTTAAGGATCTTAAGCCGCCAAGATATCATTGCTCAACTAGTGCTAGGACTGCTGACGGGGTTGAGCAGTGGCTCAGCAAGTGGGAACAGTGCTTCCGTCTGTGTCACATCACTGATGATAGGGACAAGATTCAGCATGCCACTTATAACCTTATGGACGTCGCACATAGGTGGTGGCGTAAGATAGAGCAAGACAAGAAGGAGCCCACAACATGGGATCAATTTAAAATCCTATTTTATAACAATTTTGTACCACCTTATGAAAGGTCTAGAGCATTAGACACCTGGTTCTTCATCAGTCAGAAGAATCAATCAGTTCAGGAATACGCAGATAGGTATAGAGAGGTACTTCTTAAAGTACCTGATACCATTCCAGAATTTCTTCAAGTCCACAAGTTTGTTTTGAGACTCAGAGAAACTGTCCGACCTTTAGTGAGGAAGGAGCGGTGTCAATCTTTGGCACAGGCCACAGAGATGGCCTTGGTTTATAAGGACGGTCACAGGAGCACAGGTTCCCAGGGCCAGAGATCCCCATGGACTAGGGTTAGCTGACCTTTCCATACTTCGACTCCTGGTTCGGTCAGTGCACAGCCTTCTAGGGAGGCTAAGCAAGTGCACATGATCCAGACAGTCTCAGGAGGAAAGAGAAAAGTGTCTTCTCTGGCTGAGAGGGCATATAACCGATCTATTCTTATCCCTCAGCAGAAAGAGAAGGCAATGAAAGAGGGTTTGTGCTATGGTTGCTTAGGGCAACACTTGTATAAGGATTGTCCAAAAAAGAAAAAGATAGCAGCCACCATAGTCATAAATCCGACTAAGGCAGGGGGGTGGCAGTGAGGATGAGTTTGGGGATTCCCCATCTCCATTATCATCTCCCACAGTGGCCATGATGGTCACTAAAAAGGTTCCGACTGTGCCAGATGTTGTGCTTTCACCAGTGGCACATAAAGGATACCGGTTCCCAGATACTAAACTTATTGTCATGAGAGGAGTCGTGGCAGGATAGCCTGTCAAGGTACTCTTTGACACAGGTTCGACTCATAATGTTATTAGTTCCCGATTAGTCAAGAGATTACGCTTAGATATGGTACAGTCAGATTACACTTATACCGTAGAGCTAGCTGACAAGAAGGGAACTGAGACTTGGGATAGACGAGTAGTTGATCGTCCTATTCAAATCCAATCCTATGAGGACAGATTGGACTTTGATATAGCAAGATTAGCTCGATTCGACATAGTTCTTAGTAAGAAGTGGCATGCGAGGAAGAAACCAGTCATTGATTTTGCTTTGCATGTGTATCAGTTTGAGCATGAGGGAAGTAGATTACTGATCCGTGGAGAACCAGATCTCCAAGAGACGCGATTGGTGACTGCTACCAAGTTGCTCAAAATTGATTGTAAGTATATCTATTCTCTTTATTTCATGTATTTGTCGTATGTTGAGATGGATTCATGCAGTCATGGAGACTCAAGTTGGAATGCTCCAGCACTTTCAGCTTAAGTGAGAGAAGAATTCCAAGAGTTGTTTTTAAAGGAATTACCATCAGGTTTGCCTCCTTGCAGGAATATAGAGCATAGAATCGAATTGGTACCAGGAGCGAGTCCGACCGCTCGGCCACCATTTTGAATGAGTTTGCAGGAGGAAAATGAAGTCCGCAAGGTCGTGGATGAGTATCTTCAAAAAGGGCTGACTAGATTCAGCTATTCACCCTTTGCCGCACCAGTTCTTCTTGTGAAGAAGAAGGATGGATCTTATAGGATGTGTGTTGACTATCGAGCACTCAATAAGATCACTATTAGACATAGATATCCCATGCCCCGGATTAATGATATTTTGGATGCTCTAGGTGGAGCCATTGTATTTAGTAAGATAGATTTAAAGAGTGGCTATCATCAGATTAGAGTAAAAGATCATGATCTACATAAGACAGCTTTCAAAACCCGTTTTGGTCATTATGAGTATTTGGTCATGCCCTTTGGTTTGACAAATGCTCCAGCTACATTTATGATGTTAATGAATGATATCTTACGACCTTTCATAGGAAAGTGTGTTGTTGATTTTGTGGATGATTTGCTAGTGTATAGTGGGACTGTGCATGAGCATGAAAATCATTTAAGATTTGTGTTGAATATTTTAAAAGAAAATCAGTTGTATGTTAATCCAGAGAAAACACAGTTGTTTCTTCCGAGGATAGAGTATCTAGGGTATGTGATTTCAACCGATGGGGTTCAGATGGATCCCAAGAAGGTATCAGTCATTTTAGCATGGCATACTCCTTAGGATGAGGGGCAGTTATGGTCATTCTTAGGACTTTCTGGTTTCTATCGGAAATTCATCTCTTCATATTCATTGATAGCAGCACCTATGACAAACTTGCTTCAAGGCAAAATTCTATTTGCATGGAAGCAAGCGCAACAAGAGAGTTTTGATACTCTAAAACAAGCTGTTTCAGAGGCTCCTATACTCAAAATGGTGGATCCTCAGAAACCATTTGAGTTAGAGACTGATGCTAGCGTCTATAGAGACTATTCCATGTGTGTGCGCGATGAGGACTAGTTAGCCAATGTCCTAAGCTCGGGGGTATATCCTAAGGCATTTGATGGTTACTGGGGATGAGTGTTGCATGCTGGCCACATGGCGATGCTAGATCATTCCAGATCACTGGTATTTTAGATACAAGAGGATATAAATGGATGGGAGGAGAGTGGCACACACATCATTCACATGTCTTCTTTTGAGGAAAGCCTCACAATACATGCCTACCTGATTGCACATGGTTTTGAGAACAGTCCAACTGAGAGCACCTTCTATGTTAAGCATGCAAATGATGTGCTTATGATCATTCTTGTGTATGTTATGACATGTTGCTCATTGGACCTCACGAGAAGCATATTGCTGATTTTAAGGCTGATTTGCATGCCTCATTTGAGATGTCAGATTTGGGGCATTTAGTATATGCAAGTTGATGGCAGAATAGCTTTGTTTCAAAAAAAATATATTGACACATTATTGCAATGTTTTGGCCTTGAAGATTGCAAACCTATTGCCACTCCTATGGAGACAGGTTTACGATTGAGTATTCATGATGATGGAGATGCATTTGATGTTGTTCTCTATCAGCAGGCTGTTGGATGCTTGATTTACTTATGCATTACTCGACCAGAAATTCAATTTTCTATCTCACAGATGAGCAAGTTTATGCATTGCACACGTGTCAAGTATTGGTAGGGTGTTAAGAGCATCTTTCGCTACTTGAGTGGTACCCGACTACTTGGATTGTTTTATCCCAAGGGGGGATCACTACCACAAGATTTACATGCTTTTTCTTACTCTGATTGGGCTGGTTGCTATGACATTTGTGTGTCCACCAGTGGTTTTTGCTTCACGCTTGGTAACATATCTTGGTTGAGCAAGAAGCAGCCTACTATGGCCACTTCTAGTTGTGAGGTTGAGTATAGGGCAGCTTTCACAATGACTGTTGAGTGTGTGTGGCTCAGATGCCTTATGGTTGATTTGGGTGTTGGTCAGTCTTCTGTCACCACAATCTTCACTGAGAATTAGAGTGCATTGGCAGTTGTAAGGAACCCTATGTTCCATGCTTGCACTAAGCACATTTAGCTGCACTATCATTATGTCAGGGAGAGGTTCTCTACTAGAGAGATCAGCTTGGCATATGTGCCCACATATGAGAACATTGGAGACCTTTTCACAAAGGCTCTGCCTAGGGAGAAGTTTGAAGCTTTCCACAAAGCTTTGGGCTTACTTCCTTTTGTGGATTGATTCCACATAGCTTGGCACTTCCTTATACTTGAGTGCCAGCTCCTTGTTCACCACATCACTCCCATGGGGGGTTTGTTGATATATTTAGGTAGTGTTGTGTGTGAACACACTAGGATTTCTAGGGCACTTTTTTCCCTCTTTAGTAGGCCTTTTCCCCCGGGCTTGTATATATGCCTAAAGACCTAACGAGTCACTTATATTCGTACATTCTAGTGGTAATACAATCAAAATTGTGTGTTGTGTTCCAAGCTTCTGCTTCTTCCTTGTGTTGTTTGCGTGCTTCCACAGACCTCAAACTCCAATAACAAGGACATGGAAAATGTATAAGAAATAATGAACTTGGCCACCTCCATAAGAATAGAAGAGACATAGATGATCCTAGCTATGTCAAACATGTGTTCAATGATAAGGAATTTGAGTGACATCATGGACTCAAATCTTGCCTACTATGGATGTATGTGTCAACAAGAAAGTGGGAGATCAATTTTACGATAAAGATGGGTATGATCTTTTTATAATCCATATCTTGATGTCCCAACCTTAGACCAAGTCCTTGATGAGCCACAATATGTATATGAGGACTATGAATCTATAGAGATGGATTGATGATCCTTGGGTAGAGTCCTGAAGCTAGAGCCTACCTTGATAACAAGCAACATAATGGACAAGAATCCCAAGACCCCAAGAGAAGATCAATAGTTTAGTGCAGATGAAGATCTACTCGAGAACCAAGACATGAGTATGGATCCAAAGGAACAAGAGAATGCATATAAAATACAAGTGATGAGGTCAAAATACCAAACTAGGCAATCTTGGATTTGAAGTACTTGAAAATTTTAGGAATTTTAAAGTGGAGTGTTGTGTCCACAAAACACAAGATAAAGAATAATCTAACTAATAAGATAATCTAGCTACTCTAGAAACATAATGTAAGCCCACAAGGGGTGAGAGATAACCAAATCCAACCATCTATATACCTCTAAGCCAAGGGGGAAAATGTGAAGAGACCTTGCCAAGTGTCCCCTCCACATGGATTCTAATGCAAGACCTTCTAACCTTGGGATTCATCTAAAACATCCCTCCCTAATTCAATGTTTTGCTATAGCATGACCATATGAAGTAGGCAGATTCTAAATATTTCCAATTGACTTGCCATATGGATCCATTTATGGGCACTAGTTTCATGGACCTAGCAAAGATATGTGGATTCTCTAACTAATTCAAGACTATGAGATCGAAATTAATGAAGTTTAGGTTGACCAAAAGATCAAACTTAGATGTTTTCTATTAAAGTTCACTTCAACTTCCATGAACTCTTTTAGAGGGTTACTATGTTTATTTAAGCTTTAGACTCTTGGTAAAATGTAGAAGTGTTTTGTTTCTTGGGCAAACAACTTCAACCTGAATAAAAATCAATCCAAATGAATTACCTTAGGATATTTTCTCAAAGACTTGATTTCATGGGAATTGTCAAAACTAGAAATAGTCCCTAACTCTTTTCTCTTCAAGATTTTTTTTACTCAAATTCTTTTCGAGAACTTTGGACACTTTCCTCATTCATTGATATTGAAACAATAATCCATGGATGAATGGGTTCTCTTAAACTCAAGTGTCTTCTAAGATTGAATGGGTTATATACAAAACATCCATTTATGATGTTTATTTCACTTACATAATCCATTCGACTAAACCTTACCTTCATAGAGATTACTTGAATACCCTATCAAATTCATCTCCAAGGTTTAATAAGCAAGAAGAAAGAACTTAAACTCTTTGTAATTGATTCAACTTCTAAGACACTAAAGTGATTTGTGTCAAACTAAATGAGATAAAAACTTTAAGGATTTAATCTAGTCAAGGATTTGAAGCACTATTTCTATCTTCATGAGATTAAAACAAATTCTCAAAAATATTCTTTGGGTAAAATTAGACCATAATCCATCTACCAAACTCTAATGGTATTAGACTGTTGGAGTCAAATGTCGGCGGAAGCACGCGAACATCAAAAGGAAGAAGAAGAAGCTTGGAGCACAACACACAATACTGAATGTATTACCACTAGAATGTACAAAGATAAGTAACCCGTTAGGGAAATAGGCATATATACAAGCCGCAAGAAAAAAACCTCCTAAAGAGGGAAAAAATGCCTCGACAGTCCTAGTGTGTTCACACACATCATTACCTAAATATATCAACAAATCCCCTCTGGGAGTGATGCGGTGAACAAGGAGCTGGCACTCATGTATAAGGAAGTGCCAAGCTATGTGGAATCAATCCACAAAAGGAAGTAAGCCCAAAGCTTTATGGAAAGCTTCAAACTTCTCCCTAGGCAGAGCCTTCATGAAAAGGTCTGTAATGTTCTCTTGCATGGGCACATATGCCAAGATCATCTCTCCAAGAGAGAACCTCTCCCTGACATAATGTTAATGCACCTCAATGTGCTTAGTGCGAGCATGGAACATAGGGTTCTTTGCAACTGCCAATGCGCTTTGACTGCCAATGAAGATGCTGGTGGCAAAAGACTGACCAACACCCAAATCAGCCATAAGGCATCTGAGCCACACACTCAACAGTCATTGTGAAAGCTGCCCTATACTCAACCTCACAGCTAGAAGTGGACACAGTAGGCTGCTTCTTGTTCGACCACGATATGCATGAGCTACCAAGCATGAAGCAAGAGCCACTAGCGAACACACGAGTGCCATAGCAACCATCTCAATCAGATTCAGAAAAAGCATGCAAATCTGGTAGTAGTGATCCCCCCTTGGGATAAAACAATCCAAGTGGTCGAGTACCACTCAAGTAGCGAAAGATGCACTTAATCGCCTTCCAATGCTTGACACCTGGGCAATGCATAAATCTGCTCATCTATGAGACAACAAACTGAATGCATAAGTAAACAACCTGCTGATAGAGAACAACATCAAATGCATCTCCAACATCATTAAGACTCAATTGTAAACCTATCTCCATAGGAGTGGCAATAGGTTTACAGTCTTCAAAGCCAAAAGACTACAATAATGTGTCAATATATTTTGTTTGACACAAAGGTATTCTGCCATAACTTGCATAAATTGAATGCCCAAATAATGATGCAAATGCCCCAAATCAGACATCTCAAATGATGCATGCATATCAGTCTTGAAATCAGCATATTGCTTCTCATGAGGACCTTTAAGCAGCATGCCATCAACATACACGGGAATGCTTAGAAGCACATCATTAGCATGCTTAACATATAAGGTGCTTTCAGTTGGATTGTTCTCAAAACCTTGTGCAATCAGATATGCATGTATCTTTTCATACCAAGCACATGGTGCTTGCTTTAAACCATATAATGCCTTCTTTAACCTGCACACCTGGCATGCCTTTTCTTCACAAATCCATAGGGCTGAAAAACATACACTTCTTCATGCAAGTCACCATTCAGAAATGCAATTTCAATGTCCAATTGATGTACATTCCAACCATGATGAGCTGCAAGTGCACAAATGCTATGAACAGTAGTCATTCGGCATGTAGGTGCAAAGGCCTCATCAAAATCAATGCCTCTTTTCTATGCATAACCCTTTGCAACAAGCCTAGCCTTAGACATGTCAATTGCTCCATCAAATTTACGCTTCAGTTTGTATATCCACTTAGTGCCAATGGCCTTCTTGCCAGGAGGCAAGTCACATAAAGACCAAGTACCATTTTTCATGATAGCATCATATTCAGATTGCATTGCAGCCATCCAATGTTCAAAATTTTGTGCCTTGTCAAATGAAACAGGTTTAGCCTCATCACAGAGACTAGAGGCAGCCAGAGCATAGCAATCTAATGCAAAAGAGGCGTTACGAGAGCTTGAATGAGTACGATATGACAAAGGTGCATCTAATTTCCTGTCACGCAAAGTTTGCGTGGCATAGTTTTTGCCTCCTCAATATCAACTCTCTCATCAACAAGTGCATCATGTAAATGTGCATTTAGAAATAGAATGATCTACATCATAACATGAAACGTGTAAAGGCTCAAAAATTGCCTCATTAGGACCAGCACTAGACTGTCCACCTGTAAAAAGAGGCAGCAAAGTATCATACATGTCTTTGGAGCTAACAGATGTCTCCATACATGAAAGTAAAGGCTGAATATCATCTTCCACAAAATCAACATCACGGCTAACCAAAATGTGTTTAGCATGTGGATGATACAGATGATAGCCTTTGCTTTTAGAACTGTATCCAACAAAAATACATTTTATGTTTTATCGTCCAATTTCCTACGATGTTGTTCAGGCACTAATGCGTATGCCAGACAAACAAAAACATGCAAGTGAGAAACAAATGGCTTACGACCATGCCAAGCCTCATATGGAATGATAGACTGTAGCACTTTACTGGGACACCTGTTAAGTACATATGCTACACACATGACAACCTCAAGCCAGAAACTATGTGGTAAAGCTTGACTCTTGACCATAAACCTCACCATCTCCATGAGTGACCTGTTCTTTCATTCAACAACTCCATTTTGTTGAGGTGTATACGACAATGTACACTAATGTTTTATCCCATGTTTAGCCAAAAATGCATTAAAGTCAAAAGACATATACCCCCCCCCCCCGATCAGAATGGAGGTTGCCCATTTTACACATTGATAGATTTTCAGCCAAGACCAAAAACTATATGAAGCACATAAACACTTTGGACTTTGCTTTCAATGGATATACCCATGCATGCCTAGAAAAATCATCAATGAAAGTCACGAAGTAAAGATAGTTCCAAAAAGAGGGTGTCTACATAGGACCATAGACATCACTATGAACAAGTTGCAATTTCTAAATAGCTCAAAATGAACCATCTTTTGGGAATGAGGAACGCTACATTTTGCCCAAAATACAGCCTTCATATACATTTTTACTAGGTGCCTCAAGTTTGGGCAGATAGGACACCATTTCAGATTTCTACAGGTGTAACAAACTAGTAAAATTCAGATGACCAAAGCATGCATGACAAAGCTTCGCATCTGACATAGCATGAGAATCATGTACTGCACATGCCAAATCATTCAAAAAATTTTCATAGTCTATGAGCTTATATAGCCCATGACATAAAATGCGAGAAGCAATAATCACATCGACATTTGACAGATCATGAATTGTACATTTGTCATCAATAAATTTCACAACCAAGCCAATCTTGGCTAAAGTTGAAACTGATAATGGATTTTTCTTAATCCCTGGTAGAAATAAAGCATTCGACAAAGTGAAAGAACTACCATCAGCAGTAGTTAGAATGATCTTACCAACTTCCATGATAGGATAAGAGGAGTTGTTGGCGCATGTGACAATATTCCCTATAGGGGTAGGCTCAAGTGAAGTGAAGAAACTACGCTGCAAGGTAATATGTTTGGTTGCCCCACTATCAAAATACCAAACATCTGAGTCTACCTTAGCCATACACTGCTCATGAGATGATGAGGGTCAAAGCTGCAAACAATAGTAAACACCCATTCTTCATTCTGCATAAGATTTATAAACTTTATTTTTGGTGTAGAGGCCTCTGCAACAACCATTCTAGCCTCTTTTTTCTTTGCCTTTTTTGTAGCCAGTTTTGGACAGTTCTTTATGATATGATTGTTTCCTTTACAGTACTTACAAACGAATTTTTGCTTTTCTGATTTCTTCTTGCAACAGAATAGAGACTAACTCCTCAAATTTCAAGGCATTTGGATTGCCTTTCATCATCAAACAAAGAGTAGAAGCAAAACTCTGATATGAATCACGAAGACCATTCACAACGGTCTACACAAGTGAGCTATCTTGTATAACTTCATCATCAAAAATCAATTATTCCTTCAAGTCTTTAATTTTTGTCAAAAAACTATCCATATAATCACCTTCATTCATATTCTCACTCTCCAACTATTTTTGGAGGTAAGCAACATGAGCCTCATTCCTAGCTTGGTATAATGTGGCAAGTGTATCCCAAGCATCCTTAGTTGTTCTGCAAGAGCGAATGTGAGGAATAATGGCATGTTTGACAAACAAGGCTATCAATGCATGTGCCTGAGCATCTCTGCCATCACCACAACATGAACAAGAATCTACAAAACATCACCATCTTCAAGGCCATCTGCATCAACTTCAATACCTGTATTTGCAGGTGAAATAGGATGTTTTTCAACACCCTGCACAATGTTACATAGTCCTTTTGTGACCAATACATGATGCATCATGTAATTTTATAATGAGTAATTTTTACCATCCAACTTATCCTCAACATCCAACATACAAAATACATCATTGCTTTCAACCATGACCACTAACTAAAATACCTTGATGTAGAAAAATTATTGTATCTCAAAAAGTTGAACAGAACTACCTTGTCGAGTTCTTCTAAACCTATAGCAGACTTCGAGATGATTATACTGGAGAATCAAAACCTGTATATGTCTTTGACACAAAAAGATGAAATTGCTTGCAAGAGCACTGTGATAGTGCATTCCAAGCCCGAAGCGAGCTCGGATTGTGATTTCGGCACCACAAAGCAAAGCGGTTGATCTCCTAATCACCTTGAGTATGTTCACCAAATTTCATGCGATTCTGATACTGTGATCGGAGGGGTGTCGACGATGCCCTAGATGAAGTGGTGACCTGCTTTGATACTAATTGTCGGAGTTAGATGTCTGCGGAAGCACGCGAATAGCACAAGGAAGAAGAAGAAGCTTGGAGGACAACACACAATAGTGAATGTACAAAGATAAGTAACCCGTTATGGCAATAAGTGTATATACAAGCTGGGGAAATATCACTCATACATATTCTCCACAATCCATTACTCTTATGCTTGTCCATCCTTTGAAAGTATCCTTTAGAAGAAGATGTAATAGAATAAAATTCTAGGTTTGGACTTCAATAAAACATCTTCTATAGGAATCTCGACAACCACTTGTCCTAACATATTTATGAACTTCTTCTTGATCTTTGGGAAAAGTCATGAATTTTGCTCCCAAAAATACAATTTCATCTTTATTTGTGTTAGGAGAGGTGGCTTTAGCTTCAAGACTAATCAAAGCATAAAAGTATGAATTCTGGGAGGTTCTTAAAAGTATATCTTTACATTTCTTATTTTTACCTTAAGAGTTTTATGTTCCCCCATTACAATTTATTGCATCTTGTAAAGAAAATTTATTGATTCTCATTCTTGAGATACTAATGTCTTCAATGAATGAATCCTTAAGTAATATCTTGGAAATTCTTCCACGAATAAGGAATTTGTTTAAAGTTAAAAGGTAACTCATAAAATCTCTTTGGGGGAGGGACGTTTTAAAGTTACGTGATGGATTTAAGTACTTTACACCATGAAAATGAAATTAAAATAGCTCGATTGAACTTTTTAAGTTCAAATTCTCATGCTTCATTTCCATTATGAGGGAAGGAAATTGAGTGAAATCTCTATATCATGATATTGATAATATTTTTTGAGTCCATGTTGGGGAGCCATCCTACTTATGATAGATATGAAGTCACCAAAGAGAGTAAAATCTCTTTAAATATATTTTGTGATTTTCCTTCATTTGGAACTTCTTTAAATAATGCTCTCTAAGTATCTCTTATACTTAGAGTTAGCATTGAATATGCTAGGTTCTCTACACTATTGTATACATGACATTGTGCCCATGTCAAAAAAGCTTTACACCAAGAAATTTTCTAAGTCTTCAAACAACTTAAATGTATACAAGTGGTCCCTATTTCATGTATTCCATGATTCCTTACCATCTATATGACAAGGGAATCTCTCCAAAGTTATTTTCTCCTTTTCACTGGAGCAAGAGATGATCATCACTTAATGTAAATTGTAAATTAAGTGTAAATGTTATTTGGAGAAGGAATCTCTAGGTATTTGAGTTTCAAAATCTAAGTAGCATGATTTTGAAAAGACATTAGATTTCCTTCTTCCTAAAGGTCTTGCTTCCATTTGGAAAATAAAGTATCTATTCAAGACCATATTCACTTTAATATTTCCATCATGTAGGAAAATAAAAAGTGAATTCTAAAAAATGAAATACATGAATTCCCATCATGTGCTTGCATGCTATCAATGATCTTTATAATCATTTGCTTCCAAACTACTTAGCATTCATGTAGCTCATGCTCTTATGGTACTTTTTGTGCACAAACGTGTGCTTCTATTACGTGCATAATCACATCAATACACATGCTATTGTGCATCTAAAAATGCTTCTAATGGACAAGGAAATTGTGCTTGTGCAAAAAGGAAAATTCGAACCTTAGTTTGTTCATCGAAACCATCTTTCTAGAAAAGAGAAAATGCACATACACCATTTTTTTCAATGCATGGATGCATGTAAGTACTTGAGGTGCTTGTTTTCCTTTCAAACATGCATTTTTGCCTCTTCGAAGTTTAACATGCCTTACCTTTGCATGTGCTCTTGGGATAAAATATCAATTGAAGTCGCTCATGCTTCAACTATACATGTATGCAACGATAATGGAAATTAAGTCAAACAAACATCAAACACAACTTTAAAAGAAATACAAGTACTCGATGTGCTTGTTTTCCTTTCAAACCATGCATGTTTGCCTCTTTGAAGCTTAACATACGTTATCTTTGCATGTGCTCTTGGGATAAAACATCAATTGAAGTCGCTCATGCTTCAGCTATATATGTATGCAAATATAATGAAAATCAAGGCAAACAAACATCAAACACAACTTTAAAAGAAATACTTAGCACTAGAATAAGATTTATCCTTCCTTTGCCTTGGAGAGTAGCCATCCTTTTCCTCATGTCCTCATATACTTGAAGAAGATGCATGCCTTTCTTCGTTGTATGTTCGTCAAGCATAGCTTTACCTATCCCTCTTTCTAGAGAACTCCATCGATCCTTGAGTTTTAAAACCAGATGGAGTTTGGGAAGAGATTCAAAATCCTTGAAGTACTCATAATCCTTGAAGTACTCATAACTATAGAAAGGAGAGTACGTACTAGATTCTTAATGTAATAGAAGCCTTCAAGCTACTTCTCGATTACAAAGAAGAGAGGAAACTAATGAGTTTTGACAAAAAAATTGAAGAGACGCTTTAAGCTTTGATCGCACGTGAGATAAGAAGCTTTGGATAGATCCCATACGGGTTGATATAGAACTTGGTATAGTCTATATAAAGTGCACAGAGTCCCTAAGTCTCTAGAGAGAGGTGAGGAACTCTCTCCAGAGTTGTGCCACTCACGGGCAGTTGGCTAGTGCACACGTCGTCTGTGAGTGTGAATGTAGCTTTTGTAGGAGAAGAACTCTTCAAAAGGGGCAAGAAAGTACCAAAACGTATTAAAATTGGTACAATTCATTCCATGGGTATATAAACATGGATGAAGAAGATGAGATAGAAGAACATCTTTTAGGTCAAATTTTAAGTAAAGTAGGAGTTTCTTGAAAAGAAACTTCATGGCATGGTAAAGTTAGTATTGGGAACCCGTCAAGGGAAAACATGATTTAGAGAAAGTAGGCTACAACCACCAAGTGGATAGAGCATGCCAAAGCCAAAAATTCTTTTAAAGAAGTAAAAGTTCAAGATAGTAGTTGAAGGATCATTTTCTAGAGTAAATTTAACAATCACAAAGATGGATGGCTCGAGATACCAATGTCTATGTCGATATATTTAGGTAGAGATGTGTGTGAACACACTAGGACCACCGGGGAATTTTTTCCCTCTTTAGGAGGTTTTTTCCCCCGGTTTGTATATACACCTATTGCCATAATGGGTTACTTATCTTTGTACATTCTTGAAGGAACAATTGATTTCTGTTGATGAAGTTATACCAGATAGCTCACTTGTGCAGACCATTCTGAATGGACCTCTTGATCCATATCAGAGTTTTGCTTCTAATCTTTGTTTGATGATGAAAGGCAATCCAAATGCCTTGACATTTGAGGAGTTAGTCTCTGTTTTGTTGCAGGAAAAAATTAGAAAAGCAAAAATTCGTTTGTAAGTACTGTAAAGGAAATAATCATATCATAAAGAACTGTCCAAAATTGGCTGAAAAAGAGGCAAAGAAAAAAGAGGTTGGAATGGTCGTTGTAGAGGCCTCTACACCAAAAATAGAGTTTGTAAATCTTATGCAGAATGAAGAATGGGTGTTTACTACTGTTTGCACCTTTGACCCTCATCTTCTCATGAGCAGTGTATGGCTGAGGTAGACTCAAATGTTTGGTATTTTTATAGTGGGGAAAAATATTACCTCGTAGCAGTAGTTTCTTCACTTCACTTGAGCTTGCCCCTATAGGGAATACTATCACATGCGCCAACAACTCCTCTTATCCTATCATGGAAGTTGGTAAGATCATTCTAACTACTGCTGATGGTAGTTCTTTCACTTTGTCGAATGCTTTATTTCCGCCAGGCATCAAGAAAATTTTGTTATCAATTTCAACTTTAGCCAAGATTGGCTTGGTTGTGAAATTTGTTGGAAAAATATACAGTTCATGATCTATCAAATGTCAGTGTGATTATTGCTTCTCGCATTTTAGGTCATGGGCTATATAAGCTCATAGACTATGAAAAATCTATGAATGATTTGGCATGTGCAATACATGATTCTCAGGCTATGTCAGATGCGAAGCTTTGGCATTCATGCTTTGGTCATCTGAATTTTGCTAGTTTGCTACACCTGCAGAAATTTGAAATGATGTCCTATCTGCCCAAACTTGAGGCACCTAGTAAAAATGTATGTGAAGGCTGTATTTTGGGAAAAATGTAGCGTTCCTCATTCCCAAAAGATGGTCCAATTTGAGCTACTCAGAAATTGCAACTTGTTCATAGTGATGTCTATGGTCCTATGCAGACACCCTCTTTTTGGAACAGACTGAACCTGTTTCATTTGAGGAGGCACAAAATTTTGAACATTGGATGGCAGCAATGCAATATGAATATGATGCTGTCATGAAAAATGGTACTTGGGCTTTATGTGACTTGCCTCCTCGCAAGAAGGGCATTGGCACTAAGTGGATATACAAGCTAAAGTGTAAACTTGATGGAGCAGTTGATAGGTCTAAGGCTAGGCTTGTTGCAAAGGGTTATGCATAGAAAAGAGGCATTGATTTTGATGAGAACTTTGCAACTACATGCCGAATGACTACTGTTTGTAGCATTTGTGCACTTGAAGCTCATCATGGTTGGAATGTACATCAATTGGACATTAAAACTCCATTTCTGAATGGTGACTTGCATGAAGAAGTGTATGTTTTTTAGCCTTGTGGATTTGTGCAGAAAAGGCATGAAAACTAGGTGTGCAGGTAAAAGAAGGCATTATATGGTTTAAAGCAAGCACCATGTGCTTGGTATGAAAAGATGCATGCATATCTGATTGCACATGGTTTTGAGAACAGTCCAACTGAAAGCACCTTATATGTTAAGCATGCTAATGATGTGCTTCTAAGCATTCTTGTGTATGTTGATGGCATGCTGCTTAATAGTCCTCATGAGAAGCAATATGCTGATTTCAAGATTGATCTACATGCATCATTTGAGATGTCTGATTTGGTGCATTTGCATCATTATTGGGCATTCAGTTTATGCAAGTTGATGGCGAAATAGCTTTGTGTCAAACGAAATTTATTGACATGTTATTGCAGTGTTTTGGCCTTGAAGACCTAAATCTATTGCCACTCCTATGGAAATAGGTCTACGATTGAGTCTTCATGATGCTAGAGATGCATTTGATGTTGTTCTCTATCAGCAGGCTGTTTACTTATGCATTACTTGGCCAGATATTCAGTTTGTTGTCTCACAAATGAGCAGATTTATGCATTGCACATGTGTCAAGCATTGGAAGACGATTAAGTGCATCTTTCACTACTTGAGTGGTATCCGACCACTTGGATTGTTTTATCCCAAGGGGGGATCAATATTGCCAGATTTGCATGCTTCTTCTGACTCTGACTGGGCTGGTTGCTATGGTGCACGTGTGTCTGCTAGTGGCTCTTGTTTCATGCTTGGTAGCTCATGCATATCTTGGTTGAGCAGGAAGTAGCCTACTGTGTCCACCTCTAGCTGTGAGGCTGAGTATAGGGAAGCTTTCACAATGACTGTTGAGTGTGTGTGGCTCAGACGCCTTATGGCTGATTTGGGTGTTGGTTAGTCTTTTGCCACCACCATCTTCATTGGGAGTTAGAGCGCATTTGCATTTGTGAAGAACCCTATGTTCCATGCTCGCACTAAGCACATTGAGGTGCATTATCATTATGTTAGGGAGAGGTTCTCTGCTGGAGAGATCAGCTTGGCATATGTGCCCATGCAGGAGAACATTGTAGACCTTTTCACGAAGGCTCTGCCTAGGGAGGTTTGAAGCTTTTTGTAAAGCTTTGGGCTTACTTTCTTTTGTGGATTGATTCCACATAGCTTGGCACTTCCTTATACATGAGTGCTAGATCCTTGTTCACCACATCACTCCCAGAGGGGATTTGTTGATATATTTAGGTAATGATGTGTGTGAACACACTAGGACCGTCAGGGCATTTTTTCCCTCTTTAGGAGGTTTTTTTCATGTGGCTTGTATATACGCCTATTGCCATAACGGGTAACTTATCATTGTACATTCTAGTGGTGATACATTCAGTATTGTGTGTTGTGCTCCAAGCTTCTTCTTATTCCTTTTGTTGTTCGCATGCTTTCACAGATGTCTGACTCCAACAGTCTAAGACCATTAGAGTTTCGTAGATGGATGATGGTTTAATTTTACCCAACGAATATTTTTGAGAATTTGTTTTAATCTCATGAAGATAGAAATAGTGCTTCAAATCCTTGACTAAATCAAATCCTTAAAGTTTTTATCTCATCTAGTTTGACTCAAATCACTTTAGTGTCTTAGAAGTTGAATCGATTACATAGAGTTTCTTCTTGCTTATTAAACCTTGGAGATAACTTTGATAGGGTATTCAAGTCATCTCTATGAAGTTATGGTTTAGTCGAATGGAATATGTAACTGAAATAAACATCATAAATGGATGTTTTGTATATAACCCATTCAATCTTAGAAGACACTTGCTTTTAAGAGAACCCATTCATCCACGGATTATTGCTTCAATATCAATGAATGCGGAAAGAGTCCAAAGTTCTTGAAAAGAATTTGAGTAAAAAAATCTTGAAGAGAAAAGAGTTAGGGACTATTTCTAGTTTTGGCAATTCCCATGAAATCAAGTCTTTGAGAAAATATCCTAAGGTAATTCATTTGGATTGATTTTTATTCAGGTTGAAGTTGGTTCCCAAGAAATAAAACACTTCTACATTTTACCAAGACTCTAAAGCTTAGTTGAACATAATAGCCCTCTAAAATAGTTCATGGAAGTTGAAGTGAACTTTAATAGAAAACATCTAAGTTTTATGTTTTGGTCAACCTAAACTTCATTAATTTTGATCTCATAGTCTTGAATTAGTTAGAGAATCCACATATCTTTGCTAGTTCCATGCAAGCGGTGCCCATAAATGGATCCATATGGCAAATCAATCGGACATATTTAGAATCCACCTACTTCATATGGTCATGCTATAGCAAAACATTGAATTAGGGAGGGATGTTTTAGATGAATCCCAAGGTTAGAAGGTCTTGCATTAGAATCCATGTGGAGGGGACACTTGGCAAGGTCTCTTCACATTTTCCCCTCTGCTTAGAGGTATATAGATGGCTGGGTTTGGTTGGGTAGATATGTGCATCTCTCACCCCCATGTGGGCTTACATTATGTTTCTAGAGTAGCTAGATCATCTTGCTAGTTAGATTATTCTTTATCTTGTGTTTTGTGGACACAACACTCCACTTTAAACTTCCTAAAATCTTCAAGTAATTCAAATCCAAGATTGCCTAGTTTGGTATTTTGACCTCATCTCCATGAAATTTTTTTGTTAATTTTCCTCCTCTTCCACTTGTATTTTATATGAATTCTCTTGTTCCTTTGGATTCATACTCATGTCTTGGTTCTCAAGTAGATCTTCATTTGCACTAAACTATTGATCTTCTCTTGGGGTCTTGGGATTCTTGTCCATTATGTTGCTTGTTATCAAGGTAGGCTCTAGCTGGAGGACTCTACCCAAGGATCGTCAATCCATCTCTATAGATTCATAGTCCTCATATACATATTGTGGCTCATCAAGGACTTGGTCTAAGGTTGGGACATCAAGATGTCAACTATAGAAAGATCATACACATCTTTATCGCAAAATTGATATTCCATTTCTTGTTGACACATACATCCATAGTAGCCAAGATTTGAATCCATGATGTCGCTCAAAATCCTTATCATTGAACACATGTTTGACATAGCTAGGATCATCTATGTCTTTTCTATTCTTATGGAGGTGGCCAAGTTCATTATTTCTTATACATTTTCCCTGTCCTTGTTATTGGAGTTTGAGGTATGTGGAAGCACGCAAACAACACAAGGAAGAAGAAGAAGCTTGGAACACAACACACAATACTGATTGTATTACCACAAGAGTGTACAAAGATAAGTGACTCGTTAGGTCTTTAGGCATATATACAAGCCAGGGGAAAAAGCCTACTAAAGAGGGAAAAAAGTGCCCTGGCAATCCTAGTGTGTTCACACACATCACTACCTAAATATATCAACAAATCCCCCCTTGGAGTGATGTGGTGAACAAGGAGCTGGCATTCAAGTATAAGGAAGTGCCAAGCTATGTGGAATCAATCCACAAAAAGAAGTAAGCCCAAAGCTTTGTGGAAAGCTTCAAACTTCTCCTAGGTAGAGCCTTTGTGCAAAGGTCTCCAATGTTCTCGTGTGTGGGCACATATGCCAAGATGATCTCTCTAGTAGAGAACCTCTCCCTGACATAATGATAGTGCACCTCAATGTGCTTAGTGCAAGCATGGAACATAGGGTTCCTCGCAACTGCCAATGCACTCTGATCGTTAGTGAAGATGGTGGTGGTCGAAGACTGACCAACACCCAAATCAACCATAAGGCATCTGAGCCACACACACTCAACAATCACTTTGAAAGCTGCCCTATACTTAGCCTCACATCTGGAAGTGGCCATAGTAGGCTTCTTCTTGCTCAACCTAGATATGTATGAGCTACCAAGCATGAAGCAAAAACTACTGGTGGACACACGAATATCATAGCAACCAGCCCAATCAGAGTCAGAAAAAGCATGTAAATCTTGCAGTAGCGATCCCCCCTTGGGATAAAACAATCCAAGTATCCGGGTACCACTCAAGTAGCGAAAGATGCGCTTAACACCCTACCAATGCTTGACACCTGGGCAATGCATAAACCTACTCATCTGGAGATAGAAAATTGAATACATGGTCGAGTAATGCATAAATAAATCAAGCATCCAATAGCTTGCTCATAGAGAACAACATCAAATGCATCTCCATCATCATGACTACTCAATTGTGAAACCTGCCTCCATAGGAGTGGCAATAGGTTTGTAGTCTTCAAGGCCAAAACACTGCAATAATGTGTCAATATATTTTGTCTGAAACAAAGTTATTCTGCCATCAACTTGCATAAACTAAATGCCTTAATGACGCAAATGCCCCAAATCTGACATCTCAAATGAGGCATGCAAATCAGCCTTAAAATAAGCAATATGCTTCTCATGAGGACCAGTGAGCAATATGTCATCAACATACACAACAATTATCAGAAGCACATTATTTGCATGCTTAACATATAAGGTGCTCTCAGTTGGACTGTTCTCAAAACCATGTGCAATCAGGTAGGCATGTATCTTTTCATATCAAGCACATGGTGCTTGCTTCAAACCATATAATGCCTTTTTCAACGTGCACATTTGGTTTTTATGCCCTTTTTTGCAAAAATCCATGGGGCTGAAAAACATGCACTTCTTCATGCAAGTCACCATTCAAAAATGTAGTTTTAATGTCCAACTAATGTACATTCCAACCATGATGAGTTGCAAGTGCAGAGATGCTATGAATAGTAGTCAGTCGGCATGTAGGAGCAAAGGTTTCATCAAAATCAATGCTTCTTTCTTGAGCATAACCCTCTGCAACAAGCCTAGCCTTATCCCTGTCAATTGTTCCATCAGGCTTATGTGTCAGCTTGTATACCCACTTAGTGTGAATGGCCTTCTTGCTTGGAGGCATCACATAAAGACCAAGTACCATTTTTCATAATAGCATCATAAGGTGATTGCATAGCAGCCATCCAATTTTCAGAATTTTGTGCTTCATCAAACGAAACAAGCTCATTCTCATCATGGAGACTAGAGGTAGCCATAACATAGCAATCTAATGCAAAAGAAGCAATATGAGAGCTTGAATGAGTATGCCATTTAGGCATAGTTTTTGCCTCCTTTATATCAGTTCTCTCATTAACAAGTGCATCATGTAAATTTGCATCAGAAATGGAATGATTTGCATCATCACATGAAACTTGTAAAGGCTAAAAAGTTGCATCATTTGGATTAGAACTAGACTATCCACTTGTAAAAAGACGCAACAAGGTATCATACATGTCTTTGGAGCTAACTGATGTCTCCTTAGTACATGAAAGTAATGGCTGAATAGCATCTTCCACAAAAACAACATCACAACTAACCAAAATGCATTTACTCTATGGATGATACAGATGATCGCCTTTGCTTTCAGAACTATACCCAACAAAAATACATTTCATTGCTTTATCATCCAATTTCCCGCGTTGTTGTTCAGGCACTAATGCTGATGCCAGACAATAAAAAACATGAAAGTGAGCAAAAAATGGCTTGCAACCATGCCAAGCATCATATGGAGTAATAGACTGCAATGCTTTAGTGGGACACCTATTAAGTACATATGATGCATACATAATAGCCTCAATCCAGAAACTATGTGGTAAAACCTGACTCTTGACCATACACCATTACCATATTTAGTAACAACTATATTGCATTGGTAGTTGTGAGGAACTAAGTTTTCCATGCTTTCACTAAGCACATTCTCATGTGGGACCCATTTGGATTTCAAGTTGTTGTTTTCGAGGAGATAAATATAGTGATGTCTAAACGGTGGAGATCTCTTATCTCAAGAGATTCTTTTACCTAGAAGAAACAAGGATTTATCGATCGACCATTCCTTAGGAGTTTGGCCAAAATTGACAGCACATCGCTCCCTCCAAATCTTCCAAAGAGTCTCACCCCTGATGGCATTCCACAACCTCGATGAGCAGCCGACCGCCTCACCCAATAGTGCCTATTGCCAATTGATTTGGTTCGTGAGTCTCAATACTTGCGTCACATGATGCCAGATAACACGGGACTTGGGGCAATCAAAGAACATGTGAGCTAAATCTTCGATGCATCGATGGAAACACTTGCACCATGGCAGCACACCACAGATTTTGTTAGCCCTTGCATTGGACCAGATTCCCTTATGCAAGATTTGCCACATGAGAACATACTTTTTTATCTCAATAAGGGGGTGCCAAATAGACATGAACTTTAGTTCCCATCGAAGTTTGGTCTAAGAAAGGCACCACCTTTTGCTAAGGGTGTGATGAAACATCTAAGTTCTCTTTGAAGTTGGGGATTCTGGATATTTTCTTTCCATTGCTCCATTTGAGACCCTCCAGGCAAGGAAGATCTTGTCCGTAGAGAAGGCGGGTAGTTGATTGGTCCCACGCTAAACACCTGCCTTGAAGAAGATTCCATTCCTTGAGGGACACTCTATGTCTCAGGTCTAAGTCTTCGAATCTAATCCACTAGCTGGACTCTTGTTTCCAGAGCTATTTCCACTATTTGAGCCGCTTGTTCCATAACCGCTTTGCAGTCTGGAGGTTCCAAGGCTCCACCCCCCTAATGCCACTGATCGGGAACCAGATAGAGTCACTTTGTCTTATCCCAGTCACCCACTTCCACTCATCACCGATTCTGATGAATCGTTTGGCCTTGTTCCAACTCTTCCATAAAGAACACACACGAGGCTAGAGCCTTTCGGGGACACCAGGTGGGGGGAGAACAAAAGCGTGAGAATCCCTATGTCATTCCAACCAAGATGGCCAACTAAGGTAAGGTCTTCCATGTTTCTGAAGATCAATTTAGCCCAAGAGGACTCACTATTGCTCCAAGCCTTGATAAGCCACTTTGCCGCCAGCTTGTCAGCCAAGCCAACGATATTGAGAATACCCAAGCCCCTTGAGTCTTTCGAGCTAATGCAAGTTTCCCATTTGATTTTGGGAATCCCCCTCCTATTGGGGTTCCCAATCCATAAGAAGTTTTTGCAGATTCTTTCCACTTTGGCCAACTCTTTCTCCTTAGGTCTCCAACACAAGATAAAGTAAATAGTCGTTGAAAGCATAAATGTGTTTACAACCATAGCATGCCCAGTCAAGTTGACTTGCATACCTTTCCAATGATTTAGTTTGTCATCCAGCTTGGCAAGCACCCAGTTCCATCATTGGTCCATAATGATGTCAAAGCCCATCGGAATGCCGAGGAGACGGAAGACTTGGCCTCTAGGGATAACTTGACACCCCTGATCTAACAACAATTGGGGTGGAGGTCCGCGGATTGCTCTGAAAGCAGTTTTAACATGGTTGATTTTTGAACCTAATGCCACACAAAAGGTGTCGAGGCAACTCCAAAACACCTCAGTGCTGTTCACATCGTTATGTACAAAGGCATTCATGTCATTGACAAAGAGTCTAGCAATCAATTGGCCGTGATTTAGAGGTAGGGAGGGGCCCCTGAGATTGCCGGAGTCCATGTGATGCTTTAATAGGTGACTGAGGCCGTTTGAGGCGATAGCGAAGAGCAGTGGAGCCAGAGGGCAGCCTTGCCTGATAGATCTTTTTAACATATATGGGCTCAGAGAGCTTATCGTTGATATTTATTCTAGTTGAAGCATTTTCGAGAAGAGCGGAAACCATCTTTGTGAACTTTTGACTGCATCCAAGGTCTTTTAGTGATTGAAGAATAAAGTCTCATTCCAATCTGTCATACACTTTGTCGAAGTCGATCTTAATGAATACTAGATCTTGTGCAAACTCCTCAGCAAACGCAAGGCCTTCCCAAATATCGACAATTGCCTCAAGTATAGATCTTGTACTGCTGGACAGCTGGAGCAATGCAAGTCGACCTTTCGTGTGTGCGCACCCATGCATGTTTGTGTGTCTGCCTGTGACAAGACATCTTGATGCTTATCTTTCAGTGGTGATCCATGTTCTTTTGCTACCAGGAAGACCCTTTTATCAGGCTTTATGTATGCAAAGTGCAGCTACGATTCATGTCGGTCTTCCATGATTGAAGTAGATGCGTGTGTCTCTTTTGCAAAGTTTGAACCAGATTCTTCTTCCTTTTTTTCCCGTTCAGAAGTTTCCGGATTTTCCTAGGATCAGATTGTGCACTGTTTTAGTTACAAACCTGCATTCTTTGTCAATCTAAGCGCTGCTTGTTGACAAAGAATGGGTTGTACTTCGTCTGCATAGAAGGTATAACTAAATATGAGGCTTCGTCGACAAGACAAACAAGGGACTGCACTTTTTGTCTGAATGTTATAGGTAATCTGTAACAAGTATTACGCGTTTGTCTGCACGTACTCGTTTTTAGTGCGCTAAAATGAAAACGGTAAACACTTCTAAGGGCCGGAACGAGTGTTGTATTTCGACGGTCTACCATGCCCTTTAATTTTGAAGGTTATCTACACATAATACCAGTATTTCAGAATTTTTAATGTAATTTTTGAAGGTCTAATAAAATTTATGACCTTATTGTCATCTTCTCCAAGTCTGTCAACTTCAAAGGAGCATATCTCAGGATCTACTGAGCCAAATCAAGTGATTCAAAGCACATTGGATTCAGCTCAAAGTCTACTATACACCTACAAAATTTCAAGACCATTGGATCAACCATTACAGAGAAATCTCAGTCGAGGTGCTCACTGGTCTGTGTCTGCAAAGCTCCTAAAATATCGGGGGTAACTCTTATTTTGCTAAAGTGATTTCTCTGAGCATAGTTTGTCATTTCCTTTCATTCCACTTGCAAATGGGAGCTTGTTAAGTTAATTGAATAACTCTAGAAGGAATTTTTCCAATTGTAAGTGTGCTGGTCACACTGAGTGAAAGACTGAGCAGGTGTCATTACAAAAATAGCAAGTTTTCTAGAATTTGTGAAGTGCAAAGTTGTCTGTTTTGATTTGATCATTACACATATCATTTGAAAAGTACATATATGCTTTCTTGGTATCATTTGGAAGCTCAAGGTGTGTACTAAGCATTTCTGGAATCAAAAGAGGGCTGGTGTGAAGCAGGTATAGCAGCACCAACTCAATCTCTTGAGTGCATCCAACCATCACTCCCAACAATGGTATCAGAGCAAATAAGGTAAACATGGGAGATGGTTTTCCTTCATTCATTGACAAATTGGACAGGAACAACTACCAAGCTTGGTCTCTGAGGATGAAGACCTATCTACAAGGCCGAAGCTTATTTGGATACATATCAGGAGATGAGGAATTGCCCTCATTCAAAACTAGAGGACTACCCACCAAGGATGAACATGAGAGGCTCAACCAATGGTGTGCAAAAGATGCTTTGGCAAGGTCTTACCTTCTTAACTCTATATCTGATTTTCTTTTACCTCATGTAAGGAATTGTAAGACTTCCCAAGAGACTTGGGAAACCTTGTCAACATATTTCTCTTCCAACACAAGGGCTAGGAAGAATCAATTGTGGATTGAGTTCACAACCCTCAGGAAGCAGCCCAAGCAATCAGTCTCAGAGTATGTGACAAAGATTAAAGATGTGGCAGACCAATTAGCAAGCATTGGAGAGGAGATTGAAGAGGAGCAAATAGTCAGGCAAGTAACAAATGGACTCAAGGCAGATGATAAGTGGGAAAGTTTCACCACTGCAATGGACCTCTATATGGACATGCATACCCCAGATCTCACAACACTCATGGGCCAACTATTCACACATGAAGCAAAGTTTACAAAGGCAGGAGATCAATCAAAAGGTAACAACCCCTCTGCTCTCTATACTGATAAGAAAGTTAAAGATAAAGGTAAAGGGAAGAAACAGGATGAAGAAGGCTCTACCCCTCAAGCTAATTATGCAGGGAGAGGTAGATCATCTAGAGGAAGAGGCAGAGGAGGTAAGTCAGGTAGGGGGAGATCCTACAACTCATCACCATGCAACATTTGTGAATTGTCCAATCTTACCACAAATGAATGCTACAAGAACTACAAGAATCAGAGAGGAAGAGGCTACTCAAGAGGTGGATACTCTCAAGGGAGAGGCAGATTCAACCAAAATCAAAGCTACAATGGATACAACAATCAATACAACAACAATTACAACAACAACCACAATGGAAATTACCAAGGTGGATTCAGAAATAGAAGAGACTACAACAATTACACAGAGGAGCAAGATGACTCCCTATTGATCATGAATATGACCTCCAAGGCAGGTACAAATGATGATCATTTATTTTATATTGACTCAGGATGTTCTAACCATGTAGCTGGCAATGTGGCACTACTTTCTGATTTGGAAGAACCCAAGGGCAAACATCAGGTACAAACAGGTGATGATACTAAAAATTCTATTGTTAAGATTGGAAATGTGAAGACATGTGATGGTAACCAGAACCTATTGAGCAGGGTACTCTATGTACCAACCATCACCAAGAATCTAATGAGCGTTGGTCAGATTGTGGAGAAAGGTTTGCAGGTCAGATTCACACAACATGGAGCATATGTGGAGGACCCAAGACATGGATTCAGAAGGATAGCCAAGGGAGAGAAATCAGGTAGATTGTTTACTTTTGAGCTAGAAGACACCAAGAACATTGCTTTGTATAATTACAAGGATAAAACACTTTCAGAGTTAGAAATATGGCACAAGAGGTTAGGTCACATAGGTGAAAGAACCCTAAAGCAAATGTGCAGGGATCAATGTGTGCTTGGGATACCTAATGTGTCCAAGCAACACATGATTTATAAGTGTGGAGCATGTCAGTTTGGTAAGTCTCACAGGTTGCCCTATTCAAGGAAAGGTTTCATGCATGAAGACTACCTAGACTTGGTACACACAGATGTTTGGGGACCTAGCAAGGACCCTTCCATTTCAGGTTCAAGGTATTATGTGTCCTTTATTGATGACTATAGCAGGTGGACCATTTTATACTTTATGAAGCATAAAGATGAAGTGTTTAATTGTTTCAAGAGGTATCTTGCACTTGTTGAAAACCAAACAGGAAGAAGCTTGAAGAGGCTAAGGTCAGATGGTGGAGGAGAATACTTCTCAAATGAATTTGAAGATTTCTTGCAGGAAAGAGGTATCAAAAGGGAGATTACTACAAGGTATTCACCTGAACAAAATGGGGTAGCTGAAAGAAGGAATAGACTCATTGTAGAAACAGCTAGGTCTATGCTTAATGAAAAGAAGTTGCCAAATTATCTTTGGGCAGAGAGTGTATCCACTGCCACCTATCTCATCAATAGGTTGCCATCCAAATCACTTGATGGCATGACACCATATGAAGCTTGGCATGGTAAGAGACCTTCTCTGGATCATTGCAAAATCTTTGGTTGTGTAGCATATGTGCATATTCCCTCTCAGGTAAGGGGAAAGCTAGACCCTAAAGCTGAAAAATGTATCTTCATTGGTTATGATTTGAACCAAAAGGGATACAGATTCTACAACCCAACAAACAAAGGCTTCAAGGTAAGCAGAGATGTCATCTTTGATGAGAATGACTCATGGTATGAGAATGAATGCAGGAAGGTTAGTCTACCCTATGATATGGAAGAAGACTTCCCAAGGCTCACCAAGGAGGAATCAATTCAGAAAGAAGATTCAAGCTCAGATGATGATGATACAATAAACCTTGAGGAATTCAAAGCTTGGAAGTCCAAAGGAAAGATGAAGATGAAGAAGCTAGAGGATATACCAGAATCCTCAACTCAAGCAATGAGGAGATCTCAGAGAGAAAGTAAAAAGCCTATCAGATATGGGTATGATACTTCTCTTGTAACCAAGCATTCTGTATATCTTGCAAAGGATTTGTTGAATGAAGAACCAGGTACCTATGAAGAAGCAATCACCAAACCAGAATGGAAAGAAGCTATGGATGAAGAAATGGAAGCTCTCAAGGAGAGTGATACTTGGGACTTGGTACCCAAGAAGGAATCTATGAAGGTGATAGGATCCAGATGGATCTACAAGCTAAAGAGAAACTCTGATGGAACAATAAACAAGTACAAAGCTAGGTTGGTAGCCAAGGGTTTTGCACAAACCCAAGGCATTGATTATGAGGAGACATTTTCTCCTGTGGCTAAGATGCCAACTATCAGAATATTGGTGAGTGTAGCTGCATCCAAAAATTGGAACATGTACCAATTAGATGTCAAGAATGCTTTCTTGAATGGATGGATATCTGAAGAAGTCTAAATGTCACAACCACCTGGCTATGAAGACCCCAAGAAGGTAAACTATGTTTGTAAATTGAAGAAGGCTCTATATGGTTTGAAGCAGGCACCTAGAGCATGGAATTACAGGTTGACAACCTATCTCCAAGACCAAGGATTTGTGATGAGCAAAGCTGATACTTCTCTATTCATAAAGAGGAGTAATACAGAGGTAATCTACTTGTGTGTTTATGTTGATGACATCATCATTACAGGCAATGATGTCAATGGTATTAGACACATCAAAGGACAGATGATGAAAGAATTCAAGATCAATGATCTTGGATTATTGAAGTACTTCTTAGGTCTTGAATTAGTCTACACCAACTCAGGTATATATATCACTCAAAAGAAGTATGTAGAGGATATGGTCAAGAAGTTTGGCTTGCAGGATGCTAAAATCTCAACTACTCCAATGGAGGTCAACCTAAAGCTAAGTGCTCATGAAGGGGATGAATTACAAGACATTACAGGATATCAAAGCATGGTAGGTAGTTTGAACTATGCTACCTTGACAAGAATTGATATAGCATATGGAGTTAGTGTGCTAAGCCAATTCATGCACAAACCAAGGATACCTCACCTAGAGGTAGCAAAGAAGATCTTAAAGTATCTGAAGGGAACTCAGAACCATGGTTTGTACTTTCCTTATACATTAGATATTGACATTAAAGTTTATTCAGATGCAGATTGGGCAAGATGCAAGGATGATAGGAGGAGCACATCAGGTTACATTTGTTTTGCAGGAGATAAGCCTATTTCTTGGTCAGCCAAGAAACAACCTATAGTGGCATTGTCATCCACTGAAGCAGAGTATAGAGGGCTTGCCAATGCCACTCAAGAAGCTATCTGGCTGAAGCTCTTATATACAGAGTTAGGTCTATACACTAGACCACCAATCATATTTGGAGATAACACTAGCTCTCTTCACCTTGCAGCTAATCCAATATATCATGCCAGAACCAAACACATAGAGGTTCATTACCACTATGTGAGAGAGAAGTTGCTTAGTAAAGATATTCAGTTGACCTATGTGTCTACTAATATGCAATGTGCAGATTTGCTCACTAAAGCATTGGATGGAAACAAGTTATGCAGATTTAAATCCATGATTGGATTGCAGGATGTGATTGAAGACTAAAGATGAAGAAGATAAAGACTTAAGCCAAAGTGTTTGGCTTGAGGGGGAGCTGTTGGTGCATTTCAAGCCTTCACACATTGGCTTGGAACCTTGGAAGATTAGCTTGGACAAAGTTCATCAAGGCTTCACTTGAAGGAAATGGCATAGGAACCCATACCTATGATTTATTACTTTTACTTTCATTGTAAAAGTCTTAGTGACTTGGCATCTACTTGAAATCAATTACCTACTTGATTAGTCGTGGAAATTGAATGATGTAGTTGGAGAGAATATCTCCTTACTTTTAGAGTAGTGATTATAGGAGATTTGAATTTGAATTCAAATTCAAATCTCAACTCATACTCTATAAAAGCTACAATAAAAAAGTCGCGGGTGTCCTTCACCATTCCCGAGGCAAATATTCTTGATTATAGAGTGTGTGAGTGCTACACCATAGCCTACACATCTCCAACTCATTAGGCTACATCTATCAAGCCAATGAGATTGTACATTCATGTGAATTAATAGAAAGAGTTACATTCACTATCTCTGGTTTTCTCTGAGTCATCTTCTCCAAGTCTGTCAACTTCAAAGGAGCATATCTCAGGATCTACTGAGCCAAATCAAGTGATTCAAAGCACATTGGATTCAGCTCAAAGTCTACTATACACCTACAAAATTTCAAGACCATTGGATCAACCATTACAGAGAAAGCTCAGTCGAGGTGCTCACTGGTCTGTGTCTGCAAAGCTCCTAAAATATCGGGGGTAACTCTTATTTTGCTAAAGTGATTTCTCTGAGCATAGTTTGTCATTTCCTTTCATTCCACTTGAAAATGGGAGCTTGTTAAGCTAATTGAATAACTCTAGAAGGAATTTTTCCAATTGTAAGTGTGCTGGTCACACTGAGTGAAAGACTGAGCAGGTGTCATTACAGAAATAGCAAGTTTTCTAGAATTTGTGAAGTGCAAAGTTGTCTGTTTTGATTTGATCATTACACATATCATTTGCAAAGTACATATATGCTTTCTTGGTATCATTTGGAAGCTCAAGGTGTGTACTAAGATTTCTGGAATCAAAGGAGGGCTGGTGTGAAGCAGGTATAGCAGCACCAACTCAATCTCTTGAGTGCATCCAACCATCACTCCCAACACCAATCCGGTGGCTTACACTGGCATGCATGGTGGACTTGAACCCGCAATGGAAACAAAATTTTAGGGCTCGTCTACTATGCCCTGTATATACATGGTACGAGCTAATTTAAAAGTTCTGGAAATCTTCTGCTTCAAAGAATCCAGCATTAGTTTTAAGGTTTTTGGTTCGACTAACTGAGCGTCAGTGCGAACAGAGCTTGCGGCAATCACTTGACTCATTAAGATGTCAGCCTGTGTCTGCAAAAATGCCTCTTGCAGGTAGAAATCATTTGCCAGGGCTGCGTTGTGACTCAATTTCATATCTTCGATCTGTTTATCGACTCTGGAAAGTCTGTCAGCTTGCCCACATAATTGCTTTTCTCTTCTCTCCAGTTCCTGAGCTCGATATTGAATGGTCTGATAGTAGGCATCTCTTTCCTTTCGAATCCCTACTGCCTCCTTCTGAAGTTGACTGGTTAAGATCATCTAGGATTTGAGAGCAGAATTTGCCTCACACAGATTGACATTTGCATTTTGGAGTTCTACATATTAGTCTGCTTTGCTAAATTCGCCATCTCCTGGCCTCTCTGCACGACTTCATCAAGCTGTTCTCGTGTTTCTTCCAATAAATTCCCAAGTGCCACGCGAGCATCTTCTTTATCCTGTACTAACTGTTTTAACTGTATAATCTACATCACAAGCACTTAATAAATCATCTTTGGCATTTAACTCAGCCAACGTAGCATCTCGTTGTGCAATCAAAGAGTCCTGTCCGGCAATTCTAGCTTGAAGCTGTTGAATCTGTAATTGCAAAGCATGGTTTTCAGCTTTCACTGCATCTACTTCCTCTTGCAATGGAGTAATATCTGCTTCTAAGACATCGTCTTTGTGTTGTAAGTCTTGATGGATACTATCGATTGCCATCTTCAATCGTATTGGGAGTTGCTGCCAAAATTGAATCAACATACGACCCATTGATTCTAACTCAGTAAATATGGGGACCTGAAGAGGAAGAGGAGGAAGTGGCTGGGATGAAGAGGCTGAGACTAAATGAGGGGAAGACAGTGGAGAATAGGTGGGAGAAGAAGGTGAGGTATCTGGTTCTTCAGGAACAATCGGTTGAACAGGTACAATGGGCTTGACTGGAGGCATTGGGTGGAGGAGTGGGTATAAGAGTGTTGGGCACCAACACTATTCCGGTAGTCTGCTGCGTAGTCGCTTCAGGTATGGTAATGACAAAATCCACCAAAGCGATCACTTCATCGAGAATTTCCGCAACAATAACGTGCACATCTTCTTGGGACTGTTGCTGATAATTTCCCCAAGAAGAGCTTTCTTCAATATCAGTGGTGGAAACACTTTGGTCCTGTTGCTGGATTGGGGAAGACTGGGCGGATGAATCAAGGTGGATCGAAGTTGTGGTGTCGTGGAAGACCTCTTCCTCATGTCCGACGGTGGAGCCTTGTACTTGACTCTCAGAGGGGCTTATTCGTCTGCGTTTCCGGTGGAGAAGTTGGAAGAGATCTTCATCATCATCGTCTGTGTCTTCGAGCACTTGGGCAGATTCTTCATGAAACAAGATTGGAGCTTTTGGCGGGGGTTGCACGGCTTGAATGGCTGGGAAAAGACAGGTAAGGATATGTGGTAGACGCGAACGCGGAAGATCTCCCTTGTTAATGTGCTTAATAACCGTAACGCATTCACGGTGAATGCGCCGAAAATAGAACGAGGCAAAATTAACAGGCTCACGAGAAGCCATGCCAATCATCGAATAAAATGGGTGTGAAATCCCGTAAGTATGTTTCTGTAAATTAAGGATAGCAACTAGAAATTGTAAGGCGGTACATTCAGGGTTAGGGCGACACAAAATGGCATACTCATTCGATGAGTGCCGTGGGAATAATTCGATCATGGTGGCTACCAGAAGGAGAGGACCATTCTCCAATCCTTCCATGGGTAGACAAAATGCTTCAACGAATGACGCGAACGTGATTACTACGTGAGACGGTAAACATGTAATCGGCCAACTCTGCTCCATAGCAGGTGTGGCGACAATGGCAACAATAATCTACGCGTAATAAGGGTGACACTCCACTGAATGCCAACGCAATTCAGCAAAGTTCAACAGGCCGCGGATATGCAAGAACTCACTCACGTCTTGAGGGAGTCCATCACAGAAGGTAGCAAAATTGGCTAAAGCTTCCATGATGCGTACGCAAAATCACAAGAACACGAATACACAATAAACACAGGAAACACAACGCGCAGAACACACAGACATAATAGCGATTAACAGGGAAAAGAAGAGGATTAAGTAGATACTTGGCAACGGGAAGCAATCGAAAACCCTAATCATCGCGCGATATTGAAATAATAACCTCCATAATTACGGCGTGCATGCATGTGAAAAATCAATAACACAGGGTGGCAATTAATCATGATGAGGTATCAAAACGAGGAGTTTTACGGACTTTATTCAACCAACACACGGAAATGACACGCGGAAAAAACGAAGGACACGGCAGCGATGATCAGGCGAGGCATGATATGGGCGTAACTTTGAACCATTAATCACTTTAGGAAGAGGAAATCCGGTTAAGCTAGTCAACCGAAAAGTAGCTGGTCCCACTTGCTCACTAATCCGGTAAGGACCGAACCACTGTAATTTAAATTTTCCAGCAGAACGATTTGATTTAGCATTATAAAACAGTACAAGTTGACCCACCGTAAACACAGGAGTCTTGAGGAAACGATCATGCATCCGGGCTTGTCGCAACTGAACTTCTTGAAGAGTTAGGAAGCTTTCCCAATGATGTTCATCCAAGTCCCTGAGTGCGTCCAACCAAAATGGCAAAGAGTCTTTGGGTAACAATTTCTGAGTTATGGCCACACGTAAGCTGGGCACTACAATTTCCATTGGTGCGATTGCTTCGAACCCATAAGCAAGCTTAAAAGGGGTCATTCCGGTTGCAACTTTATATGTAGTTCGGTATGCCCATGCGACTGCAGGTAGTAATTGATCCCATCTTTCTGGCGATTCCACGATCAATTTGCGAAGCATACGCAACATCGTCTTGTTGGTACTTTCAGCTAAGCCATTAGCACGAGGATAGTACGGTGAACTGAATTTATGCAGAATTTGAAAAGTGTGCGTTAGTACTCGCATTAAATTGTTAGCGAAATGTGTTCCTTGATCGGTCGCAAGTTCTAGAGGTAAGCCATAATGCGGGAAGACGTCCTTCATCAAGCATTTTGCCACCGAAATAGCTGTAGCGGACCGTAAGGCCCAAGCTTCCGCCCACTTGGTTGCGTAATCTGTACAGGTCAGTATATAGCGATTGTTGCTGAGGGTCGCTGGTGGTGTTATTGGCCCAATAAAATCAAGACCCCACTTCTGAAAAGGATCCAAAGGTAATATAGGTTGCAGAGGAAAGAAGTGGCGCTGTAATGGCTATCCAAATCACTGACAAGTGTCACACTGCTGCACAAATCGAGTCACATCTTTGTACATAGCAGGCCACCAAAGCCCACTTTGCAGAATTTTTCGGTGAGTAAGATCTGCTGCAAAATGTCCACCGGAGGGAATGAAATGTGCCATAGCAATAACCAAGTTTACTTCATGTGGTGGAATACAGCGAAGCAAAACACCAGTATGATCCATATAGTACAACTATCCGACAATCAACCGGAATCTGCGACTGTAAATGGCAATTTTCCGCCGCAGAGAAGGAGGAGTTTGAGGGGGAAGACATCCATCAGTGAGGAAATTTACTAACATATCATAGTACGTAGGTGGCACAGGAGGTTCTGCAGATTCGTCATGAGCCGTTGCAGTTACGTAAATTGCTGGTGTGGTGTCATCAATGCCCACCGGAGCTTCACCGGAATCCAACCGAGAGAGAAAATCTGCTAATGCATGTGCGATGCCAGGTTGATGAATCACTTCATAGTCGAACTCCTATAGTAATAAAACCCAACGGGCTAAGCGACCACCTAAATGTTGCTGCCGGACCAGATATACAAGTGCGGCATGATCCACGTGAAAGGTGAATTTTCGGCCTAGCAAATAATGCCGGAATTTCTTCACAGAGTACACCAATCCGAGACATTCTCTTTCGGTCACTGAATTGTTCTCTCAGCAGGAGCTAGTAGACGACTTG
Source organism: Ceratopteris richardii (assembly GCA_020310875.1). Taxonomy (NCBI): domain Eukaryota; kingdom Viridiplantae; phylum Streptophyta; class Polypodiopsida; order Polypodiales; family Pteridaceae; genus Ceratopteris; species Ceratopteris richardii. The sequence goes on from CM035407.1 coordinate 192,296,887, forward strand.
CATAATAGACAGGCCGGAACCATTTATCAGTTTGTTGCATTAAAGCGCTTCCAATTGCTATATCTGAGGCATCGACGAAGACGTGGAACGGGCGTTCCCAATCTGGGGGTTGCAAAATTGGGGCCTGAGTCAATAATTCTTTTAAACGATCAAAGGCAGTTTGGCATTCCGGAGTCCATTCGAACTGTCGTGGAGTACTAGTCATTAGCCGATTAAGTGGTGTTGCCAAATGAGCTAACCACCGCAAATGGCGACCATGCCACCGAATCTGTCCCAAGAATTGCATAACTTCTTTTGGTGTTGTGGGGACTGGTGCCTGCAACACGGCTGCAACTTTGTCTGGATCAAGTTGTCTGCCTTGCTCAGAGATAATGTGGCCAAGGAGTTTGCCACAAGAAACCGCAAACACAGATTTTGTCATATTCAAGCATAACCGGTATTCACGGCATTTTTCGAAACAACAGCGTAAATGATACAGGTGCGCCACGATCTTGCCGAATAAAGAAAAGTCGTCCAAATAGACTTGCATAAAAGTAGTCAGATAGGGTGAAAAAATTTCTTGCATACATCGTTGGAATGTGCTTGGAGCATTCCTTAATCCAAACCACATGACTGTACAAGCATAAACATCCCAATTCGTAATAAAAGCTGTTTTGGGTATGTCCTGTTCTGTCATTCGTATCTGGTTATAACCATTGTAACCATCGAGAAATGAATACATCTCATGTCCGGCCACCGTGTCTAGGATTGTGTCAAGAAAGGGGAGAGGAAATGGGTCAGGCACCGTGGCCGCATTCAATTTCTGGTAATCCACACAGATTCGTAGCTGTTTATTTTTCTTTGGAACAATCATGATCGGAGTGATCCATTCAGCGTGCTCGATTGGTACGATGAATCCTACCTTCAATAACCGATCGAGCTCTGCTTTGACCTGTGCTGCATAGTTGGGATTCATTCGGTAATTGGATTGTTTAATTGGCTTCGCTTCCGGCTTAAGCACAACTCGATGTTGATAGATCCGCGGATCAAGACCCTTCATATCGTGATAGTCCCAGGCAAAAACATCAGAAAACTCACGCAGGAGCCGGATCAAATCTTCTTGAAATGCCTCGGATAATCCTGCCTTAATCTTAACAGGACGCGGGTTAGCCTCATCACCCAAATTATAGGTTACTAACTGGTCTTCCGGGACATAGAATTGTCGAGGTTTCAACGGATCGTCGGACTGTAAAAGGTGCTGTAGAGTGGCTCCATCCATAACAACAGTATCATCTGCATCGCCTCTCCGGTCACGGGAACAACTGTACATACTGTCGGACTCCAGTTGTCCGCTACAAATTGAAGATCGACAGTACCTAAGGAGATCAGATCTTTATTGTTCCTCAGAAACGCCTCTTCTTCATCCTCAAATAAGCCATCCAACATGTGGACCGGCTCCGCTACATATGGTCTAGCATGAAGCTCGCAAGGCTGAATGGCATCCAATTTAACAACATATTTACGGTGATTATCTTTGAAAGTCAATTCCTGCGCGGACCAATCCTGTATAACTTTAGCTTGTTTCAACCATGGTCGACCGAAAAGGAGATTATAGTCGAGACTGGATTCTGGTAGTTCTAAGACTACAAAAGTCATTTTGAACGTGGTACCCTGCAAAGTAATCGGGATGTTCCGGACTAGCCCCACCAGGTGGACTCGGGATTGATCTGCCATTCTGACAAAGAATTGGACGGGCTCGATTTGGGTCCACCCTAACTTCTTGCAGAGAGCTGCAGTTGCTATATTCACACCGGAACCGCCATCAATTAGCACTTGCATAATCTTGTGATTTTTATGCCAAACAGTGATTAAGGGGACGGAATGATCCACCGTAGAATCAGTTTCCGATTGTATTGGTGCGATCGCCGGAGTACTGGGAGATCCGGGACTAACCTGTTGCTGAAACTACTGCCTAACTCTGGGCACCAAAGCGAGTAGCTGCCCCAAAGGGAGTGTAATTGAAGCCTTAGCTAAGATCTCCCATACCTGATCTGTTTGAATTGTACTTTTCATCGATTCGGATGACGATGCTACTGTTGCTGGGTCAATATTTTGTTCATTCGGCCGCGCCTTCGGCAAAGGAACCTGTGTCACCGGAATTGGATCGGGGAACACAGTTGGCTCTTTAGTGGTCCATTGACTAGCCTTGGTATACAGATGCTGCTGCTCAAGGATACCAGGTTCGAACACCTCAGCTGCCGACTGCAGCTGCTTACCTGATCTTGTTTGGACCACTGCTTCTTGTGATTCCACTGGTGAGGTATAAACCATGTTGCTCATCGAGTTTTGACGTTCCTTCTTCCTTTTATCATATTCTGCTGCATCCTTGCAAAATCTTCGGATGTGACCTATCTCACTACAAAAGTGACATCGAGGTGGTTGCAAAGAATTACCGTCCGCTGAGGTACCCACTTACCATCGATTTGCATTGAAATTATTATTCCGTTGTCTCTGATAATTTTTGTATCCTTGCGACTGGTTGTTTCGCATCTAGGGTGGCACGTAGTGAGTTGCTGGCTGCCCCGGTTCTTGTATAATGGCATTTACAACTGCTCACCCCTGCAGTTTGGCATTATACGCACAATTTTTGGTTGAGTGTCTGGTGATATTACAGATGGCACAATACATCTGATTAAGGGCACAGGTAGCACTGGTATGCCCTGGATTTTTGCATTTGGTGCAATACATTTGTTTAGCCAGATCATCTATAACAGGCTTATTGGCTTTCAGCCATTCCAAGTCTTCAGTGAATCCTCCAACCTTATGCTCTAGTTGCAGGGCCATCACAATAACAGCATCCAGTGTCATAGCTCCCACACAGCGGATGATCATAATTTGTCATAGCTGTGGGGTCAAACTGTTAATGAACCACTAGGTTATAACATCATCCCATAGGTTAGCATGTGCCGGAGGTAGTTGTCTTAGATGGGTTCTAAACAACGTTGCATATTCCTGAACAGTCTGGTGCGGCTTCTGCCTATTGTTCTGCAAGTAATCGAAAGTTTTGGCAAGGTTCTTTTTCAGCCGGAACCGCTGCAAAAACGCATCCCTTACCACCTCATAGGTAACGAAATGGTTGAAATCGTACTCTGTTAGCCATCTTGCTGCTTCATTGACTAATGTTGACTGAAATACGATGGCCTTGTATGCCGGATCGGGTGGATGATTTAGCACTACATAGCTTATTTCAAAGGTGCGTACATGTGCATCAGGGTCGTCACCTGGAAATCCACCAAAATTTGTGTAAGTAACGCCTATTGGAACCGGTCGAAGTGGAGGTGGTTGTGGCTGTTGCTGTTATTGCTGTTGTTGTTGCTGTTGTTGCTAATGTTGGCCACTCATGGTGTTAGTAGTGGTACTGTGGCTGTCTCCTGAATTTTGCGGAGGTGTTTCTGGTGTTCGCAATGAAGATTCACTAGGGAAGATCACACTGTCACCGAAAAACTGTAAATTCCCCGAAACTGGTACCAAACTATCACCAGAATTTATCGAACTTTCCTCAAACCAGGGTATTCTTTCAGAGCAAGAAAGATTCTGAAGAGCAGAAAGATCCTCAAGAGTAAACGAAAGTGAAGATACAAGAGAATTCGAAGAACTTTCACAAGAAAGGTGAAAGCTGAGATGATCAACAACAAACGGCATCAAGAAACGTTCCGAAGTAATTCTCAAGGATAAAGGTTTGTAAAAGGTAAAACCTTTTAACATTACACTCACCGAAAGTAACAGAAATAAGAAGATTATGGCAGATCATATCTCTATTGACAAATTGGATAGAGATAATTATCCCGCATGGGTAATGCGCATGGAAGCCTTACTTATGAGTAATGACTTAATGATATATGTGACAGGAGAAGAAAAGAAGCCGACTTTCGAAGATGACAGTTAACCAAAGAAAGAAGAGTTAGAAGCCTTGAAGCTATGGCAGAAGAAAGATGCAACGACAAGAGCTTATATCTACAATACCATTACAGATCATCTACTACCGCACATTAGAGGTCTGGAGAAAGCGGAAGACATATGGAGTGCATTGGAAGATCATTTCCAAAATACGAAGAAAGCTAGGAAGGCTAGCTTATGGTCAGAGTTTACAACATTCAAGAAAAAGCAAAGTCAAAGCATTAGTGATTATGTCACTAAGATGAAAGACTTGGCGGATAGTCTTGGATCTATTGATGAAGATATCAAAGATCACAGGTTGATAGCACAAGTGCTTGCAGGACTGAGAGGAGATGAAAGGTGGAAACCTTGCGTACTCTCAACTAAACTTTCTTTAAATCATTTTGTACCAGATTTAAATCAGTTGCTTGGACTAATGTTAACGTTTGAGCAAGATTTGAAGACAGACGGAGATAAAGGACATAGTTCGGCTATGTATGCAAAGAATAAGAAGAAAGGTGATAAAGGTAAAGAAAAAGATGAAGAAGAGATGTCTACTCAAGCAAATTTTGCAAGAAGAAGAGGTAGCGTAAGAAGTAAAAGTAGAGGTAAAGGAAGAGGTAATCAGACTAACAACAAGAAGACTTGTTGGATCTGTGGATTAAGCAATCATTTGGCTCATGATTGCTGGCATAATTCTCAAGGATCAAGTCAGAATCAGAACAATAACAGTAGAGGCAGAAGCAAAAGATATCAAAGAGGAAGACAAAGCCAAAGAGGCGGATATGGTAGAGGTGGAGCAAGAAGTTGGGGACAGAATCAGTCTCACAACACTACCTACTACAACTATGCGAATGATACGCAGAATGACAATCATACAACGTTGATGATGAACTCAATAAGTATGTCAGAGAATGAAGACCTCAAGGTATTCTATATTGACTCTGGTTGTTCAAATCATTTGTCAGGAAATATAGAATTGCTATTAGAACTTGAAGGAGGTATTTCAAATCATACAGTACAAACAGTTGATAACACAAAACATAATGTAAGGTCAATTGGAAAAGTAAAGTGTAAGAATGGAGCTTACCTACTAACAAATGTTTTGTATGTTCCAACAATCCTGAAGAATCTGATTAGTGTGGGACAGATAGTAGAAAAAGGTTTTCAAGTCAGGTTTACAAATGAAGGAGTATTTGTTGAAGACCCAGAGAATGGATACAATCAAATTGTCCATGGTAAAAAGGAAGGTAGACTTTTTACTCTTAAAGTACGAGGGAATGTTGGTCAAGCCTTGATCACACATGGTGATGAGGTATTTACAGAGTTAAACCTCTGGCATAAGAGGTTAAACAAGAATCAAAACTATGGTGGAGAAACAATCCGTGAGAGGATTACCAAATATGAAGAATCAACATATGATTCACAAGTGCGAAGCCTGTCAGATGGGAAAAGCCCACACGTTACCATTTCAGAAGAAAAGGTACAAACACGATGATGTGTTAGAACTCATACATACAGATGTATGGGGACCAACAAAAGAAGGATCTATCAGCAGCTCAAGGTATTACGTTCTTTTTATTGATGATGCAACAAGATGGATAACTCTTTATGTTTTGAAAGAGAAGTCAGAAGTATTTGAAGCTTTCAGACATTTTCATGCATATGCTGAAAGACTTACAGGACAGAAACTCAAAAGACTAAGGTCTGATGGAGGAGAATATTTTTCTCCAGAGTTCAATGATTATCTATGGAATGCAGGTATCAAAAGAGAAATAACTTGTAGGTATACGCCGCAACAAAATGGAGTAGCAGAAAGAAGAAACTGAACTCTAGTTGAGTTTGCAAGAACAATGCTAAAGGAGAAGAATTGTCCAAATTATCTTTGGGCTGAGGTTGTAAATACAGCTACATATCTGGTAAATAGATTACCATGTACAACTTTAAATGGGATGACCCCTTATGAAGCTTGGTGGGGCAAGAAACCAACACTTGATCATTGTAAAGTGTTTGGATCAGTTGCTTATACTTATGTACCATCACAACTGAGACATAAGCTTGAACCAAAAGCTGAAAAATACGTGTTCATCGGATATGATGAAAAACAGATGGGTCATAGGTTATGGAGTCCTCTAACCAAAGTGTTTATTGTTTACAGAGATGTAACATTTGATGAAGGAAAAAGTTGGTATACAGACATAGAGTATAATGATAAGAAGGAAAGAAAAAGGAAAATCACATATGCAGGTGAATGGAGATGAAGATCATATGCAGGCAAGTATGTCCAGGATTAGATCAGGTATAAAAAACGAAGATGGACCAAGATTTGATGAAGATGTGTATTTAGATACACATGAAGAATATGAGCTAAGAAGGTGAAACAGAGTAAGGAAACAACCAACAAGGTATTACTATGACACTTCTTATTTGACTCAGAAAAGCTATGCTTACTTAGTAAAGGAAGATGAAGAACCTCAGAATTATAGTGAAGCAAAAGGTAAGAAACAATGGGAAGAAGCAATGAAGGAGGAGTTTAAAGCACTTGAGGAGAACAAGACTTGGGATCTTGTTCCAAAACCAAATGGTAAGAAAGTGATTGGAAATAAATGGGTTTACAAAGTTAAGAAACTTGCAGATGGAAGAATAGCCAGATACAAAGCTAGACTGGTGGTCAAAGGCTATGCTCAGACGCATGGCATAGATTATGATGAGACATTTAGTCCGGTGGCAAAGATGTCAACCATAAGGACATTGATTGCTATAGCAGCATCAAAAGGATGGAAGCTAATTCAGCTGGATATAAAGAATGCATTTTTAAATGGATATATATCAAATGAAGTCTACATGGAACAACTTGAAGGGTTTGTAAGTTCCAGTTACCCAGATCATGTTTGCAGATTAAGAAGAGCTCTCTATGGATTGAAACAAGCTCCAAGAGCTTGGAATTACAGACTTGTGAAGTATCTCAATGACCTTGGATACCAAAGCTCAAAGGCTGATGCAAGTCTACTCATTAAGAGAACAGATGAAGGTATGATCTACATTTGTATTTATGTAGATGACATAATAATCATAGGAACCTTAGATGAAGGAATCAAGGAGGTAAAAAGATTACTTGAAAAAGAGTTCAAGATCAGTGACCTAGGAAAGTTATCATACTTTCTTGGAATGGAAGTCACATATACAAATCATGGTGTATATGTTTCGCAAGAAAGGTATCTCCTAAACTTACTGAAGAAGTTTAACATGGAGAATTGCAGAGAAGCTTCAACACCGCTTGAATTAAATCATAAACTCAGCAAATATGGTGGTGCAGAGTTTAAAGATATGAGGAAGTATCAGTCGTTAGTGGGAAGCTTAATTTATGCTACACTAACAAGACTTGATCTCAGTTATGCAGTGGGAGTTCTCTCACAGTTCATGCATTGTTCGAAGGATCAACATTGGGTTGCAGGACAAAGAGTTCTTAGATATATCAAAAGAACTATAAAAGAAGGATTATATTATCCTTTTACATTAGATATAAAGCTGAGAGCATACAGTGACTCAGACTGGGCAAGAAGTCAAGATGACAGAAGGTCAACACATGGATATATGATATACCTAGGAGATAAGCTTGTAAGCTGGTGTTCAAAGAAGCAACACACAGTGGCTTTATCGTCAATAGAAGCAGAATATAAAGGACTTGTGGAAGCAGCTAAAGAAGTGATATGGATGCAGACCTTGTTCAAAAGGATGGGTATTGATCAAGGTATACCTATCATACATGGAGATAATATGAGCTCGTTATATCTTGCAGCAAATCCAGTATTTCATGCAAGAACAAAACACATAGAGATTCAATATCATATCCTGAGGGAAAAGGTAATGGAAAAAGAGATTGAAATAGTATACACATCTACAAAAGATCAGATAGCAGATATTCTAACAAAGAGCTTAGATGGAGTAAAGACAAGCAGATTCAAAGAAATGGCAGGTATAAAAGAAAAGAAGAATATATGAAAGATCAAAGAATGCAAATTAGTGATTGAGGGGGAGCTGTTGAAGAATCACTCACAAATTTGACATACAGACAGGCATAAAGATGAAGAAAGACAAAGAGAAGCAGAAACAAAGCATTCAGAAAATCAAGCCTTAGTGAAGGGACAAATTCACGACTGTAATATAGTTCATAGAAACTTCCAGAAATATGAGTTTTGAATCTCGGAACAAAATGTATATATATGAGGTAGAAGATCATAATACAAAGAGCGAAGAAGGGAGCAGATAGAGCGCATAGAACCGGAATAGAGCGCATATAGAAACTGAGGATAGTGATATAGAAGACGCCAGAGATTGTGTATGTAGAGATGAATAATAGAACCTGAACTATCAGGTATTCATCTGATAGAGATGGTAAGGAATAACTACTCAGAGTAGGAGAGTTTTCCATAGCTATGAGCAAAGTGAGGCCAAGCTATTTTTGTACACATCTTCTCTAATAGAAAACACATGTTCATGTGGAAGTTTGAGGGCATTCTTCATATCTGAAGAAATCTGAGTGATTTCATGTTACTATGAAAGTTAGTTAACAATTATAGTTTTCTCAGTAAATGTTTTTCGGTACATCTACAAGTTAGATCTCGCAACATAGTGTAAAGTTTTTCATGAGAGATAGCTCATCTTGAAGCCAGTAGTCTCAACTATAAGTTGATCAAAAGACTTCTGTGAAATGGGACAAGTACACACAATACTATGTCTGAAAGTAAAGACATCCAGAACTGGTGAAGTTTTTTCTTAAACTTCAGATAGTGTTCATTCACTGAAGGAAGCTCAGGTATTACTTCCTTACTTCATCAACAATCATTTGAAGTAACTACAAACAAAATTGCGGTTGATTCCGGTAACATTATGGTGACATTTCGGTGACAGTCCGGTGAAGTTCCGGTGATATTACGGTGAGTTCAAAACACAGTTTTGATATATTTGAGTGACAGAAAGTTTATCTAACAATAAGCAAACAAAGAATTGTAAAGGTTAAAGTAAACCAGATCAGAATTGAAGCCGAAAGGAAAAGCAAAGTTTCTTTAAAGTAAATCTTTGGGATTTCATTAAACACAATTGTAAAGTTTTCAGCTTCACGAAGTTTGCTAAGCTACTGATGATTATAGAGGTGTTCTAATATCACTCTAGCTTAGTTCTAGTTGTGGTGTGGGGAATTCCATAGTTGAGCTTTAGCTAGTTAAGCTCACTCGCCGCGTCAACAAATAGTACAAGAGCTCAACAGTTGATTATAAGCCACTAGATCTCAACAGTCAGAATCATAGGTAATCTTCTCTTTTCTTTATTTTTTACCTTCTTCATCATCAACACTACCCTAGCTCCTAACCCCCTACCTCCATCTCCATCATCGTGAAATTCCACCTTCTTGGCCATATTCGCACCTCCCCTTCATTCCCCTCATTTCATTTATGAGAGAAAGGGTGATAGAGCTATGTTACACATATTGTTTTTAATGTTTTCTTGAGCTTTATGGCAAGTACCAACATCAACATCATTTTCAGTAGGCAGGATAGAAGTTTGCATGCACCTGAGACGAATACCTCTGTCTATCATGAAATACAAAAAACTTGGGTATCTTGTAAATGCAAGTAGAGAACTGTAGGCTACACCATGCACACATCATGAATCACTAAACTTTTTTGCAAAAATAGGCATTTTTTCTATCCATCCTGATAGATAGTGTCCATCGTGATAGACATATTTTACGACAAAATTTGTCCATTGGTGACAGATGATATACATACATACATACATGACAGATGGTGTCCATCACAACAAAAACCCTTTCCTTGATGATCGACTGACTGTTCATCGTGACAGATAGCCCATCGAGTACCCTATCCATCATGATAGACTCAGCATCCTGACAGACACTGTCCGTTGCATGATAGATGATGGACAGAGGATCATGACATATTAGTCCATAACGATAAACAGGAGGCACGATCCAATTTGTCCATCATGATAGACTAATGTATCACGATAGGCACGTCTTTCACGGCAAACTTGTCCATCACGTGAGACAACCCCCACAATAGACAGTGTCCATCATGATAGACATACCTATCCATCACAATAGATAGGGAAAATGGAACTTTTTAGGTTTTTGATTTTCTATCAATTTGTGGCCTAATTTATTTGGGATATTTGCAAAAACTTGGTGCTATTTGGAAGGAATACGCAAGCTAAGAGTTCCTAGCATGCTTGGGAGCACACACCTTGAGCAATTGAGGATCAAGAAAGGCATCAAGCATGAGTTTGGAAGAACTCTCAACCCCCTTGATCATTTTCCTAGCTTAGGTTAAGTGCGATTAGTGAATTTGATTAATGTAAGGCTACGATAGGCTCAAAAAAGTTCAAGAGCCCTTAATTTCTCAAGTTCAAGGATAGAGTAAGCTAAGTTAGGGAGAATGTAATTGGAATGGAATCTAATATGATCGAGAGAAACATGAAAGTATGACAAAACTTAAGTATTCCTAATGACACACATCAAAAGACAAAAAAATACACGGAAAAGAAATTAAAAAGAACAAGTGGCTATTACAAAAGAGCATGCACAATTGTACATGGGCATTGGGCAAACCATCAAAGCATATGAACCTTAGGTTAGATTGACACCTAGAAAGGGATAGATAAAGCATCTGATCATATGAAGCTAGTTTCAATCATAGCGAGAGGTCATGGGCTCAACAACTAAGTGACTATTCTTACATCTTGAGCTCATAAATGAGTGACTTGAAAATGTCATTTAGCATGGAGAGACCTACAAGTAGTTCAAGGCTAGCATACCTACAAACCCCTAAGGGTCCTTATAAGACTCCATTAGAGTTACAATTTACGAGTCAATCGTACCAGCCATAATATCCCACCCATTAAAGACCTCAACCTATGTTAGGTAACCAACCCCCACCTTGCCAATGTTATTTCCATGAAGGACACTATGATAGAGGATAATCTCAATAGAGCTATAGTGCCTACATCCCTAATGACCTGAGAAGATGATTCGAATGTGTAGAGCTTTGACTCAAACCACATAGATAGCCCAACAACTTACTACATGGATTCACTTGAGCATAATGAGGTCTATCCATATGAAATATCAATAGAACCAAATTAGGAGCTTGAATACTCCACTATGATGTATACAAATTTGAACCCTAGCCCCCAATTAAGGCTGATGAGAGCTTAAGCACCTAAAGGACCATGCTACAGATGTCAGGCAGATCACTTCATACGTGATTGTGCACTTCCTCCACAAGGGCAACCCCAACCTATGGTCATTCAAGGATTTTGTCTTGATCGTGGAAAGGAACACCACTTGAGAGATTGTCCTAAGAATCCAACCAATACACAAAAAGTTACACCAATCAATGTTATTGGTTTGGATGTAAAATCCAATGGAAGTGTGATAACTATTGCCCCTATACAAGTAGTTACAAGAGCACATGCACTACAACAGACTCTAGGTGTTGATCAAGAGAAGAAATAAGAGGCTAGTGAGTCAAAGTGTAGGTAGGAAAAGAACAACAACTTGGAAGGATAGTAGAGAAAAAATGAAAAGAAAATGGGCGAGAAAGTTGAGCAAACTAGAATAAAGCCTAAAGGAAATGAAAACAAAAATAATCAAGATCACATCCCAAATGCACTCTCAAACATCACCACCACCGACACCCATTTATAAAAACCCACTGCCCATCCCACCACTGCCTAGAGCAAGGACAATCTCAGTCGATCCCATTCCTGAAAACTTGGACATGATGTTCAAGGCTTATTAGGCTCGAATTCAGGAAGGGCCTAATGTGGAAGAGTTAGATAAGTGCTACCCCAAAGCAGACCTAGAGATTGAGAGGACCAACTTGTGTGTGAAAATGGTAGAAATAGCCCATGCTATGTTCGGTGCAAGCCATCTTTTCAATTAGATGAACTCAATGAAGAGTTAAAGTGGTTTATGGCTAAACCTAGTCCATAGATATGCCAAAGGCTCAAAGTATTGGAAGTGAAAGGATAAGCTTACATCCTCACAAATATTATGCTCCTCATTCTATGGATGATGGAATGCCTTCCTCTATCAATCATTACTCCTAGGAGTTCTTGAGAGAGATACACAAGGAGAAATGGGCCAAGGAGAGCGAGAACCCTCCTCCTATTGAAGTAGTGGATAATCATCATTATCAATTCCCTCAAGACATTCCCTCTATCTTGGGGAGCAAGAAGAAGTGCAATCAAGAAAATGCTTAGACTTTGAGTCCAATTCCTTACAAGAATTGCCTCACTTTAGAGGCCCTTGGAAGTCAAGCATGTAGCTAACCAAATGATGGATGTAGCTAAGTCCCAATCTTAGGTAGGATCACATAGGACAATGTCAGAGATACCCTTGGATAAGATAGGAGATATGAGCGAAGGAGAAGAAGGAAACACCTATCTTTCTAACACTTATCAGGGTTATACAACAAAGGCTATTCTAGACTCAAGAGTAGGAGTTGTGATTACTACCACTTTCCTATGGAAATGTTGGGGCAAGCTAGCTCTTAGACCAACTAGAATGAAATTGCAAATGGCACACAAACACATTGAGAAACCCTTAGGTTGGCTAGAAGGGATAACTCTCACCACTTTTTGGGTAGAGTTTGAACACACTTTTGCCATATGTGACCTTAATGAAGCTCTCATCCTTGGTCAAGACTGGATCTATGATAATGCAGTCAACTTAAACCTAAAGAGTGGACTTCTTCAGGTTTGGGTAAATGAGCAGAGTGTCATGATAGAACTAGGAAGCTACACAATCAATGATCTAAGCACGTCACAAACTCCTAGTCCTTCTAGGCTTAATCATGAAGAAAAAATGTTGTTATTGTCCCAAGCCAGGTGATGCAAAAGGAGTCAACTATTGACGAACAAGAAAGAGAGAGGATGGAACTCCCTTCTTTTCCAAAGGCACCGATGGTCTCAGTATCTCAATCAAGGAAGTATGATACGTGGCTTAAGAAGACCGTGGAATCCAAAAGACCAGCGAGATCTTGAGGCAAAGTAGTCCATGATATGAAGTAGATCTGGGTATGTAAGGGAAAGCACCCAATTGATCCCTTACCAATGCAACCATTACTTAAGGAGCAGACACAAAAGCCAAGAAAACCCGCTACAAGTTATCAAAGGTTTCAATCATAGAGAGTAATCTCCATTTGTGCACCAAAGCGATCGATGAAGTCTGACCACAATCTTGGACATATCTGGGTGCCTAAGACTTGCTTACATGCTCAGATTGCCACACGTGAGCTCTTAAAAATTAATAAGTACTCACCAATCCCAACCCCTGAGAAACCTACACTAAAAACTATTGTACACAAACTATTATGTAATGTCAAACCTAGCAGAACTTGGAAATGGGTACCTAAAAGTCCCATGACCAGATGAAGTCATCATTGACACCCTTATATGTATTTACATGCAAAACTTGTAATCCCATAAGGACATCTAGAAATTCAAGCCATGTGATCAACCACCCAATCCCACCTTGTAACATCTTGATACACTACTAGATGCATGCAAAGCTCATTGCATTCCCCAATTATGCATCTAGATTACACACTAACCATATTAACTCTAACGCACACTAACCTCACACCTCACTCATTAACTCATTTAGGCCACACACAAAAATGTTCACTTGGAGCTACATTGGTATTGTAAAGGGAACAAGGACTCATCAAGTTTCTAATCTAACAGATCTACAGAACATCAACTACCTCAACAACCCATGGATGAAGAAGGCACTAGTTCCTAGGTAGGTACTAACCCATAGGCATTAATACTTTGCCTATTTCTGAGCGATCGAAGGAGAGATCGGAAGCACTAGTGCACTTGCAGACCATTCTATTTAGGACACACGAATAAGGTTAATTCTAATTCCCGTTCATATGGGACACACGAATAAGATTAATTCTCATTCCCATTCCCATTCCGATTCCTATGGGACACACGAATAAGGTTAATTCTCATTCCCGTTGGTTCAACAAGATGGCAGGGCCCCTAGGTGACACTACTTATATTTGGGAAGTTGAGTGTCAGTTTATTAATGTATGGGAAAGTATCAATTTTTTACAGGAGAGTTCGAGAATTTGCAGAATACTAGAGAACTCCAAACAATCCGGCAGAAGGTAGGATTGATAGAATATTTTAGTGCATGACTTCCCAAACCTGACTTCATGCACTGCTATTACCTCATCAACACATTGAAACGTAACAATGACAAAAAGGTGTCAAGTACCTTTCTCATCCCCTCTTTGATGCGTGGAAATAAATTAAAAAAGTTCAGGCTTTCCCTCAACGTAGGGAGGCCCTTGACATGAAGGTCATGCATGTTCTTATAGTGAATGAGATGCTAGTGACAAGAAACATGAAGAATAGGAACTTCACCAAATTCAAGGACATGGTAGAAATGACCTTGAACATTAGAGTTCCACTTAGGATCTATATGTAGCATTTTGCATTTCAAGGGCAAGATCAATTTACACAACTGCACAAGAGATTTTGGTTTATTCTATATCTGGAAAAGACTAACAACATGAACATCAATCTCCCAATCTAGATTATTGAATCAGAGATGGCCTCGCAAAGCAATACTAAATGCATTTTGTACTCTCACTCATATTATATATAGATATTTAGCCCATGAAATTCCCATTCAAAGAACTTTGTCTTGGCATAGAGTCCAACATTTCAAGAGAAAAAAAGGCTCAAAACCTCCCTTTAAAAGGATGTGAGAATCTATTCCTTGTGCCCAACCGAGAGGAGCCTCACCAACACTAGACATCTCACCAGCAAGGGAACATCTTCTACCCCCCTTTACACTTAAATTTCTAAGGAGAAGCACAAATAGAGGATCCAAAACTCAACATGTGGTACCACCTCTACCCACACACTTGGACCTCGGGCCTATTTGCCTTGATGACTTGGGCAATGTAGATTTTGAACAACTTCTCAGGGATGTGGATATCGGTTTTCAAGATGAAAAAGATGATGACAACCACCAACACCAACAAGAAGAGGAGCAGCACCAAGAACAACA
Source organism: Ceratopteris richardii (assembly GCA_020310875.1). Lineage (NCBI taxonomy): Eukaryota > Viridiplantae > Streptophyta > Polypodiopsida > Polypodiales > Pteridaceae > Ceratopteris > Ceratopteris richardii. Next base: position 192,311,909 of record CM035407.1, read on the forward strand.
GTGAGAATGAGAGGAAGAAGAAGGTGAAGACAAAGAAGAGGAAGACATGGAAGAGGAAGGAGCCCCTGCATACATAATGTAGCTCCATAGATTGTGTGACACAATAAAGAGTGCACAAACGAGAGGTAGAATCTCATTGAATAGCATCAAGTTTCTAATGAATCAAATATTGGAAGAAAAAGGACTCAACACAGAGTTCTGAGAGTCCCTCCTACTATTATCAGAGACTTGTGGAACTATTGAAGCCATCAACACTATGCTATAGAGACCTTGCCCCCAATATGACGAAAGATGCATCAACACCAGGCCAAGACAAGGAAAGAATATGCATATCCCTATCTCACAAGTCGAGATTTCTATGACTCATGAGGTGACATCGACAAACACCATTGACCTCATGCACGTCCGATCCCATGGACATATCACCACCCACTATACCTCCACCACCCCCCACACTTCCACCTTCTCCCATTCCCCCTCCACCAACATCACTTGCACTAATAACTCCATTAAGCACAACATCCACTATTCCCCTTCCCATCCCCCATTCCAACATCTATGCATGTAAATAATGCTTGTGACACTACGATTGGATGTGCAAATAAACGAATATGAATATCAACACCTATAAGAGCGAAACATGGTGATCATTGGAGAATCTATTCGTTTACAAGAAAGAGTAATAGAACTAGAAGAGAGTAACCTATCCCTACAAGACCAATACAATACACTACAACAAGCCCATAATGAGATGGACTCCAAGCTTTAGAATGTTGATCAAGAGGCAGTAAAGGAGATTGAGATAGATAAGTCCATCTAGATTCCAAGAAGTCTCGCATGAGAACATCTGTATAATACTCGAAGAACATGCCAATATGGTGGATTCATATGATCAATTGCAAGAGGAGATCAACCAACTACACCATTGGCAACCCTCTACAAGCACCCACGTTCCAAAAACTATTGGTGTAGATTCACAAGAGGTAGCAGCTTTACAATAAAAAATTGATAAATTACAAGCCAAGTTATTGCAATATGAGAGGCCACCATCACCATAGGAGGTACTTAACCAAAAGAATTAGAGGAAATCCCCGTAGAAGAAACTTTCAAAGACTCATATGAAACCGAATTGGTCCCAAGAGGTACATCATTAAGGAAGGCCAAGAAAAGTATGAAGCACCCAGACCATAGTGGCTCAAACAAGTAGAAATTGGCCACACTCATGATGATCATGTGACCATACAAATTTAGTCAATGACTAATATGAAAGAGACAATGCTTCAGAGTGAGTACTTTCAAAACTTGTCAAACCGTGGCCTTATCACAACATCAAAACTACAATATATGCCCTATTTTGTGCTTTTAACCAATTACAAATGTAGATATCAAGCATGTCATCAGGAAGAATCCCACATTTTCTGCCCAATTCCAACTTGGTGATGTTCTAGAGAGGGCTCAATGAAGCACCATATTGCAACCTAACTGTCAAAGAAACCTATTAGAAACTTATCTGAAGATGATGAGGACTTGACCACTATTCCACTACATATCATGTACAATCCATGTTATGGACCAATGCCCCGAAGACGATCATGGCCAGCTTTTGTAGTTAAAGTGAGGAACAATCCTGGGGTGTTCAGATTGGTTGAATTATTCCTACTTTGCATCACCCCACATACCTCCTACAGTGGCCTTTATGGTGTCAACAATCCACCAGTGGACTCCAAGGTTGAAGAATATGCTTGATGTAATGGCTAAGATGGGTATGAAGATCTTTGAAGTCATGAATATGGTGTTCAAGATGTTCCACAAAGTAAAATCTCCATATATCTTGACACTAGGCTTCAACAAAGGCAATTTGGATTTGGTTTATGATATAAACACAACACCTTCTTTAAACATTGTATATGCTTGGCACACTCGTATCAAATTACCAGCTTGTTATAAACAAACATTTGAAGGGATGCTTTCCATTGGATTTTATGAGTATCATTCAAAGATATTCATATCAAGGCTCACCCATTTGCTACATCTTCTCACGGTCAAGCAAGCCCTATATGTCAAGCAATTATGCATGCCACATCCAGATGTTCCAAGCTCTATAAATTGGGATTGCCTAAAGACTGATCTAACAAGAGGATTCACTCTAAAAGAACATGAATTGGCCACTCATATGGTCCAATATTACATAGAACACCCTCCACAACAAGGGTCTATCAAGGACGACAAATACGAGAGAGGGGAAGTGTTAGCATTGAAGACAAGTTCAAGTAGAGAATAGTCCGAATCTCTATTTTTTGCAATCCATTACACATACAAAAAGTGATTCATTAGTGGATTACTGCATCTTTTAAGGGACCTAGTTCACCTCTTCATTGCATGTTGGGGATATAAGGGTCATGCGATGTTACCCCTATATTCATATACATATATCATTTTTAGGGAATTGCCTCATAGAGATCATTATGTGGGTTTCGAGGCTCCCATGCATGTGTGCATGCCTCTTCTCTCCTCTCTCTCCTACCATCTCTTCCTTGCTCCTTTTGTTCAGCCCACCAAAGCCCTGAATTGGTATTAGAGCTTACTAAAGGCTGGTGTGCAAGGAGCTTCAATGGACGTTTAGGGTAGAAGAGGTGAATATGCAAGTTGGCACCCTCTTGGTAGCCACTCAGTATTTTGATCATAACTCGAGCTAGGAAGCTCAAAGTTGCACAGTTTAAAGATAGAGGGCTACAACTTCACAGAAGGGCGCATAATCTAGTTTGGAGTTTTACTTTGCCAAAAATTCAAAAAAATAATATATATGTAGAAGACAAATAAACAATCACTTAGACAACAGTTCAATTTTTTTACTATAAATTAAGTTTTAGACATCAGACTGAAACAATTCAACTTGCTTTGCATAGCTTGAGAAAGTATCTAGA
>CM035407.1:192324832-192367332 GCA_020310875.1 Ceratopteris richardii
TAGAGTTTCATATAGATATCTAGACCACTGAATCGTCTGGCTATCTCCCATTTTATAGTCAATCTATTACCTGCCGTGCTAACAAAGGCTTACATATTTGTTTACAAATATAAAGTATCAGTTAGCTATGGAGATATTAGGTCATTCGGAAAATAGGAGGACCAAATTTATCTCAAAGATTGTGAAAGATGCATGAATAGTTTTAAAGAATGGGCAGACAGAAAGTATCCATTCAATGCAAGTTATTGTTCTTACCTTAGCTAAAGTAAGAATAAAAACCTACATTGAATGGATGCACCTTATCCTTTCAAACTATTTTTCCATCCTTCAAAATCTTCGAGATAAATTTTGTCCTCCCATTTTTCTAACAACCTAATACCTCCATAACTAACTCAAACTTAATATTTGTATACAAAGTTCTTAAAGAGTTAGCAACACAGGTATTAGGTCGACTAGAATAGGAGAAACAGATGTGTTAGGAAGATTCTAAAGGTTGCGTGGACAATTCTAAAGGCTACATGGACAAAACATCTTCATTTGATATAGGTATGTATAATTTGTTGGGTGTGTGTAGAAGTGTGAGAGACACACGAGAAGCACATACAAGGAGCACAAATGCAACAAGACACACGAAGAATACGATGGTTGGAATAGCTCTCTCTATTGACGATGAACTAAACTGAAGTAAGAGCTAAATAATATCCCTAAGTACAAAGTACCACCACATATGAGAGTATCAAGTATGTGGTAACATGGGGAAAAAACCTCTAGCCAGCACTAGAGTAAAAAGTGCCCATGTATAGGGAAAAGGTTCACATCAAAGTTACTCGAGGAACACGTAAGTGTAACAAACCCCCCTAGAGCAAATGATGTGAGCACATACAGGGAGTGACAGATCAGCCCCCACAAGGTAACAAGCCTAAAGCTTTGCGAAAAGCTTCAAACTTTTCCCGTGGAAGAGCTTTGGTGAATATGTCTTCCACATTATCTTGTGTAGGCACATATACCAAATCAATATCTCTTGCATGAAGGCACTCTCTCACATAATGATAATGCACCTCAATATGTTTGGTCCGTGCATGAAACACTGGGTTTCGTGCAACAACCAAAGCACTCTGACTATCAGTGAGAATATGCGTAGCAGCATCAATCTCCATGCAAAGATCCATCAATAGGGATCTCAGCCATATACACTCCACTATAGCTGTGAAAATTGCCGTGTACTCAGCTTCACAACTGAATGTCACCGCTGTAGGTTGCTTCTTACTCAATTAAGATATGCATGAGTCTCCAAGGAAAAAGAAATTACCACTAGTGGATATGCAAGTATCATAACAACCAGCCCAATCACTATCTGTAAAAGCATGCAAGCATGGTTGAATATCTCTGCCATAAAAGAGACCTAAGCTCAAAGTGCCTGGAAGATATCTTCTTACGTGTGACATTCGGTTGAACTATCATGGTTTGAAGGTCCGAACCACCTTTGATCAGTAGACTGCTTAGCTTGACGTATCATGAGGATCTTATACATGTATCTTAATTCAAATCCTTTTAATTCATGTCACTTGTCACTTGTCTCTTGTCTTTTGTCTCTTGTCTCTCAGTCTCTTAAGTATTTTTACATGTCTTCTATTTTCTTCTATGTGTGAGAAGGCTCCACAGTATTGCGTTGAACCAATGAGGATGTTTCATTGAGCTTGTGATTAAAATCTATCATCATAATTCACTTGCATGCATATAATCCATACATACCCATACATATTGATTAGTTTTTGAAAGTGTATAAGAAGCTCCAATATTGGACCATTCTTCCTTTCGAAACTGATTTATGTGTAAGGATTCCATCTATTCTGGTCATGCATACATATCATCCAAAGAAGACTATGCATATGGATTAGAATCAGGAAGTGTTTAAGAAGCTCCTTCAATGGACCATTCTTCCTTCCAAATTTGATTCGTGTGTATGGTTCTCTTTCATACTTATCAGTCATGTTCATAAATCTAACTTGCACTCCTACATTCCCATTCCCATAATCATTTCAACATCTCTCTCTTCTCCATACTCAACATTAATTTCACTTTCATGTCCTTAAACCTTCCAACATTCATTAGCTTCATACACCCTGTGTCTGCCACGACCGGACCCGATCCACCCGGATTGCGATCACCTCCACATTTGAACCCGACGTGAAACGCTTCGTGGCATTTGCTTCTGATCTTGTTGGGAGGTTGTGATCCATATCCTTTGTTTCATATTTTTCATCCTCATCATATCATCATCATGAGTCTCTGTTATATTGGAGATAAGTTAGTTTCTTGGTGCTCAAAGAAGCAACATACAGTTGCTTTGTCATCTACACTTGAGTGTTGCATTGGATTTCTCACATTATCGTGCACATCTTCGTCGTGAAGTAAACACATTTGTGAGAGATCTAGAGCATCGTGCATCACTTGCTTATTCACATAAGATGGAGGAAGGATTCAAATCCCTTATTGTTGAGAAACAAGGCCAAAGAATAGTCTCTTCTATGTTGAGAGAGAAGCGAAAATTCAATGGCATCAACATCACAAGCTACTTAGATTTGTTTGAAGAGCAAGCTATGATTTTTGGTCTTCCCAAAGATCTTTTGATATCATTCTTTGAAGGAATTGTTGATAGCTCTATCATAAACCGTGTCACTCAATATGATAGTCTTCCTTGGAGTGATTTTAGAAAGGAGATGCTCAAAGAATTCTATCTTGAAGATTATAGCCAACATAATCGGGATGGATTCTTGGGTCAATTCACCAAAGCATAGTAGCTCTATTACTCACTTACAAAATGAGTATATTAGACGCTATGAACAACTTCCTGATGAGGATAAGATAACTTTGGAACCTGATCTTGTGATCAATTTTCTTAAGCTTCTTCATCCTGAAACTCGTAGAGAAGTTGAACAGTGATTAGAAGAACCGGATAAGTGCTATGGTCTTACTGACAATTGGCAAAAAGTGCATAAAGTAGTAGAGGCTGTAGCCCATAGACATCAAAGACAATCCATGCTTTATGAGCAAACTAGTCTTCCTCAAGCTAGCCTTCCACAAACTAAGCAGCAAGTTAGAGAACAATCCCATGCTATGTTTTTTGACTCTACTCCTATTCCTCAAATGATGGAGCCTACTCAAGGTTTTAAAGTAGAGCCAAATAAAAGTGTAGTTGAACAATCTCAAGTGGAAATTCTCACTAAGCAAATGGAAAGTCTTATTGCTACACAATTTGGCCAAGACTATAGATACTTTACAATCTAATTACACCAAAACTTTCCAAAATCAAATAAGCCCAATGTCTTTTCAAGAGCCTAATCAACATGTTATAGCTACTGTTGGGGATTCGGGGACAAGAAGGAGTTTGAGGGTTTGTAGGAGAAAAAAGAGATGATGAAAATGGAATAATAGTGAGAACTTCTGCAAAGGAATACTCTTGGAAACCTTGAATATTAATTATCCTTCAACAATTACAATGACTGCGCACAGTCTAATCAATGACTAAATACCACTTCAGAGAGTATCAATTACTGAAGACCAAGTATCTCAAGTCTTCTAGCGGCGGCCTCTCGTGCACCAATCCTTCACTTGCTTCCCGCTTCCCTTGTGCACACCTTGCACTAAGCTTCCGCCAAGCTAAGGAATTGGTATCACTGCGCACGCACGCAATAGCCCTTGGAACTCTTGGAACCCAGCCCGCCTTCTCTCTTCTCTGCACACTTTCCTCCTGGCACCTCTTGCACTCTTGAATGTCGTCGCACACAGGAGGCTCTTCTTGCTTCCTCTCTTGCTCCTCTGAAGCTCTCTCTTGCTCCCAACTCTCAATGTGCAAGAATAGCCTTTGTCCTTCTTTTTGTTTGAGAGTCCGCCGGTTCGCGCACTCTAACTGCAATACAATCTTGGTGTCCTTTCAATGTCCCAAGATTGTCTTTTTGAGCTGGTCCTCAACGATTCGCTACTTTGTCTTGTAGTGACTTTAGAACAAGAGTGACTTTTAAAATAAAATTTTGATTGGGCGGCCTATTTCCACCTTACGCGGCCTTCCACCTTCACCTTTCCTTTTAATTCTTTTACTTTTGCACCTTAAGATTTTAGATTCATCCTTTGAACCTTAAGAGAAAAAATACTTTGCACCTTTATTTTCAACCGGTTAGGGCTCTACAGATGCCCACCACCTAAAGATCTCTCCGTCCCGGAGAGACAACAGCGATACCAATTGAGACATTGCAAAGACACAGAGATGAAAACAACGGAGGCAGGAAAAAAAATAAAGGATGTGTATATTATTGAGTTAAGAAGAAAATTATAATGCACCCTACAAGAATTATTAGAAATCAAAAGGATGAGGTAATTATTAACAAAGCGATACTGGAATCTAAGAGCAATTATTATGACTGTGGATGAGCAATTTATTTAGACTGAGGAGGGCAATTTATTGTGGAGGTTGATTGAGATTGTCAGCCGAGGTTGATGGAGAAGGGGGCAAAGGAGCAGAAGCTTGTTCGATCGTAAGCTGTAGGGAACTAAGGCATTGCCTAAAATGATCCCTCTCCCTGCGGATACGTCGGCATGCAGCATTAGCACAAAGCCCTAAGTTGGAGCGATTCTGAAGATCTTCTAAGGCTTTCATCGCAGAGTCGGCCATATCGCGATAATGATCTCGCTCTTCTTTGAGCAATCGGGCCGTTTCATTGAGGGAGTGCCATTGAGAGGTTGCCATGCGATTGATGTTTTCTATTGTTGAGATATACTGTTGATGAACCGAAGCTGCTGCGGAAACCGAATCCAAGGAAATCTGAGAGGCCTGAGCATTGCCGATAGCGACTACACTCGCGTCCTGGAGTAATTGCAAAAATGAAGGGGTTGATGGTAGGTCAAAATGCGGAGTGGGAGTGACCGTTGGAGCGGGAGGGGAAGGGGAAGGGGGAATATTCTGTCGAGGAGGATGAAGGGTTGGAGTGGGAGATGGAGTGGGAAGTGAAGGATTGGGGGAAGGAAGCGGTCGACTGACAGGGAGGTTACTGATAGAGGGGGAGGTGAAATCCGGGTGAATTGGTGGCATACAGGTGGGGTTTTGAGGGTTGAGCTGTGTTTGAAAAAGTGGGGTGAAATCGGAAGAGAGGGGAGGTCTAGGGATAATAGGAGGGGTAGGCATGGATGGAAAGGGGAAGAAGATTGGGTAGTGAAGGAGGGGACGTGAGGTGGGGGAGTCATGAATGGAGAGATGGTAGATGCAGGAGGGAGAGGTGAAGATGATTGGGCAGGGAAGGAGGTTACATCAGGGGGATACGTCATGAATGGAGAGGTGGTGGATGTAGGAGGGATAGGTGAAGAAGATTGGGGAGGGAAGGAGGGCACATCAGGGGGATTAGTTATGAATGGAGAAGTGGTAGAGGCAGGAGGGATAGGTGAAGAGGAATGGGGAGGGATGGAGGTTACATCAGGGGGGTTAGTTATGAATGGAGAGGTGGTAGATGCAGGAGGGATGGGTGAAGAAGATTGGTGAGGGCAGGAAGTTACATCAGGTGGCGCGGATGTGGGTGTCGAGGCGGAAGCTGAGTCAATAGAGATTAGAGGGGGGGAGGGAGATGGAGCAATGGAAGGTCCAGGTTGGGAAGGGAGATAAGCAGCATTGTGTGCAGAATGTGCGGGAATCTGATATAGCCAAGCTAAGAAGGGTGCAGAATAGATGGAAAATGTATGAGAGCCTCTAGAGATAGCCTGGCGGAGTCGACGGGAGCGCAAAGTCAAGGAACTATAAATGAGGGTTGCGTAAGGGTAAGGACGGCTATGGAGAAAGCAGAAAAGCGGATCAGTGATACGAATATCAGACCAGGGAAGGGAAGAGGTTTGGCTGCGTAGTAAGAAGAAAAAGATGAACGCATTGAGAAGGGTGGTCATGCGGAGCGAAAACCTAGCATTACTTTGAAAATGTGTGTTACAAAAGGCAATAGTGGCTGAGGCGGACAGTCCAGAGTATAGGAAAGGGGGAGCACGAAAATTTATGAGGGGAGACCCAATACTGGCGGCAATGTCTGGGATGAAGAGAGGGCCGGTTCTAAAATGAGGGAAGAGGCGGATAGCTTCATAAACCTGGGTAAAATTGGCGGGGTTATTGAAGAAAACATTAGCCAAGCCCCACAAGCCCGCCTGCTGAAGATCCTCAATGGAAAACATTTGACGAAGGGCAATGGTAGGTATGGAGAGATACATTCGGATTTGCAGGTTTATGTCAGGTGGGAGAAACAGGCGCATATAATCCCCGGTTGGTGAAGATGGGTGGGATGAATGAGACATAGATGGGGAAGGAGAAGGAGGGTGCGGGAGGGGAGGTGGGGAATAAAGGTAGCTGGAATCAGAGTCTATGGAATAAATGGGAAGATCCAGGGCCATAGGAGCTGTTGGAGTCGCTTGAACAGATTGTTCTGCCGATGAAGGAGGAGGTGGATTGGGATGGTCAGAGGGAAGTGTGGAGGGAGGAGCGGAACTAGCACCCGGAGCGGGGTCCGCCATGGATGGAAATGGGGAAAAGAAATGGAACAAAAGAACGCCTCCTCAGGGGGAGAGGAATCGATGGGTTGAGGTGGTGGGAGGGGGGCAGAGGGCTTGAGGGGTGGATGGTGTTGGGAGGAAGAGGGGGGCGCACGGGGGGAGGAAGGAGGGGTGGCGGTGGGGTTGGAGGCAGAGAGTTGGGAGGGGGGTTTGGATGTGGAGCGGGGTTGAAGAGGGGGGGGGTTGGGTGCCGGCGAGGTCGTAGGGGGGTGGTTGGGTGTAGAGGAGTCGGAAAGGGGGGGGGTTTGGGTATCGGAGAGGGGGGTGCTGGGTGCCGCCAGGGGGTTGTGAGTTGTAGGATTAGGGGGGGTGGTCGGGTGTCGGGCGGGGTCGGGAGGGGGGGTGGGGTGTGTTGAGAGGGGGCGAGCGGGTTTGGAAAGGGGTGTGCGGAGGGGGGTGTTGTGGCGAGGGGGGCCGAGCGGGGTCGGGAGGGGGGGGCGCTGGGGTGTGTTGAGGGGGGGGGGTGGTGTGGTGAGGGGGCGAGCGGGGTTGGGAGGGGGGGGGTTGGGGTGTGTTGAGGGGGGTGTTGTGGTGAGGGGGGCCGAGCGGGGTTGGGAGGGGGGGGGGGCGCTGTTGTGGAGAGGGGGTGGGGGCCGAGCGGGGTCGGGAGGGGGGGGCGCTGGGGTGTGTTGAGGGGGGGGTGGTGTGGTGAGGGGGCGAGCGGGGTTGGGAGGGGGGGGTTGGGGTGTGTTGAGGGGGGTGTTGTGGTGAGGGGGGCCGAGCGGGGTTGGGAGGGGGGGGGGCGCTGTTGTGGAGAGGGGGGTGTGTGTGGTGAGGGGGTCGAGCGGGGTTGGGAGGGGGGGGGGTTGGGGTGTGTTGAGGGGGGTGTTGTGGTGAGGGGGGCCGAGCGGGGTCGGGAGGGGGGGGCGCTGGGGTGTGTTGAGGGGGGGGTGGTGTGGTGAGGGGGCGAGCGGGGTTGGGAGGGGGGGGGGTTGGGGTGTGTTGAGGGGGGTGTTGTGGTGAAGGGGGCCGAGCGGGGTTGGGAGGGGGGGGGGGCGCTGTTGTGGAGAGGGGGTGGTGTGTGGTGAGGGGGTCGAGCGGGGTTGGGAGGGGGGGGGGTTGGGGTGTGTTGAGGGGGGTGTTGTGGTGAGGGGGGCCGAGCGGGGTCGGGAGGGGGGGCGCTGGGGTGTGTTGAGGGGGGGGTGGTGTGGTGAGGGGGCGAGCGGGGTTGGGAGGGGGGGGGGTTGGGGTGTGTTGAGGGGGGTGTTGTGGTGAGGGGGGCCGAGCGGGGTTGGGAGGGGGGGGCGCTGTTGTGGAGAGGGGGTGTGTGGGGTGAGGGGGTCGAGCGGGGTTGGGAGGGGGGGGGTTGGGGTGTGTTGAGGGGGGCCGAGCGGGGTTGGGAGGGGGGGGCGCTGTTGTGGAGAGGGGGTGTGTGTGGTGAGGGGGTCGAGCGGGGTTGGGAGGGGGGGGTTGGGGTGTGTTGAGGGGGGTCTGTGGTGAGGGGAGCCGAGCGGGGTCGGGAGGGGGGGCGCTGGGGTGTGTTGAGGGGGGGGGGGTGGTGTGGTGAGGGGGCGAGCGGGGTTGGGAGGGGGGGGGGTTGGGGTGTGTTGAGGGGGGTGTTGTGGTGAGGGGGCCGAGCGGGGTTGGGAGGGGGGGGGCGCTGTTGTGGAGAGGGGGTGGTGTGTGGTGAGGGGGTCGAGCGGGGTTGGGAGGGGGGGGTTGGGGTGTGTTGAGGGGGGTGTTGTGGTGAGGGGGGCCGAGCGGGGTCGGGAGGGGGGGGCGCTGGGGTGTGTTGAGGGGGGGGTGGTGTGGTGAGGGGGCGAGCGGGGTTGGGAGGGGGGGGGGTTGGGGTGTGTTGGGGGGGGGTGGTGTGGTGAGGGAGCGAGCGGGGTTGGGAGGGGGGGGGCGCTGTTGTGGAGAGGGGGTGTGTGTGGTGAGGGGGTCGAGCGGGGTTGGGAGGGGGGGGGGTTGGGGTGTAGAGGAGTTGGAGAGGGGGCGCTGAGGAGGTTGGGGCGGGGGGAAGGGAGGGGCGCACGCGGGTGGGATGGGGGGAGAGTGGGGTTGAGGTGGATGGAGAGGAGGCGGAGGGGCGGTAGTATGGAAAGGGGGAAGGAGGAGGGAGGGTGGTGGTATGGAGGAGTTGATGGGGTGGAAAGGGGCGTGAGAGATGATCTTCTTCTTTCTTCCTTAGCACAACCGGCCTGTGCAATGAAAAATAGTACGGAATTCTGATGTGTTGAAGCCAGTATGAAGAAAGAGGCCATATTATATAGCTAGTTGGAAGGAGGGAGCACCTCTCAAGAAGGAGCGGTCTAGCATAAAAGGGTGTTCAAAAGAGGGGAAGATGACAATGTTAATCTCATCCATCCGAGAGATAAACAAAGGAAAGGGCAAAATTGAAAGTTACTGAGCAAAACTAATAGCCATTCAAAATATTGACGCCCATTTTTTATGGAGTGATGAATTTCTTGATTTTTTATGGGTGAAAAAAACTTGCGCCCAAAATTCCTGATATTCATTGATAAAAGAAAAAAAAAGAAAAACTTGCGCCCCAAAATTCTTGATTTTCATTGATAAAAGAAAAGAAAAAAACTTGCGCCCAAAATTCTGTTTAGCTGATTATTACTACTTATTAAACAATCCAAACCCAATTAGAAACAAGATAAAGGGAATTGCAATGGTTATGATACTTGATAATAAGCCTTGAGTCTAGAAATGTTTACTAAAGGTAGGGTGTTGCCATCGAGTGTTTCCAATTGCACTGCACCCCACTGCAGCATCTTCGTAATGCGAAAAGGACCTTCCCAGTTAGGGATCCATTTCCCTTTGTTTTGATTAGAAAATTGTGGCCTGTGTAATAGTGCTAAATGACCGGGCTTCAATTTGTTGTGCCATAAACTTTTGTCATGGTTCTCCTTCCTCTTTATTTGAATATCCTCTAACTGTTTGGAGGCTAAAATTCTTGATTCTTCCAGTTTATGCAAAGCAATCATTCGTGCTGGAACTTCCATCCCATTTTTCTCTAGTCTTTCCGTTCTTATAGAGCCTCTGATGAATTCAAATGGTTCAATAGGAACCAAGCCATAGACTAATTGAAAGGGAGAATACCCAGTCTCTTTATAGGCCATTCTGTACGCCCATAAAGTACCCAGATAGGCCTGTCCCCAAGAGGTCGGCTGTAACATGCATTCTTTTCGTAACATTGAAATTAATACTTTGTTCGTTGACTCGGCTTGTCCATTAGCTCGTGGGTAGTATGCACAAGAAGTCCTGTGTAGAATGCGATACCTGTTTGAAATTTCCTGTAGTACTTTGTTAACAAAATGAGTACCCTGATCGGTACAGATTTCAAGCGGGCATCCAAATCTGCAAATGATGTTACAATACAAAAAGTCAGCCACTGTTTGTGCAGAGCAGTCCGTTGAGGCAATAGCTTCAGCCCATTTTGTTGCGTAGTCCGTGGCTATCAGTAAATACTTTTCCCTTTTTGGAAGTGCCGCGGGGTATATAGGCCCAACAAAGTCTAATCCCCACTTCTCAAAGGGCTGCCAAGAAGTGGAAACTACCAAAGGGTGATGTCTTTGCTTGGTGGGTTTAGGTCCACACCTTTGGCACACATCACATGTTTTTCTCCAATCATCTGCATCCTTAAAGAGTGTAGGCCACCATAGACCAGCATCTAGTATTCTCTGGCTCATGATATGCCCTGGAAGGTGCCCACCACCTGTTCCTTCATGTGCAAATTGCAGTATTTCCCTCACTTCATCTTCCTCTAAGCATTTCCTCATCCTGTCATCCTTGCCCTGTCTGTAGAGTTTACCCTCAATGAAAGTATATGGTCTACTCTTGATAAGCAGCCTCTTTCTTAGTACAACATTAGCACTTTCTGGATACAATCCAATATTAATGAACTGCTTGATATCATCATACCATCCTTTAGGTTGTATAGCAAACAAGTGTGCATCAGGGAAATCATCATTGATACCACTGGTTTGATCCTTCCTATTTATTCTGGACAAGTGATCCGCCATCACATTTTCTCTTCCTGGCTTATGGATTACCGAGAAATCGAACTCTTGGAATAACAGTAACCACCTCCATATTCTACCAGTAGCATGTGGTTTGTTGAGTAGTACTTGAGAGGTTGGTGATCTGATATAATAATAAATTTTACCCCCAATAAGTAATGGCGGAATTTTTGAACTGCAAAGACCATTGCTAGTGCTTCCCTTTCGGTAGTACTATAATTTCTTTCAGCCTTGGTCAAGATTCTACTGGCATATTGAATTGGCCTGTCCATTTTAAATTCTTCACTGGGTTGAGTCAGAACTGCTCCCACTGCATATGCACTGGCATCGACATGTATATGAAAGATTTTTGACCACTCCGGGGTGACCAAGATAGGAGCACACACTAGCCGTGACCTTAATGTCTGATATGCTTTTTCCTCCTCTTCTTCCCATTTGAAAGGTACTTCTTTACCTGTGAGTCTAGTCAGAGGTCTAGCTATCTCTGCATACATTTTTATAAACCTTCTATGATAACCGGTATGCCCCAAAAAACTCTGGATCTCTTTAGGAGTTTTGGGTTTAGGTAACTTTAATATAGAGAGAATTTTGTCAGGATCTGGGGCCATACCTTTAGCGGATACCACATGTCCTAAAAGGGTTCCTTCTGTCACAAGGAAATGACATTTATTTGGATTGAGCTTTAACTTAGTTTCTCTGCATCTTTGGAAAATATTCTGCAGCTTCCTCAGGTGCTGGTCCAAACAATCTAGATGAGTTTCTTTGTGAGATCCTGAAAATGAAGAGAAATCATCCATGAAGATTCTAAGTGATTCCAGCAATAAGGGGCCAAAAGTGAGATTGACCGTTCTGTTAAATGTGGCTGGAGCATTTCTGAGCCCAAATGGCATTTTTACATACACATACGTTCCCCACGGTGTGATAAAAGCAGTCTTTTCACGATCCTCTAGGTGTATTGATATTTGATTATAGCCACTGAAGCCATCCATAAAACTATATAGTGCATGCCCCGCCACTTCTTCAATGACCTGTTCTGCAAAAGGCATAGGAAACCCGTCTGGAATGGTCACCTTGTTGAGAGCTCTAAAGTCCACACAAATTCTGATTTTATTAGTATTCTTCTTTGGTACTATAACCATAGGCGAGAGCCACTCTGAGTGTTCCACAGGAATGATGATTCCTGCATCTTCCATCTTTTGGATTTCCACATAGACAGCTTCGGCATACTTTGGATTGAGTCTATAACTCCTTCCTCTGATGGGTCTGGCTCCCTCAACCAGAGGAATTCTGTGCTCTCCATAAGATGCAGGCACTCCTTCTAAGTCTTTATAATGCCAGGCAAAAACATCTGCATACTGGGTTAAGAATGATTTTACCTTTTCCAAGAGCTTTGGGTGGCTCCACAACCAAGTGGCCACTACAACTGGTTGATTATTGTTTTGGGTGCATAAATGTACTTCTTGAACCGGATTTCTTGTTACCAGATTATCTTCTTGTGCATCTGCTTCCTTGTCTTCTTCTACTAGCTTTTCGTGCATTGCTTCATAAGCAGGTGTATTTTGAACTTTGATGTTTTCCTCCTTGTCCTGCATCCATCCTGCAGGGATTTCTTGAATTGGGAAAGAACATTCAACCTCAGAATTTTTTACCTTGCTTTTAGCTTGGGAAACTTCGTTATCTGATGTTGACACATCCTCCTCCAATTTGTATTTGAGGGGTATTTTCCTGCCCCTTCTGTGGTCAGTGATGGGCTCTCCCAATCCATCAACCTGGACCTTTCCTTTGTCTTCATCATAGCCTCCAAATGTACCAGGATTATCAAGAAAAATTCCAAAACAAGAAGAAGAGTTGCCGGCATGAAGCCAACTTAAAATATCCTCTTCTTCCTCAAAATCTATTTGGGGTTGATCCTCCGCTTCTGTTTCCATGCAAATGCTCACTGTTTGCATCATACTAGTGTTTCCTTGATTGTCTGGGCCTTCTTCTAAATGAATTTGTGTCAGCTCCTGCCCTTTCTTTTGTACCCACATGGTGTCCTTACCCCAATCATGAATGACACTGGCATGCCTCAGCCAAGGTCTTCCAATTAAGAGAGGAAATCCTCCTTCAACCTGGGGCAATCTTAAAACCACAAAATCCAGGATAAATAGATTACCTTGTACTTCAAGTGGAACTTTTGGGATTACCCCTAAGGGCCTTACTTTGCTCTGATCTGCCAAAGTGACCGTGAAATTTGCAGGTCTTGAAGGGTGGAGTCCAATCCTTTTCATGGTATGTTCAGGCATCAAATTAATGCCAGAACCACCATCTACAATAACACCTTGAAATTCCTGGCCCTTGATTGATATTGTAAGCCGAGGGCTTTTATAATCTGTAAGGGGTGCTTCCCCCCTAATTATCCCTTGATGTAAGATAGCAGTCTTAGCCACTAAGCTTGTCGTAGAAGCCTCATCAATTATCTGCAATAATTCTGACCTGAATTTCCCATCCATCTTTATTAAATCAAGAATACTAACCTCCTTCTTAATAGACTTGAGTAGTTTTGAAGCCTCTGATTCTTTAAGGAAGTGAGCTTCATTTGCTTTGCCAAACTCTTCTTGAGCCCTCTTGAAGGCATGCCCAATGGCATCGCCGGTGCCTGTGAGACATTCCTTGTGGTTTGTGTCTGCACCTGTAGTATCTTTGTCTTCAATTGCAACTCTGTTTTTGTTCAATTCCTTAATTATCAATTCTTGATTTTCTACCACTTTTGCCGCTCCCCTGTTTCTTGTCTGTACTGCAAAAGATTCGAGTTCTTCTAATTGTACCACTCTAGTGGATGGTGAGGGTTCATTCACCTGAGGTAATATCTCCTCCTTGAATATAGAGATCATTTGGAGATGGGGTCCGGAAGTAGAGGCTTGATTCTTAGGACAACAGTTTGTATAGTGATCTCTGGCCTCTGGACAATTCCTGCAAGGAGGTGCATTTTCCGGCAGGGTGCATCTAGATTGGTAGTGCCCACATTCTCCACATCTGAAGCAAATAATTAGCCTTCTAGGCCCATTTGCAAGGTTAGTTCTTGGTCTAGGATTATAGTTATTACCTTGGTTTGTTGCTGCTGCCATTACATTTGCTGGTGGCAAGAGCCCGCCTTGTGTCCAGTATGTCGTTGTCGGTATTCCCCTTGATTGGCATTCATGGGCCTCATGCCCAATCTTCCTGCATAATTGACAAGTCACATTTAGCAAAGGACATTCACTTACTATATGTCCTTGCTTACTGCACATGGAGCACCATAGTCCGTTCTTAATGCCGCCTCCTTTTAGTTCTTGCAACTCCTGCCTCAGCTGAGCTAGTTCCTCTGCTTGGGCTTCCTCTTCCTTTTGGAGCTTGAGGGCTTCAATCTCTCTTCTCAGCTGAGCTACAGTAGTCTCCTCCTCTGTATAGGGCTTATTCCTCTTCAAGCCTTCCAGTTCCCTTCTTAACTGGCTCACTGGGTCCTCCAGTTCTGTACCATATGATGGTTGGGAAGAAGTTGTACCATACTGGTGCCTTATTTGTTCCAAGCGGGTGGCCGTATTGATGAATTCCTCAACAGAGGCAGTAGGTAGCACTAACTCTTTTATTTTGCATTGGGTGACCACAGGTAAAGGTTTGGCTAACCACTTCTTGACAAAGAAGTCGTGTGGTGGATCCGGTAGTTTAGCCATTAATGCTTTGGCCCTGGTCACGAATTCGGGGAACTTCTCTCCTGGACCCAACTTTAAGTTTTCCAATTCTTCTATAATGATCTCCGCCGTGTTGCCATGCTGAAATTGATTCTTAAAGGCCTCTTTCATCAAATCCCAAGAGGTAAAGTGATTTTCAGCAAACTGGCTAAACCACTTGTCTGCCAGACCTTCCAATGTTGCGGGGAAGAGTATCAAGAAAGCATCTTCCCTACCCATTAGCCCCCTAGTCTTACATAATGCAAGAAATCGTCGAATGTGCTCATCTGGGTCCTCCTGGGCTAAACCCCTGAAGGAGGGAAATTTTATGTTTAATCTGGAGAGCAAGATTTCTAGGTCCACCTGTCCTGCCATGCTTCCTACCGATGAAGTCGATGAAAGTGGACTCGATGATCTTCTGTTCGTCTTTCTTCTTGTCTGCTTGCACTTGATTCTCAAGGTTTGTGACCGGGTCGCGGTCATGAGCTATTCATAGTCCACTTAAAATGAGACACTTGATAAAAGTATGTACCTTTTGGCCTACTGGAGTAATGTAGTCGACACTGGAATGTTGTCCTCCAATGGCAATATATAGTCTCCTATGCTCAAAGCTCCTTGGAGGTCCCACCGGGCGTGCCAAATTTGTTGGGGATTCGGGGACAAGAAGGAGTTTGAGGGTTTGTAGGAGAAAAAAGAGATGATGAAAATGGAATAATAGTGAGAACTTCTGCAAAGGAATACTCTTGGAAACCTTGAATATTAATTATCCTTCAACAATTACAATGACTGCGCACAGTCTAATCAATGACTAAATACCACTTCAGAGAGTATCAATTATTGAAGACCAAGTATCTCAAGTCTTCTAGCGGCGGCCTCTCGTGTACCAATCCTTCACTTGCTTCCCGCTTCCCTTGTGCACACCTTGCACTAAGCTTCCGCCAAGCTAAGGAATTGGTATCACTGCGCACGCACGCAATAGCCCTTGGAACTCTTGGAACCCAGCCCGCCTTCTCTCTTCTCTGCACACTTTCCTCCTGGCACCTCTTGCACTCTTGAATGTCGTCGCACACAGGAGGCTCTTCTTGCTTCCTCTCTTGCTCCTCTGAAGCTCTCTCTTGCTCCCAACTCTCAATGTGCAAGAATAGCCTTTGTCCTTCTTTTTGTTTGAGAGTCCGCCGGTTCGCGCACTCTAACTGCAATACAATCTTGGTGTCCTTTCAATGTCCCAAGATTGTCTTTTTGAGCTGGTCCTCAACGATTCGCTACTTTGTCTTGTAGTGACTTTAGAACAAGAGTGACTTTTAAAATAAAATTTTGATTGGGCGGCCTATTTCCACCTTACGCGGCCTTCCACCTTCACCTTTCCTTTTAATTCTTTTACTTTTGCACCTTAAGATTTTAGATTCATCCTTTGAACCTTAAGAGAAAAAATACTTTGCACCTTTATTTTCAACCGGTTAGGGCTCTACAGCTACCAATCAAAATCCACAAGTAGCTCCTACTCAAGCATATCAAGTTCCTCCAATGCATAATCCTTCAATGCAAAATCCTCATCCTCATGTGCAAAATCCTCAAATGTATCAAAACATGTATCCTCAAGCTTCTCAAATAGCTTTTCAAAATACTCAAAATCAAAATTTTCAGAATCATCAACCATATAATATGGAAGCTCCTCTTGCACCTCAAGGCCCACATGTTGCTCCCCAAGCTCCTCAAATACATCAATTGCCTTTTCAAAATCCTAATTATCTTGTTCAAGCAATACCTTATCAACAAAATCCTCAATTTCAAACTTTCCCACCACAAGTTAATCAAAATCCTCAAAATCAAAATGGTTTTGTGCGTGGCCCTCGTAGGTGTCCTTGGTGTGATTCGTTAGAGCACTTTTTGAGAGATTGTGAACTATTGAAGGCTGCTAAGGAGCAACGACTAGTAATAGACATAGACAAGAAAATCTGTGACTATCGATCTAGGCTACCTTTGCAAGGAAATTATGGTAAGGGAGGAATGAAGAAACACTATGAAAATATAACCATAACGGATGTAGGAACTAGAGGAGTGAAACTAGAAGCTCTTGATGAGCAACAAGTAGAATCAAGTAAACCGACAAAGGAAGGTGATTTTTCCATAGAGGCTTTAGTAAGAGCACGAGATGAGATTAGGAGAATAACGGCTTGGGAATCACCGATAGAAGATCAATCTCTTATTTCTCATATATCCAATGTAGAAGAAAAAAGAAAAAGAGATGAAGTTGAGCCTAGTGAAAGAAGAGTGGCTCGAAAACAAACCTCAGAGGGAATAGAAACAATCATAGAGCAAGAAGAAACATCAGAATCCAAAGATAAAAAACAAGAATCACAACCCAATGAACAAAAACAAGAGGAGAAACAAAAAGGGAAGAATACAACACAAAGAAAAACAGAACCAAAGCCTTTAGATAAACAAGAACAATCAAAACAAACTGAAGAACAAACACGAGAACATGAACAAAAACAAGATCCTGAGCAAAAACAAAAGAAACCAAAGAGAAAACCTAAAGCCAACTTGATTTCAGAAATTGAGAGAAAAATAGATCCTATGGAGATTTTAGATGACATTTTGCTTAAGAGTCAAGTGACTATGTCTTTAGAACAAGTTTTCTCTATTGCAAAGCCTATTTTTAAAGATAACTTTATCGGCCTAATTAAAAGGAAGAGGTTTTCGCTTAATCTAGATACTGAGATGCAAGATTCTCTAGATCAAGATCAAGCTATGAATGAAGCCTTAAACTTTGATGAATCTGATGAAGAGGACTTTGATGATGATGAAGTAAATGTTAATAAAAATTTCTTAGGACCTATTCAACTTGACCATGAAAATCATGAAACAATCCTGAAAGTCGCTTTAAAAGAAAATTTTGGTCTAGAGGTACATCAGAGATGCATGTTAAAATAGGAAATGATAAGAACACTATCAATGTAAATGCATTAGTAGATTCCAGCTCCGAAATCAATGTGATTTCAAGAGAAGTATATGATAAGTTTCGATGGCCCATAGATAAAGTTTATGGATGGCATATGAGAACTGTAGATAATGGTGTAGGTACCCTGTATGGAGCTTGTGCTAGTGTGCCCATATCCATAGGAGGAACCACAGAAGAGTTTCACTTTTTTGTTCAAGATAATTTCTCCTATGAAGTTCTCTTAGGTCAACCCTTTATTTGTGAGAGTCGTATGTAAACTAAAGCCATGGATGATGGGTCTACCTATGCTAGATTTAAGTCTAAGGATGGAATGCAATCACTTCAAGTCATTATGGTAGGAGTGAATCATCCTAGGAATCGATTGTCAATTAGAAAGAAACCTATTGTTACTCAGAGTCATGAGCATGCTTGTAGTGATTGTGCACCTCGATTCATGTTTGGAGCTACATATGATCAAAATTTCGGATAGAATCCATTGTTGAGCGGGACAACAGTGGATATTGGTTTGACATCTTGCATCCAACCAACATGTACAATAGTTTGTCACTTTGTTTTCCACATTCTAGATTAGATTTTCTTCATAAGAGTCAATTGTCCAAGTGGTTTATCCAAAAAACCCAAAAAAATTATAAAAACAATAAAATCATGGAACATGATGAGAACATTGAGCATGTGATTGAAACATCTCATTGTTTCTCTACTCTTGAGGAGTTAGAGTTATGTCTTCAACAAAATTCTAGTTCCCATATTATTCTTCTTTCTTCCCTTAATGAGTATGCTCTAATCCAGGAATATGCTCTCAATGTTGACAAGTGTTGAAAATTTAACCAAACACATGATGCCTTAGTTGAAACAAAGTACAAAACTGTAGACAAAAAAATCAAACCCATAGCTCAACCATTACCTCAAGGAAGTAATGAAAAAATTATTGATGTGAAAAATGATCCAATTCTTCGGGATAAGAAAAACATAGGACATACATTCACGGATGAGACAATCAAACAGGTGAAAATTGGTAGAGATGATGACTTTCTTTTGCCAGCAAAGAGAGATAAATTTGAGAGAGTTATACAGAGCCATGGAAAAGCCTTTACTATGTATCCTCATGAGATTGGTTGTGTAGATCCTAAGCTAGTTGCACCCATGATAATCTTTACTATTCCACATATTCCATGGAATCTTCGCCCTATACCAGTTCCAAAGGCTCACTTACCTGAGCTAATGAAACTACTTAAGGAGAAGATAAACATGAGAATTTTAGAGCCATCTTTTGCACCTTACTCAAATCGATGGTTCACTGTGCCTAAAAAGAATGGGAAACTATGTTTTATTCAAGATCTCCAACCCGTCAATAAAGTCACCATAAGGAATGTAGGAACAAGACCCATTGTAGATGAGTTTGCTGAATCATTTTCATGACATTCTATTATTCAATGGGTGATTTATATTCTGGATATGACCAATTCCAATTAGCAATTGATAGTCATGACATAACCACAATAAAACTCCTTTAGGACTAGTGTGAATGTGTACCTTACCTCAAGAAGCGACTAATTCTGTGGCTCATATGATGAGTGCTATGAATATGGTCTTACATGATTTTATCCCTCATATAACTATGCCATTCATTGATGATATTCCAATTAAAGGGAGTGAGGAACGTGTAAAGGACATTACTTTAGATTCATCTGGATGTTGTAAATTTGTTCTTGACCATATCTCTCATTGTGAAAGAATATTTCAACGATTTGAAGAGGTAGGTCTCACATTTTCCATAGAAAAATCTGTTTTTGGTGTTAACAAGGTTCTTATTGTTGGACATTTATGTGGCCATTATGGTCGAAAGCCATACCCACAAAAAGTTGATGCCATTAGCAAGATTTCTGAAACATGTAACAACGTGAGTGAGGTACGTAGATTTCTTGGTGCTTGCATCTTTTATGTTATTTGGATCCCACACTTTGCTCATGTTGCTGATTGTCTCTATGACTTGTTGAGGAAGAAACGAAAATTTATTTGGACTGACAAACACACTCAAGCTATGCGTAAATTGAAGAAATTATTGCTTGAAGCTCCCATCCTTAAGCGTCTAGACTATTCTGCTAACAAACCTATTATATTGACTGTTGATACTAGTCCTATTGGTATAGGTTGGGTCATAAGTCAAGATGATAGTGAAGGGAATAGATATGTGTTGATATATTTAGGTAGTGATGTGTGTGAACACTCTAGGACCGCCGGGGCACTTTTTTTCCCCTTTAGGAGGTTTTTTTCCCCCGGCTTGTATATACGCCTATTGCCCTAATGGGCTACTTATCTTTGTACATTCTCTAGTAATACATTCAGTCTTGTGTGTTGTGCTCCAAGCTTCTTCTTCTTCCTTGTGCTGTTCGCGTGCTTCCGTAGACGTCTAACTCCAACAATTGGTATCAGAGCAGGTCGTCGCTTCTTCTAGGGTGCCGTCGACACTCCTCCGTTTGTAGTCTCAGATTCGCACGAAATTTGGTGAGCATACTCAAGGTGTTTCTGAGATCAAAACTGCTTCGCTCTGTTGTGCCGAAATCGCGATCTGAGCTCGTTTCGGCCTCCGAACGCACTATCGTAGCGCTTGTGCAGGCTATTTCATCCTTTTGTGCCAAAGGTATATACCAGTTTCTTTTTGCCAGTTTAAGCGTCTCGAAGTCTGCTACAGGTCTAGCAGAACTCGTCTGGGCAGTTCTGTTCAACTTTTTGAGATACAGACAATTTTCTGCATCAAGGTATTTTAGTCACCGGCCATGGCTGAAAGCAGTGATGTATTCCGTATGTTGGCTGTTGAGGATAAGTTGGATGGTACCAACTACCCATTATGGGCTTATATGATGCGACATGTACTGGTTGCAAAAGGATTGTGGAACATTGTGCAGGGTGTTGAAAGACGTCCTGTTACACCTGTAACGACAGGTACTGCAAATACAGGTGTTGGAGCTGATGAAGATGGTGTCGAAGATGATATTCTGCAGATTCTTGTTCGTGCTGCTGTTTCTGTTGCACCTACTGCAAAGCAGATTCGTTGGGATGGTAGAGATGCCCAGGCACATGCATTGATAGCTTTGTCTATCAAACGTGCCATTATTCCTCACATTCGCTCTTGTAGAACAGCAAAGGATGCTTGGGATACACTTACCACTTTGTACCAGGCTAAGAATGAGGCTCGTGTTGCTTACCTCCGAAAATAGTTGGAGAGTGAGCACATGAATGAAGGTGATTCTATGGACAGTTTTCTTACAAAGATCAAAGACCTGAAGGAACAATTGATTTCTGCTGATGAGGTTATACCAGATAGCTCACTTGTGCAGACCGTTCTGAATGGTCTTCCTGATTCATATCAGAGTTTTGCCTCTACTCTTCGGTTGATGATGAAAGGTAATCCGAATGCCTTGTGATTTGAGGAATTAGTCTCTGTTCTGTTGCAGGAAGATCAATCCAGGCAGAACAGGTCTATTATGCATGTTGCAGATCAAGCTTTCTTGGCTAGTCAGAAGGGCAAAGGAAAATGGAGCTCTTCTACTAGTAAGCAGAAATCTGCAAATGCTGCACAATCGAAGAACCAGGATAAAGATGAGAAGAAATTAGAAAAGTAGAAATTGTTCTGCAAGTACTGTAAAGGAAATGATCATATTATAAAGAACTGTCCAAAACTGGCTGCTAAAGAGGCAAAAAAGAAAGAGGCAGGAATGGTTGTTGCAGAGGCCTCTACACCAAAAACAGAGTTTGCAAATCTTGTGCAGGAAGAAGAATGGGCGTTTACTACTGTCTGCAGTTTTGACCCATCTTCTCATGATCAGTGCATGTCTGCAGTAGACTTAGATGTTTGGTACTTTGACAGTGGGGCGCCCAAACATATTACCTCGCAACGCAATTTCTTCTCTTCACTCGAGCCTGCCCCTATAGGGAATACTGTCACATGCGCCAATAACTCCTCTTATCCTGTTATAGGAGTTGGTAAGATCATTCTGACTACTGCTGATGGTAGTTCTTTCACTTTGTCAGATGCTTTATTTGTGCCAGGGATCAAAAAGAACCTTTTTATCAGTTTCTGCATTAGCCAAGATTGGCTTGGTTGTGAAATTCGTTGATGACAGGTGTACAGTCCATGATCTCTCAAATGGTAATGTGATTATTGCTTCTGGCATTTTATGTTGTGGGCTGTATAAGCTCATGGACTATGAAAGATTTGTGAATGATTCGGCATGTGTAGTTCATGATTCTCAGGCTATGTCAAATGCAAAGCTTTGGCATGCATGCTTTGGTCATCTGAATTTTGCTAGTTTGTTACGCCTGCAGAAATCTGAAATGGTGTCCTCTTTGCCCAAACTTGAGGCACCTAGAAAACATGTTTGTGAAGGCTGTATTTTGGGCAAAATGCAGCGTTCTTCCTTTCCAAAAGATGGTTTAGTTCGGGCTACGCAGAAATTGCAGCTTGTACATAGTGATGTCTGTGGTCCTATGCAGACACCCTCTTTTGGAAATTACCTTTACTTCGTGACTTTCATTGATGATTTTTCCAGGCATGCATGGGTATATCCACTCAAAGCAAAGTCCGAAGTGTTCATGTGCTTCAAACAGTTTTTGGTTTTGGCTGAAAATCTATCAGCATGTAAAATGGGCACCCTCCGTTTCGATCGAGGGGGGGAATATATGTCTTCAGATTTTAATGCATTTCTGGCTGAACATGGGATAAAACACTAGTGTACAGTGCCGTATACACCTCAACAGAATGGAGTTGCTGAACGAAAGAACAGGTCACTCATGGAGATGGGGAGGTGCATGGTCAAAAGTCAGGCTTTACCACATAGTTTCTGGCTTGAGGTTGTCATGTGTGTAGCATATGTACTGAACAGGTGTCCCACTAAAGCGTTGCAGTCTATCACTCCATATGAGGCTTGGCATGACCGCAAGCCATCTATTGCTCATCTGCGGGTTTTTGGTTGTTTGGCATATGCATTAGTGCCTGAACAACATCGCAGAAAATTGGATGATAAGGCAGTAAAATGTATTTTTGTTGGGTACAGTTCTGAAAGTAAAGGCTATCGTCTGTATCATCCATAGACTAAACGCATTCTGGTTAGCCGTGATGTTGTCTTTGTGGAAGATGTTATTCAGCCATTGCTTTCATGTACTAAGGAGACATCTGTTAGCTCCAAAGACATGTATGATACTTTGATGCCTCTTTTTACAGGTGGACAAGCTAGTGCTGGTCCTAATGAGGCAACTTCTCAGCCTTTGCAGGTTTCATATGATGATGCAGATCATTCCATTTCTGATGCAGATTTACATGATGCACTTGTTGATGAGAGAGCTGATATTGAGCAGGCAAAAACTATGGCAAAATGGCTGGTGCAGACTTTGCGTGACAACAAATTAGATGCACCTTTGTCATATCGTACTCGTTCAGGCTCTCATAGTGCCTCCTTTGCATCAGATTGCTATGCTATGGCTGCATCTAGTCTCTGTGATGAGAATGAGCCTGTTTCTTTTGATGAAGCACAAAATTCAGAAAATTGGATGGCTGCTATGCAATCTGAATATGATGCTATAATGAAGAATGGTACGTGGTCTTTATGTGACTTGCCTCCTGGCAAGAAGGCCATTGGCACTAAGTGGGTATACAAGCTGAAGCGTAAACCTGATGGTACAGTTGACAGGTATAAGGCTAGGCTTGTTGCAAAGGGTTATGCACAGGAAAGAGGCATTGATTTTGATGAGACCTTTGCACCTACATGCCGTATGACTACTGTTCGGAGCATTTGTGCACTTGCAGCCCATCATGGTTGGAATGTACATCAGTTGGACATTAAAACAGCATTTCTGAATGGTGACTTGCATGAAGAAGTGTATGTTTTTCAGCCTCGTGGCTTTGTGCAGAAAGGGCATGAAAACCAGGTTTGCGGGTTAAAGAAGGCATTATATGGTTTAAAGCAAGCACCACGTGCTTGGTATGAGAAGATACATGCCTATCTGATTGCACATGGTTTTGAGAATAGTCCAACTGAAAGCACCTTGTATGTTAAACGTGCTAATGATGTGCTTCTGATCATTGTTGTCTATGTTGATGACATGGTGCTCACTGGTCCTATTGAGACACATATTGCTGATTTTAAGGCTGATTTGCATGCCTCATTTGAGATTTCTGATTTGGGGCATTTGCATCACTATTTGGGCATTCAGTTTATCCACGTTGATGGTGGAATGGCTTTGTGTCAAACGAAATATATTGACACATTATTGCAGCGTTTTTGCCTTGAAGACTGTAAGCCTATTGCCACTTCTATGGAGACAGGTTTACGATTGAGTCTTCATGATGCTGGAGATGCATTTGATGCTGTTCTCTATCGGCAGGCTGTTGGATGCTTGATTTACTTATGCATTACTCGGCCAGATATTCAGTTTGCTGTCTCACAGATGAGCAGGTTTATGCATTGCCTAGGAGTCACGCATTGG
Source organism: Ceratopteris richardii (assembly GCA_020310875.1). NCBI lineage: Eukaryota > Viridiplantae > Streptophyta > Polypodiopsida > Polypodiales > Pteridaceae > Ceratopteris > Ceratopteris richardii. The sequence continues at coordinate 192,348,511 of CM035407.1, forward strand.
AAAGCGGTTAAGCGCATCTTTCGCTAGTTGAGTGGTACTCGACTACTTGGGTTGTTTTATCCCAAGGGGGGATCACTACCGCTAGATTTGCATGCCTTTTCTGACTCAGATTGGGCTGGTTGCTATGACACTCGTGTGTCCACCAGTGGTTTTTGCTTCATGCTTGGTAGCTCATGTATATCTTGGTTGAGCAAGAAGCAGCCTACTGTGCCCACTTCCAGTTGTGAGGCTGAGTATAGGGCAACTTTCACAGTGACTGGTGAGTGTGTGTGGCTCCGACGCCTTATGGCTGATTTGGGTGTTGGCCAGTCTTCTGCCACCACCATCTTCACTGACAGTCAGAGCGCATTGGCAGTTGCGAGGAACCCTATGTTCCATGCTCGCACTAAGCACATTGAGGTGCATTATCACTATGTCAGGGAGAGGTTCTCTGCTGGGGAGATCAGCTTGGCATATGTGCCCACGCAGGAGAACATTGCAGTCCTTTTCACGAAGGCTCTGCCTAGGGAGAAGTTTGAAGCTTTCCGCAAAGCTTTGGGCTTACTTCCTTTTGTGGAGTGATTTCCACATAGCTTGGCACTTCCTTATACATGAGTACCAGCTCCTTGTTTACCGCATCACTCCCAGGGGGGATTTGTTGATATATTTAGGTAGTGATGTGTGTGAACACTCTAGGACCGCCGGGGCACTTTTTTCCCTCTTTAGGAGGTTTTTTTCCCCCGGCTTGTATATACGCCTATTGCCCTAATGGGCTACTTATCTTTGTACATTCTCTAGTAATACATTCAGTCTTGTGTGTTGTGCTCCAAGCTTCTTCTTCTTCCTTGTACTGTTCGCGTGCTTCCGTAGACGTCTAACTCCAACAATATGCAACTAGGTTTGGTGCCAAAATTCTACATGAAACACAACGAAAATATCCACAGATCAAACGAGAACTATGGGGTATGGTAACAGCTTTGAAAACAGATAAAGAATATTTCATTGGTGCAAATGTCAAAGTTGAGACTGATTGTTTGCCTCTCATTGGAATGATAGCCAATTGTTCATCTCCTGATATAGCCATGCTTAGATGGATCTCATATATTAAGTTCATAAATCCTGAGTTAGTTCATATTTCAGGTAAGTCAAACTCAGTCGCTGATATGTTATCGAGAGCTAGATTTGATGATGATCTTGAAAGTGATCTAATAAAGAATGTGAATTTAGTTGACTATGTTCCACATATATATGAGTATGAGAATTTTCATGAGTCTGAGTACGAAAATGAATGGAGAGACATAGGAAAGTATCTAAGTACACTACAACCATTACCTACCTAGACTATGAATAGATTCCGTAACATTATGAAACAAGCTTATAACTTTTTCCTATGTAGCGGTTATCTTTGGAGACATGCTAAGGGTAAGGTTGAGAATCCACAACGAGTCCTAGGAAAACAAGGGCTTAAATTGTAAGTAATGAAGGAAATGCATGAGACATTATGGGCAGGTCATAAAGGATTTTTTGGAACATATGGAAAAGTTAGAAATACCTATTATTGGCCTAGGATGTATGTTGACATTAGTAGCTATGTTTCTACATGTTCTACTTGTCAACTTCATTCATCAGTCAAACATAGATCTTGTAACTATGCCTAAAAGTATTGACAAAATGCGTTACATTGTACTTGCAAGAGAAGACTTAACTAATCATGTAGAGGGACGTGCACTACGATCTAAGACCACTTACAATATTTGCAAATTCTTGCTTGAAGATGTCATAAGTCGCTTTGGGTACATAGAGAAAGTAGTTGCCGATTGTGGAGAGTTAAATGCGAGAGAAGCTAAAGAGTTCTTTGAGCGTCACGGTATTCGTTTGTCTCTCACTATTGCATATAATCCAGAGGCCAATGGTAAAATAGAGAGAGGGCATCCACCTATTGTGAAAGCCATATCTAAAGCATGTAAGGGTGACATCAAACAATGGCAATGACATGCACACGTACTACTAGATATATGCCTGCTGAACTCATGTACTATCAAAAACCATTGTTTCCAATTCAATCTCATATTTTTGCATGGTCAAATTTGCCTTGGTCTAAAAACATGTCTATTGATGATTTTTTGAGTTTGCGCATTAAACAGTTAGAACAAGGTAAATTAAGACTTGATGATGCCGTTGAAAAATTAAGAGAATCTAGAATGAAGAACAAGCATTATTTTGATAAAACTCATCGATTGCGTCCTAAGCCAATTGAAGTAGGAGATTGGGTGCTTATTTATGATAGTACATTTGACTCTCAATATGATGCACGCAAAAAGCTCACTCAACGGTGGTTTGGGCCATAGATTGTATCAAAAGTCAACAACAATGGTACGTATGCTCTTTGTGAATTAAATGGTGTTGCACTAAAAACTTTGATTGCAGGTAAAAGGATAAAGCTATTCAAGAAACATGATAATGGCGAGTACATTTTGGATGATGACATTGAAGAAGATGACAACAATGAGGCCGATTCATAAACAAGAGTATCCATGTTATAAAATAAAATAAAAAAAATAAAAAAGTAAAATAAAAAAATGAAAAAAAAAATAAAAAACATATAAAAATATCATTAATTTTTCAAGTTCATGTTGCTTTGTTTTTTTCATTCTATTTTTTTCCATTCTTGTTTTCAATCTTTGCATTGCATTGCATATCCACATCACTTGAGTAAAAAAAAAAAAGGCAAATGATGATTTCTCTACTTGTGTAAAATTGTATCTTAAGTAGTAACTTATCTACTAAGAAATTGATTATAATCTAGGATTGTGGAAAGATAGGGCTTGTAGATTTGGAGGTTTATTTTGGTGACATGACTTTCATATATAAACATGCATATGTATCCTGTATTGAAAGCATAATTGTTGAAATCCTAGCTCCTGCTATTGCATGTTTCTACATCCTTAGTCCATCTCACAGCACTTGTATCGGAGTTTAAACGACTGTTCTCCATCATAGAAAATGGTTGTACCTTGTATCGGGGTTTAATTTTTTCCCGTCATAAAAAAAAAAGCTTGTACATATTACCAGGAAGTTTACACTTTCTTCCACCCCAAAAAAATGATCGTAACCATAAAGTTGCCGAATCATCATCATCATCAAAAAGAAAAAGAGCAAGCCAAAGGAGGATAAAGAGGCATAGTAGAATAAATCACGGGCTATATAGGCAGATTTATGCATTAGTGGAGTTTAGTTAGATTTCCTTGCATGCTATTAGAGAAAGAGCATATTCATATTTATGTAGGAAAGGAGTTGATCTAAAATAAGCTAAAGATGAAAGATGTCTCTTGAAAATCCTAAATCTTTGTTTATAATCATATTTAAGGTAGATTGCTTTATGAAAAAGGTACAAATTTTTCTTCAAGATGAGAGGAACTGATGCTTAAAACGACTCAATACATCCACTTCCACTTCATATTGATGCTTGTTTATTTTCTTTCTTGTTGTCAATGTTGCTTGTTCATTTGCATATATGTTGCCTATTTTTTCATGCATATTCATGTTGCGTGTTTCAATTTTTTCTTTCATGCAAATTTTGCTTCATGTCACGTTGCCTACTCATTCATGCATATGATCAATTTTTCCTTCCATGTATATTGCCTATAAAATAATTTGATGCCTGGAACATTTTGTTTTTCACAGATACTAGAGTGGCGCTTCCGGAGGAATCGCAGGTTTAGTGGGGGCGAATGTTGTCGAGATTTTCTCTCCTCTCTCACTCATGAAGGCCTATAGGAAACACATTCGGTGAAGGTAGCCAGAATTCCCTGAGAAGTCCAAGATGCATCAAGGATGTCAAAGGGAGTTCACATGCAAACTTTGGAAGAAATCGAGCAAATCCAGGGTAGCAGTCAAAGCTGGTCAAACTTTGGAAATTAGGGCAAAGATTTCAATGTCTCCAAATCACATGAAAATTCATATACTTGTAAAGCCTATCAAACACAGTCTATAGCCCGAATTTCACATGAAAATGGATTTTCTAGCACATTGATATGCCATGTGCATTTCGTAAAAAATGTAATTTTTCCACTTAGACCCTACAAAATTTTGTATAGGAATTTTTGTTAGCCATATGGTTTGGCATGTATAAAGACCATATGTGGCTACATATTTGTACAAATTTTCAAGGCTATCAGAGCTTCCTAGAGACCTTAATGCCACCTTGCAAGCTTCCAAATGTAGTCAAACTTATACGAGGAAGATTCAGATGGGAGTTTTTTTTGCATATTCCTAAAGGAGGCCTTTCAAAACATAGTCCTACAAACTTTTATCTTAATCAAAGGATATTTGAAGGATCAGAGAGCACAAAATCCAAATTTTCAAGGTCACCGCAGTTTTCTAGAATAAGAAAATTGAAGGCTTGAAGGGTTGCCACATGGCAAAATATGATTGAACCATGTTGTACGGTCAAGATGAGCTCACATTCAAGGGTGGAGATGCACTAAAGCATAAAGGAAGGAGGATCCACGAGTTTTTTTCATCAAAGAAGACTTTTTTGATAGTTAAAGATCAATAATGCAAAGTTTCTCCAAAAATAGTGGCTTATCTTATCCGAATTGATGTCAGCACTGATTCGACGGTCCAGATCATCCCCAGATCCAATGGTGGAGAATGAATGCGCCTAAATTTCACTCCTTTACACTAGATTTGATAGAAAGAACAATTCCAAGCCATTGATTTGATTAATCAAATGGTTGTAATGAAAAGTAGTGATCCTAGAGTTGAGAGTTGATTTCTCTAGATCCAAGGGCCCAAATTCACTCAAAAAACTATATAAACCCCCCTCCAAACTCCTAGAGCATCATTGTTAGGCATCCATAGGGCTCTTGCTAGCTTAAGGTTTCCTTGAGACGATCACCCTCGGTTGAGCGAGTGAGGATCCAAGGTGGGCTAGTATGAGTATAGTACCTAGTTTCAAATTTAAGTTAGAACTCCAATCTAAGATAGGCTCTTGAAACCAGCATCTCTATCTTGACTCACCCTCGGTGGAGCGTGTGAGTGAGTTAGAGCTAGTTTTAATGAGTCTTTGACTTCTTTAGTTAGACGTTACAAGCCTAGACATACATAGGGTCAATGAAGTGGAACTCATCTTCTTACATGTGACATTCGGTTGAACTGTCATGGTTTGAAGGTCGGAACCGCCTTTGATCAGTAGACTGCTTAGCTTGATGTATCACGACGATCTTATACATGTATCTTAATTCAAATCCTTTTAATTCATGTCACTTGTCACTTGTCTCTTGTCTCTCAGTCTCTTAAGTATTTTTACATGTCTTCTATATTCTTCCATGTGTGAGAAGGCTCCGCAGTATTGCGTTGAACCAATGAGGATGTTTCATTGAGCTTGTGATTAAACTCTATCATCATAATTCACTTGCATGCATATAATCCATACATACCCATACATATTGATTAGTTTCTGAAAGTGTATAAGAAGCTCCAATATTGGACCATTCTTCCTTTCGAAACTGATTTATGTGTAAGGATTCCATCTATTCTGGTCATGCATACATATCATCCAAAGAAGACTATGCATATGGATTAGAATCAGGAAGTGTTTAAGAAGCTCCTTCAATGGACCATTCTTCCTTCCAAATTTGATTCGTGTGTATGGTTCTCTTTCATTCTTATCAGTCATGTTCATAAATCTAACTTGCACTCCTACATTCCCATTCCCATAATCATTTCAACATCTCTCTCTTCTCCATACTCAACATTAATTTCACTTTCATGTCCTTAAACCTACCAACATTCATTAGGTTCATACACCCTGTGTGTGCCACGATCGGACACGATCCACCCGGATTGCAATCACCTCCAGAGCGCAATCAAAGCATGAGCTTGAGCATCTTTTCCATACCATCTAAGTTGCTCCTATGTAGGTGGAGAAGGAGAAACCACTGTACGTGAAGAAGAAGCTCCATCTGTGACAGTAGACTGTGAAGTAGAAGCACCTGGGGGTCTTCGATCTACATCTGCCACTATGTTCCAAAGTTGTTTAGCAACAAGAACATGCTTCATCATGTAAGAACACATTGGATAGTTGGTCCCATCAAGCTTATCTTCAGCTTGAAACATGCCAAACAAGTCATCGTTGCCCGCCATTTCACTAAAGAACAAGAATCTGACAAAATCTTCACTTTGATGAAAGCTGAAATGAATGCTGAAATTCAACTCGCAAATCATCACTGTGATGGCGATTCTGACTGCATGAATGGCTTCAAAATGGGTTTAAAAGGGAAAAAACCTCTAGCCAGCACTAGAGTAAAAAGTGCCCATGTATAAGGAAAAGGTCCACATCAAAGCTACTCGAGGAACACATAAGTGTAACATAATTTGACCTTACTCTCATAACATGTGTATGTGTGTGTATGTTTATACGTGTGTATGCATAATAGTGGATGGAGCAATCATATAGCGATTACCCCAAAAGTTGAAAACCTCTCCATCTAAAGGAAGTGGTCCTCTATTCCATCCTTCATATCTTCTTCTATCATATGTTTTTACTAGAGAACGACCACGAGCTGGCAATGGATAATCTCCAGCCGTTTCAATCTCTAAACTAGGAGGTAGAGGATTTCTAGAAACCTTTGCTTGTAATTGATGAACAACAAGTCCATGAAGTGTATGAGGTATATTAACATTATGAGAAAAATTATCATCATCATCATCAAGCAAGTATCCCTGTATATCAACAATAATATGATTTTGTATATGGTTTCTAAATAAAATAATGACATTAATTTATAGAAAAAATACATACCCAAGCATTATCACATTGACCTGGTGATGGTGCATGCTCAAAAGTACCAAACTCTGCCTCATGTTCAATACATTCCAATCGTGGTCTTCGATACGTGCCATAGCAAGAGTTACACCAACATATAATATGCTCTTGATAGTTGAATTCATCATAATTCCTATCAGAGGACACATGTGAAGTCGTTGCATGGGTAGGAGCTGGTGGAGTGCCCTCTGATTGATCAGAATCTGATTATAACAAGAAAACATAAATATATCAGTTATGTATCTATCAAATATATTTAAAATTAAAAGTTTGTTATACTTACAGTATATAGTCCTTGCACGATTAGGAGACGGTGGTGGAGTTCCATCTGATTGATCAGAATCTACAAATAATGGTATTTGATATTAATAATTTGATTATTTAATACATAAACATTCACATATACATATTTACACATACACACATATTCACATATACACATTTACACATACACACATATTCACATATACACAAATACACATTATTGTGGGATAAATGCATGTATTTTGTATGAATGAGTGTATATGCATGCATGTGTATGTGTGTATGTATATATGTGGATATGTATATGTGTATGTATGTTATATGTATGTATATGTGTATATGTATCTATATGTGTATATGTATGCATATATGTATGTGTATATGTTTGCATGTATATGTGTATGTGGGTATGTGTATGTGTGTGTATATATGTGTATGTATTCTAATTCTTTTTTTTTGTTTGAGATTAAATTAATAGGAGATATTCTATGTTGAAGAAAAATAAGAGGCGACCTAACATACCACCTGAGATGTGGCAGTTTTTCATAGACAGCTACATCTTCATGAGTCATTTCCTCAGTAGAAGGTAAACAAATTAATAGTTTATATTTATAATTTTCATATATTTTAGTAAATTTTTACATTTAATTTATGTATTTATTTTTTCTTTAAATAAACAGGCTGTTGTAAAGAAGAGAGTTGAGTCGGGCCACACATCGCACCTAGGCCAAATGGGCCATCATGGTTTTGTAGCTACATTTGTAAGTATATGTGTTATTGTGAGTATATTTTTTATTTTAGTTAAAATGCAAGAAACTAATCTTTTTTATTTGTTTCAATGTAGCGAAAGGATTATGGCCGATATCCTACAAAACATGAGATCGAGTATGCTAACATTTTGGATATCGGCATTTGAGCGAGTATATGCGAGATCATCCGGATGCCTTTGTGAGTATTATTAAATTTTATATAATTATTATATTTTTATGGATGTTTTTATTGTTTTACTTATTTATGTTTGTTATATGTAATACAGGAGTATATGGAGAGGCAGATATGGATGAGGTGGGGAGACAGACACAGGAGGGACGATCTCAATCGTCACAAGGTCATCATGATGATGAGGATGAGGATGATCATGATACTGCTAATGATGATGGTGATGATCATGATGATGATAATTAGGATTCTTGATTATGACATTAGATATGTATTTACATTGATATATATATATATATATATATATATATATATATATATATATATATATATATATATATTATCTATATATTGTTCATTTCAGTTATGTTTTGAATTGTGTGTATGGTATTAAGTAATGTAAAGTTTTGTTCTATTGATTGTTATTATTGTTTATATTAAGCATGTGTTTTAGTACTTTAATTATATAATTCATTCATATCTATGTACGTATGTGCATGTATATGTGTGTAATATGTGTGTGTATGTATGTGCATGTATATGTGTGTAATATGTGTGTGTATATGAATGTATGTACATATGTATATGTGTATATACATGTATGTGCATGTGCATGTGTAAGTGTATATGTGTATGTATGTGTATGTGCATGTGTATGTGCGTGTATATGTATGTATGTGCATGTGCATGTGTAAGTGTATATGTGTATGTATGTGCATGTGCATGTGTAAGTGTATATTTGTATGTATGTGCATGTGCATGTGTATGTGTGTGTATATGTATGTATGTGCATGTGCATGTGTAAGTGTATATGTGTGTATACGTGTATGTGCATGTGCATGTGTATGTGTGTGTATATGTATGTGCATGTATATGTGTAAGTGTATGTGTATATGTGTGTATGTGCATGTATATGTGTATATATATGTATGTGCATGTGTGTGTATGTGTATATGTGTGTGTACGCATGTGCATATATATGTGTATGTGTGTGTATATATACATATGTGCATATGTATGTGTATGTGTATAAACATATACAAGTGTATGTATATGCATGTGTATACGTATGAAACATGCATGTGTGTGTGTATATACATATACATATATATATATATATATATATATATATATATATATATATATATATATATATATATATATATATATATATATATATATATATATATATATATATATATATATATATATATATATGCAATAATGCATGCATGCAAGTCTTTTTATGTGGTTGTAGAAATGTTTGTGCATATGCATGTGTATGTGTAAGTGTATGTGCACATGTATGTGTGTGTATGTGCATGTGTATATGTGTGAACGTGCATCTTCATCATGTATAAGTGTATATGTGCATATCAGTAAGTGTGAGTATGCTAACTAATGAAAATAACAAAAATCAAATGATATACAAAGAATGGAAATCATATTTATAATAGTTAGCCATATTTTTTGCTTGGTTAGCTTCTTGAATAACCTGGAAGAGAGAGAGAGAGAGAGAGAGAGAGAGAGAGAGAGAGAGAGAGAGAATTCAAAGAGAGAAAGAGAGAAATAGAGATAGAGAGAGAGACAATAAGATAGAGATTAGGCAAAACAACAATTCTGCATATACTTGTTTCAGCTCGTAAGCGAAGCACAATTGCGAATGTTGGAGAGCTCTTCGATCAGATGCATGAACATGCCGATCGAAGAGCCTCCAATGTTTTAATTTTTTTTCGTCAACAAGCTGTCGTGTAAGTGATGGTAAGGCGTTGTAAAAACCACTGCAATTGGTGTCACATAAGCGACGTTATTTACCGTCGCTTATGCGAAGCAAAAAAGCATTGCTTATGCGACGCTTTTTTAGACCGTCGCTTTAGTGATGCTCACTGCGAGCATTGCACATCCCGTCGCGCCACATGTTGAAAAAAACGTTGCTTCGCTCGTCGTTTAATCGACAGTCTGTGCTCGATGCTTGTTGCGATGCTTTTTGCGATTCTATAATGATGAAATTGTGTCACCTTAACCGTCGCGATGCGCCCGTATTCCTTGTAGTGTATGGATCTACAAGTTCAGACATACTTGGGATACCTTGAGCCTATAAGATAGAGCTATCTCATTTGCAAGATACTGTGGCAAACCATTAAGACTGCTCAAAAGGCTATGAATCACTCTAAAAGTGATAGGAAATGCAATAGATATGATAGACTGAAGACATCAAGTACCTGATCTATAAGTACATATACTCCCAAAGGTTTTCCAAGATTATTCACAAAGATTGAAGATATTAGCATCCACTTCTTTCAGCCGGGATGAATTCATGTGATGAGTATGTAAGTATTTGGATCTTCCCCGTTCACATCAATGAAAAGCTGTGTACATATGGACTTATTGGGCCCAAAAAAAAAGAATCTATTTGAGGAACAATACCCCTAACCTAACAAGCATAGTTGCTCAGGCTATGTCTGTAATGCTTGATGTATGTGATAGTGTGATCCATCACAGCCATAAATATTCCTACTCAAAGGTCCATGGCCTTCAAGTACCTGTCCTTGTAACTTTAGTCAAGGGAGCCTCTTCCCCTCCTATAGAGGCTTTATATCTTTGTCTTTGTTTTCTTGTTCGTATCAAAATGTTCATGATCGAGCAAATTTTTGCATCTTCTCAAACCCTGTAAAAAGGGAAAAGGTAAGAAATTAGAGTGACGTGGAATGTGTTTGTAACCATTCTCATTCTTGATCGGCATATGATATTTTAATGAAAGCCCGGACCGAATTTTCAGCACTATTTCATGTAAAAAATTATTAGGATGTACAAGAGTACAAATATAGCTTCATCCAATGCTCCTTGGTCCAAAATTTCAAAGGGAAATCAATAAGTTTAACTCCTTCCTTTTGATGTTGAATTTGGAACTTATGGCAATCCAAAAGTCTTTCAAGAATCCCCAATGTTCTTTTATGCTCACTCTTTTCATTAATCTCGTCTACAAAGAGCCAAAGGCAACGTTGAAATGCTTAATTGAAGAAGGTGCTTTCTTCAGTTAACTCTAATTTAATATTTTGTTTTTCTTGCCATTCTAGATGAATAGAGAGACTTTTTCAATAGAACTTTCAATGTGAAGGCTTAAGAAAAAATCCATAACTTTTTCACCCTTAATCTTTTAGCATAAATCCATAACTTTTTCACCCTTAATCTTTTGGCATTTCCCAACAATGGGTCTCCATTTTGACCCTGTCGAGAACATATACAATATTCCTTTTTCTAGTGGCCCCATGGTACACTATCTTTTAAACACTTGTATAACTTAGAAATTTGATTTGAAATTAATGCTGATTTTAGTACAACAAAGTAAGTCCTATGTTAAAAACCTCATTTTCAACGCTAATATTCTCAGAAAAAGAAAAGATTGTGTACCACAGAGGCTCAATAATTGGTTATTCAATATCTGCACATTCAATGCAGAAAAAGTACAGTCCATTTCTTGTCAACCAAGGCTCAAAAGTTAGTTATACGAATCACGATAAGTACACATCCATGATCCAATGCAGACGAAGTAGGCAGCCATAGCTTGGGTCTCGTCAGCAAAAGTTCAGTATTGAGTAATTCAATACGTCTACATTCAACGGAGACAATGTATGATCCATTCTTCGTGTCGACAAGCAGCGGTTACATTGACAATGAGAACTGGTTTCCAAAATAAAGGCATGAAGGATCAATTCTGACACTCCGCACTTGAATTTGTCATTGACCATGTACAACATTTATCTGCTTACCGGTCACTATATCAGGACCCTCACATGTGCAGCGTCAATTCGATGGATTCAATGTCAAATATCAGAGGAAGGAGAGCAAAGTTCCAAAATCTGAACTTAAAATCAGATAAACTGAAAAGAAAAATGTCTGTACTAAATGAAGCTCAATATTCAGTTAGTCAATGCATATCCATTCAATGCCGACAAAAGGTAGCCCAATCTTTGTTAATAAACACGCCAAACAACGTTTACTTTGACGAAAAGGACTGCTTTCCATAAGGGTGGCTGCAGAGAGATACATGAACGATTCTGAGGAAACTCCGCAACCTTCAGAATTGCTAGGAAGAAGAAAAGAAAAACGGATCTGGTTGAATCTTTCTGAAAGGGGCACGGATCCTTGTCGAATATTGAACATTCACATGAGTAACTGCACTGTCTACATACATACAAAACCATTAAAAAGGATGTTTGCCGTAGGAAAGAAGATTGATCGCTTGTTGAACTCTCTCTCTCTCTCTCACACACACACACACACACACACAGAGAATGATGTTGAGGAAGACAGCGACGTTCAATGAAGGCAAGTAACTGTCCATTGCTTGTCAACAAACACACGGAACAGCGTTTAATCTGACAAAGAGAACTGCTTTCAAATCCAATGGATCGGTATACTTATGGAAGATCGTTTCTAGCCCCAAGAGGGATGGAAAGGTCACGATTAACGCTTTTCAAAAGAGTCACGGCTACTAACATGGAAGACTCACATGGGTTGGCTGCACTTTATCTAAGTATGTAATGATAAACGGGATTCCTGGTAGAAAGAGGAAACGGCTTACCTGTTCAGCATACATGTAGACGCACTAATGATCAATCTGCATTTCTCGATCAGTGTGGAGATTTAATGCTGATAATAATGGCCTTCACAGGGAATGGATAACCAGTTAACGTTAATCTCTCTAGAGTCTCTTCTCAGTGTTCCAAAGTGGTGGAGAGAAGCCGATTGCCTGCTAGTGTACAAATTGTTGTTAAATGATATCATATTGAAGCCTCAAATGGTTTTTCATATATTTGCATTTTGGGAGATGGAAGAAACGATGTCGTCTTCTCCATCCTTGTATGTATTGTTCACATGGTGAAGGGCGAAATCGGCTCACCTGTTAAACACATAACACACACACACACACATAGAGGCGAATGGTCAATCTACATTGCTCGATCAAAAAGAGGAAACGGCTCACCTGTTAAAAACACCGTGTAGATAGATAGATAGATAGATAGATAGACAGATAGATAGATAGATAGATAGATAGATAGATAGATAGATAGATAGATAGATAGATAGATAGATAGATAGATAGATAGATAGATAGGTAGGTAGGTAGGTACTGCTGGTGCAAGACAATCATCAATTAATGATTTGGACAAAGGTTTGAAGTCAAAGGATGAAGCAAAGACCGATGTATGAAGCTTGAAGTTAGTGCATGATCAAAGAATGAAGACTTGTATATACATGTACAGTAAACTTGTAATTAGCTCACTTATACCTTTGTTATGGTCATGAGCATATACATATATGCCTATATATACAAGTAGAAAGTCAGGGCATGTAAGAGAGATGATAAAAGAAAAGTTCTAAGAGTCATTAGACACTTTAGAAGTGATGAGAATATAGCTCATCAATCAGATGTAATGTTTTCTTGAATAGAAGAAAAGTTGCACCTGATATTTTGCTTAGTGCTCCTTCTTTGCTTATCCTTTTGTGAAATGCTTTTGTATAAATCAAGTCTATAGCTCAGTGACCTCTGTACAAATTTTCAGATTCTAATTGTGATCAGGCTGAGAGAATTGAGAGTAGGAACATTTACATGTGTAAATGTGAAGAAGAGAAGACTGCAGGAGGCACAAATTTGATGGTAATGTTTTGGTCAGTTCTCCTTCCACAGTGTAAAGTTTTGAGTAATCAAGCACTCATTCTTTAAGTTGGAAGGTAAGCTACCTATGGCTAAAAGCATTTGAATAAACATTTCTACTTTAAGAGAACTATGCATTAGAAGTTGTAGGTGTCAAAGTCGACTATACAAAAGTGCAGTTTTAGACATAGGTGAATTGTTTAGAGTAAATCTCAACTTGTACTAAACCTTTTGAGGAAATTTAACTTGGACAATGTGCATAAACACTAGAAGACACCCCATACAAAGTTTCATTGAAAACTTTACAAGTTTGATCACTCAATGAGTGAATTAAAGGCAACAGACTTTTCTGAATGATCACTCTCTTCACAGTTAGTGCAAAGATTGGTAATCTGACATTGATCTTCCAAAATTGGTTGAGATTTTGAGTTGTTTTTGATATAGAGGTGCTCTAACATCAAGGATAACTTGTTCTTTTGGAGATAAACACTCTCCATGAGTGGTATCAGAGTAGGAATCATCAAAATTAAAGAAAGGAGGACCCCGATTGTTGCACTTATATAGAAATCAACCTTCCAAGATTCAAAAGTTGAAAGTTTGAAGTGAAAGCTAGAGAAGGAGGCCTGAAGCTATCAAGAAGATCAAAAGGAACTACATTCGAAGTAAAGGTATACTTATTCCTCATAAATCTTGAAGAATATAATACACAGGTGAAGAAAGGATGGGAGATGAGGATGGAAGCTCATCTTATGAGCAAAGACTTGATAGGATACATTACAGGTGAAGAAGAGGAACCAGAGTTTCAAGATCCTAGTGTTCCAATTAGGGAGGAGCTCACATATTTGAAGACATGGATGAAGAAGGATGCTCAAGCAAGGAGCATTATCTACATGTGAGTCAATGATTACTTGCTACCTCACATTAGAGGACTTGAAAGTGCAAGTGAGATATGGAATTCTTTAGAGGAGCATTTCCAAAACACTACAAAGTCAAGGAAGGCATCTTTGTGGGCAGAGTTTACCACATTCAAGAAGAAGGCTTCTCAATCCATTTCTGATTATGTAACAAGGATGAAGGACATTGCAGATGCATTAGGAGCAGTTCATGAAGATATTGAAGAGGATAAATTGGTAAGGCAAATCCTCACAGGTTTGAGAGGAGATGAGAAATGGAAGCCATTCATTTTGTCTATTGAATTCTCACTAGATCGTTTCACTCCTGATTTGAATAAATTGCTAGGACATATGTTTGAGTAGGATGTCAAAGGTGATGTTGATAAAAGTACATGTCAAGCAATGTGTTCAAAGGACAAGAAGAATATTAACAAAGGCAAGCAACAATTGAATGAAGATGAAGGCACTACTAGTCAAGCTAACATCCTAAGAGGAAGAGGAGGTGGTAAAGGAAGAGGTAGAGGCAGAAGCAATAAAGATGGAGTCAAAGCTTGTAGGATTTGTGGTAAGACTAATCATTTAGCTCATGAATGTTGGCATAATAATCAGAATAATGGAGGATATAATCAAAACTTTAACTCAAGAGGAAGAGGTAATAGAAATCAGAGAGGTAATTTCACAGGTAGAGGTAGTAGAGGTTTATTTGGAAGAAATGCAGGAAGAGGCTTCAAAAGTCAATCCTACAATAATACCTACTACAACTATGCTTCAAATTAGAAGGAGGATTCAATTTTAATCATGAATGCAACTTGTGAAAGACAAAGTGAAGATAAAAGAGTCTTCTACATTGACTCAGGGTGTAGCAATCACCTGAGTGTTAACATAGCTTTGATGATTGATTTGGAGAATAAAGTAAGTAATCATGTGGTTCAAACAGGTGATAATACAAAGCACAATGTGAAGTCAATTGGATCAGTGAAGGCTAAGGATGGGAGCACGCTTCTGAGTATGGTTTTGTATGTTCCTACAATTCGAAAGAATCTGATAAGTGTAGGGCGAATTGTTGAGAAAGGTTATGAAGTAAGATTCACTAATGATGGAGTTTTTGTGGAAGACCCTAGCAATGGGTATAAACAAATTGTTTCAGGGAAGAAAGAAGGAAGGCTCTTCATATTGAAGATTCAAGGCAATGTTGGTCATGCCTTGTTCGCTTATGGAGGACATAAGATCTCTGAGTTAGATCTTTGGCATAAAAGGCTTGGACATTTCAATGAAAGAGGTATTAAGGATATGGTTAACAATGGTTTAGTGCTTGGATTACCTAATGTTGTTGGTCAACATATGACATACATATCTGAGGCATGTCAATTAGGTAAGGCTCATAAGCAATCATATAATAAGCATGGTTTCATGTATTCAGAGAAGCTTGAATTGGTACACACAGATGTGTGGGGACCATCAAAGGACTTTAGCATTAATGGTTCAAGACATTATGTGATTTATGTTGATGATGCTACTAGGTGGATCACCATATATGTGATCAAAGATAAATCAGATGATTACTTATGGAATGCAAGTATAAAAAGGGAAGTTAATTGCAGGTACTCTCCTCAACAAAATGGTGTAGCAGAAAGGAGAAATAGAACTCTTGTTGAGTTTGCAAGGTCAATGATGAAAGAAAAGAATTGTCCCAATTATTTGTGAGTTGAGGCTATAAATATAGCTACATACTTGGTTAATAGGATACCATGCAAATCTTTGTAGGGTATGACACCATATGATGCTTGGTGGGGTAAGAGACCTACCTGAGATCATTGCAAAGTATTTGGATGTTTGGCTTATGCATATGTGCCATCTCAATTGAGGGATAAATTGGAACCTAAAGCTGAAAAGTATTTGTCATTGGATATGATGATAAACAGATGGGTTATAGGTTGTGGAGTCCATCCACAAAGCAATTCCTTGTGTCAAATGATGTTACATTTGATGAGCAAGGTACTTGGTATGTAGGTACAATAATATTCCTGCAGGTGATGAAGAAACTTTGAATCAGAAGAAAGGTAAATCAAATGTTCAAATATTTGATGAAGAAGAGAATAATGAAGCACAAGTTGAGGTTGAAGAAGTGCCAAGGTTTGATCTAGAATGTGATGAACCAGAAACTTCAAGAAGTGGAGAACTCAAAAGGTCATCAAGGCACAAATGGCAACCTACAAGTTATAGTTATGATACTTCATTTTTTACCACTACAGATTATGCTTATATGGTGAAAGCAGAGGAGGACCCTTCTACATATGAAGAGGCAAAAGGTAAGGAAAATTGGGAGAAAGCTATGCATGAAGAGTATGATGCATTGATGGAGAATGATACATGGGATTTGGTTCCTAAACCAAATAGTCAGAAGATCATTGGATGCAAATGGGTCTATAAACAAAGAGATATGTAGATGGAAGTGGGTCTAGGTATAAAGCTAGACTTGTTGTGAAAGGATATGCTCAGACATTTGGTATAGATTATGATGAGACTTATAGTCCTATGGCAAAGATGACAACCATAAGGACATTAATAGCTATTGCTACATGTAAAGGTTGGAAACTATGCCAATTAGATGTAAAGAATGCTTTTCTAAATGGTTACATTTCAGATGATGTTTTCATGGAGCAACCAGAAGGGTCCAAAGATAAAAGGTATCTAGAGTATGCATGTAAGCTCAAGAGAGCTTTGTATGGTTTGAAGCAGGCCCCAACAACATGGAATTATAGACTTGTTAAGTTGTTGAAGGAACTTGGTTTCCAAGTGTCTAAAGCAGATAGTAGCTTGCTTGTTAAAGCAAGTGATGATGGGTTCATTTACATGTGCATATATGTTGATGACATAATTCTTACATGTACAGATGACAAGGGCATACAAAGTCTCAAGAAGAAAATGGAGAGAGAGTTCAAGATTACTGACTTGGGAGACGTCATATTTCTTGGGCATGGAGGTCTCATATACTCGACATGGAGTATATGTGACTCAAGGAAAGTATTTGAAGAACTTGTTAATCAAGTTTAAAATGGAAGATTGCAGGGTAGCACCTACTCCAATGGAGGTGAATCACAAATTGAGCAGATATGGAGGAATTCAAGGACATGAAGTTATGTCAAAGTCTGGTTGGTAGTCTAATCTATGCTACATTAACTAGGGCTGATTTGTCATATGCAGTTGGAGTGTTGTCTCAATTCATGCTTTGTCCTAGGAAAGAACATTGGGTTGCAGGACAAAGAGTGTTAAGATACATTAAGGGTACAATCAAAGAAGGTTTGTACTATGGTTTCACATAAGATACAAACATCAAGATATATAGTGATACAGATTGGGCAGCTAATCTTGATGATAGGAGATCAGCCTATGGGTACTTATGTTATGTGGGAGATAAGTTAATCTCTTTGTGTTCCAAGAAGCAACATACAATTGCTTTGTCATCTACAAAGGCAGCGTATAAAGGTATGGTTGAAGCTGCAAAGGAAGTCATATGGTTGAAGACTCTCATGAAGAGTTTTGGCATCATTCAGAGTACACCCACTATTCATGGAGATAATATGAGTTCATTGTATCTAGCTTCTAACCCTGTTTTTCATGCTAGGACTAAACATATTGAGATTCAATATCACTTTCTGAGAGAGAATGTGATTGATAAAGAGATTGAAGTCATACATACTTCAACAAAAGATCATATTATAGATATTGAGAAACTTTAACTTGGAGAAGGTGCGCAAACACTAGCCAACACCTGATACAAAATTTCATTGAAAACTTTACAAGTTTGATGACTCAATGAGTGAATTAAGTGCAACAGACTTTTTTGAATGATCACTCTCTTCACAGTTAGTGCAAAGATTGGTAAGCTGACATTGGTCTTCTTAAATTGGTTACGGTTTTGAGTTTTTATTTTGATATAGAGGTGCTCTACATCAAGGATAAATTGCTCTTATGGAGATTAACACTCCCATCAGGTATGTAGGTAGGTAAATAGATAGATAGATAGAAAGATAGAAAGATAGATAGATAGATAGATAGATAGATAGATAGATAGATAGATAGATAGATAGATAGATAGATAGATAGATAGATAGATAGATAGATAGATAGATAGATAGATAGATAGATAGATAGATAGATAGATAGATTGACAGAGAGACATATAGACAGATAGACAAATAGACAGACAGATAGATAGATAGATAGATAGATAGATAGATAGATAGATAGATAGATAG
>CM035407.1:192372332-192379832 GCA_020310875.1 Ceratopteris richardii
GCATAAGCGGTGAAAAAATGTCGTTTTCTTGATAATCGAACGTGTCGTATAAGCGATGCATAAATGTTGCATAAGCGACATCAAATAGCATCGCATAAGTGACGCTTGCTAACAAGTCATATACGTGATGCTTGCTAACAAGTCATATTAGCAATGCTTATGAGCAAGTTGTATAAGGGACATGCAAGGAGCGATGCTATTGTGTACATTATGAGCATCAGGACAAACATCGAAAATAACATCGAGATTAATGTTGTTTAGACGACGGTATGCGCTTGATGCCCAGTCCGATGAAATGCACGATCACGTAGTGACAAAAATGTGACACGTTAATCATCAATATGGCCCTGTATTCCTTGTAGTGACTCAATTTTGAAAGTTCATCTCCTATTACTAGACCTTTGTGGAGATTTTTCTTGATTTTCCCCTGATTAACCATTCGAAAAGTTCCTCCTTATTGCATGATTTAATCCTTTTGTAAAAACTTTTGATCTTCAAGACTTCATCGATTCAAAGATTTAACATTACGTTTTTAGGAATTGGAATTACTTGGTAGACCATTCTTCTACCGAAACTCTTTGTTCATCTTACATCATTTGGTTCTTCCAAAGAGCATTAGTACTAACTATCTTGAACTAGCTTTGGTTCTTCTACCTAAACTCTTTGTTCATCTTACATCATTTGGTTCTTCCAAAGAGCATTAGTACTAACTATCTTGAACTAGCTTTGGTTCATACCCTACATAGTTACATATACTAACCTAAAATGTCACTAATGCTTTGCAAAGAGGAGCAAATCATTTCTTAATTTACAAATTCCCTCAAAACCCTTAGACTAATTCAGCAATAATACTTGTCAAGCTATCAAGATACCTTCTTACTCTTCTATCTATTGAATGGATTTAAATGATTCAAGTTTTTTTTTCGCTTTTAGTCACAAGGTCTTGCAAGATAAGATACCTCTTTCTTGGCGTTATACGCGGGACCCTTCTAGGAGCTTAATGAACATTCTAGAATAAATTGTTCTCATCATCAAAAGATTCAAAGAATGATATTTCATAGATCGTTCTATCAAAAAAACTTGACTTTTAGCAAGATCCTTATTTTTGAAGTTCTAAAACTCCCTTAATTTTGTACATCTACTAAACCTAAAGTTGGCTATGCATTCTATTCAAAAGAATGCATCTTTTTGAGAGAATGAAAGATAGCGTTTTTCTAATGTAAATGTCATCTTATTCCATTTACCCTCTTGTAAATGTATTTAATTGGTTCAACGAGGTACATCTCTACACCTCTTAATGAGACTGAGACCTTACTCTCAATGGTCTTGTCTTTAAGGCTTATGCCAATGTTTTGTATTGGATCTTGAGTATTTTCTCTCTTTAGTCATCAGAGCAAATTTTCAATGGGAATCAATTCCCACTAAGGTTTTTCAAAAAGACTACATGGTTCAATCATCTTGTGCTCTTGCTTATCATTTTATGATATTTTATTCCCTGTTAGTGGATAATTGTCCTCAATGATCAACTCTTGAAAGTTCTTAAGGCCTTTGAACTTCATGACATCTTTCATGATTATGAAAGATTAACCCATTATTGTGTTTAGGGTCACATATAGGCTTTAGTTTCTCTTTTCAATATCTTTCAATCCAAATTCTTATTACCACTAACTTATGGTTAATAAGAAGAGAAAAATTGGTTGACTTATAGCCCAAGTCCTTGGCCTTTTTGATCATGCATGCCATTGGTTTTATGGATCGTGAGAATCCATAAAGAGGACTTTTGAACTTAAGGTTCTTCTATCTTTTCCTAAACTTTTAATGGTTATTGAGTCACATAACATTAGCATACCATTAAGCTTTTATGATTTTTGACTACATATTAAGAATTCATTTCCTATCTTAAAGCTTAAACTTACTAAACTTAATTTATCTCTCATGTCCCATCACCCATGCATGCATAGTACATTTGATTGATATGCATAATTAATGTATTTCAAAAGATTTTTTATTTTTCTTGAAGATATTTAGCATGCAGAAGGTCCAAAAATTGAATCCCTCTTTAAAGCATGCATGCAATTGCATTTTGGAATTTCATTTTATTCAATACCATGCCTTTAATTTGCATTCATGTTCATGGCATGCTATGATGAACCTTCTGTGAAGAGATGGATAGGTATGTGCTTGAAGATGAAGAGGTGTTGCAAAATCCTTGATCTACATCAGCCAAATGAACTCCAGAAGTATATGGTGGGCCCTTTTAGCTTGCCAATGGATGTATTAGACACCCTATGTACCTTGGAAGATCACTCTCAAAAAGATAGATCAAAACAGATAAGTTGGAGTTAGCTCAGAGGTGAAAACTTGCTATTCTTGGTTCATACACCTTTCCAGTGTTTTACATAATTCTCTGAGCACAGCAACAATTAGCTCAATTCCTCTGGGGGAAGTCTAGGCAACTTAAAGAGCTAACTTTCAAGAGTAATCTCATCAAAAATAATGAACCACACACTGAGAATGAGTTTTAACAAGTGATGACATCATCCCGATTTTCACGGGCTGCTACAGAAATAGACCAGTGAGCATAAAAACCAACATAACTCAAAATGTAGGAATCCAATGATTATGAAAATTTGTATGGTTATACTAGACAGTAAGCTGAATCCAAGAAGCTTTAAATCACTGAATTTGGATAAGTAACCACTGAGAAATGGCTCTGACAAGATGAGTGAAAAAGTCGGGTACTTGACAGAGAAGTGAAGATGAACAGACCCTGTTGACTTCAAATGAACATAACTGAAGATTGCAACATCCAAAGGACATGAAAATTTGTGAGCATATAGTAGACTTATAGAGCTAACTTTACCAAGTTAAATCACTGAAAATGATGCACCAAGCTCAGAGAAAACATCTCTGCAAGCTGACTGAGAAAACTGAGAGTAATGGCAGTGAGTAGTACACTTCACAAGAACATGGAAAGATGAACTCAAATAATCATGCAAATGAAAGTATATTGCTTGTACAATACAATGACTTACTGATACATGTGTGTGCCTTGTAATCACACCTTGATATGGCATAAAGCTCAGCTCTTGGAGGTCTTCACATAGGTCTCTCTAACCACGACTAAAACTGCCATCTATTTATAGTTGAGTTTGGGAGGCTAACTTCCCTCAATCACTCTCCAATCAATCAATGATTGATTTGATTCTCTACCTACCACAAATCACGAATTCGTGGCTCCTCTTTCCATTCTCTCCTTGACCTTGGTAACAAACTCTATGATGGTTTGTTTAGGTGTCTTCTTCATTAGGTTGAACTCGTTCCAAAGATGATTCTTTCTTGCTTTGGTACTAGTAGAAAAGAAAGTCTCAAGGGCATCCCAAGTCTCTTGAGATGTCTTGCATTCTCTAATATGTGGTAATAGAAAATCAGAGATAGAATTTAGTATGCATGACCTTGCTTGAGCATCCCTTGCTCACCAAAGTGTGAGTTTATCTGTCTCCTCTTGTGTAGGTCCTCCTTTGGATCTTCGATTAGACATAGCTTCATCACCCGCTACAATTCCATAAAGATTTCTACCTTGCAAATAGGCCTCCATTTTGATTTGCCAAGACACGTAGTTGTGTCGATCAAGCTTCTTGATCATTGAGGGAAAGCCGTCACCCATCTTGATCTAGCTCTGATACCATTGAAAGAGCTTGGAGAAGCTTGCAGGAGGTAGAAAAGTGAGTTTTGAAGGGACGAAGTTTGGTATAGCCAACTGGCACAAGACCAGCCCTTGATCTTATGGAGACTCAAATAGACCTTATAGGAATGCGATAAGTGCAATAAAGTGCACTATGTACTTTGGAGCATGAAGGAGAAAGAGCCGATACAAAACAAATAGGTTTGCACATCGACTAGCTCAAAAAAACCTACTATCTATGGAAGAGACAATGAACTTCAAATGCTCATAGCGACGAGTGTGATTACAATTAGAAAAGCTCCTTTTATGGGAGTTATACACATAGAGTTGAGTGTATATAATGCACAAAAGTATAAGGAATAAGCAAAATATTATATAGGAATGAATCAAACACTCAACAGTGGTATCTCCTATTTTTTAGGAATATAGAGAGATTGACCCTGAGATAGAAAAACTAAGATATCTCCAACGTTAATGAATAAAGATTTCTGTTAAATTTTGTGTCAAGATTTTCTCTAATAGACCATTGAGAGGAGAAGGTATTACCAAGGTCATAGCATAAAGTTCCCTTATGAGGAAGAAAGCTATAACTCCTTACATGTATCATAATCTTGACCTTGCCTTGATGCCAGCGAGACCAAAGAAACCATTAACAAGCTCAATCCTCGGAAATCCCCTAGCTTGGATGCCGTAATAAATGAACATATGTGTAGTTTAAATTCTTAATTAGTCTCTACATTCCTTTAGTTTGGAAAGAATCTACTATTCATGGAGCTCTGACTACTTTCATTAACACATTTATCATTAGACCCAATCACAAAAAACGTTCTAGGGAATACTTGAGAGGAATCAGTATCTTCTAGTTTACTTGAATTGTACGTATGGAATTTCTGCTATTAGTTTGGCTAGGATGTGCTCACACACCCTTGCGTTTTTTTCATTATGAGTGACACCCTTGCTTGGTTGGTTAAAATCGCCTCGTGTGAGATCAATGGAATAAAATTAAGGGTGTCGTTGTGAATCTTTGTCTCCATCAATTTTATTGTGAGTTATAACGAGAACTATGCTCCAGATTTTTGGATCGTCTCAAACTATTCTCTCTGGTAAGTGGTTCTAAAATCAACAACACTAAGAAATCCTTCAAAGTTAATGGTAACATCCCAAATTGTGTATCTCAATTTTGCTTTTAGGTAATTAAAGATGGAGTATTTCTCTGGATTCTATGAGTCTCCAACATCTCTTGATTTACCACGGGATACTCTTGCATCTACTTCGATTCATCACTCAGTTGGATCCTTTTCTGAGCTAGCTTCTCGGTTCAAAGGGGGCTTCCATGGTCCTATCAACACACATCAAGACTTTGTACACTCCATGGAGCACTACATCATACAAATGTACTACCATGTGAATATGATTTTATGCTTCATGTTCTATATTTCATTCTTGCAAGACCTACTTCTTGGCGATATACATCTCGTGGTGGATATTGTCAAAGCTTTGGAGGTTCCCATGTACCACATGGAGTCATCCTACCTATCTCCCTTTTGTACCTTGAAGTCCCTCTATTTCCATTCCATTTCCATTTTATATTATATCCTTTGTATTTGGGTACCTTGCCATTTGCTTCTACCATTGTATTTATTCTTCTTTGAGGGGAATTATCCCACATGATATGTACTTTGGAGAGCCCCTCCCAAATCTATATAAGGAAGTTTACCCATTTCTTGGTCTACTCACTTTGAGTCTCTCACACTTTTTCTTTTGTGAGTACACTCTACTCTTCATTTTGCTTCCACACATGTACTCTCTACACCAAGTAGGCAGAGTAGTCAATACCAATCAGGTAGAGAATAAGTCAAATCTCTATTTTTTGCAATCCATTACACATACAAAAAGTGATTTTAAATAGTGGATTAGTGCATCTTTTAATGGCCCTTGCATGTTGGGGATGTAAGGGTCATGTGACCTTACCCCTATATTCATATAGACATATAATTTTTAAAGAATGGCCTCATAGAGATCATTATGTGGGTTTTGAGGCTCCCACCCATGTATGCGTGTCTCCTCTCTCTCCCTTCATCTCTTCCTTGCTCCTCTTGTTCAACCCACCAAAGCCCTTAATTGGTATTAGAGCTTGCTGAGGGTTGGTGTGCAGGGAGCTTTAATGGAAGTTTAGGGTAGAAGAGGTGAATATGCAGGTCAGCATCCTCTTGATCACCACTCAATATTTTGGTCATAACTCAAGCTAGGAAGCTTGAAGTTGCACATTTTAAAGAGAGCTACAACTTCACAAAAGGGTGCAAAATCTAGTTTGGAGTTTTGGTTTGCTCAAAATTCAGAAAAATCAGATATATGTAGAAGATGAATCTACAATCACTTGGACAACATGTCAATTTTATAAATATAACTTGAGTTTTAGAGATCGGATTGAGACAATTCAACTTGTTGTGCATATTTTGAGAGAGTATTTACAGGTTTGTAGAAGAAATCTGGTCTAGATTATGAGTGTTGGGTATCTGAAAATGCACAATACAAAGCAACAATGCTACAAGTGAAGGTAAAATTGACAATAGATGCTTGTTTGTGTGTATCTTGAGCTACACACCTCCAATTGAGGTGTTCTAAGTATCATTATGTAGACAAGAAATACATCTTCAAGTTTGTTGAAGAGGTCAGAGGAAAATCTCGAAGTTTGGAGTATCAAAAAAGAAACATACAAGTTATCAGATTTTCCTTATACAACCCTAAAGATAGTTGAAGATTGAAATTATCTTCAAATCTCTTTTGAGCTCTTGGCTGGGAGCTTCATTGGTGCAGATAGTTGGGAGAAGTGTGCATGAGCACTTGTGCTTTGGTCTCATTTCCATTTGACCATGTATGATCATTGTGGTAACTCCTATGTATGATAGTAGAGCATGGTCTTGTCAAATGTTTGGTATATGAGATGGCATTGTGGTATACCTTTGAGGTTTGTGCTAGTGAAAAAAATAAGGGTGAATATTAGCCCTTACGCAAATCTAGATAAAAAAAGAGAAAATGAAATTATTTTTTGATGTTTCCCAAACATAAAAAATAGCCCCAAATACTACTCTTTTAGCAACCCAAAAAAAAAAAAAATAAAAAAAAAAAAAAATATATATATATAGCCCGCTTCAAATGTGCTGTCATTTTCACAACTGAAATTGCATGTTTATCGAACTCTCTGTGAGCTCTTTTTGTCCTGTGAGCTCTTTTTCTCCAGTTTTGTCACGTCATTATGTGGGCTCTTCATCGTCTAAGTTTTCCTTCTGAGTCTCGTTAGCCATTAGTGTTGTACAAGTGCGAACGCTCTAATATAGCATTAGTGCAAATTTAAGACTGATCAGCGATGGGTGACGTTATTTCTCTATACCTCTTTGTTTTTCATGGAATTACAATGATCAAGAGAGAAAGAGGTCTTGCTTTTGAAAGACACATTCACGTAAAAGTGAAGCCAACAAGAGAATGATGGAAAAAAGAAATTGGTATAGAACTAAGTAGCTGTGCATAGAAGATCTACAACTAGTTGGAGGTTTTCTTTCATGTTTTCTTTCATGTATCTTCCATTGTCTGCAAATATCACGATATACATGGGGCTATGAATGCTTTAGTGCGCACAGATACATGGATAGGAGGATGAAGACCAATCAAGAGTGTTTTTCTCTTGTTTATGTGTTAAAAATGACGAAGCATTAACTTTATGAGAGGAAGATGGATGAAATGTTTCTCTCTTTCATAGTATATGCAAGGAAAAATGATGCACAATGTTTCACTATGATGAAAAATAATGTTTTCTT
>CM035407.1:192431161-192463661 GCA_020310875.1 Ceratopteris richardii
CATAGATGAAAGTGCAACAGTAGGTTGTTTCTTTGAGCTCCATGTGATAGGTTTGCTTCCTATCATGAACACATAACCTGAGGTTGATCTTCTATCTTCCTTTGAGCCTGCCCAATCAGCATCACTAAAGCCTTTGACATGCAGTTCTTCATCAAACTTGTAAAACAAAGCATGATTAACTGTATGCTTTATGTATCTCAACACTCTCTTGGCTGAATTTAAGTGTTCACTTGTCAGGGCTTGCATAAACTGAGAAAGTACACCAACAAGATAAGACAAATCAGGTCTTGTAATGTTTGCATAGATCAATGATCCTACAATGCTTCTGTATGTCGTTACATCTTCCAATGGTTCTCCATCATTTGAACAAATCTTTGTATTTGTGTCCATGGGTTGAGTGAGTGGTTTGCATTCACTCATTCCAAATCTGAAAAGAACATCCAACAAGTACTTCCTTTGCATCAAGTAGATGCCACTCTTTCCATAAACAACTTCAATTCCTAAAAAATATTTCAGCTCTCCAAGATCTGAAATTTTAAACTCCTTACCAAGCTTCCTTTTGATATCTTTAATCCCTGTAACATCATTTCCTGTTATAATGAGATCATCGATGTATATGAAAATATATACCTCTCTATTTTCTTCCTTATTCATGTACAACAAAGGATTTGCACTACTTGGGTTGTATCCACACTTAGTTAGATACTCTAGCAATCTCTGATTCCATGCTCTTGGTGCTTGCTTCAAGCCATAAAGTGCCTTCTTCAACCTGCAAACAAAATCTGGATGGTTTTCATCTTCAAATCCAACCGGTTGACTCATGTACCTCTTCTTGTAGTTCTCCATTAAGAAAAGCATTTTTGATGTCGAGTTGATATAATGGCCATCTCCTTGAAGCACGAATTGCGATTAATGTTCTGATAGTTCCCATCTTTGCAACAGGGCTGAAAACTTCATCATAATCTATGCCTTGTGTTTGTTTAAATCCTTTGGCAACTAATCTACCTTTATATCTAGCTAATGAACCATCAGCATTCCTCTTTACTTTAAACACCCATTTGTTTGGAACAATCTTCATACCTTCTTTCTTTGGCACTAGCTCCCATGTGTGATTATCTTTGAGAGCTTTGATCTCCTCTTTCATAGCTTGCTTCCATTCCTTTTGTGTGCAAGCTTCTTCATATGTCTCAGGCTCTTTGTCTTTGATAACCTGCATCATGTATGCAAAATGTGTCGCCATAAAACTATCATAACTCAACCTTTGAGTTGGATACCTTGTCCTTGAAGATCTTCTTTCATTGCCTTTAGAGAGTTGCTTCTTTTACCTATTTAGCTTTACCATCAGAGTGATTACCTCTTCATATTCTTCTTCACTTGCATCTACCTCACTGTTTGGAGTAGCACTTGCCTCTTTGGCTCTACTATGAGCTGAATTTGGAGACAAAGAATGACTCCCCCTCCATGTTGAACATTCTTCACTTGATGTAGATGCCTTTAGACCTGAAGCCTTTGTGCTTGATTGTTGAACTTCTCTTTGATTTGTTCCTGCATAATCATCACAATCTTCTTCAAGAACCTTTTCCTTTACTTTATCTTCATACCATGGTCTTAGTTCATCAAAGACCACACCTCGCGAGACTCTTAATTCCTTTGTTCTAGGGTTGTAACACTTGTATCCTTTTTGCTCCGTCGAGTAGCCGATGAAAATGCATTTTTCTGACCTTGGTTCCATCTTTGTTCTAACTTATTGTGGAATGTGAACAAAGCAAACACATCCAAACACTTTGAGGTGTGTAAGATCAGGTTTCTTACTGGAATATACCTCTTCAGGAGTCAAGTGATGTATTCCCGATGTTGTGCACCTGTTCATCAAGTAAATGGCAGTTATGGTAGCTTTAGCCCAATAGTACAATGGTACCTTCATCTCGTTGAGCATGCATCTTGCAATTTCAGCAATTTGCCTATTTTTCCTCTCAGCTACTCCATTTTGTTGTGGTGTATACCTACAAGTGAATTGCCTTTTGATCCCATTCTCTTGCAGAAAATCTGAAAATTCTTTGGAGAAGTATTCTCTTCCACCATCGGACCTTAAGGTTTTGATAGATCTTCCTGTTTTCTTTTCAACTTCAACTTTGAATCTTTTGCATATAGAAAACACCTCTGATTTTTGCTTCATACAAAACAGCCATACCTTTCTTGATTGATCATCAATGAAGGTGAAAAAAAATCTATTACCAGCCATTGATGCCTCTTGGGTTGGTCCCCATACATCCGTATGTATCAAGTCCAAGACATTTGGAGCCACATAATTGCTCCTTTTTAATGGCTGCCTCGTTTGCTTTCCTAGTTGACAAGCTTCACATAACTCATGTAGTCCAATGCTATTAAATTTTGGAAGACCTCTTACCACTTCATGTTTGCTCATGTCCTTCAGCTTTGGAATGTTGATGTGTCCTATTCTTTTGTGCCATAAGTCCAACTCTGAAATCTTCTTGTTCCCACATTGAATGTACATGACCTTTCCATGTGGATGTTGGACATCCAAAGTGAACATCCTTCCTTCTCTTCTACCTTGAGCAATGACCTTGAAGCCTTCTTTTGGATTCTTTATGAAGCACCCATTCTCATTGAATATGACATGATAACCCTTCTCTACCATTTGTCCTACTGAAATCAAGTTCTTTGAAAGTGTAGGAACATGAAGAACATTAGATAGTACCTTTGCTCTACTTGTATCTCCAAGCCTTATATCTCCAATGTGTTCAATCATGTGTTGAGTAACATCACCTATTTCAACACATCCTTTTCCACTTGGTACCTGTAGATTAGTGAACAAACTTCCTTGGCATGACATATGGTTACTACAACCTGAATCAGTGTACCATTTTTTGTCATCTTCACAAGAGCTTCTATACTCATGTCTCATTGCAAGTAGTGTGTCCTTGCTTCCTTCACTTGAGGTGCTTGCATAGTTGCTTTGGTTCCTTTGATTGCCTCCATTTGGTCTTCCATTCTTCAGCCAAAAATCACTAGCATAGTGTCCTACTTTACCGCAATGATAGCATGTTATACCTTTATGAGAATTGTAGGAGTTTCGGCCTCTTCCTCTACTTCTACCTCGACCTCTTCCTTGTGTGTTGGCATTTGATGAATCCTTGTTGTCTTCCGAATTGTTTTGATTGTAGTTGGAGTTGTTGTGACCTCTTCCTTTTTCTGTTGAGCCTCCTCTTGAGTTTCTTCCTTTACCTCGACCTGCATATAACATTTGGTTGTGGTTGTCCTTTCCTTTGGGACCACCGAAGCTAAGTTCTTCTGTGACAAGATGAGGGATTAGTTGTTCAAAACCTGGATAAACATCTTTCAAGTTAATGGAAGTTATAAAAGGCTTCCATCTTTCATCTTCTCTCAAGCCATTGAGAGTATAACACACAAGATCTTCGTCTTCAACCATTGTGCCAATAGAAGCTAAAGCATCGCTTAGCTCCTTAATCTTCAAAGTATATTCAGCTATGGATTGACTCGAACTTTTCTTGATTGTGTTCAACTCATTCTTGAGTTGAAGTTTCCTAGCTTTGGTATTTGTTGAATACATCCGTTCAAGAGCTTCCCAAGCAACCTTAGCTTTCTCTAGATGTTGAATATGACCTACCATGGCATTAGTAATGACTTGCGAAATGAGGAACATAACTCTCCTATTCCTCTCTTCCCATTCTTTTGCTTGCCTCCTTTGGACTTCGGTGGCCATACCTTGATTGATTTGAGGTTGAGCATCATCGCCGCTCACAATACCCCATAAGCCTTTGCCCATTAGGTAGTTGGTCATTCTAAACTTCCACACGGGATAGTTATCCTTGTCCAACTTCTCTACTTGTTGACCCAAGTCAGCCATTGAAGAGTATCAAAGACTTTGAGAGTTACCTCGAATAGTTATAGTCCTTTGCTCTTGCGTTTGTGAAGCTCCCTTTTGTTTTGTAGCTCCTCTTTTGCTTTGCTTCAACTCCAGCTCTGATGATGAACCTTCAGCACCAAGTTTGCTCTGATACCAACTGTGGAGAATGAGTTCTCCTATGCGCAACGGAAGTGTGTAGTGACCCCTTGTATGTCCAGCACTTGGACAAACATCTGCACCTTAGATAGTTTGCTGCTCTCAATACAAAAGTCAAATGGACTTGTGACTTTAGTCAATCAAAGTAGACAAAGAGAGCTTTCTAACAAGATATAAATGACTTAATTTGGACAAGTTTTGATTAGGAAACACAACTGTCAAAGATGAACTACCTGTCCACACAGATATGCTAAAGAACTGAGCCTCACTCTCGGACTGATAACTCTGTGAATATATATCCTTTGAGCAAGATATTTGGTATAGAAAACGTAGACACAAATAGCTTTCCAACAAGATACAAAACAAGTAATTTGGATGAGTTTTGATTAGGAAACTCAACTCACCAAGATAGACCACCTCCACACATAAGTACACTGTAAAACTAGACTTTACTATCTGACAAATATCTCACAGAATATAAATGACCTCAATAGATAGATCGATAGATAGATAGATAGATAGATAGATAGATAGATAGATAGATAGATAGATAGATAGATAGATAGATAGATAGATAGATAAATAGATAGATAGATACCTAGATAGATAGTGTTGGTGCAATTCAAGCCTTCACCTTTGGCTTGGAACCCTTGAAGGATATCACTATGTGAAGCAAAAACCATAGGAACTTATTCTTATGACTTATTACCATTTTATCTCTTGTAAAAGTCTAAATGACTTGGCATGTAAATGATTACACCTACTTGATTAGATTCGTGGAAAAATGGATGGTGTAATTGGAGAGAATATCTCCTTACTTTTAGATGAGTGATTTTAGGGAGCATTAGTTTGAATTTGAAATTCAAATATATCTCCATCACATATAAAAGTCATGTAGAAAACTCGCGGGCTAGAGTGAGTACATCCGAGCTTCATTTCTGCTAGTATTGAGTGTGTAAGAGAGCTACACCACAGCCTACTCATCTCTACCTCATTAGGCAATGCTTGGCATGCCAATGAGTTTGTAAACTAATGTTAATCAATACATATACTTACATTGATCAACTCTGTGTTCTCCGAGTTTTCTACCTCCAAGTCTGTCAACTTCAACAAGACATATCTCAGGATCTACTTATCCAAATCAAGTGATTCAAAGCACACTGGATTCAGCTCATAGTCTTCTATACACCTACAAATTTTGAAGTCATTTGGTTCAGCTATTGCAGAGAAATCTCAGTCGAAGTGCTCACTGGTCTGTGTCTGCATAGCTCCTAAAATATCGGGGATACATATAATTTTGCTAAACTTCTTTCTCAGAGTATAGTTTGTCATTTCTTCTCATTCCACTTGCAAATGGTAGCTTGTTAAGGTAATTTAATATCTCTAGAAGTAATTTTGCCAATTGTAAGTGTGCTGGTCATACTGAGTGAAAGACTGAGCAGGTATCAAGATCAAAATAGAAAGTTTTCAAGTCTAGTGAAGTGCAAATTCATCTGTTTTGATCTAATCATTAGTCAAATCATTTCCAAAGTACATATAGCATATTTTGGTATCATTTGAAAGCTCAAGGAGTCTACTAAGCATATCTGGAGTCAAGAGGGCTGGTGCAAAGCAGGATTAGCAGCATCAACTCAATCTTCTAAGTGCATCCAACCATTTCTCCCAAAAGTGGTATCAGAGCAAATAAGGTAAACATGGGAGATGGTTTTCCTTCATTCATTGACAAATTGGACAGGAACAATTACCAAGCTTGGTCTCTAAGGATGAAGACCTATCTACAAGGAAGAAGCTTGTTTGGATTCATATCAGGAGATGAGGAATTGCCCTCATTCAAAGTTAGAGGACTACCCACCAAGGATGAACAAGAGAGGCTCAACCAATGGTGTGCAAAAGATGCTTTGGCAAGGTCTTATCTTCTTAACTCTATATCTGATTTCCTTTTACCTCACATCAGGAATTGCAAGACTTCCCAAGAGACTAGGGAAACCTTGTCATCATACTTTTCTTCTAACACAAGAGCCAAAAAGAATCAATTGTGGATTGAATTCACAACCCTTAGGAAGCAACCAAAGCAATCAGTCTCAGAATTTGTGACCAAGATCAAGGATGTGGCAGACCAATTAGCAAGCATTGGAGAGGAGATTGAAGAGGAACAAATAGTAAGGCAAGTAATCAATGGACTAAAGGCAGATGATAAGTGGGAGAGTGTTAGCAGCAGACAAGGAACTGAAGGACTAACGAGGCATGGCAGTCAGAGAAGAGAGTCAGAAGGGAGAGAAGGCACAAGCAGACAAGGGAGTCAACGAAGATCTGGCAAATAGGCCAATAATTTTCTTCAGGAAGAAGCACGTATGAGCATTCACGCAGATCTAGCACTAAGGCAACCTTTAATTTTTCAAAACCTCTACACCAATTAAAAGTGATTCTCATCACTAAACACCATTGTAAATACCATTTCATCTTTTTGTAGCTCCATTTTGTGCAAGCCAAGGAGTCCTTGAGCTTGAGGAGCTTTAGAAGTATCTACCTGCCAATTTTCGTAGTTTTTAGATCTCGTTTGAGCCCTCAAATAAGCCCTGGAACCTAATTTTTAACTAGGCCGGACACTAGGTCTGAACAGGGCCAAAGCTAGTCAAAAACTATAAAAGGAGCTAGAGAGCTCATTTTTGAGGTTAGATTGTAATAGAAACAAATTTGTAAGAGCTTCTTGAAAAGTAATCTAAGAACTCCATTGATTCTCACTCTTTGTCTTGCCGTGTGTGCGCGTGTGTGTGTATGTGTGTGCATGTTTGTGTGCTTCTCACTCACGCACTTGTGCCGCCACTTGCTCGAGGTCTTCATACCATCCTCACGTCTTCCCGGATTGACATTAAAGGAGGTGCTACTCATCATTGAGCTACACCAAATTTTGGCGCCGTTGCCGGGGATCGAATTTTGAGGACGAGCGTGTGATGGTAAGACGTAGAGTTGACGCGTTGGAGTTGTAGGTATTTTCTTCACTTTCATCTATTTTCTTGTTTTTCCTTCACCATCTTCATCACCATCTCCCACCTCCATCTCCATCATCGCGAAAATTTCTGTTTTTTTTATTATATCACCTTCCCCACCTCATTTCCCTCATTTCACTTGTGAGAGAGAGCGAGAGAGCGATATTGCGTGTGTGTTTTCTTGCATGTTTCTTGAGCTTTTTGCAAGACCTTGCTGAATCACCATCCCCAGCTCCCTGCGCAGGTACGAAACTCGTCGAATCTGTCTCGCAGTCGCCAGCCTCTGTCGATCGCGATCGACAGAAAATTCGATCATTTGGTAAAACAAAGTTCACCACTAGCACAAGCATGATGAGCACATCCCAAATCACCTAAAACAGTAGAAAAATTCCGTGTTTTTCTGTCAATCGCGACCGACAGCCTCTGTCAATCGCGATCGACAGCCTCTGTCAATCGCGATCGACAGACCCTGTCAATCGCGACCGACAGACCCTGTCAATCGCGATCGACAGACCTCACGACCGACAGATTGCCACGTAGGACCCTGTCAATCGCGATTGATACCGTCGATCGCGATCGACAGCCACGACCGACACCTCTGTCAGTCGCGATTGACACCGTCGATCGCGACCGACTGAAATTCAACGACTGATTGACTTTTACGCGTAGCCACGTGTCCATCGTGACTGATAGGCCCCCGATTGACTGAAATTTCGGTGAAAAATCCGGAAAACGTGTCGATCGCGATTGATACTGTCGATCGCGATTGATACTGTCGATCGCGATTGACAACCACGATCGACTCTGTTGATCGCGATTGATACTGTCGATCGCGATTGACAGCCACGATCGACTCTGTCGATCGCGATTGACACTGTCGATCGCGACTGACAGGCCCGACGGACACCTCTGTCAATCGCGATTGACAGACCTGTCGATCGCGATTGACAGGCTTTTCGGCCAAAAATTAGGGCTTGCTTTTGTTCAAACTTTGGGATAATTTTGGGGCAAAATAGTCAATCCATTAGCATTATTGAGGTTCCTACACTTGTGTTTTGGGAGAAAATCCTAGGATCTGTCAGCCAGATTGAATCCTGTCTTAACCCCCTAAACCCTGAACAGTCATAACTTCTTCATACGAAATCAATTTTTTGAGCTCTAGGGCTTGTTGGAAAGCTCGTGGCATAATGCGTTGATTTTCAGATAAGGTATTTTGAAGTTGACCATACCCAGGGGGATCAAAGTCAGGGGTCTTTAGAATTGTTTTCTTAAAAATCACTATGCAAGTTAGTGTTTGTGCTACAGGACTGAAAATCATCGATTCTGTCTTTGGAATTTAAATCTTAAGGTTAACTTTGGAACTCTTACAGATCTATTGAGAGCTTCGAAAGGTGTTCTAAGCAAGTGTAAGTGCAAGCTTGGGAACACACTTCCTGGGCACTCAAGGGCAACCAAGCAGGAAACAAAAGGTTGGAAACTTTTAACCCCCTCTGTCAATTCATAGATTAGGCTAAGAACGACTAGAGGTAGGAGTAAGTCAGGGCGACGATAGGCAGTTATCAAGTTGAAGACTACCTAAAAACTCAAGTTCAAGCTAAAAATCTAATCTCTCTACTGTCAATAACATAAAGGAAAAGAACCTAACGTGGAACGATCAACCTAAAAGCACGAAGAACATTTAAGTATTCCTGACAACGTAATATCAGACAAGACCTTAAACACGAGAAATAACTAAAAAGAACCAAGCGACTAATATAAAGTAACTAGCAACGAGGTTGTACTCTGGGCAAAGAATTGGGCTACTTAGATAGGCATATGAACCTTAGATCAGGACGACATCTAGTAAGGGAGAGACAAAGCCTTAGATCTTCAGAGGCTAGTGTTAACCACACTGCTAGGTCTTGGGCCCAGCAGTTGAGCCACCACTCGTACTACCCTAGCTCTGAGACCAGTGAGTCAGAGATGTCTCAAGGCATGGACAGACCTACAGGAAGTTCAGGAGTGCCTTACTTGCACAGGGTAGAAGGCCCTTACAAAACACAGTTGGAATACCTTAGGACCAACCGATTAGGTGCTAGCATCTATGAGGACGGCCTAGGAAGATCTGTGGTACAGATTAAGAATCCTGATCAATCCATAGGACTAGAGCACCCAGCCGTCAAGTTTGAAAACGGTGCATACCTGGACAAAGAAGGAACCATATACGTAGTCACCAGTCACCCAGATAGGACAGATGAATTTGGGAACGTAATCTCAGAAGCGGACTTAGGTGACTTGGAACAAGGAAACATGGGAGTAGAACCTAGAACACCCCGAGGCAAATCTGTTCTCACTAGGATTATCACACCTGATTGGGTTCCCCAAGACAACAAGTGCATAGATTTGCTTCTCAGTCGAGAAACTGACGAAGCCTTTTGGAGGTATAAACCTGATCAACCAACTGATATAGGAGCAATCATGATCTATGAGTTTAAGGATCCTGATAGCCCAGGCAGAGTGACCTACCTAGATCACGCTTCGGAGAGGATCTTTGTGGTGACAGAAAATGATAGGCATGCTTACACTTGGAAGGGTGAATTCGTTTTTCCCCAACCAAGATCGAATGTATCCTATGGTCACCCTGGAGCTGGAACATCCCAAGCTCATGGAATGCAAAGAGACAGACGTAGAGATAGACCAGAAGTAAGCTTTGCCAACCCAGTGGGCAGAGAAAGAATGAGGACGGAAACGAATAGAGTGGAACCTGAGGGACATAGAGCTCCGGGGAACCAAAGAAATGTGGATGGATTCCCTCTGTCGAGACCTAGAGAGCACACAAGGACTTTGAGGCCAACCCAGCTAGTTAAGTCCATGAAGAATTACTTCGATGGCACAGGAGATCCCTATGATCATGTGGCGGAGTTCAAGCAAGTCTTGAGAGCTGAACAAGTGGAGGATCTATTCACGCAGTACAATGCCTTCGGTCTAACCCTTAGGAACACAGCACTTACATGGTTTCAGCCATTGGATGAGCGACAATTCAGGTGTATAGACCAACTCCTAGAAGCTTTCATTGTAGAGTTCTCTAAGAGTGGCATAAGACACAATACCTCCTCATTGATTCACAGCTTCAAACAGACTCCCCAAGAGACTGTAAGATTGGCAAGAAGAAGATTTAGACAATATCTTGAAAGATGCCCTGTTTCGGAGCTACCCACACCTGCCAAACAAGTAGCCTTATTCCTTGATGGATTGCTAAGTACCAAATTAAGATCATATGTGTACTTGAAGGACCCTAGGACCATAGAAGAGTGTGTACGCATGTGTATTGACATTGAGGATAATCTAGGGGAGGAGTTAGAACTTTCCAAGATATACAAAGATTCGGATAGTGCCTCAAGCCTCTCTTCCACACAATCCACATCAATCGAGGAACTTGCTGAGAAAGTAGCTCAGAAATTAGGTGTAACTAGCAAACAAATCCCAAGGTTTGCTCCTGTGAAAAGGTGCTATACTTGTGGTGGTGACCATATGGCAAACGTGTGCCCCATTATGGCTCAACCCCAGATCAATCCAAATAGCCAATATTGCACCCTAGAACGAAGATACACAAATCACACAGCACAAGACTGTCCTTACAACAAGCAAGCGGTCAGACAAACCTACCCTCAGCCCTACCAACAAGGCAGATACCAGAACCAAAATCCACCACAACAATATGCTAGACCCCAACAAACCTACCAACCACAATATCAGGCCCAACAGAGACCCCAACCGGTGCTAGCTCAACAGCCTCCAAACCCCGCTAACGTAATCCCTGTAAAGTATACCGCGGTTGAAGAAAACCTGAATAGGGCCATAGTACGAGTAACCCCATTGATCTTAGAAAGTGATCCCAGTGACCATAGCTTTGATTCTACACATGTTGATAGTCCCCAGGCCTACTACATGTAGTCTCCTGAACACGGTGAGTCCTACTATAGTGAAGAGCCAAATGAACTAAGTTGGGAGTCAGATTACACGAATGTCATGTATACAAACCCCAACCCTAGACCCCAACCTAAGCAGGTACGACCACCATTTCCTAGAGGACCATGCTACAGATGTCAGGGAGATCACTTCATTCGTGATTGCCCCATGCCTGCACCTACACAATCCCAATCAGTGACAATCCAGGGCTATTGCCAAGAGTGTGGAAAGGAGCATCTCTTACGAGATTGCCCTAAGAATCCTAATAATATGCCAAAAATCACTCCCATTAATGTGATTGGGTTGGTTGTAGATTCCTCAGGAAGTGTCACTTCCACTGCACCAGTACAGGTAGTCACTAGAGCTCAGACATTGCAGCAAAACCAAGGGGCAAGCCAGGAAAAGGGCCCAGAGGCTAGTGAAACTGAGAGCATAACCAAGAAAAGGACTAGAGCTTGGAAAGATAGTCAGGAAAGAATGAAAAGGCAATGGGCAAAGAAGATGAGTGAACTCGAGGAAAGCGTAAGAGAAACGAGAGCCAAAATAACCGAACTCACTACTCAAACTCCCTCTCACACTACTCCACCACCACCATTCCCATCTCCATCCGACCCACCACCTTCCAACCTGCCTCATACGAATCCACCACCCCCCAAAGTAGGATCAGTCCTAGCAGATCCCACTCTCGAGGACCTAAACATGATGCTTAAAGCATATCAGGCCAGAATCCAAGAAGGGCCAACCATGACCGATCATGAAAAATGCTACCCTAGAGCCGAGCTAGAGCTTGAACGAACTAAAATTTGTGCTAAGATGGTGGAATTGGCTCAAGCCATGTTCGAAGCTAGCCGCCTCTTTAACATCTCTAGCTCAGCTAAGACGCAGTTACACTTTGAGGGACTGCTAGAAAGAATAGAGAGGCTAATTGCACAATCAGAAAAGGAACCTGCCCCTCAAAGAAAGGAAAGGGCAAGGGAACGGATAAGCCAGCCTCTTCAGGAAGCCCATGTACCTCCTCAAGAAGCTTATCTTTCCCCCCAAAAGGCAGATGGGCCTCCCTCGAAAGCTTACGTACCTCCACAGGTTGCCTTCATTCCTTCTCAGGGAGCGTATGAGCCTGTTCGGAAAAGTAATAGAATAAGTAATCTTCCCGAGGAAGCTTGTGCTCCAGCCATCTATGAGAACGAGGAGAGAGCCAACGATAGAATAAGCCCTCCTTCCCAGGTTGCTTATGTGCCTAATTCTACGGAGCCAGACACTTCTTCTTCTATGAATCGGTTTGCACCAGACTTCCTACGAGAGATTCAAGAAGACAAATGGGATAACGAAAGTGAAGTCGCCCCTCCCTTTGAACTTGTGGATGATGCACACGACCAATTCCCACAAGACATCCCATCTATTTACGGGGAACATGAGAGTACTCAGTCTCACGAGAGATTGGACTTTGAGTCTAATTCCATACAAGAGCTACCCCACTTCACAGGCCCATGGGAAGCAAAGTCCACGTGTATGAGAGCACCCACAGTCATGGTAAGGAACGACGACTCAGTCATACCTAGGAACACGGAGGTAGTAAAGAACACCAAGGTGCAGTGCGATCTCACTTTGGAAGAACTGCCTAAGGATAGACCAAAAGCACGGAAATATGTAGCCAGTCAAGTAACTGAAGTTGCAGAACCACGTTCCCGGGTAGGATCCCAGAAGACAGTGCCAGAAATACCATTGGACAAGATAGGAGAAATGTGTGAAGGGGAAGAAGGAAACACCTACCTGCCCATCACCTATCAAGGACATACCACCAAGGCCATTTTAGACTCAGGTGCAGGAGTTGCTATCGCTACCACCTCCCTATGGAAGCGTTGGGGCAAGCCAACACTCAGACCCACGAGGATGAAATTGCAAATCGCCGATGGTCATATAGAGAGGCCCTTGGGATTGCTAGAAGGCATATCTCTCACCACTTGTGGTGTTGAGTTTGAGCATAGCTTTGCTATATGTGATTTTAGCAAGAATCATGCCTATGAGATGATTTTGGGAAGACCCTTCATGCGACAATTGCAAGTGGTCCAGGATTGGGGAACCAATTCTTTGTACCTGCAACACTTAGGTGTTACAACCAAAGTAAATCTCAAAGATTACTCTCATAGAGATGTACCTCCTATCCAGTGGAATCCCATCCATAGAGCCAAAGATGATACGGAATCTGTGCATTCCATAGGGTCAGGATCCTCATGGATGCATGAAGACACCCACTTATGGATGTGCAAAGTAGCAGTAGAGGAAGAGAAGAGAGAAAAGGCCAGAGAAATAGGTGCAAACGAAACTCATAGAACCATTCAAGACCCAGCCTATGCACCTGTAGTCTTCCTTGACGAGGAATTTGAACCCCATGGCTGGGCAGAAATCTTAGCAACAATGGATGTAGCCATCAATGAGGAACAATGGACACCTCACTGTGATGAGGATGGCTATGACATTTCAGTCTTCTCCATAAAGCCAATCATGGGAGAGGCAGTTCTAGAAGAATGCGAACCTAGCCCTGATGCATTTGAGGATGCAAGTGACTCCAATCTCGAGTCAATCATCATGGACCCACCTTTTGCATCAGATGAGGAATACTTCTATGAAGTAGAATTTCAACCCCAGAGGCATGGAGAGCTTACAAGTGATGTCAGGCTAACCACACATATGACCACGAAGGAAGAAGGAAAGAAAAGAAAGAAGAAATCTGTCACACCAGAGGAAGAAGAATCTTTGTTTGAGGTCCCTGCAAACTTTAAAAAGTATGAGATAGATGACAGGAGAGTCATGATTAGAATGCCTAAACGAGAGGCACAATCAGGGGAGGCCTATGACAACAAAGAAACTACCAAGAAAGTGGTTATAGCCATAGAAGAAGGGGAAGAGAGATGCACGTACATAGGCCATGACCTGACTGAAGAAGAAGAGCACGAATTGATTGCCTTGCTAAGAGAATACAGAGATGTATTCGCTTGGAGTTACAAGGATTTGAAGGGTGTTGACCCAGACATATGCTCACACACCATCCCCATGACCTCAGATGCCAAACCCTCTAAGCAAAAGCCTTATACATATAACGATAATTACGCTGCTAGGATCAAAGAAGAGATAGATAGACTGGTTGAAGCTGGATTTATCTACGAAATTGAGCACACTGAATGGGTATCCCCCATCGTAGTGGTGCCCAAGAAGAATGGCAAACTGCGTGTGTGCATTAACTTGAAGAAGGTTAATGCATCCATGATTCGAGATAACTATCCACTTCCCATCACAGAACATCTCTTAGAAAGAGTAGCAGGCAAGGAAGTGTACAGCTTCCTTGATGGATTTTCGGGTTACAATCAAGTAGCCATAGCTCTAGAGGATCAGCATAAGACAGCCTTTGCCACAGAATGGGGCATTTTTGCTTTTAGAGTAATGCCATTTGGGCTCACCAATGCACCAGCTACCTTCCAGAGGCTGATGTGCCATGTGTTTAAGGAGTTCCTGAGGAAGAGTTTAGAAGTCTATGTTGATGATCTTTGTGCTCATTCCAATATTAGACAAACCCATATTCCTGAACTCAGACAAATCTTTGACAAATGTAGAGAATATCAAGTCTGCCTAAACCCAGAAAAATGTGTTTTCATGGTCAGGCAAGGCAAGATCTTAGGACACATAGTGTCAAAGAATGGCATATCTACTGACGAAGAGAAAGTGAGAGCTATAGCAGAGCTACCTAGGCCAAAAAATGTCAAGGAAGTACAAGCTTTCATGGGGCATTGTGGTTATTACCGACGATTTATACACATGTATGCTGTCATTGCAAAGCCCATGTACGGACTTCTGACTAACTTTGAGTGGACGGATGAATGTGAGAATTCCTTCCAGGAGCTTAAACGAAGATTATGTTCAGCACCAATCTTGACCACACCAGATTGGAATAAGCCATTCCATGTTCATGTGGATGCATCCAATTATGCTATTGGATGTGTGCTTGCACAACCTACTGGTGAAGGTAATATGGATCTTCCAATTGCCTATGCCAGTAGACAATTGAATGTGGCTGAACAGAATTACACCACTATAGAGCTAGAAGGATTAGGCATGGTATATGCAGTTAAGAAATTTAGACACTATTTGCTTGCAAATAAGTTTAAATTTTTTACTGATCATCAGGCATTGCTATACCTCGTAAACAAGCCATGCAATACAGGAAGATTAGTGAGATGGTTTCTCTTGCTAATGGAATATGATTTTGAGGTTGTGGTAAGAAAAGGTAGGACTCATTTGAGAGCTGATCATCTATCTAGGCTCACATCGGGAGAAGCCCCACAAGGAGTATCAGATGACCTTCCTGATGCTTACTTGTTTAATTTGGAAGTGGTGCCGCAGTGGGCTAAGCCATTGGTACCAGTATTGACATACGGGCCTAACCATCCAGTGGTAAACACACGGAATAGAGAGGTGGTAAAAGCCCAAAAGTACCACATCATGGCAGGAAGTATGTACAAGCACACAGATCAAGGGATCTTGGCTTGTTGCGTAGAAGAGGATGAGTACGCTAAATGGTTGCAATTAGCACATGTAGGTGCGATAGAGCAACACTACTCAAAGCAACGAACTTTACAGACGCTAAGGAGACTCGGAGTGCATTGGCCGACTATGGAAGCGGATGTCCAAAAGTTGTGCAAGGAATGCCCAATCTGTTGCACTAAACCACCAGTGGAACACGCCACTCTTTATCAAGTATCCATTGTGCCAGATTGGAGCGAACCTCTAGTATCCTTCCTGAGGACAAACACATTCCCTCCAGACATGACTCTGGCGAGGAAAAGGAGTTTAGAACAAGAAGCCCTGGATTACTCTCTCATTGGTGATAATCTATATAAGCGTGGTAAAGATGGTTACCTGAGGCTATGTGTCCATGAAAGTGAATATCTTAAGATCTTGGAAACTGCTCACCAAGGCGTAGCAGGAGGACACTTTGGACCGGATCGGGTGATCAAGGCAATACTATTTGCGGGCTTTTGGTGGCCTACCCTTCACATGGATGCACATACCTATGTGAAACGGTGTGATGTCTGTCAGAGGACTCAGTATCCTATACGCAAAGATGAGATGCCACTGAAACCTATGATGGGTGGACGTGCGTTTTCTAAGTGGGGAATAGACTTCGTAGGTCCTATTAATCCCCCAGCTAAGGGTTCTCATGCGGAATACATCATTGTTGCAACAGACTATCTAACTAAGTGGGTAGAGGTAAAAGCTACGACAAAGAACGACGCTCAGACAACTGCTAAATTCTTGTTTGAGAATGTATTCACAAGATATGGGCTACCTATAGAGCTTGTAAGTGATAGAGGCACTCACTTCTTGAACGAAGTGATTGAAAATCTACTCCAAGAATTCTTGGTAATACATAAGAAGTCTGCCCCCTATCACCCTCAAGCTAATGGACAAGCTGAGAGCACTAATAAGATCTTATGCAATGTACTGACAAAATTAGTGAATACTAAACGCTCTGATTGGGACAAACAGCTGCACCATGCTGTTTGGGCATACCAAGTTGCCTACAAAACGGTACTCCAAGCCACCCCCTTTCAGATGGTATTTGGCCAAAACGCAGTGCTATCCTTGGACTTCTTAATACCTACGTTGAAAGTAGCACAAGAGCACGAATGGACAGGTCATGAGCTCTCCTCTAGGATCTTTGACCTTGAACGATTAGGGGAAACAAGACTGAGAGCCGCTGCAGGAATATATGCAGCCAAGAAGAGGCAGAAGGCATATTTTGATACCCATGTGAAGGATAAAGGCTTGAAAGCAGGAGATCTAGTCTTAGTCTACACACTGAAACAACTCGCAAGGAAACTAGAAAAGAGAGGCTACGGACCTATGATCATCAATAGGATCTCCACGAGTGGAGCAGTGCAACTAGCCACGTTAGAGGGTGATATTCTCCCAAACTATATTAGCGGTTGCAGAGTCAAGTTGTATCAGGAACCCCTCACGGAGGAAATGCTCAGCCGACTCAACACTGCTAAGAAACGCAAAGAGGAAGCAAAGCGCATTCGAGAAGAAGCTCAAGCAGAAGCTTTAGAACGCATCAGAAGGATGAAATTACGAAGGCAAGGTAGAGATCAGCCTAGAACAAATAACTATGCAGATCAAGGATATCATATGGCAATGTGTGAAGTCGCAGGAACAAGCTCACATAGGATAATTGATCGACGTCCTTTCGTAACCTTAGATATAGGACAAGGAAAGAGTGCAAGGTCCGTAAGAGCCTTGATTGACTCAGGTGCAGCCACTAGTGCTGTTAAATTGTCTTACTGTCAAGAGTTGCAATTAACTGTCAATCCTGTGGAAGCATATCTCATAGGATTGGGAGGCGTGGAAACCCCTTGCATGGGCGAGGTGGAACTTCCCCTCTACATTCATGATGAGGCAATGACAGTTAAAGTACTCGTGTGTCAAGACGAGGATCTCACTGAACCTCTTGTCTTGGGTCAAGACTGGATCTATGACCAAGCAGTCAACTTAAACCTAAGAAGTGGACTTCTTCAGGTTTGGGTCAATCATAGTCGAATTTCAGTAGAGTTAGATAATGGAGCACTCAAGGAACTAGGAAAGGCACAGACTCCTGGTCCTTCCAGGAGTACACATGAAGATGACCATGTTGTTCTTGTCCAAAACTATGTGTTGCAGAGGAATGATATTCGCAAAAAAGGAGTCAGGGATGCAACGAAACTCTCTTCTTTTCCAAAGGCCAGAAGGAGGCAGCAACCAAAGATGGATCAAAGGCAGAAGAAGCAGAGTACTTCCTATGTCAGAGATCAAAAGTACCTGCACAGCAAAATGTCCCAGCAAGTGAAACAAGCGTGGGTGCGGAAAGGCGAACACCCGGCTGCACTCCCGCCAACCACACGGGCAAAGCCTCTTATTAGTAACCAACAACACGACACTAATAAGAAGTCTTTCAGAAATTCTTCTGCTAACGTGAAATCTATTTGGGTGCCCAAGAAGTCGATAAAGGCTAGCCCACAATCAAGACAAATTTGGGTGCCTAAGGCTTGCTTGCGGGCGCAAATAGCTACGTCGAGGCCGCAACCTACACAGTGTAACCCATTCACTCGCACAGCCAGCATTCACTCGTTTTCAACACTCAGGAACACACCAAGGCCCATGAGCACGCACATAATCACTTGTAAATGGGTCCCTAAAAGGCCTCATTTTCAAACCGAGACACCGATAAAGCTCTCTAGAGTCTCTACGAAACCAAGAGAAAAACCCATCCACTACATTTGGCAGCCTCAGACTTGTAACAAACCCCCAGACCCCATTTGTAAATCCATGATAACTTACTAACCACAT
Organism: Ceratopteris richardii; assembly: GCA_020310875.1. NCBI lineage: Eukaryota > Viridiplantae > Streptophyta > Polypodiopsida > Polypodiales > Pteridaceae > Ceratopteris > Ceratopteris richardii. Next base: position 192,449,519 of record CM035407.1, read on the forward strand.
CACTATCACACTACATCATTCCACTTAACTCTGAGGTCTACCGAACGGCTAACCGAACACACACTCGCACCGAGCACTTACTAACCCATTATTCGCTCCCGACCCTCATGTTAATATTGTAATGGGAACAACAACGGTGCTCCCTTGTCCTGTACAATGTTAACACATGTTTGTATATTCTCACAGAGATAGGTAGCAAGAAGTAAAATGGCAGATACGGTAGGAACTAGCTCCCAGGCAGGCACCAGCCCCCAAGTGGTGGACATCGAAAGCCTTCCGGTCGAGGAGGAATTAAAAGAAAGACCAGTGGCATTAAGGGCATTACATGCCATACCGATTCAGAATCCTCCACAGGGTCACACAATGCCGGTGGGCAAAACCTCACACTGGTTCAGTGACGTTGCTGGACCTCTGGGTGAAGGCACATATATGTGGGAGTCCGAGGTAGAATTCAATGGATGTTGGGGCAGATACCATTTCTTTACCAGGGAGTTTGAAAAGCTACAGAATAACGAAGGACTGAAGTCGATATGGAAGAAGGCTGGGCTTTATGATTACTTCAAGTTCCAACTACCAAAGCCAGATTTTCTAAGGTGCTCATACTTAATTAGTACCCTCACTCCCAGCAAAGACAAGAAAGGATACAGCTCCTTTGTGCTCCCATCACTCACAAGGGGCAACGAGCTGAAGCGTTTCCGCTTGACTATCAACTTGGTAAGAGAAGCACTCGACATGAAAGGTATGCACATTCCAACAGAGAAAGAGACTATGGTTCCAGACAATATGAAGAACAGGAATCTGACGAAGTTGAAGGACATGGTTGCGATGACACCTACGATCGCCATTCACTTACGCATGGTCATGCAACATTTCGCATTCCCCGCGCAGGAAAGGTTCACAATGCCTCCCAAAAAGATCTGGTTTAGCCTCTACCTGGCGGATGCTTTTGATTTGACAATCAATATGCCTCACTGGATTATCGACCAGATTCACATGGCTCATCAGAGATGGTATAAGAAGCAAAAGTCTGTACTGTATGGTTGTTGTGCACTTACAAGAATTGTGTACAGATGTCTTGCATATGATGTACCGGTGCAGAGGGCTCTCATTTGGACCAGAGCATAGGAGTTTCAACGCAGATTGTCAGCTGTAGGGCCTCCCTCAAAGAAGATGAGAGGCGCTGTCCAGATGCCTTGTGCACAAGCTCGCGGTGCAACCCTAACGCCTGAAACAACCCCAAGACTTCCCCGACGAGTACAACCATTTACTATCAGGTTACCCAGGCACAGCACAGATGGCCCTAACCTTGTGTTTCCACCAGTACCTACTGATCTGGAATTCCCGCATGGATTCACCTTGGAGGATCTAACAGATGAAGAAGTTTCTAGAATCATCGAAGCTGTAAATGCGGAAGTTGAAGCAGAGCAAGCGGGTGGATAGCAAACTGCCCCAGACCAAGCCCAGCCCAGCCAACCGGACGTAGTCAATGTGGACGATGAAGAAGAAGCACATGAGGAGGCACAGGGTGGACAATCAGAAGCAGAAGAACAAGAGTATGATCAGGAAGCCCTACAAGTACTGGAAGGTGCCCCAGCCTATACTAACGCATTAAAGAAGCTCTACGATACGATGAACCGAGTTCAAGAGCAACACATGCTATCATTAGCTGCAGGTAAAGCCCTCATGAACCAGATTTTGGAGGAGGAAGGTGTGGACGAGCAATACCGTGCCACCTTGAAAATGATATCGGACGCTTTGGGAGTACCTGAAACGGTGCATACCGCATTAGTGCAATCACGAAGGACAGAGAAAAGATATGGCAGACGCCCCCCACGAACGGGAAAACGAATGAATGTATTAGGATCAGGACCACAAGGCACCCCCACAACCACTGGCACAGCACACACTGTTCACGACACCGAGGAAGCCCACACATCGAGTGCACCTCCATCACCTCCCTTGCCACCTTCTCCCCCACATCCACCCCATTCACCTCCCTCTACCACTGTAACCTCTACTGTCACCACCTCCGAACCCACTACACACACCGACGCACAAACCATCAGTCAACCCACATACTCTATTTCCACTGAAAACATAAGTCTAACCACAGCCACGGTAAACCCCACTACTCCGATCACACTTCCTGGGAGTTCACAATTACACACACCTCTATACACGTTCACAACTCTCACCGCAACCACAATCCCCATGTTCACAGTCACTCCCACCACGGCCTCCACTTTTGAATCCATGGAGGTGTCACCCACCTCTGCACCTCTCCCACCTCCCATTTACCCACACTCTCCCATTCCCCCACCTCCCCCCTCACCCTTCTCCAGTACTGCATCCACAATTCCCTTTCCCTTTCCCTTCCCCTCTGCATTCAACACCATTTCTCCCACCATTCCTCTTAATAATGTATTTAATAATATGTATCAATGCATGTCCCAACTTCAGCAACACTACCAACACCTTGACAACCAACATACAAGGCTTTTCCGAAGCCACGCAGATCTCCAAGCACGATGTATGGATCTTGAAGAGCAGAAGCAGCTACTACAACAGCAGCACATGACATTACAGGAACAATATGCACAATTAGTAGCCAACCCACCCCAAGCAGATGATGAAGAACGACGACACATGGACGAGATGCTACATTCTCAGATCACGGAAAACCTTAAGCTTCGACGGAACTTGGGCCTCCTACGCAAGCATATGTCTACAGCGCTAGAGGAGAATAAACGATTACAGAAACAGAACAAAGAAAATCTGGAGGCGGCCATGGAGGGTTCCCCACAAGAGATTGACCCAGACCGATTCAAGGCAATTCCCTCTGAGAATATGAAAGTGGTGTTGGAAACTCATGCAGATCTCATGGAGGCCCATGCCGCTTTAGAAAAAGAGAGAGATGATTTACTAAGGCAGTTGGCCACCCAACAGACATCACCAAGCAAGATCATCACCGCAGAAGATACATCTGAAGAGGTCACTAAACTCCGGGCAGAACTTGAGGAATTACGTAGCAAGGTCATGCAATACGAGCGTCAGCCCTCCCCTCTGGTAGAGCCCGAGCCTGACGATCTTGTGCTAATTGAAGTAGAAGAAACATTCGAGGATCCCTATGTCCCGATGCCAACACCCGGGGGTAAGCGAACAGAACAGGGCATGGACACAATTGAAATTGAGGCACCTGAATGGATGCAAAAGTTAGAGAAAGTAGCCACGACACATGATGACAGGGTGGCAGTCCAAATCGCATTGATGTCACAATTGGAGGAGGTTGTAATAAAATCCGATTATTTTAAGAATCTCTCACATCATAGGTGGATCGGCCCATCGGACGACCTGTATGTTCCTTTTTGCGTTCTAATGGCGGATTATAATGCGGGAAATCAAGCACCACACCTCAAGGGAACCAACCTCTGCCACACAGTTTGCACCTGACGACATCCCAGAGAGTGCCAAGCAGGGACATATTCGCCAATCGACTTGGAGAATTCGGTTGCTTGAAACCTACCCGGAAATGGTAAGAACATGGAACAACATGCCATTGTACATCAAATATAAGCCATGTTATTGCCCTGTATTTCGAAGGAGATCATGGCCGGAGTACACACAAACAGTGCTGACGATTAAAGGCTGTGAGAAGTGGCTCAATTATGTGTACTTCGCACCCCCTAAGGGCCCACCTACAATTGGATATATGATTTCGACGATTCGACATTGGGGGGTCCGGTTCAAGAATGTACCTGATGTCATGACTCAGATGTGCCTGAAGATTTTCGAACTTATGTTGGTCACCTTCAGGACCTTCAAAAATGTCAAGGAACCACATCTCTCAGCACTAGGATTTAATGAAGGTAATTAGGACCTCGTATACGACATGAGCACAACCCCATCGATTAATGTTGTGTATGCATGGCACGCTCGCATCAAATATCTACCGGCCTGCTTCAAACAAACGTTTGAAGAGATGTTTGTCACGGGATTCTGGGAATATCACTCCGAGATATTCATTCCCAGACCATCCCATCTCTTGCAGTTGTTTGCAGTGGAACAAGCTCTCCATTCCGAAAAGCTACGTATACCACATCCAGAGGTTCCCGGGCCGGTAGATTGGGATGCTCTACTCACAGACTTAGCCAAAGGATTGAGAATTGCCGAACATCACTTAGCGCAGGATGTCGTTGAGTACTACATCCAAAAACCCACACAACAAGGGTCTGTCAGGGACGACAGACGCGAGAGAGGGGGGGGTGTTAGCAGCAGACAAGGAACTGAAGGACTAACGAGGCATGGCAGTCAGAGAAGAGAGTCAGAAGGGAGAGAAGGCACAAGCAGACAAGGGAGTCAACGAAGATCTGGCAAATAGGCCAATAATTTTCTTCAGGAAGAAGCACGTATGAGCATTCACGCAGATCTAGCACTAAGGCAACCTTTAATTTTTCAAAACCTCTACACCAGCTAAGGGTTCTCATGCGGAATACATCATTGTTGCAACAGACTATCTAACTAAGTGGGTAGAGGTAAAAGCTACGACAAAGAACGACGCTCAGACAACTGCTAAATTCTTGTTTGAGAATGTATTCACAAGATATGGGCTACCTATAGAGCTTGTAAGTGATAGAGGCACTCACTTCTTGAACGAAGTGATTGAAAATCTACTCCAAGAATTCTTGGTAATACATAAGAAGTCTGCCCCCTATCACCCTCAAGCTAATGGACAAGCTGAGAGCACTAATAAGATCTTATGCAATGTACTGACAAAATTAGTGAATACTAAACGCTCTGATTGGGACAAACAGCTGCACCATGCTGTTTGGGCATACCGAGTTGCCTACAAAACGGTACTCCAAGCCACCCCCTTTCAGATGGTATTTGGCCAAAACGCAGTGCTATCCTTGGACTTCTTAATACCTACGTTGAAAGTAGCACAAGAGCACGAATGGACAGGTCATGAGCTCTCCTCTAGGATCTTTGACCTTGAACGATTAGGGGAAACAAGACTGAGAGCCGCTGCAGGAATATATGCAGCCAAGAAGAGGCAGAAGGCATATTTTGATGCCCATGTGAAGGATAAAGGCTTGAAACTCTCTTCTTTTCCAAAGGCCAGAAGGAGGCAGCAACCAAAGATGGATCAAAGGCAGAAGAAGCAGAGTACTTCCTATGTCAGAGATCAAAAGTACCTGCACAGCAAAATGTCCCAGCAAGTGAAACAAGCGTGGGTGCGGAAAGGCGAACACCCGGCTGCACTCCCGCCAACCACACGGGCAAAGCCTCTTATTAGTAACCAACAACACGACACTAATAAGAAGTCTTTCAGAAATTCTTCTGCTAACGTGAAATCTATTTGGGTGCCCAAGAAGTCGATAAAGGCTAGCCCACAATCAAGACAAATTTGGGTGCCTAAGGCTTGCTTGCGGGCGCAAATAGCTACGTCGAGGCCGCAACCTACACAGTGTAACCCATTCACTCGCACAGCCAGCATTCACTCGTTTTCAACACTCAGGAACACACCAAGGCCCATGAGCACGCACATAATCACTTGTAAATGGGTCCCTAAAAGGCCTCATTTTCAAACCGAGACACCGATAAAGCTCTCTAGAGTCTCTACGAAACCAAGAGAAAAACCCATCCACTGCATTTGGCAGCCTCAGACTTGTAACAAACCCCCAGACCCCATTTGTAAATCCATGATAACTTACTAACCACATCACTATCACACTACATCATTCCACTTAACTCTGAGGTCTACCGAACGGCTAACCGAACACACACTCGCACCGAGCACTTACTAACCCATTATTCGCTCCCGACCCTCATGTTAATATTGTAATGGGAACAACAACGGTGCTCCCTTGTCCTGTACAATGTTAACACATGTTTGTATATTCTCACAGAGACAGGTAGCAAGAAGTAAAATGGCAGATACGGTAGGAACTAGCTCCCAGGCAGGCACCAGCCCCCAAGTGGTGGACATCGAAAGCCTTCCGGTCGAGGAGGAATTAAAAGAAAGACCAGTGGCATTAAGGGCATTACATGCCATACCGATTCAGAATCCTCCACAGGGTCACACAATGCCGGTGGGCAAAACCTCACACTGGTTCAGTGACGTTGTTGGACCTCTGGGTGAAGGCACATATATGTGGGAGTCCGAGGTAGAATTCAATGGACGTTGGGGCAGATACCATTTCTTTACCAGGGAGTTTGAAAAGCTACAGAATAACGAAGGACTGAAGTCGATATGGAAGAAGGCTGGGCTTTATGATTACTTCAAGTTCCAACTACCAAAGCCAGATTTTCTAAGGTGCTCATACTTAATTAGTACCCTCACTCCCAGCAAAGACAAGAAAGGATACAGCTCCTTTGTGCTCCCATCACTCACAAGGGGCAACGAGCTGAAGCGTTTCCGCTTGACTATCAACTTGGTAAGAGAAGCACTCGACATGAAAGGTATGCACATTCCAACAGAGAAAGACACTATGGTTCCAGACAATATGAAGAACAGGAATCTGACGAAGTTGAAGGACATGGTTGCGATGACACCTACGATCGCCATTCACTTACGCATGGTCATGCAACATTTCGCATTCCCCGCGCAGGAAAGGTTCACAATGCCTCCCAAAAAGATCTGGTTTAGCCTCTACCTGGCGGATGCTTTTGATTTGACAATCAATATGCCTCATTGGATTATCGACCAGATTCACATGGCTCATCAGAGATGGTATAAGAAGCAAAAGTCTGTACTGTATGGTTGCTGTGCACTTACAAGAATTGTGTACAGATGTCTCGCATATGATGTACCGGTGCAGAGGGCTCTCATTTGGACCAGAGCACAGGAGTTTCAACGCAGATTGTCAGCTGTAGGGCCTCCCTCAAAGAAGATGAGAGGCGCTGTCCAGATGCCTTGTGCACAAGCTCGCGGTGCAACCCTAACGCCTGAAACAACCCCAAGACTTCCCCGACGAGTACAACCATTTACTATCAGGTTACCCAGGCACAGCACAGATGGCCCTAACCTTGTGTTTCCACCAGTACCTACTGATCTGGATTTCCCGCATGGATTCACCTTGGAGGATCTAACGGATGAAGAAGTTTCTAGAATCATCGAAGCTGTAAATGCGGAAGTTGAAGCAGAGCAAGCGGGTGGATAGCAAACTGCCCCAGACCAAGCCCAGCCCAGCCAACCGGACGTAGTCAATGTGGACGATGAAGAAGAAGCACATGAGGAGGCACAGGGTGGACAATCAGAAGCAGAAGAACAAGAGTATGATCAGGAAGCCCTACAAGTACTGGAAGGTGCCCCAGCCTATACTAACGCATTAAAGAAGCTCTACGATACGATGAACCGAGTTCAAGAGCAACACAGGCTATCATTAGCTGCAGGTAAAGCCCTCATGAACCAGATTCTGGAGGAGGAAGGTGTGGACGAGCAATACCGTGCCACCTTGAAAATGATATCGGACGCTTTGGGAGTACCTGAAACGGTGCATACCGCATTAGTGCAATCACGAAGGACAGAGAAAAGATATGGCAGACGCCCCCCACGAACGGGAAAACGAATGAATGTATTAGGATCAGGACCACAAGGCACCCCCACAACCACTGGCACAGCACACACTGTTCACGACACCGAGGAAGCCCACACATCGAGTGCACCTCCATCACCTCCCTTGCCACCTTCTCCCCCACATCCACCCCATTCACCTCCCTCTACCACTGTAACCTCTACTGTCACCACCTCCGAACCCACTACACACACCGACGCACAAACCATCAGTCAACCCACATACTCTATTTCCACTGAAAACATAAGTCTAACCACAGCCACGGTAAACCCCACTACTCCGATCACACTTCCTGGGAGTTCACAATTACACACACCTCTATACACGTTCACAACTCTCACCGCAACCACAATCCCCATGTTCACAGTCACTCCCACCACGGCCTCCACTTTTGAATCCATGGAGGTGTCACCCACCTCTGCACCTCTCCCACCTCCCATTTATCCACACTCTCCCATTCCCCCACCTCCCCCCTCACCCTTCTCCAGTACTGCATCCACAATTCCCTTTCCCTTTCCCTTCCCCTCTGCATTCAACACCATTTCTCCCACCATTCCTCTTAATAATGTATTTAATAATATGTATCAATGCATGTCCCAACTTCAGCAACACTACCAACACCTTGACAACCAACATACAAGGCTTTTCCGAAGCCACGCAGATCTCCAAGCACGATGTATGGATCTTGAAGAGCAGAAGCAGCTACTACAACAGCAGCACATGACATTACAGGAACAATATGCACAATTAGTAGCCAACCCACCCCAAGCAGATGATGAAGAACGACAACACATGGACGAGATGCTACATTCTCAGATCACGGAAAACCTTAAGCTTCGACGGAACTTGGGCCTCCTACGCAAGCATATGTCTACAGCGCTAGAGGAGAATAAACGATTACAGAAACAGAACAAAGAAAATCTGGAGGCGGCCATGGAGGGTTCCCCACAAGAGATTGACCCAGACCGATTCAAGGCAATTCCCTCTGAGAATATGAAAGTGGTGTTGGAAACTCATGCAGATCTCATGGAGGCCCATGCCGCTTTAGAAAAAGAGAGAGATGATTTACTAAGGCAGTTGGCCACCCAACAGACATCACCAAGCAAGATCATCACCGCAGAAGATACATCTGAAGAGGTCACTAAACTCCGGGCAGAACTTGAGGAATTACGTAGCAAGGTCATGCAATACGAGCGTCAGCCCTCCCCTCTGGTAGAGCCCGAGCCTGACGATCTTGTGCTAATTGAAGTAGAAGAAACATTCGAGGATCCCTATGTCCCGATGCCAACACCCGGGGGTAAGCGAACAGAACAGGGCATGGACACAATTGAAATTGAGGCACCTGAATGGATGCAAAAGTTAGAGAAAGTAGCCACGACACATGATGACAGGGTGGCAGTCCAAATCGCATTGATGTCACAATTGGAGGAGGTTGTAATAAAATCCGATTATTTTAAGAATCTCTCACATCATAGGTGGATCGGCCCATCGGACGACCTGTATGTTCCTTTTTGCGTTCTAATGGCGGATTATAATGCGGGAAATCAAGCACCACACCTCAAGGGAACCAACCTCTGCCACACAGTTTGCACCTGACGACATCCCAGAGAGTGCCAAGCAGGGACATATTCGCCAATCGACTTGGAGAATTCGGTTGCTTGAAACCTACCCGGAAATGGTAAGAACATGGAACAACATGCCATTGTACATCAAATATAAGCCATGTTATTGCCCTGTATTTCGAAGGAGATCATGGCCGGAGTACACACAAACAGTGCTGACGATTAAAGGCTGTGAGAAGTGGCTCAATTATGTGTACTTCGCACCCCCTAAGGGCCCACCTACAATTGGATATATGATTTCGACGATTCGACATTGGGGGGTCCGGTTCAAGAATGTACCTGATGTCATGACTCAGATGTGCCTGAAGATTTTCGAACTTATGTTGGTCACCTTCAGGACCTTCAAAAATGTCAAGGAACCACATCTCTCAGCACTAGGATTTAATGAAGGTAATCAGGACCTCATATACGACATGAGCACAACCCCATCGATTAATGTTGTGTATGCATGGCACGCTCGCATCAAATATCTACCGGCCTGCTTCAAACAAACGTTTGAAGAGATGTTTGTCACGGGATTCTGGGAATATCACTCCGAGATATTCATTCCCAGACCATCCCATCTCTTGCAGTTGTTTGCAGTGGAACAAGCTCTCCATTCCGAAAAGCTACGTATACCACATCCAGAGGTTCCCGGGCCGGTAGATTGGGATGCTCTACTCACAGACTTAGCCAAAGGATTGAGAATTGCCGAACATCACTTAGCGCAGGATGTCATTGAGTACTACATCCAAAAACCCACACAACAAGGGTCTGTCAGGGACGACAGACGCGAGAGAGGGGGGGGTGTTAGCAGCAGACAAGGAACTGAAGGACTAACGAGGCATGGCAGTCAGAGAAGAGAGTCAGAAGGGAGAGAAGGCACAAGCAGACAAGGGAGTCAACGAAGATCTGGCAAATAGGCCAATAATTTTCTTCAGGAAGAAGCACGTATGAGCATTCACGCAGATCTAGCACTAAGGCAACCTTTAATTTTTCAAAACCTCTACACCAATTAAAAGTGATTCTCATCACTAAACACCATTGTAAATACCATTTCATCTTTTTGTAGCTCCATTTTGTGCAAGCCAAGGAGTCCTTGAGCTTGAGGAGCTTTAGAAGTATCTACCTGCCAATTTTCGTAGTTTTTAGATCTCGTTTGAGCCCTCAAATAAGCCCTGGAACCTAATTTTTAACTAGGCCGGACACTAGGTCTGAACAGGGCCAAAGCTAGTCAAAAACTATAAAAGGAGCTAGAGAGCTCATTTTTGAGGTTAGATTGTAATAGAAACAAACTTGTAAGAGCTTCTTGAAAAGTAATCTAAGAACTCCATTGATTCTCACTCTTTGTCTTGCTGTGTGTGCACGTGTGTGTGTATGTGTGTGCATGTTTGTGTGCTTCTCACTCATGCACTTGTGGCGCCACTTGCTCGAGGTCTTCATACCATCCTCACGTCTTCCCGGATTGAAATTAAAGGAGGTGCTACTCATCATTGAGCTACAGAGAGCTTCACCACTGCAATGGATCTCTACATGGACATGCATACCCCAGATCTCACAACTCTCATGGGCCAACTATTCACACATGAAGCAAAGTTTACAAAGGCTGGAGATCAATCAAAAGGTAATAACCCCTCTGCTCTATATACTGATAAGAAAGTTAAGGATAAAGGTAAAGGGAAGAAGCAAGAAGAAGAAGGCTCTACCTCCCAAGCTAATTATGCAGGGAGAGGTAGATCTTCAAGAGGCAGGGGCAGAGGAGGTAAGCAAGGTAGGGGGAGACCCTACAACTCATCACCATGCAACATTTGTGGATTGTCTAACCATACGACAGATGAGTGCTACAGAAATTATAAGAATCAGAGAGGAAGAGGCTATCAAAGAGGTGGATACTCTCAAGGTAGAGGCAGATTCAACCAACAACAAGGCTACAATGGATACAACAATCAATACAACAACAATTACAACCACAACCACAATGGTAACTACCAAGGCGGATTCAGAAATAGAAGGGATTACAACAACTACACAGAGGAGCAAGATCACTCTCTATTGATCATGAATATGACCTCCAAGGCAGGTACAAATGATGATCATTTATTTTATATTGATTCAGGGTGTTCTAACCATGTAGCTGGTAATGTGGCACTACTCTCTGATTTGGAAGAACCCAAGGGCAAACATCAGGTACAGACAGGTGATGATACTAAACATTCTGTTGTAAAGATTGGAAATGTGAAAACTTGTGGTGGAAACCAGAACCTATTGAGCAGGGTACTTTATGTACCAACCATTACCAAGAACCTAATGAGTGTTGGTCAGATTGTGGAGAAAGGTTTGCAGGTCAGGTTCACTCAACATGGAGCATATGTGGAGGACCCCAGACATGGATTTAGAAGGATAGCTAAGGGAGAGAAATCAGGTAGATTGTTTACTTTTGAGCTAGAAGACACCAAGAACATTGCTTTATACAATTACAAGGATCAAACACTTTCAGAATTAGAAATATGGCACAAGAGGTTAGGTCACATAGGTGAAAGAACCCTAAAGCAAATGTGCAGGGATCAATGTGTGCTTGGGATACCTAATGTGTCCAAGCAACACATGATTTACAAGTGTGGTGCTTGTCAGTTTGGTAAGTCTCACAAGTTGCCCTACTCAAGGAAAGGTTTCATGCATGAAGACTACCTAGACTTGGTACACACAGATGTTTGGGGACCTAGCAAGGATCCCTCCATTTCAGGATCAAGGTACTATGTGTCCTTCATTGATGATTATAGCAGATGGACTGTCTTATACTTTATGAAGCATAAAGATGAAGTGTTTAATTGTTTCAAGAGGTATCTTGCACTTGTTGAAAACCAAATAGGAAGAAACTTGAAGAGGCTAAGGTCAGATGGAGGAGGAGAATACTTCTCAAATGAGTTTGAAGATTTCTTGCAGGAAGGAGGCATCAAAAGGGAGATAACTACAAGGTACTCACCTGAACAAAATGGGGTAGCTGAAAGAAGGAATAGACTTATTGTAGAGACAGCTAGGTCTATGCTTAATGAAAAGAAATTGCCAAATTATCTTTGGGCAGAAAGTGTATCTACTGCCACCTACCTCATCAACAGGTTGCCATCAAAGTCTCTTGATGGCATGACACCTTATGAAGCTTGGCATGGTAAGAGACCATCATTGGATCATTGCAAAATTTTTGGTTGTGTAGCATATGTGCATATTCCCTCATAGGAAAGGGGAAAGCTAGACCCTAAAGCTGAAAAATGTATCTTCATTGGTTATGATTTGAACCAAAAAGGATACAGATTCTACAACCCAACAAACAAAAGCTTCAAGGTAAGCAGAGATGTCATCTTTGATGAGAATGACTCATGGTATGAGAATGAATGCAGGAAGGTTAGTCTACCTTATGATTTGCAAGAGGAGTTTCCAAAGCTAATCAAAGAAGAACCAAGCAAGGAAGAAGATCCAAGTTCAGAGGATGATGACACAATCAATCTTGAGGAATTCAAAGCATGGAAGTCCAATGGAAAGATGAAGATGAAGCAGCTAGAGGATATTCCAGAATCCTCAAATCAGTCAATTAGGAGATCTCAGAGAGAAAGTAAAAAACCAATCAGATTTGGGTATGACACTTCTCTTGTAACTAAGCATTCTGTATATCTTGCAAAGGATTTGTTGAATGAAGAACCAGGTACATATGAAGAGGCAATCACAAAGACAGAATGGAAAGAAGCTATGGATGAAGAAATAGAAGCTCTCAAGGAGAGTGACACATGGGACTTGGTACCCAAGAAGGACTCTATGAAGGTGATAGGATCCAGATGGATCTACAAGCTAAAGAGAAACTCTGATGGAACAATCAACAGGTACAAAGCTAGGTTGGTAGCCAAGGGTTTTGCACAAACCCAAGGCATTGATTATGAGGAGACTTTTTCTCCTGTGGCTAAGATGCCAACAATCAGAGTACTAGTTAGTGTAGCTGCATCCAAGAATTGGAACATGTACCAATTAGATGTCAAGAATGCTTTCTTGAATGGATGGATATCTGAAGAAGTCTACATGTCACAACCACCTGGCTATGAAGATCCCAAGAAGGTAAATTATGTTTGTAAATTGAAGAAGGCTCTATATGGTTTGAAGCAGGCACTTAGAGCATGGAATTACAGGTTGACAACATATCTCCAAGACCAAGGATTTGTGATGAGCAAAGCTGACACTTCTCTGTTCATAAAGAGAAGTAGTGCAGAGGTAATCTACTTGTGTGTCTATGTTGATGACATCATCATTACAGGCAATGATGTCAATGGGATTAGACACATCAAAGGACAGATGATGAAAGAGTTCAAGATTAATGATCTTGGATTATTGAAGTACTTCTTAGGTCTTGAGTTAGTCTACACCAACTCAGGTATATATATCACTCAAAAGAAGTATGTACAGGATATGGTCAAGAAGTTTGGCTTGCAGGATGCTAAAGTCTCAACTACTCCAATGGAGGTCAACCTAAAGCTAAGTGCTCATGAAGGGGATGAAATACAAGACATTACAGGATATCAAAGCATGGTAGGTAGTTTGAATTATGCTACCTTAACCAGAATTGACATAGCATATGGAGTTAGTGTGCTAAGCCAATTCATGCACAAACCAAGGGCACCTCACCTAGAGGCAGCAAAGAAGATCTTGAAATATCTAAAGGGAACTCAGAACCATGGTTTGTACTTTCCTTATACATCAGATATTGACATTAAAGTATATTCAGATGCAGATTGGGCAAGATGCAAGGATGATAGAAGGAGCACATCAGGATACATATGTTTTGCAGGTGATAAACCTATTTCTTGGTCAGCCAAGAAACAACCTACAGTAGCTTTGTCATCTACTGAAGCAGAGTATAGAGGGCTAGCCAATGCCACTCAAGAAGCTATCTGGTTGAAGCTTTTATATACAGAGTTAGGTCTATAC
>CM035407.1:192476161-192478661 GCA_020310875.1 Ceratopteris richardii
AAGTTCTTGAATTTCTCAAATTCAAGTTCAATTGGTTATTCTTGACCAATTTTGTAGCGACAAGAGTTTATGACTTCTTGTCTTTAGATTCCTTTCTATACTGGTGCTTTTAGGTACCTATCCCGGCCGGGGCCTTTTTACAAGAATCTCTCTACTGCTTAAGTCTAAGCATCCGCTCATGCTTTTTGGATTTGTACCAAAATCCCTTTAAGGATAGGCAAACACTTATGTTTTACCTTCCACAGACTTAAGTACCGTTTTCACGGTTGCAGACTACATACTTGGAATTACTTCACGCTGTTCAGACTGGGAACAGCTTACTTTTTCACAATTTTCCATTTAATAAATGAAACTTGAGTGAATAATTCCTTACGGAATTTTTTTACTGCCAATACTTGGGCAATCTATAGAGTAGTTCTAATCGCACATTCTTGGACAATCATGGCCAAGTTTGATCAAGTCTGGTTGATCCTGGCGACAAAAATAAAGACTTAGTCTTTATCTTTTAAGATCTCTTAAACTATCTTAAGCTTCTTTGCTTACCTGCAGGATTTTTTGAGATCTTTCCCTCAACTTAAGTCCAAGCATTTTCTAATGCTTTTCAGATTCCAAAGCTAAGAATCAATGATATATCATTATGTTATATCACTTATTGGACTTACATACCAAAACTGGTGGTTAGGGATTTGCTGGGAACTACTTGCTATAAAACTTCTCTTGAAAGATGCTAGTCTCACAACTGGGGAGATTTTTCTTTCAAGAACTTTTTGATTCCTACCAAGGAATCAAGTAATACTAAGCTATAACTTGAAGCAGATGATTCATCTTGGAATCTTTTGCTTTCCAGTCTAATGATTCATCTTGGAATCGTTTCTTTTACTGGAAAGATCTTCAAAAGGAATTCTAGACTTTTGGATAAGACCAAGACTTAAGGCTTTGCTTGTCCAAAAGACATTCTCATTTAACTAATGAAATAGGTAATCACGCTCTTTCATTAGTTTATCTTTAGGAAATAGCTTAATTTCCAAAGATTACTTTGCTTGGGTCTCTTGTTTAAGCTTTTCTTATCTTAAAGATCACCAAGCATACTTTTCTTGTCTTTAGAAAAGTGCTTTAACAAAGTCTCCATATTTGAAAACTTTATACAAGCAAACAATGCTTGGAATTGTTTTACTTAATCTTATAAAAGATGTTCTTGATTTTTATAAGATTCAAGGCTTTACCACTTGAAGCTTATCTTTTAGGAAAGAACTTGTTTCCTAAATTGTCTTTAGGAAATATCGGGATTTCCTAAGATATCTGTTTCAGAAATGAAAATAATCTAAATCATTTCATTAATTGTCATGACTTTAGGAAATTACTTGATTCCTAAAGATCAATTAATATTTATCTTGGTTTCTTTTTTAAGCCTTGAATTAGCTTAAATAGAATCAAGCAAGTTTCCTTGAAAAGTTTCCGCGTCGATTGAAGACCTTGCATCATGCCTTGAGATGCATTTCTGGAAACTCTCATCTATGACCACTAGAGTTCCTGGGATTCTAGAAGTTCAATACTTCTACTTATTCATCAATGTTTGATGAATATTAAAGTATTAAATCTCCTAAAAATATTTTGGAACTTTACAAGTTTCAAACAGAAATTTCCTTACTTGGATGCATGAACATGAACATCCAAAAACAACTAAATCCTCGATAGTTGCTAAGAATATCTGGGTTTCTTCCCAAACTTAGACTGAGCATGCATGTTGAGAAGTAGCTCTATGAATACTTACTTTCAACATGCTTTCTTTTCCTCAAAAAGACTTCTACTAAGTGGTACCTATGTATCACTTTCTAGGAAAAAATAGACTAGATACTTAGTTGCATGATGGTTAAGATCCTTGCAACTAGGTAATTTTCTATATTTTCCACCTAGCTAAGTCAAGAAAAAGAAAGGAATGAAAGTATACGTGTCCAACTACTCATGAAAACAACATGCGTATGCTCATGCATCTACTTGCATGCAAATGCATGTTCATGTATGCAAATGCCCATTCTTGGATGCAAATGCATGTGAGTACATGCAAGTGTTGGCATTCTCCTTTCATATACTAAGCATAAATCAAGCAATTTCTTGAGCTTGATACATATATGTGTGCGTCCAATCATCCATGCACAAACAATCTTTCCTCTACCTTACAAAAGGTTATATACATGTGCACATACTTGAGTGCATGCTTATTCCTTTTGGAAGCAAGAAAACAAATGTGTAAGGTGCCTGAAAACATTCTTTTGAAAGGAGAAATGCAACAACAATCATTTCTTTTGTAGTTGCATACCAAACATTTCAATATGTTTGTGCTTTTGCATTTCAATATGTTTATTTTCTCTTTTTTAGCTTTCATTAATTTGCATCTTACATGAAAAACATAACTTGGAAAATACTTATCTTCCAATTAGCTACGTCCTTCCATTGATCCTTTGGAAGAGCTATTCTCTCAAGACTTTGGTCCGAATTCAAA
>CM035407.1:192493661-192501161 GCA_020310875.1 Ceratopteris richardii
AACGAGAATTCGATGCCAGGCATCGACTTGGGATGTTTTTGGCCACTTTTCAGCAGGGATTCGATGCCGGGCATCGACTTCCCGCATAAAGTCTTGACCTTTTGGACACCAAAACTATAGGTGATTTCATGCACACTTAGAACATGACTTATCAACTGGAATTCGATGCCAGGCATCGAGTTGCTCCAACAACATCATGTTTTTCAAACACTTCAGTACTGAATGAAAAATATAAAAGAAAATATGACTTATCAACAGAGATTCGATGCCAGGCATCGAGTTGCTTGGAAAACTTGATCTTTGTAACTCATCACACAGTAGGTAATCATGGAGATGATGGAGAGAGGCTCATACACAGAACTTTACTCAGTTCTTATCATAACTATAAAAAACTCAGAAGTTTTACAGATGCTTTCTCACTCAGAGAAGCCCGACTATACTCAGTCATACAAAAATGAGTTCTTCTCACTTTCTCATTGTCTTCCTCCTTCTTCTTTTTTTCCGCGTCAGTTAATACTAACTAACTTATATAGATTTTCTCATTCCCGTAACTTTTGAAAAGCTTCTAGAACTAAAGTGAACTAACTTTACAAGTATGATACATTTGTGAATTTGTCCCTTCACATCGGCATGGGGTTTTCTTCCTAAGATTTGACCTTCAAATATATGTCTAATTAGTGAGTGTTTCTCCAACAACTCAGTCAGTCTTTTTGTTTGTCTGACTCTGTGGCTGTCTGTGTGTCTGTGCGCTTGTCTATCTCTCTCTCTATCTACCTATCTACCTATCTATCTATCTATCTATCTATCTATCTATCTATCTATCTATCTATCTATCTATCCTTCTATCTATCTATCTATCTATCTATCTATCTATCTATCTATCTATCTATCTATCTATCTATCTATCTATCTATCTATCTATCTATCTATCTATCTATCTATCTATCTATCTATCTATCTATCTATCTATATATATATTGATTGATCGATCCATCCATCTATCTATCTACCTATCTACTTATCTACCTATCGATCTACCTATCCATCTAATTATCTATCTACCCATCTATCTATCTATCTATATATCTATCTATCGATCTATCTATCTATCTATAGATCTATAGATCTATCTATCTATCTATCTATCTATCTATCTATCTATCTATCTATCTATCTATCTATCTATCTATCTATCTATCTATCTATCTATCTATCTATCTATCTATCTATCTATCTATCTATCTATCTATCTATCTATCTATCTATCTATCTATCTATCTATCTATCTATCTATCTATCTATCTATCTATCTAACTATCTATCTATCTATCTATCTATCTATCTTTCTATCTATCTATCTATCTATCTGTGTGTCTATCTGTCTATCTGTCTATCTATCTATCTATCTATCTATCTATCTATCTGTATATCTATCTATCTATCTATCTATCTATTTCTCTATTTATCTATCTATCTATATATTTATCTACCTATCTACCTATCTATCTATCTATCTATCTATCTATCTATCTATCTATCTATCTATCTATCTATCTATCTATCTATCTATCTATCTATCTATCTATCTATCTATCTATCTATCTATCTATCTATCTATCTATCTATCTATCTATCTCTGTGTGTGTGTGTGTGTGTTTGTCAATCTGTCAATCTGTCTGTCTATCTATCTATCTATCTATCTATCTATCTATCTATCTATCTATCTATCTATCTATCTATCTATCTATCTATCTATCTATCTATCTATCTATCTATCTATCTATCTATCTATCTATCTATCTGTCTGTCTATCTGTCTATCTATCTATCTATCTATCTATCTATCTATCTATCTATCTATCTATCTATCTATCTATCTATCTATCTATTTATCTATCTATCTAGCTATCTATCTATCTATCTATCTATCTATCTATCTATCTATCTATCTATCTATCTATCTATCTATCTATCTATCTATCGATCTATCTATCTATCTATCTATGATGCTTTTACGAAATGTGGCAAAGCATTGCATTGCAATATAAAAATCAAGTACAAAGTTTGGGTATGCCACTACCATACACATCCAAAGAGCATTCCATATCAACAGTGCTGCAACAAAGAACATTAATGAAATTAGATAAATTCACATGAAATTTACAAACAACAAGTGAAGACCAAGTTTATAAATTAATCACCTCATCACAAACGCTCCCATGAAAGGACTGCACTGCATCCCTCCAAGTCCTCCAATAGTGCAGTCAATCCATGACGATATCCATAAGCCTCCTTCGTTTGTGTTGGAGGACGAACCATTGCCAGCTCCTGCAACAAATATACAAAACATTGGAGGAACATACATGAGAAGCTCAACACAAACAAATTCAATAAATCAAATGGTACTTACAATCTCGTGATGCATCGTGTCATATCCGCCGCTGCCCAAATGTGACGGTCCAACTGTATCTAAACGTGTGGTTGCGGCATCTCACTGCTGATGATATGGGTCAGGAATCTGATGCTGCTCGTCGCAAATCATATCCCACTCCTCAGCATCTAACCATACAAGCTTTGGTAAACCTGCTCTGAAAGCATCACCAGCCTCGGATCATCGATGGGACATAACTTCACGTGCGCTGTGCAGAATCCACTCTGATTTGACAAGAGGTTGTCCATCGACTGGTCGGAACTCCTGATAAATCGTTTGTGTGATATAATTCTTCTGATCGCTATCTTGTTCACTCCATTTCAACATGATAGAGTGTCCAAGCTGTATGGAGGAAAGCTGACGTATACGTGCATGCATTGCTTTGCCAGCCGCATCCATCACCGAAGCTCCATCTCGGATACTATACACCTTGGAGTCATCATGGTCATGAGCACCCCAAGGTGTACGTGGTGTTCCGCGTGGTGTACTGCGTGGCGTACCTACATCTGAGGTACTCATCCTAGGAGTAGAAGCAGGCGACACAATGTCTATCGCACTGCCTTCGCAACAGCTGCCTCATCCAGACCTACCTGTAGATCCACTCCTAGAACCTCGTGCTCCAGAGCGTGACCTCGACCTACGAGACATGCTTGAACCTGTATCGCGCTGAGGTGTCGAACGCACATGTCTACTACTAGAGCCAGTAGGGGATAGCTAAAAAGCTGGTCATGGTGGAGTCATAAAGCTAGGAGACATACCTCTTGCGGGAGTAGCACCACCCGCAAGAGTGACACCGACAGAAGTGACACCGACGGCAGTGAGACCGGCAGGAGTGAGGCCAGCAGGAGTGTGGCTACCATGAGTGAGGCCGGCAGGAGTGCTACCACGAGCGATCCAATACTGTGATGCAACGGCCATATACGCGCAAGGTACCTGAGAGATGAACTCTAAAAACTGCTCCTCTATCATGGAATGTGGAGTGGCTGGAGGATTGTCTCCCATCGTGCTCTGTAGCAAAATAACTCAAATAATTAACATGTGATAATAAAGGTAATATAGAGAAATGATAGTGTACAAAAAACCTAGCAAAAAAAAAAAAACAAAAATTAGTACGTACAAGTGTTTGATTCAAAAATCCTCTAGTCTAGCATCCTCTTGGAGATCCAATGCATCGAGAATATCTATCTCTATATTGATGACATCTAAATTGCTTGCTATGCTGGTTTCTTCTTGATTATCATCCATTGCTTCGTCTTCTCGAACAATGACCTCTTCTTCAATGACCCCTTCTTCTCGAACAATGATCTCTTCCTCTTCGACGATCGAATGAATCTCTGAGTCCACTATAGATGGACTTTCTTCTACATCTATGTTCTCACATATTTTTCTACTACGTGGAGCGACTTGTAAAACAAATAGCCACTGTGGTTCTTTTGAATCTGGTATAAAAACAACTTGCTCACAGTGTTCGGGAAGTACAAATGTATCTGTTTCATCCGTCCATAATTTTGTGGAGTTTTATCCCACCTCACTGTTGCATTTCTTCAAGAGGTGACTACTTTGAACCATTTCACATAAAAAACAAAGTAATCAAACTTCCTAAAAGATAGTTTCAAGATATCTTGAATCACACCAGAATAATCTAGCTGGCCTTCTTGAGCATTATCATCTCTTGCACTCGCTCTACTTTTTTGCAAAAAGTTCACCATCACCCCACTATCAAAAGTAGACCTATTTTTATCGATTCATGTGATCTGAAAGTGTCGTCCATGAGACCATAGTGCACCATATTTAGTATACTCCCAATCACATCCCTTTGCGAGTTTTTCTTCTTCTTCAGAGATATCTTCACCCACTGCCTTTGCTTGTGAAACCGCTGTATCTAGCCATCTTCTCATTGGAAAAGGTGGAAGAGGTTGAAGACTTTCTAGAAGAGGCAAAAATCGAGTGGAACGATTCCTTCGAAACTAATCTCTTTCCTTTGTGTTGGTTTCCTTGGCAAGCTCATACTTTTCTAACCACTTCTGCATAAGATCAGAGTTAACTATGCAAAACTTCATTGCTTCTCTCTGAAAGCTGCATCCATTTTTCTTTGCAATCCTTTACCTTGTGGTTCATCACCTACGAGATGAACATCTTCATCATCGCTCCATAAGTGAGGCATTTCGGGATCCGACATACGTAGAAACTTAGTTATGAATACAAGAGACTCTTGTACAAGCCATCCCTCTGCCATGCTACCCTCTGGACGTGCTCTCTA
The DNA here is from genome assembly GCA_020310875.1 of Ceratopteris richardii. NCBI lineage: Eukaryota > Viridiplantae > Streptophyta > Polypodiopsida > Polypodiales > Pteridaceae > Ceratopteris > Ceratopteris richardii. Next base: position 192,498,352 of record CM035407.1, read on the forward strand.
TCAAACAAACCCTTTTAATGTCTTCATAAAGCGCTCTAAGAAGAACATCCATCGACTATGGACAGTTCCTACCATTGCAACTTCATCTACCACATGAACCAGTAAATGAAGTTGAATAGTGAGAATACTTGTGGGAAAGTATTTCTCTACCATACAAACAGCCTGGATAGCATTGAGTTTTGCACTCTCTATGCTATCTTTATTTATCTTTTTAGAAGAGATCCACCGTACTAAAGAACTAATTTTATAAATGGTTCTTTGTACATCCTCCAAAAAACAATCTTTTAGGGCTACAGGGAGTACAAACTGTAAAAACTTGTGCCAATCATGAGACTTGAGGCCTCAAAGATCATTGTTTGGTGTGAAAGCAATCTTTAGACACCTCATGCATCTAGTAGGTGTCCGAAACTCTGAAATTGTTTTCTTCACACTTGTTGCTCTTCCATCCTGCGAAGCACCCAAGGAGCTCTTGGTAACGATACTGTTCCGTTGGGCTTAGTAATTACCCACAACTCTTGCATACGACCTTGCTCTTCTAAGTCCTCCCTTTGTGCTTTGCTTTCTTTCTTTCCGATCAAAGGCTTCCAAAGAATCTCTCCCACATTCTTAAAAGTATGCATCAGGTCTACCAAATGATTGATCAATAATTCACTCCAATAAGTGAGTTCATGAAAAATGGACAACCGTTTCATGCCAACGACTGGATTTTCTGAATCCCACAATTGTTTCCAATCGCTAGCTTTCATTTGGCATTGCACTTGTCGACCAATTTGTCCCTCATGTAAAACATGTCCATCAGGCAAATATCTATGGTCTCCTTCATAGAGAGTCTTACGTAGTGCTTTGGAATAGCATGCTTCGAGTCCTGGTCCACATAAGGGACAAGCATGGTAACCCGAAATCGATAAACCTGAACATTCACCATAACCAGGCCAATCATGCATCGTCCATATAAGTATGCCTTGCACTCGCACGTCTCGTCTTCTTATAGGTTGAGACATGTCATGCACAGTAATCCCATCCCATAAAATGCACAGTTCTTTCACAAGTGGTGCAAGATATACATCCACGTTTTTTACCTTATACTTACCTGGTACAATAAGAGCTAATAATAAATGACCTTTCTTTGTGGCCAGCCATGGTGGGATGTTATAATTGACCAAACATACAGGCCATGTGCTCCATGAAGAACTGCGTAAACCAAATGGATTCACTCCATCCATAGCTAGGCCTAGACGTATGGACTGAGGCTCACTAGCAAACTCTGGCCACTTACTATCTATGTGCTTCCAAGCATCAGAGCCAGCAGGCACTCGCATTACACCATATGTAGACCTGTTCTTTTTGTATGTCATGACATTAACTCAGCTATAGATTTTCATCTAAACATGTTCTTAATTCGTGGAATGATAGGAAAGTGGCAAAGAACCTTTGCGGGGATTGCTTCGCCTACAAGGTCTTCTCTAAATCTATTTGCTCCACACTTTGGACATACATGGAGATGCTAATACTCATTTGGAAAGAGGATGCAATTTCGAACAAGCATGAATCTTAGTATAATCCATTCGAATGGACTGTAAAAGCTTTTTTGCATCTCCATGTGTTGGAGGCATGTCATTGCCCTCTGGCAAAAATTGATCTTTAAGAAGCCTGCAATAAGCAATTAAAACAATATTAGTAAATAAAGTTATTTTGATACAACAATGAAAGTTTATTTCAAATCCACTTACCTGAACGATTCAGTGACACTACTTTCTAACCATCCATAAATGGATTGCAGATTGAGCATCGCGAGTGATGCACGTAGTACAGATATCTTTGCTCCATTTTAAAGTGGTAAAAAAGCTAGTCTTCGCATGTTTTCATATTCTTCATCGACTTCTGATCGTGGAAATTTTGTTGTGTCCATGAAACTCTCGACATCTTCTCCACCATCATGATCTTCGTCCATCTCATAAAATGCTTCGAGCATCTCTTCCATATGTTCATTCCGTATAATGCTATTAGTACTTGCTTGTATGTCTAAGTCCTTTTTTTCTCTTTTCTCCATGAGAGGTTACCGGTGCAATGTTGTTTGGGTCTATCTGCTCACCTAGGGGACCATGCGAATGGTAGCGTAGATTTTCTAGTCGACTTTTATCAAAGGATCCATACTCTCTAACATGTGCAGTACAAATCCGTCATTTCTGATAAATTTTATACTTGCACTAAGTGCAAAGACATGCCATTCTCTCTTCCTGGTCCAAAGTAGACATCTAATACAATATGGACATTTTAAAACATTTGTTTTTTTTTATTAAACCTAAAAATCATACTCCTAAAGACTTAAACCAGAAATATTAAAACCTAAATACTTAAACACCTAAAAAAACCTAAAACCCTAATCCTAAAACCCTAATCCTATTCTATATATATGTTTATTTATATATTCAAATTTTTTTCTTATTTTCTTCTAAATTTTTCTTAATATAAATGTAATTGAATTATAAGTATGCCTAAACCCTAAAACCCTAATCTTAAAGATCTAGACCTAAAACATGTATATGTGTGTATGCATGTGTATATATATGTGTATGTGTATATATATGTGTATATAGATAGGTGTATAAGTATATGTGTGTATGTGTATGTGTATATATATTTACTCTAATTAAAATGATTAAAATTAAACCTATTTTTATATGATAATTCTTATATATTAAATTTATTTATTTAAAACACTAGTCCTTATGATATTTATTTATCTATATAGCTATCCTATTTTATATATTTATTTATTTATATATTCAGATTTTTTTCCTTATTAATCC
>CM035407.1:192511161-192523661 GCA_020310875.1 Ceratopteris richardii
GAAATCGGTCCACTCTTATTGCTTTAAGTCACCCGATAGTTCTTGAACATAACCCAAGCCTCCCTTGACCTATGCGCTCTTGTTCCCCTTTATCTCTCGTTCTTCCCTGGTTGCTTGCCCTTACTCTTGGCCCATCTGTCCCCCTCTCCCACTTACTTTCCCATGCACTTATTTACTCTTCCATAATCTTTCTCTCACATACATACAAGAATACACGAAAACCTCTTCACGCACGGTCAACACTTCACATGCACCCTTTCACTCACTTGTGTGCTCTCGCACACACACACCAATGATTACACACACTCTACTCACCTACTCCCTTTTCCTCTTTCTTCCTTGCTCTAATTCACTTTCTCTCTCTTCCCCGCTCTTGCTTACGTTCCCTCTTTCCCACTTTCCTTCTTCTCACACATGCACACATACACCCGCATACTTTTCACGCACCTCCACGCTCAGCCACTTTCATTCTCTCTCTTTCTCCCATTCCCCTTGTCCGTCCATGCACACTCTCAATCTTCCCCCCCTCAAATGTTCGAGCATACTACGAGTCTCCACTGCAACTCAGATTTTGGCATAGTTTGTCACATGCATTTTGATTCCTATTTCTTCTCACTCAAACTTTTTCTTAAGGACCAAGAGCAACACTCTCCACAACACACCTATTCCATGGACATACCGTTGTGTACAAATATGCACAAACCAACGAGTAATTCGTAACAACTCCCAAACTTACTTCTCTTTGTTGTGCTTGTGTTCTACACCATTGTAACACATAGTGTGGCATTAACACACACGTTCATACATATTTTCCCAGACTATCCTGAGTGCAGACAAACAACAGAACGTATTCATGTATCCCTTTTTAACCAAAAGGGAGGAAGATTAGTTGCCTTGAGTCACTAGCACCTCAACAATGGTATTATTCGAGAAAAACATACCAGCAGCTAAACATTTTTGTTAGCCATGCAATCCTCGTATCCAAGACAAATGATCGTTGCCTAATTAGATAAAAATTCTATCCGCTTCTTTAGACTGTAGAGTACTTTTATTTGCAATTAAGGTCTAGTAGCTAGCCAATATCCATAAAAACCAGTGTTGGATCTGATGTTGAACGCTATTACCTAGCAGCACAGCCTCAATACAAACACCAAGGATTTAAGTATTGTTTCATGCCATGTACCTGCAATTACGCATATGCATACATGTGCATCCACCTTATTATACAAAGAAAAATCAACTCTGCCAATTTCCCTTCAAGAAAATCCATTCGAAAACACACACATGGCGTATACAACTAGTATCCTTAAAATGTGCATGTATACTTGCCAGTCATCTACACTCTCATGTTGTTAAATATGGAAAGAACACGCTATTCTTATGAGCGATCAATGGATATATGCATGCTCAATAGCTTAGCTACCTACCTTTCAAATTACGCAGAGAAGCTACTCGAAATAGTTGCACTTCTTTAAACCAATGGAGTTCCATAGGATTTCACCCAAGTGTACATGGTCAACTGCCTTGTTTATGAAATATAGGATAACCAAGTGGTAACCTCACAGACAACAGTCGCCGCTTTTCATATATCTTGACTACTGGCCCAACTTCAAACGTAGATGTATAGCACGAATTAGTTTTCAAAGGAAGAACTTACATAAAAGAACCTGTTACATATTGCATAGTGCTTGGCGAAGCAATTTGGAGAGAGTTCTGGCAAAAAATTTTGCTCTGAGTTGAAGCACGTTCAGGAACTTATAAAAGACGAGCGCAATCAGCTTCTGATCAAGTCCATTTGCCCAGCTTCTTCAAATCAGGTCCTACTGTTTCTGTTTCCCCCTCGACAAGCATTCCGGTTAACATGTACTGGTGTTAAATTGTTTTAGCGAAGCTCATCTATTCCTCAGTTCTGCCTTCGTTCCCGTCCTGCTCTCTGAATTTCCCAATTGCTTAGCTCTTCATTGCCCACTCCGATCTGCTTCTTCTCGTACATACCTCCGCAACCAATCGGATGGGTTCCCCCCTTCTCCTCCTCCTCCTCAAGCACGATATATGGACAAAGTACAATGCCCCAACTGAGGACGACACCCCCCAGGATGAAACGACAGAAAAGAGCAGCGGCCTTCGGCCACAAAAAGCAAGAAGAAGAAGAGAAACGCTGAACAAAGGGTCCCCCTTTTATGCTGCTAAAAAAAACTTCCCTCTGCGGTTCTGCACACCAAAAACAAAACAAAAACAGAAGACACCCCCCCTCGTGTCTGCACAAGAATCCAGAGAAGCCCTCCCTTTTCCGTTTCTTCTCAACAGAAAATTTTTCGAAGAAAGCCCCCCTTCTTTTTTTCTGCATTCACTAGTAGGATAGCTGGAAGCTGATTGACTCTCCTCTGAGAACCGCCACCCTCGTCATCTACAGGACAAAAAATCAGAGAGAAAACCCCCTTTTCCACTGTTCATCCGCCGTTTTTGATAACTTCCAAAAAAACCGTTTTTGTCTCTTTTTCTTTGACTCCTCCCGTTATCCATGTGCAATGCCTCCCCTTTTTGTCTTCATGACCTGCCAACACAAGATAAAACTCACCTGTAGATCATCCACTTCCCCCTCTCGTAATGCTCTTGCTGCCAAAAGGAACCCCTCAGATCGACTCCTTGTGATCTATCTGCTAACCTCTTTCTTTCTCGACCTCCCTCTTTCACCGTGAATAAAAAGCCAATCACCAAAAAAGTAAGAAGGGACCCAAATCAGCTCGTTTTTTCCTTAAGAATCCCAATCGCCCATTGGCTTCCCTTCGCTCCTGTCTGACGTTCACGTAGAAAGACTCAAGGCCCCCTCTTTTTCTGCAATCACCTCATCTTTTTCTGAACTCAGAAGCCACAATGCAAGAGATAATCCCCTGCGATGCAGAGAAAGACATAGATATATGCATCGAGTGTAGCGGATCGATGGATAACTCCCCCCTTCTCATGGATTTTTTTTTTTTTTTCGCAATGCCAAATGCTCAGCAAAAAGAACCCCCAATTCCAAGTTGTATTTCTCTCGTCAACCATTTGATCAATTCTTCAAGTACCTGCAATCAAACAAATTCCCTTGCCAAATACAAACATATTAGTGCATAAAAAGCAACCATTTCTTGAGCTAACATACTTCCCTCTTCTTATTTGCGAAGTCGTCCTCGACAAGCCGTTCATGCTGAAATAAAATCCAAACGATTATGAACTTGTCAATGTTCAATTAGTTCACATACCTTTCCATCGAGCCGCCATTTCCACTGAACCTGCACTCATCGAAGCTATTAGTGCTCAAAAATCACTCATAAATACATTCAAATCAGTCACTTCCAAAATGATCCAAGAACATGCACATATATGCAATTCCATTTCAGCCATGCATCAATTTGCTCATACCTTCCATTACGAAAAATGGTCTCAACCAAAACGACACACACATACCTTTCCATATCTTACACATGAAACTAGTATTGCGAAAAACAGAAAGAAAATACCAAAATAAACAACAACAACTAAAATAAATCAAATCGGAGATGCAAAGATACCAAAAATGCATAACCCTTTTTATTGACCTACTATTCGCTATGTACAACCATTCCATGACTAGACACTTCCGAAGAATCGCCATCGTCGTCCTACAAAAATCATCGAAACTCGAGTGCAAGTCAAGACATACATCAGAACCCTAGAGTGTCCCAAACACTAGAAAAACCCTCAGATAGAGCACACAAGTTATAAAGCACTACCGTTGCATTACCTCGCTAGAGCCTCATCCATAAGTACATATACAGTCTCCGTGCCTTTAAGAATGTTGATCCAAAGTGAGCTGATCTGTCGCAAGCCAACATATAATAATCACACAAGCAACTAACATTCCCTTCCAGGCGATCATCGCCCTCTCCTCTCTTTCTCTCCCCCTCAGGAGTGGGGAATAACTTCATATGAAAATTTTATTTTAATCACACGTTGGCCTACATTGACACTGGATGCGATTCGTGGACCTGACCACCCGATCAGGTTGATTCCACCCATCTACCAACGCAATGCAGCGCACAACACACAAACACACAATGATAACACATAACATATATCAGCTAGCCCATAACGAAGCTGGATGCGGCTCGTGGTCGTGACTACCCAGCCACGATGGCTCCACCTGCCTACCAACCCGTTATGGCGCGTAGCGAAGACACAGACATATACATCCCAAGCCTATGGCGAAACTAGCTGCGGCTCGTGGTCCTAACCACCCGGCGAGGATAAATCCACCCACCTACTAGCCCACCATAGCGCATTGGTACGATCACACAACACATTTTCTTTTTCTTTTCTTTTTTTTTTTTTTTTTTTTTTCTTTTCATAGTAAATTAGTTCACCCAGGTCCTGAGAATTAGGGAGAGGAAGAAAGGGACTTTTCCCACTGTTCCCACACATACAAGCAAAACAGATACACTCTAGCCTTTGACAGATCAACCACTTCTTCACTTCATCCTCTCAGCTATAGACACTACATATGTATTCATCGATTCAACTTTTCACTTGGTAACTACACCCAGCTATGCCTTAGTCCCTCGTATACCTATCCCTAGGTGTCCTAGAATGTGAGTCCCCGGAATGTCTCATGTAGCCTCACATCGTACTCGAATCCCGACAACTTCTCTAAGGCGAGTCAGGCTCAACTTCGGGAGCTCCGTCATCACTTCCTAGTGTCAGCACATCTGCCCAAGCCCATGTGATATCATTTTCCTCGTTAGGCATTTCCCTCGCGGGATCAAAATAGTAGTATCGATCTCCCGCCCATCCTACATGTCGAGCTAGGTATTCCTCAAAACACTCAATGTAAAATGCAACACCCAAATCCTAGTTTATAAAGCATACCAGCCAATGCGCTTCCTCAACATCGTATTCCGTCTCAAAGTCGTCGACATCTATGTCCATGCGAGCGAACGTTTGGTCCGAGAAATATATCCTTAGCTCGTACAAGTAGAGTTGCGTAATTTGGTCTGCCATTTTGTTACTTAGGCTCTAACAGTCTCTGCATAACACAAAAAATATTAGAAGTCCAAATGCTTGAGCTAGCAAGGAATGATATTTATGACACACAAATCATAGCTTACATATGCGCATATATATATAATACTATACATGTATGTACAAGGAGTTTACTTCGTCACTTCGTTTGGGTCCTGTCTGGCTTCTCTCATCCTAACATCACTTGAAATATGGTTTAACTCGAAGCGCGTTAACCTTCACGGGAGCATATTCTTCTCCTAAATCCTGAATTTGCATGGAACCATTGGGATTGAGTTCCACCACCTTAAACGGTCCCGCCCATCTTGTCTGCAACTTTCCTGGGAATTTATAATATTTACTATCATAGACTAGTACCAAATCCCCTTCCTGAATCACATAGGTTTTGAGATTTTTGTCATGCCTTTCCTTACGTCTCTTCTGAATAGCTTCCAAGCTTTGTTGTGCGATGAGTCTCTTTTCTTCCAGCTTCACCAGTTGTATGTACCTCTCCTTCAATGACTCTTCCTCGCCCAATCTGGTTTCAATGGCCACTCTTAATGTCGGCACTTCTTTTTCGATAGGGAAAATGGCTTCCTCGCCATATACTAGAGAGAACGGAGTACTCTTAGTTGTCACTCGGTAGGATGTTCTATACGCCCACAAAGCTTCCAGAAGTCTGTCATCCCAGTCTCTCCTATGCACCGCTACTGTTTTTGTCAGAATCTGCTCAAGGATTTTGTTGGTGAACTCCACTTGTCCATTTGCCCTTGGATAGTATGGGGTGCTTTTTCTATGTTTGATCTTATAGAGTTCCATCAATTCTTCGATCAATTCATTGACAAAATGTGTCCCTCTATCACTCACTATTTCCAATGGGCATCCAAATCGAGTGATAATTTGCTCATACAGAAATTTCGCTACATCAACAGCCCGGTCAGTCTTCAGAGCTTTGGCTTCCACCCACTTGGTAACATAATCAGTACAGACCAAGATATACCTATTGGATCTTCGTCGTGAGGGAGGATCAATAGGCCCCACAAAGTCAATTCCCCATTTCTCAAACGGCTTAAGAGCCAACACCGGCGTAAGAGGAGAAGCATGTGATAATGTGGGTTTGCCCATTCGTTGGCATTTGTCACACTTCTTACAATATGTATGTGAGTCTTTGAACAATGTTGGCCACCAATACCCTGCCAATAAAATCTTCCTTGCTGTCAGTTCACCAGCAAAATGTCCACCGCAGGGTTCATCATGCAAAGCCCGCAACACTAGATTTGCTTCTTCTTCCTCGAGACACCTCCGATAAATGCTCTCATGAACAAAATATCGATAGAGTTGCCCCCCAATGATGCTATGGTGCTTTGCTAATGCTAACAGCTTTTGCTTCTCTCTCTTGCTTGCTCCTGGCGGATATTTAGTAGTGCATAAGAAATTCACCAAATCGGCATACCAAGGTATTTTAGCTTCAACCTGGAATAGATGTCCATCAGGAGCATCGTCGAGCACACCAGAAATTGGCTCCTCATTAACAATTCGAGATAGATGGTCGGCCAATATATGTGCTTTGCCTGGTCTGGTGACTACTGTGAACTGGAATTCTTGGAGAAGTAGCATCCATCTCATCAGTCGTCCTGATAACTCTGGTTTATTAATGATATACTTAAGGGCTTCGTGATCCACATAAAAAGTGAAATGCTTTCCCATCAAGTAGTGCCGATACTTGCTCACCGCAAAGATCATCGATAGACATTCCTTCTCCGTAGTCGTGTAGTTCCTCTCAGTGCTATTCAAATTGCGACTTGCATAGTAAATAGGATGATCCATCTTCTGTTCGTCGGCTTGGCATAGTACTGCTCCAACTGCAGTATGAGAAGCGTCGGTATGTACATGAAATTCCTTCGTCCAATCAGGTGCTACCAAAATCGGTGCATTTATTAACCTCTCTTTGATCGAGTCGAATGCGACTTGACACTCTCCCGTCCATTGGTATTGTTGATCCTTCCTTAAAAGAGTTGTCAGTGGTGCCGCTATAGATGCAAAATTTAATATAAATCATCGATAATAGTTTGCATGGCCCAAAAATCCTCTGAGTTGTCGCAAGTTTTGCGGTGGTGGAAGTTGTCCAATCTTTTCCACTTTATCCTCGTCCACCGCAATCCCTTTTTCGGAAATGACATGACCCAAAAGCAATCCTCTGCGTACTCCAAATGTACACTTTTCAGGATTCAATGCGATGCCTTTTTCAATGCTTCTTCTTAAAATTGCTTCGATCCTCTCCATCATGTTCTCATCGTCGCCTCTGATTGCAAAGTCATCAAGAAATATCTCCATCCAATCCTGCAGGTAGTCTTGATATGCAGCTATCATTGCTCTTTGGAATGTGGCCGGTGCATTGCATAATCCAAATGGCATCACCCAATATGCATACGTACCCCATTCTGTCGTGAAAGTAGTTTTGGACTGATCCTCTTCATGAATTTGGATTTGGTTGTACCCACTGAAACCGTCCAAAAATGAGTACAGTTTATGGCCAGCCACTCTATCCAAGATTTGATCAGTAAATGGCAAGGGGAAATGATCCTTCTTCGTGCGCTCGTTCAACTTCCGATAATCTATGCAAATACGGATTTTCTTATTTTTCTTTGGAACCACTACAATTGGCGATACCCATTCGCTGGATGCGATGGGATATATAAATCCTACCTCCAATAATTTGGTCAATTCCAGCTTGATCAATTCCGAGTAGACTGGATTTGTTCGCCTGAGTCGTTGGCATATTGGTCGTGTGCCTTCCTCCAAGTCTATATAATGTTGGCAGATTTGGGGATCAATTCCTCTCAGATCACTGTATGACCATGCAAAGGCCTCGCTAAAATTTTTGAGTGTCGTTTTAATGCAGTCTCGTACTCCATCTGGTAGCTCTGACCCTACACTCAAGAACTTTTCTGGAAAGACTTCCCATTTTTCCAACTGAGCTTCTCGCGAATAATCTTTATTTCTCGATGACACTATGATTGGAATGTGCTCTCCGATCACGCGTGCATGGTTGGTCAGCAAATCATTGTCTTGTTCTCTTCCGATTGAACCTAGTTTCTTCAATTCAGCTTTTGCGATGGCTTCCGACACTTTGGTCTTACTCTTCGCTTCCTTTTCTGATTCTCGACTCCTCTTTAGAATCTCTGCTTCTAGCATTCTAACTCTGTCTCGCAACTGTTGCACTTCCATTGCCGCAGCTAGTTCTAGTTCCAATTCTTCTCTCGAAGTGCCCTTCTCCAGAGATTGGGTAACTTTGTTTTTACTTGAGTCTATACACAACATGTAACAATCAAATTCACTTGTATGCGTCAACCATCCTAGCAACTCCTGATCCGAATCGTCGTTATAGAGCAATGGATTTTGATACTCTCCCATCTTCGTGTCTTGATTCTTAAAGAGCTGCAAGTTGAACCCGTCTTGAAGCAGATTCTTGTATGTGTCCGTGTTCAAAGAAAATCTAGCTCGTGCACTTTCGTGCCTTGCTTTCTCCTTCTCTTTCTTTTCCATCTCATCTACTATTGTTGTCTTTTTCTTGTTGCTCGAGGGTGGGGATACTTGTATTTGAATCCGATCAGACTTTGGCCCTATCGAAATAAAACCTGTGCGCCAGTCATGCACACATTCGGCTTGCACCAACCATGGCCGTCCAAGTAGGATCGAGAAGGTAGCCTCCGAGGTCCTTGGTCTTACTATCAGATAATCAACTTTAAACTCTAAACCGCCCACAATTGTACTTACATTCTTCAAAAGGCCCGCAGGCTTCACTTGTGTTTGATCCGCCATTCTCAAAGACATCGGCGTCTCTTCCATGTGGTTGAGGCCCAAAGCTTTCATCATGAACTCAGTCATAAGGTTGACTGCGGCTCCACTATCTAACTGAGCACCAGGGACTGCATACCCTTTAATCTCGACCGTCACAGCTGGAGCGTTTGAATCAATTTGCGTCGTAATACTTTGAATGATCCCTTGGACATCTTTATCTTGTCTGTTTTTATCTCGAGCTTTCCTCGGCTTCTTAATATATTCGTTATAGAATTGTTTCCTATAAATAGGCGAATATTTTAGCAATGTGCCAATGTCCAGCGTGACTTCAGTGTCAGCAAGTAACTTCACAATATCTACTTCTTCCGAACTTTGTCTTTCCTTTCTAATCTTAGGAGCTTTCAATCTTTCAGGGAATGGTGCTATGCCCGGCACAAACTCCTTGGTTACTGGTGGAAGGATCTCAATTTCTTCCCCATCCTCAAACTCTTGCTGCCCAACAAATCCTCCAACTTGGTTTTCTACCTCTTCGTGTCCAGCTATCCTTTCTTGACTCCCTTCTTCACCTTCGCCTCCTGGATTCTTCTTCGAGTACTCTTGAGTTCTTGTGACTACTGCCACAGTTGGATCTTTGTGTGGGTTCTTGGCCTCGTAAGCATCCACAAAGTGCATCGACGAGCTAGAGCCTTCTTGAGGGTTCGGTGTCTTGAACACTACTCCGATCGTAGGAACGTGCTCTTGAGCTCTTGATGTGGGATGCATCTGAGTATCAACATAGTTCGAGGATCCTACTGGTCCTTTTTCCTTGCCGGCGGCAGCTCTTCGTTTTGGACAATCTTCATCAAAGTGGCCCTCCCCACTACAGTACCTACATAATGGAGTATAATCAATTGGCTTCTTTTCGTTTGGACATCTAGATTGAGTATGACCAAAGCCATGACATCTCCAGCACTGGATTGGACCATCTCTTCTTTGATCACGCGCGGCTCCTCTTGGATAGTCTCCTCCTTGACCCTGAGCACCATATCCATAAGTCGGTCTGTTTTCCCAACGAGATGTAGGTGGGACACTTTGAGCAGGCAATCCCGTGTAAGTTCTTTCTCTTGTATCTCCTGATTTCATGGTCCTCTCTTCATAGGCTCTCTTGTTGTAACATCGGTCCTCTGTGTGATTTGTCCTTCCACAAAAAGTACAACGCATCCTAGGTGGTGACCTATCTGTGAATATTCTCGAGACGGTAGGGCATTCTGAAGCCAAATGGCCGTAACCATGGCACTTCCCACACCATGTATTTGATCGAAACACTTGATTCGGGTTTGTTGTGACCTCTGGTTTCACTATGTATGTCTCCTGAGTTATCGTGGCAGCTTTTATAGCTTGCGTGACCAACTCTAATATTCGTTCTTCGGTTAGCGCAGGCTTTGCCTCGCCTGGCGTGCTAGTGGCAGCTACAAAAGCTGGCGTCGTCAATGCGGGACTTCCTTGACCAGGATCCTTCATCGGTATGTTTCCTGGGCCTCCCATAGGCTCGTATAAGAGTTCCATCTTCCTTTGTTGGCATAATTGTACTTCCTCCCAAAGCCTCGCTTGTTCCTTAGCATCCATTAAGGTCGCAGGTCTTGTCAGGCTGATATGCTGTTGTGTCGTAGGATCTCGCAATCCTGAAATGAATCTACGTTTCAATGTCTCATCATTCGGGGCATTCACGCCCATCTTTCTTACTAATGTTTCCATTCTCTGAATATAGTTGTCGATGCTCTCATTGACTCCTTGTCGCAAATAATCCATTTGTTGGGCCAATCTATCTTGGAAGCCTTGTCGTCGAAACTTTGCCAAGAAGGCTTCCTTGAGCATTTGATAAGTTCCACGCTCTTGTGGTGTCAAATTCCCATACCAATTGGCTGCCTCATCACGGAGAATAGCCGGAAAGATTTTCAATCTTTGATCCTGGTCAACTACGTCATTGGCTTCACAAGTAACCTCAAACAACTGGATAAAGCTATCCGGATCTTCGTCCCAAGTACCCGAAAATTTGGTGAAGTCCCCCAAGTGAACTGAAATCCGCTGAGCCATTTCGAACAGAGGTGTGATGTCAATATCACTTCGATCCCAAAAATTTAGCACACGTGGCTTCAGGATCCCTCCTTCAAATTGCCGTACTTGATTCGCGACTCTCCTACGGGAGTACACGTTTCTGACTGACTTCTTCGAACCAATCGAAGTCCACTCACCTGGCGGTTCCCACCTTCTCCTTTCTCTTTCAAGGGCTCTTCTCTGAGCGCGTTCCTCTCTTTGAGTTTGTGTTGCTCCTGACGATGAGCTCCCCTCGCTCATGTACTAGATCGTGGGGTCCGCAAGCTTGGCCAACCTGTGGCGCTAGGCGAACCTATGGCACTCTCTTATAGAGACGTACCAAGCTTTTCCCGGCAGACGCACCAAAATGTTTAGCTCTAACGGCCACGGAAAAAGTGATTGTGAAAGCCTTTATTTTGTTCAAATCCCTCGCAATTGGTCTAATTGGATTACCTGGAGCCCATAATTATCTCTCAATGGATTCTTCTTACGTCTATGCACTAGCTCATATGCTTCCCGGCAAACGCACCAAAATGGAGATGCCTCTTTGTCCAAGGGTGAGTGATGATATATGCTTATACTTGATTTAAATCACACGAAATCGGTCCACTCTTATTGCTTTAAGTCACCCGATAGTTCTTGAACATAACCCAAGCCTCCCTTGACCTATGCGCTCTTGTTCCCCTTTATCTCTCGTTCTTCCCTGGTTGCTTGCCCTTACTCTTGGCCCATCTGTCCCCCTCTCCCACTTACTTTCCCATGCACTTCTTTACTCTTCCATAATCTTTCTCTCACATACATACAAGAATACACGAAAACCTCTTCACGCACGGTCAACACTTCACATGCACCCTTTCACTCACTTGTGTGCTCTCGCACACACACACCAATGATTACACACACTCTACTCACCTACTCCCTTTTCCTCTTTCTTCCTTGCTCTAATTCACTTTCTCTCTCTTCCCCGCTCTTGCTTACGTTCCCTCTTTCCCACTTTCCTTCTTCTCACACATGCACACGTACACCCGCATACTTTTCACGCACCTCCACGCTCAGCCACTTTCATTCTCTCTCTTTCTCCCATTCCCCTTGTCCGTCCATGCACACTCTCAATCTTCCCCCCCTCAAATGTTCGAGCATACTACGAGTCTCCACTGCAACTCAGATTTTGGCATAGTTTGTCACATGCATTTTGATTCCTATTTCTTCTCACTCAAACTTTTTCTTAAGGACCAAGAGCAACACTCTCCACAACACACCTATTCCATGGACATACCGTTGTGTACAAATATGCACAAACCAACGAGTAATTCGTAACAACTCCCAAACTTACTTCTCTTTGTTGTGCTTGTGTTCTACACCATTGTAACACATAGTGTGGCATTAACACACACGTTCATACATATTTTCCCAGACTATCCTGAGTGCAGACAAACAACAGAACGTATTCATGTATCCCTTTTTAACCAAAAGGGAGGAAGATTAGTTGCCTTGAGTCACTAGCACCTCAACAATGGTATTATTCGAGAAAAACATACCAGCAGCTAAACATTTTCGTTAGCCATGCAGTCCTCGTATCCAAGACAAATGATCGTTGCCTAATTAGATAA
>CM035407.1:192533661-192536161 GCA_020310875.1 Ceratopteris richardii
GTCTAGCCTTGTATCTAGACACCTTACCATCTGCAAACCTCTTTGTTTTATATACCCACTTGCATCCAATAACCTTCTGATTCTTTGGTCTTGGTACTAATTCCCAAGTTTCATTTTCAACTAGAGCATCATACTCTTCCTGCATTGCAATCTCCCAATTCTGTTTACCTTTGGCTTCTTCATAAGTGATTGGATCTTCTTCTGTCTTCACAATGTAAGCATAATCTTTTGTTGTTAGGAAAGATGTATCATAACTATACCTTATAGGTTCTTTCCTTTCTCTTGTAGATCTTCTGATTTCTGCACTTCTCGAAGTTTCAGCCTCATTTGATTCTGGATCAAATCTTGGACCTTCTTCTACATGATCCTGCAATCTACTTCTAGAATCAACATCATCAATACTTTCTTCATACACTTTTACTTTTGCCTTTCCTTTTCTTTGTATCTCTTCAACACCTGCAAAATCATTTGTTGATCCTGTATACCATGTATTTTGCTCATCAAATGTCACATCTTTAGTAACAAGAAATTGCTTTGTGGATGGACTCCACAACCTGTAACCCATCTGTCTATCATCATATCCAATAAACACATACTTCTCTGCTTTTGGTTCTAGCTTATGTCTTAATTGTGAAGGAACATAAGCATATGCAATACATCCAAATACCTTACAATGATCAAGGGTAGGCTTCTTACCCCACCATGCTTCATAAGGAGTTCCTCCATCCAAAGCTTTGCAAGGCAACCTATTCACAAGGTATGTTGCAGTGTCAATAGCTTCTGCCCATAAGTAATTTGGACAATTCTTTTCCTTCATCATGGCTCTTGCAAATTCTACAAGAGTCCTATTTCTCCTTTCTGCTACTCCATTCTGTTGAGGGGAATACCTGCAAGTTACTTCTCTTTTGATACCTGCATTCCACAAATAATCATCAAACTCTTTAGAGAAATACTCTCCCCCTCCATCTGATCTTAACCTCTTGAGCTTTTGCTCTGTGATCCTTTCTGCATAAGCATGAAAATGTTTGAATGTCTTGAAAACTTCTGATTTATCCTTGATTACATATAAAGTAATCCACCTGGTTGCATCATCAACAAACAACACATAATATCTGGATCCATTTATGCTATAGTCCCTTGAGGGACCCCATACATCTGTATGAACCAATTCAAGCATATTTGAATGCTTGTACCCTGATTTGTTGTAAGAACCTTTATGTGCTTTACCTAATTGACAAGCTTCACACTTGTACACCATATGTTGCCCTTCAATATTTGGCAATCCAAGCACCACCTGATTCTTTGACATTACCTTTATAGCTCTCTCATTGAAATGACCTAGCCTTTTATGCCATAGGTCTAATTCAGAAACCTTTTGACCTCCATAAGTAAATAATGCATGTCCCATTACCTTGGACTTTGAGAGTGAACAATCTTCCTTCCTTTTTACCTGTAATTATGTTTCTATATCCCTGATTTGGATCTTGTACATAAACACCATCATTTGTGAATCTTACCTCATATCCTTTCTCCACAATTTGCCCTACACTTATCAAATTTTTAGGAATAGTAGGAACATAAAGTACCTTGCTCAGAAGTGTACTTCCACTCTTTGTCTTTACTGATCCAATGCTCTCCACTTTATGTTTGGTATTGTCACCTGTTTGAACTGTATGTCCATTCACCCTTGCTTCCATATCAGTCATCAAGGATAGATTCCCACTCAGATGGTTGCTACACCCTGATTCAATATAAAACACTCTTTGATCTTCTCCCATTGATTCATGAGTTGCATTCAAGATAAGAGTCATATCTACCTTCTGATCTGATGCATAATTGTAATAATTGTTGTTGTAGGACTGAGATTGGAAGTTTCTTCCACCTCCTCTACCATATGATGTCCTACCACCTCTTCCTCTGAAATTGCCTCTTTGGTTTCTGCCTCCTCTACCTCTTTGATTATAATTCTGATTATTACTTCCACCATTTTGATTGTTATACCAACAATCATTTGCCAAATGATTTGTTCTGCCACAAATCCAACAAGCTTTAGCATTATCTTTGTTCTTACCTCCTCTTCCTTTACCTCTGAAATTCATCTTTCCCTTTGTGAAGTTAGCTTGATTTGAATTCCCTTCATCATCATTCGATTGCTTTCCCTTGCCATTCTTTTTCTTGTCCTTGGAGTACATAGCTTGGCTTGTACTTCTATCATTGTCTCCTTTAAGGTCCTGCTCAAAGGTTAGCATGTGTCCTAGCAATTGATTAAGATCAGGAGTAAAGTGATCAAGTGACAATTCTATGGACAATATGAAAGGCTTCCACTTCTCATCTCCTCTCAGACCTGTAAGTATTTGTCTTACCAACTTTTCCTCTTCAATGTCTTCATCCACTGCTCCCAAGCTATCTGCAATATCCTTCATCCTTGCCACATAATCAGAAATTGATTGTGAGCTCTTCTTCTTGAAGGTTGTGAACTCAGCCCATAGTGAGGACTTCC
>CM035407.1:192543661-192546161 GCA_020310875.1 Ceratopteris richardii
CTCTGATGGCTCCTCATGTGGCTATACTGCTTAATCGTTTGGTTACCAGTAACCCTTGCCAATTTGTGTGGATGCAAGAATGTCAACTGGCTTTTGATCGACTAAAAACTCTTCTTACACAAGCTCCTACTTTAAAAGCTCCTAATTGGCAGATTCCTTTTCATGTCTTCCTAGATGCTTATGATATTGCAATAGGTAGTGTGTTAATGCAAGAAAATGATAAGTGGTTCCATCCTGTGCATTATGCCAATCAACGACTAGCAGGTGCTGAACATAATTATTGCATTATTGAATGTGAATGCCTTGGTCTAGTCTATTCGGTGAAAAAAGTCCGTCACTATATGCTGGGTCACAAATTTACCTTTCATGTGGATCATGCGGCTTTGGTTTATCTTGTACGACAACAACATTTAGGTGGCAGATTAGCTCGGTGGGTGTTGCTACTTTAAGAATTTGATTATGAGGTTGTACATCACCCAGGATCAGCACATGCTCTGGCAGATTTCCTCTCTCGACTAGATTCCGGTGAGCCCCCCGGTGGCATTGATGATACCACTCCGGCAATCTATGTGACTCACTCAGTTCAGGATGATTCTCAGGCATTACCTGTGTCACCTTCGTATTATGACACCCTTACCCTTATGATTTTTCTAACTAGCAGATGTCCTCCAAATACTACCTCAATGTCAACTCGCCATAAATTGGCTATGTATAGTCGCCGATTTTGCATCGTTGTGGGACAATTGTATTATATGGATCCATTTGGCGCACTTTTACAATATATCCCACCACATGAAGTTTTTTCGGTAATCGCAATGGCTCATTCCATTCCTTCTGGGGGCCATTTTTTGGTAAACCTTATGTACCGAAAACTTTTGCGTAGTGGATTATGGTGGCCCACTATGCATCGTGATATTGCTACTTATGTTCAAGAGTGTGATGCCTATCAACATTCTGTACAACCCTTACACTGGCATCATTTTTCGCTTTAGCCTGTCCTTCCCCTTGAGCTTCTCAAAAGTGGGGATTGGATTTTATTGTTCCTATTACGCCTCTTGCTATTATCACCAATCATCGTTATATCCTTATCTGTTGTGATTATGCTACTCTTTGGACCGAAGCTTGGGCATTACGGTCAGCAACTACTCCGGTGGTCGCTAAATGTTTACTTCATGATGTTTTTCCTCGTTATGGGCTCCCTTTGGAGATTGTTTCTGATCAAGGCACTCATTTTGCTAATACATTAATGCAAGTGCTCACAAAAACCTTCAGGATTGTCCATAAATTCAGCTCCTCTTATTATCCTCGAGCGAATGGATTGGCCGAAAGTACTAATAAAACTCTTCTTAATATGCTGAAGAAACTTGTTCTGGAGTGCCCGAAAAGATGGGATCAATTTCTTCCTTCGGTCTTATGGGCTTACCGCACTACTTATAAAGTTGCTACCGGAAGTACCCCTTTTAAACTAGCATATGGTCTTGAGGCAATTGCACCTATGGAATTTGGTGGCTCCCAGCTTACGAGTGGCATTGGAGCACAAGTTGTTACCCAAAGATTCTTTCCCTTTTTGGTTGGATGTCTTGCGGTCTTTGGATGAACAACATCTAGAAAGATTTTTGGTTCTTCCGGAAGTTCAATTGCGACAAGCTAAAACTCATGATCGGTTCCTCAGAACTCCTGTCTTTACAGTAGGGCAATCGGTTCTTTTTTACAATGCCAATTCTAATTGCTCGGTCAAAAAGATCAAGCTTCTTTGGGTCTGTCCCTACCGTATTGCATAAGAGATTGATCCGGCTACTTTCTAGTTATCTACATTAACTAGCACTCTACTCCCTAAACCCATCAATGGATCTAAACTTTGTCCATATTGCATGTCGTCCACTCCGCCTTAACTTTGTGTATGTTTTATTTCATCCATTAGGATCACGCCTGTTTTGATATCTTTGACCATTGTTTTTGCTATGCATTTTTTGGTTGACCACCCGGCCGTAATCCACCCGTTCTGATTGATTATCCGTGTTCAGCCGCCATCCTCCATGATTAGGCATCTCTTAATGTGCTTTCGTAGTAATGATCCCTGCTTGTTTCCCTCCACTTGTGATGATTATGTTCTACACCCACGATTTCACTCTGCATTTTCTACTTAACCGTTGTCTTTGTACTCTTTTTCTTTATTGTGTTCTGTGCTCTATGCATTGTGCATTCTATAGTTTGTGCATTCTACTTACTCTCTGCGCTATGGAAGCTCTTGCAAATATCACAACCTTCCGTGCCAGCCTTTCCCCCGACCTAGTCCAATTCCTTCATCCTCGCGGGTTTCTAGCATTCACCGAGTTGCCTTGGCGTTCGGTAGAATGTCATCCCTATTTTTCCCAAGTGATTGTGGCCATTGCCGATATCCCCCTGATGGAAACCTGTTGGCCAATTACTTGCCTTAACCCGCGCACTGGTAGTTACCCTTACAACTGTGGCCAAAATGTTTCATTTGCCACATGAAGGT
>CM035407.1:192551161-192566161 GCA_020310875.1 Ceratopteris richardii
AAAGGAAGCAAAAATAGAATTGAAAAGTGGTGTCCAATTACAATGTTGTAAACCCCTTACAAGATCTTGGGAAAGGTGATTGCGATCCGTATGACATGTCACCTTTGCGACTGGATCAATGAGGATAAAAAAGGGTTCAACAAGGGAAGGTTCATCCTTGAGGCTATCATTGATGTTTGGGAGGTTTATTTTATGATGAGGAATGAGTGCAAGATGTCCTCTTCCTTAAGATTGACTTTGACAAAGCTTGTGACAAACTCAAGTTGGACTTATTCTCTAATTGTTGAAAGACATGGGCTTTACTCTCTCAAGCTATTAGATTAACATGCTCTATCAGATAAGGGTGCATGTTGACCCCTCTTCTCTTTGCTATCGGAGCCGATGGTCTTAGCTTCCTTGTTAACCATCAAGCTCAATTAGGTCATATACAGGGCCTCAATCTACCTCTCAATCACCATCAGATGATCATGAGACTTTTTGTCGATGCTACTAGTGTCTTTGTGCATAATGACACATTAAGCATTGAAATCTTTTAGAGTTGTTTGAATACCTTTTGTGAGGCTTTGAAATCCAAAATAAATCATTCTAAAACTGCTTTTAGGGTAGCTATTGGGAATCCTCCTCAATTGCTTATTGATCATGGTTGTGAGTTGATCCCTAGTGGTCAAATCTTCTGCTTCTTAGGTATTCCAATGGGATTCGATGTCTCGATGGGGCAACGATGGAGTTGGGATCTCTCTAAGCTCAAGAGTAAGCTCGCATACTGGAGGATATGCAAAATAATTTGGTTGGACATGCTATGGTGATTAACACATTCGTTCTCTCCTCGATGGTTTACTTTCTCTCCTACATGAGACCAAAAGACCAAGAGATCTTCAAGCTAGAGAGAATTTGTAGGTAGATTCTAATTCATAGTCTTTGCAGATAATGAATTTCATCTCTTTGAGGTTTGTTTGTGTCTTTGAGTTTAATTCTTATTCTTTGTATTTAATTGTGTTCAATCATTGGTACTCCATTAGGATTAGAAACCAACATTTTAACTTTTTAGTAGCACATGCATCATTGACTAGATATAGGAGGGTTTGGTGGTCGACAAAGATTCTTAGTTTTTCCACCAATCAGTAATGCCAAAACACTTTCAAGACATAGACCATTCCTAGGTCTTCTCTCTACATGGTTGTATAATTGTTATGCAATTATGAGTTTTCAACTTCATAAGAAATGGAGAAGTCTTGATTTTTCTCATTAGCTAGTTGTGGTAAGATGCATTTGATTGCAAAATTGGAAGTTTCTACATGATTATGGAACAAATAGGAGTCGAGCTCATATGAGGTCACGCTTGGGATCTTGGAAACGTTTCCATGTTTTTTCATCCCTTCAAAATTTTTCAACAGGCCATACATGGGTGTTATAGACATTTAGCACAAAGCTCAACTGGCTTCTAGTTGAGATCAAATTAATTTTCAATCTTCATATGTTTATCATATTCACGTGTATGAAAACATGTTGTAATGGCCCTTATTTCTATTTAGCCCTTCTTCGTGCTTGGGTGGTTTGCTATGGTGTGCAAAATTGTGTGCAACTATAAAGGGAGTGGGTTTCATGACACCTCTGAATTGTGGAATAGCCAGGAGTACCCTCCAACATTCGGGCTAAGAAGCACTATGGACATGTGTGCTGAGCCTTCCCTTCCTCACCATTCTTGGGAACATTAGTTGTCCCTCAGACCATGGGTAGATGCCCGGTAATAGGAATGTCCCCTGTCACTCCTAGGTGGGTCTTGGGTACCTTGATGGTTGCATGTCGTGAGGTTGGCTCGTCGTGGATGGCCACCTCCTACCTTTCGAGTTGAGTGTCCCTCGGGGTTGGCTTGGGCTTCGGCAGCCTCCCCTCATATGTTGATCGAGTAGCTTCCGCTTCGCATGTGAGTGTGCATTCCACCGTTTGATGGTTGTCCCTATGTATGTCTACAACGGCCACTCTCCTCTATCAGGTTATGATGCTTCTGCATATCATGAAGGCATTTACGCCAAGTTGGTTTGGGTTATGTGCGGGGTTGGTTTGTCTTGGAAGGCTGCCCCTTTCTTTCAAGTGAGTTAGCTTCTGTGTGTTAACTTGGAGCACCTTCATTTTGGGTTGCTCAAGGGAAAGAGTCCCATTCTAATTCCCACGTACTTCTCATGTTCTTTGTGGGTTCGAGCCGAGTGGGCAACCCCTTGGAATTGAGTTGTACATCGTCCTTACATTTGGTATTAGAGCTTCGGCTCTAGGTCCGGTGCATGTGAGCCATCAACGATGCCTTGGAAAGCCCATCGGCAAAGCGTTGATAATGTGTTTTTCAGTTAAGTGAAGTGTGTGCCTTCGGTGATGCTCCTCATGTGGGACGTCCGTCATTTTGCAAAGTTTTCAAAAAATTTCCTTTTGTTGTGAGAATCCCAAGAGGGCCATTTGGCTTTGTTTTGGGCCATCGACAAAGGGCGTTTTGGCATCGGATCGGTTGTGAAGGCCTGAGTAGCACGGGTCATGGGGAGTAGTGGAAACCGTCTCATTTTTTTGGATCTTTTTTGTAAGGCATAATTATTTGCCCAATTATGTGTTTGTGGGTTGGACCTTCATGGCCACCCTCTTCCATTTGTATCCCTCATAGGCTAGACCAGTGTGCCATGTGATCCATGTCTCCCTCTGTGAGGAGGGAGGTTGATCCTCCATAGGATGGCAAGATTGCCGTGTGAAGCCGAGTAGGAGTAATGCAATAAATCATCAAGGTGCCATAAGCCGTGTACCATAGGGAGGGCCCCTACCATCCACGCATAGCACATTACTATGAGAGTAGCACTACGCGAGTTCGATAGGTTCATCTTGATGAGGGCTCATGCCGGATTAATTCTAATGTATTTATCATTGTTATGTTGTCGGTTTGTGAAAAGTTATGAAACTCTGTTTTGTTTATGAGAAAGTATGGTTAAGTCTAACATTTTTATGATTGTTATGCTGTCGGTTTGTGAAAAAGTTATGCAACGCTATTTTATTTATGAGAAAGTATGTTTTAGCAAGAAAAGTGAGTACATTAATGTGCGCCTTGATCGCGTTATGTTTTGTAAGAAATGTAACGTTTTTATCATTGTGCTGGTTTGTGAAAAAGTTATGCAACGCTCTTTGTTTATGAGAAAGTATGCTTTAGCAAGAAAAGTGAACACGGTGAGTTCTTTAAACTCTACCATTAGTACCGGAGCACGTGGACGTGTTGAAGCTTTTATCTGCACTGCTGGCTGAACAACAAACATGCTGTTCGAGTAGACTATTGTCAAAGTTTATGTGTCAATCGTGACTGATTGCTTCAACCATAATCACGCATTTAATGTCTGAGAAGAATATGACGAACGATGATCAATCACAACATGTGCCGCGAGTTTTTTGCTGTGTAAAGACGATCAATCGCAGTGCTCCACGAGTTTTCTGTTGTGTGAAGAACAGCATGTAAACGACGATCAACTTGTATCAATCACGATTGACTGAATGTATCAATCGCGAGTCACGACTGATTGCTTCATCCATATTCAGATACACGTGTCAATGTGAGGCCAAACCTTCAGTCGCGTGGGAATCGCATCGATCATGGTGATCCCTGTCTGTCGCGGAGGACCTCCATTTATTGCAATCGACATATTTGCCCACGTGTCATTCGCGATTCAATCCGTGTATAGCTTCCGGCCTGTGTCAATCGCAAATCATTTTTTCACCTTCAATGGTAGTATTTACCATCAACGCATAGACAAAGAGTATTGCAGGTGGATTTAGAAGCACTCTCTCGATCTTGATCTACCCATATTCGTTGGGTAGAATGTCTTGATCTACCCTTCTTTGATGGCTTGAATTCGATCCTATGGGGTGTCTGTGTTATTCATATCAATGTTTCAAGCATAAGGAAAAGAAATAAGACAATGTTTTTTTTTCGATCGAGTCCAAGTTGTTGTGCATCGAAAGCTTTTTTGCAACTGACTAAGTGGGTCTTCCTTTGCGATTGATGGGTGGTGTGCGACTTCTGAGTGTTTGGGAAGCTAAGAAATCGACTTAGTTCAGTTTGCTTTTGGTGATTCTCGCCTCAATGTGGTCCTTCTTTCCCTCTTTGGTCCTAAGCAATGTGGCTCCCCCCAGTCCCAGTGTCCCCTTGAGGTGGACTCCGTCCCCTCGGATGTCTCACCTCTGATGGTCTCTTTGTGCAAGGAGCATGTGGCAGCAAAGCAAGAAGAACTGATGAAAACTTGTCTCATCGGTCAAGTATTTGGCCCTAGGCCCCCTCTAGAAAATGTGAGAATTTGGCTATGCAAGGAATGGTTCCCGCATGGTATAATTGTGTGCAAATGTCAATTCCTGTCGGCGAATCACCTACTTCTAGTGTTTGAGAATGAAGAGATGGCCTTCCAGGCCCTGCAAGCCGGCTCCTGGCTAGTGGGCCGGTCAACCTTATGTCTATTTAAGTGGACCCCAGACTTTGTTCCGAACAAGTCAAAGCCTCTTCGTTACCCGCTATGGGTGGAGCTTCCCAATCTGCCATATTTCTTGTATGGATTTCTTCGAGAAATCGTTTCTTCGATCGATCACCCAATGGCCTCAAGAGAGGATGTTGGGGGTTAATCTACGAGGGTGCTCAATACTTTTTCAACACGTGATGGCACCCACAAATTTTCGTTGAAACGGACTTGAACCAGGTTATCCCCTCGAAGATCTCTGTAAATTGTGGCAATGGTAAGATTTGGGTACAGGAGATTACCTACAAGAATTTGCCCAATGCCTGCTTCCGTTGCAGGCACCAAGGCCATAGGATCAAAGATTGCCCCTTGAAGCAAAATACCAATAAAATCAAGCTTAAACCAGATGGGGCCTCGGATCCTTTCCCTCAAGTTGGCACTCGGGGTAATCCCCCTCGGATGGAGGTAGAAGAGGGCACTCAGGTTGCAGAAATGCATTCAGAAGGGTTCACCGAAGTAAGACATAGGAGGAAAGTTAGCCCTCGAAGATCGTTAGCAAGGATCGTTACGACCATTGCTCCTTCAAATAACATGTACTACAACCTAGAAAAGGAGATCAATGAGGTCGACCTCCCAGGGGATAACCTTTATGAAGAAGACCTTGTTGACAATTCCCTTGGGTGCTCCACCAACAAAGAAGACAACCAAGAAGGCTACACCACCAGTAAAGAGGATGGCTTCACTACTAGCAATGAAGACAACCAAGACAGTGAAAGCTCCTTCATTGGCCCTACTCTTCCGATATGCATGCCAAGCTTACCGCAACAAAAGTCAAAGCTTAAAGGGAAACAACCGTAGCGCATGCCTTGGAAGAGCCCCCTCAAGAGTAGGATCCTAAGTCAAGAAGTTGGGAGGAAAAAAGAAGATCACAAGGAATAAAAAGATCGGCTCCCCTCAAAGAGGGCAACCATCAATAATGAAAATCACTTTGCTAAATGTCAAGGGTTTGTCGGACCACTCAAGAGCGGGGATTCTTGGTCAATGGTTCAAAGACAAGTGCCTCAACCCCGACTTTATCTACTTACAAGATATTAAAATTGGCATAGAAGATCCCCAGAAACGGCTTAAATGCATTTCTCTGAACCACCTTTGGCTCTCCACTTCACACCCTAGGGGGGCGGGGGCACTGTGATTGGTATTAGTCACTCCTGGTCTGGCAAATTGACCTCGACTTGTGAAGATCGGAATCATCGTTGGATTGTTGCCTCTATCGGGTTCCCTAATCAGTTTAGTGTGGTCTCAATTTATGCCCCTAATGGAGAAACGGATAGAATCAAAACTTGGACTTCCGTCGACTCCCTCTCACACAATGTTTTGCTTTGCAAGGACTTCAACATGGTTGAATTTCCTGAGCACCATTGGAATAACAAGGGGAAAATTATTGACGGTCAGGAGAAAGAGTATGGGATAAAATCAAGCTCCATCTCGACTTGGTCGAGGTGAAAGACATGAAGGGCTTCTCCTGGTGTAACCTCCAATTGGGGGACTCTCTGAGGAAAGCAAGACTTGATAGATGTTACATCGACCAAAACACCATCCTCTAGTGGGGTATTCCTTCAATTTCCCAACACATGGACCTGACTATCTCGAACCACTACCCAATTACTCTTTCTTTCAAATCGATTCCCATGCTCCCAAAATCTCCTTGGTTTCACGCTTATCAGATGTCGTTTTCCCTCCCCTCTGTCCACCAAGAAATTTTCGCAGTATGGGCAGACACCTTTGCCTACTATAATGAACCTGGTAAGTGTTGGAGAAGCACGGTGGAAAGGACTAGACAAATTTTGATCAGGACTCATAAGGCTATAAGAGATATCCGGAATAAAAGGAGAGAAATGGTGTATCAGAGGCTCTCACAACTTGAAGAAGAAGTGAACAAAGATAACTTGCAATCCCAACAAGGGCTTCTGAAAATTAGGGGAAGACTAAGACTTGAGGAAGAGGTTCAAAGGAAAAATCTGCAAATATTCTTCAAAGACTGGTGGGCGAGGAAGGCTGACAAACCATCGAAAGAGATGCGTAAACAAGCTAGGGAATCCATGAGTTTTTCAAGTCCTTCAAGCACGTGGTGGCCGCCCCTCTGTGCCTGGTGTGGCAAGAGGCTCTCTCCTTTGGTGCCCTCCCTGAGTGTATTAATAATGGTGTCATCAAGTTAATTCACAAAAGGGGTGATAAGGACAAAATTGAAAATTGGCTGCTGATTACCATGCTCCAAACTGGATACAAGATAATTGCCAAAGTTTTCCCCAATAGAATCTCTTGTCATTTAAAGCCATGGCTTTGTGAGGACCAGAAAGGTTTTATCAAAGGTAGATCTATACTTGAAGCAATTGTCAATATTTGGGAAGTCCTTGTGTTTGATGAGGAGTCTACACAAGATCTGGTATTCATTAAGATCGATTTCGACAAAGCATATGATAGATTGGAATGGGACTTTATTCATCAATCACTGAAAGATCTTGGATGCAGCCAAAAGTTCATGAAGATGGTTTCCACTCTACTAAAAAATGTGTCAACAAGAATAAATATCAATGGTAAGCTCTCTGAACCCATACGTTTAAAAAGATCTATTAGGAAAGGCTGCCCATTGGCTCCACTACTCTTTGCTATCGCCTCGGATGGCCTCAGTCACCTATTTAAGCATCACATGGATGCTGGCAATCTCAAGGGTCTTTCCTTACCTCTTGGTCAGGGCCAAATGATTGCGAGACTCTTTGCCAATGACATGAATGCCTTTGTTCTTAATGATATCAACTACATTGAGGTGTTTTGGAGTTGCCTTGACACCTTTTGTGTGGCGTCAGGTTCAAAAATCAACCATGCTAAAACTGCTTTCAGAGCAATCTGTGGGTCTCCGCCCCAACTGTTGATTGATCAGGGGTGTCAAGTTATCCCTAGTGGTCAAGTCTTCCGTCTCCTCGGTATTCCGACGGGCTTCAACATCTCAATGGACCAATAGTGGAACTAGGTGCTATCCAAGTTGGATAGCAAACTAAATCAATGGAAAGGTATGCAAGCTAACTTGGCAAGGCATGCTATGGTTGTCAACACATTTATGCTTTCTACAACCATTTACTTTATCTTGTGTTGGAGACCTAAGGAGAAAGAATTGGGCAAAGTGGAAAGAATCTATAGAAACTTCCTATGGACTAGGGACCCCAATAGAAGGGGGATTCCCAAAATCAAATGGGAAACTTGTATTAGCTCAAAAGACTCTTGGGGCTTGGGTATTTTGGATATTGCTGGGTTGACCGACAAGTTGGGAGCAAAGTGGTTTATCAAGGCTTGGAGAAATAGTGAGTCCTCTTGGGCTAAATTGATCTTCAAAAACTCAAAAGGCCTTACCTTCATTGGTCTTCCCAGTTGGAAGGACATTGGGATCCTCATGCTTTTGTTCTCCCCCCACTTGGTGTCCCCTAAAGGCTCTAGCCTCATGTGTTCCTTATGGAAGAGTTGGAACAAAGCCAAACAATTCATCAGAATCAATGATGAGTGGAAATGGGCAGCTGGGATAAGACAAAATGACTCTATCTGGTTCCCCATCTTCGGCATAAGGGGGGTCGAGTCTTGGAACCTCCAAACCGCTAAGCGGCTTTGGAACAAGGGGCTCAAACAGTGGAAACAGCTCTGGAATCAAGAGACTGGCTAGTGGATCAGGTTTGAAGACTTCAACCCGAGACATAGAGTTTCCCCCAAGGAATGGACTCTTCTTCAAAATAGGTTTTTAGCATGGGACCGCTCAACTACCCACCTTCTCTGCGGATAGGATCTTCCTTGCATGGAGGGCCTCAAATGGAGCAATGGTAAGAAACTTTTCATAATTCCCAACTTCAAAGAAAACTTAGTTGTTCATCACACTCTTAACAAGGTATGGTGCCTTTCTTGGACCAAACTTTGATGGAACTTTAAGTTCATGTCTATTTGGCACCCCCTTATTGAGATCAAAAAGTCCGTTCTCATGTGGCGGATCTTGCATAAGGGTATCTGGTACATGCAAGGGCCAACAAAATTTGTGGTGTGCCTCCATGGTGCAATCGATGCCATCGATGCATTGAAGATCTTGTTCATCTTTTCTTTGATTGCCCCAAGTCCCGTGTTATCTCGCATCACGTGACACGGGTTTTGAGACTCATGAACCAAATCAATTGGCAACAGGCGTTGTTGGGTGAGGCGTTTGGCTACTCATCAAGGCTGCGGAATGCCATCAGGGGTGAGACTCTTTAGAAGATTTGGAGGGAGCGATGTGCTGTGAATTTTGGCCAAACCCCAAAGGAATGGTCGATTGAGAAATCCTTGTTTCTTTTAGGTAAAAGAATCTCCCGTGATAAGAGATCTTCTTCGTTTAGGCACCACTGCATTTATCTCCTCATTGATAACAAGCTAAAACCCAAATGGATCCCGCATGAGGGAGATGATAGATTTGTACGCCTCATTTGTAATGCCCTCTAGCTTACTGAACTTGTCCCCTACTTTGTGGGATTTGGGGGGTCCCATTAGCACTAGTTCCATTCACTTGTAACTTTTCTTCTTTATTTTAATTAAAGTCCGGGAAAATAGACCAAGGCCGAACTTCCTTTAAAAAAAAAAAAAAGTGAGTACATTAATCTGGATCTTGATCGCGTTATCTTTTTATTGGTAAGAAATGTAACGTTTTTATCATTGTTATGCTACCGGTTTGTGAAAAAGTTATGCAACGCTCTTTTATTTATGAGAAAGTATGCTTTAGTATGAAAAAGTGAGTACATTATTGTGCACTCCGATCGCATTATGTTCTTATTGGTAAGAAGTGTAAGTCCTTGATGTTCTGTGTTTTGTGAGTTGTAAGCTATGGAAGTCGAGATCGTCTCTTTGTTGTAAGCTTGAGAGTGGGAGTTAGTTTTCCAAGCAAGTGAAGTTGGCGGGCCGATAGGCTAGACATGGTCCTCTTTTTGAGGGTGTGCTTGTGGGTCTCCATGAAGCGGGGGTAAGTTGCGAATTTGGGCCAATGGGTTGAACATGGTTCTCTCGTTTGGGCCTTTTGGTTTGGATTTACTGCAAGTTCCCTTTGAGGTCGGTCGGGGCTAGTGTGCCAAGTGTGTTGGTGGGTTGAACATGGTTCTCCCATTCGGGTTGTGTAAGTTAGTTAGGCTTGCGAGACTTTTCAAGGCCGGGGCAAGTCTGTGAGGTTGGGCCATCGAGTTGAACATGGTTCTCCCATTCAAGTTGTTTTAGTGGTTTGTTCCCACGGGTTCCCTTCGAGACCACGGAAAGTGAAGTGTTGGTTGGCCAAGAGGCTTGGAAATGGCTCCTCTCGTTCCTTTCGTTTCAATTGGTTAAGCATGTGGGACCATTCAAGGCCGGGGCAAGTGTGTGAGCTTGGGCTGTCAGGTTGAACATGGTTCTCCCATTCAGGCCATTTAGTGTGTTGAGCCTGCGGGTTTCCTTCGAGGCTGGGGCAAGTGGGTAAAGAGTTAGCTAACTGACGGACAGTGACAAGAGGTCCTCCTCGTGTAGTTAGTTGGTGTAAGGTTGGCACCTGCAAGCTTCCAAAGAATCTCTCCCACATTCTTAAAAGTATGCATCAGGTCTACCAAATGATTGATCAATAATTCACTCCAATAAGGGAGTTCATGAAAAATGGACAACCGTTTCATGCCAACGACTGGATTTTCTGAATCCCACAGTTGTTTCCAATCGCTAGCTTTCATTTGGCATTGCACTTGTCGACCAATTTGTCCCTCATGTAAAACATGTCCATCAGGCAAATATCTATGGTGTCCTTCATAGAGAGTCTTACGTAGTGCTTTGGAATAGCTGCTTCGAGTCCTGGTCCGCATAAGGGACAAGCATGGTAACCCGAAATCGATAAACCTGAACATTCACCATAACCAGGCCAATCATGCATCGTCCATATAAGTATGCCTTGCACTCGCACGTCTCGTCTTCTTATAGGTTGAGACATGTCACGCACAGTAATCCCATCCCATAAAATGCACAGTTCTTTCACAAGTGGTGCAAGATATACATCCATGTTTTTTACCTTATACTTACCTGGTACAATAAGAGCTAATAATAAATGACCTTTCTTTGTGGCCAGCCATGGTGGGATGTTATAATTGACCAAACATACAGGCCATGTGCTCCATGAAGAACTGCGTAAACCAAATGGATTCACTCCATCCATAGCTAGGCCTAGACGTATGGACTGAGGCTCACTAGCAAACTCTGGCCACTTACTATCTATGTGCTTCCAAGCATCAGAGCCAGCAGGCACTCGCATTACACCATATGTAGACCTGTTCTTTTTGTATGCCATGACATTAACTCAGCTATAGATTTTCATCTAAACATGTTCTTAATTCGTGGAATGATAGGAAAGTGGCAAAGAACCTTTGCGGGGATTGCTTCGCCTACAAGGTCTTCTCTAAATCTATTTGCTCCACACTTTGGACATACATGGAGATGCTAATACTCATTTGGAAAGAGGATGCAATCATTCGGACAAGCATGAATCTTAGTATAATCCATTCGAATGGACTGTAAAAGCTTTTTTGCATCTCCATGTGTTGGAGGCATGTCATTGCCCTCTGGCAAAAATTGATCTTTAAGAAGCCTGCAATAAGCAATTAAAACAATATTAGTAAATAAAGTTATTTTGATACAACAATGAAAGTTTATTTCAAATCACTTACCTGAACGATTCAGTGACACTACTTTCTAACCATCCATAAATGGATTGCAGATTGAGCATCGCGAGTGATGCATGTAGTACAGATATCTTTGCTCCATTTTGAAGTGGTAAAAAAGCTAGTCTTCGCATGTTTTCATATTCTTCATCGACTTCTAATCGTGGAAATTTTGTTGTGTCCATGAAACTCTCGACATCTTCTCCACCATCATGATCTTCGTCCATCTCATAAAATGCTTCGAGCATCTCTTCCATATGTTCATTCCGTATAATGCTATTAGTACTTGCTTGTATGTCTAAGTCCCTTTTTTCTCTTTTGTCCATGAGAGGTTACCGGTGCAATGTTATTTGGGTCTATCTGCTCACCTGGGGGACCATGCGAATGGTCGCGTAGATTTTCTAGTCGACTTTTATCAAAGGATCCATACTCTCTAACATGTGCAGTACAAATCCGTCATTTCTGATAAATTTTATACTTGCACTAAGTGCAAAGACATGCCATTCTCTCTTCCTGGTCCAAAGTAGACATCTAATACAATATGGACATTTTAAAACATTTGTTTTCTTTTATTAAACCTAAAAATCATACTCCTAAAGACTTAAACTTGAAATATTAAAACCTAAATACTTAAACACCTAAAAAAACCTAAAACCCTAATCCTATTCTATATATATGTTTATTTATATATTCAAATTTTTTTCTTATTTTCTTCTATATTTTTCTTAATATAAATGTAATTGAATTATAGGTATGCCTAAACCCTAAAACCCTAATCTTAAAGATCTAGACCTAAAACATGTATATGTGTGTATGCATGTGTATATATATGTGTATGTGTATATAGATAGGTGTATAAGTATATGTGTGTATGTGTATGTGTATATATATTTACTCTAATTAAAATGATTAAAATTAAACCTATTTTTATATGATAATTCTTATATATTAAATTTATTTATTTAAAACACTAGTCCTTATGATATTTATTTATCTATATAGCTATCCTATTTTATATATTTATTTATTTGTATATTCAGATTTTTTTCTTTATTAATCCTATTTATATATATTTAATTATATTTAATTTTATATATTTAATTAAATTATTTAAAACACTAGTTCTTTTTATATTTATTTATCTATATAATTATCCTATTATATATCTATATATATATTTATTTATTTATTTATTTATTTATTTATTTATTCAAATTTTTTCCTTAATTTTTTTCTATATTTTCTCTTTATATAAATTTAATTGAGTTATATGTATGCCTAAACCCTAAAACCCTAATCTTAAAGATCTAGACCTAAAATATGTATATTTCTATATGCATGTGTATATACTTGTATATATGTATTATATGTGTATGTGTATGTGTGTATATATGTTATGTAGGTGTTAAAACCCTAAAACCCTAATAAAAAAGACCTAGACCTAAAACATATATATATGTGTATGCATGTGTATATATATATATATGTGTATGTGTATATAGATAGGTGTATAAGTATATGTGTGTATGTGTATGTGTATATATATTTACTCTCATTAAAATGATTAAAATTAAGCCTATTTTTATATATTTAATCATATATATTTAATTTATTTATTTAAATCCTAGTTCTTATCATATTTATTTATCTATATAATTATTCTATTATATATATATATATATATATATATATATATATATATATATATATATATATATATATATATATATATATATATATATATATATATATATATATATATGTATGTATATATATATATATATATATATATATATATATATATATATATATATATATATATATATATATATATATATATATATATATATATATATATATATGTGTGTGTGTGTGTGTGTGTGTGTGTGTGTGTGTGTGTGTGTCTATATATATTCATATATATATATATATATATATATATATATATATTAATATATTCAGATTTTTTTCTTAATTAATCCTATTTCTATATATTTAAATTATATATATTTATTTATCTATATAAGAATCCTATTTTATATGAATATTTATTTATATATTCAGATTTTTTCCTTAATTTTTTTCTATATTTTCTCTTTATATAAATTTAATTAAGATATATGTATGCCTAAACCCTAAAACCCTAATTCTAAAGATCTAGACCTAAAATATGTATATTTCTATATGCATGTGTATATACATGTATATATGTATTATATGTGTATGTGTATGTGTATATATATGTTATGTAGGTGTTAAAACCCTAAAACCCTAATCAGAAAGATTTAAACGTGAAATACTAAAACCTAAAGACTTGAACCTGAAATACTAAAACCTAAATACTTAAACACCTAAAAAAACCTAAACCCCTAATCATAAAACCCTAATCCTATTTTATATATATGTTTATTTATATATTCAGATTTTTTTATTATTTTTTCTATATTTTTTCTTAATATAAATGTAATTGAATTATATGTATGCCTAAACCCTAAAACCCTAATCTTAAATATCTAGACCTAAAATATGTATATTTCTGTATGCATGTGTATATACATGTAGTTCTTATCACTAGTTCTTATCATATTTATTTATCTATATAATTATCCTATTATATATATATATATATATATATATATATATATATATATATATATATATATATATATATATATATATATATATATATATATATATATATATATATATATATATATATATATTTATTTATTTATTTATTTATATTTATATTTATATTTATATTTATATTTATATATTTATAGATTCATATTTTTTTCTTAATTAATCCTATTTTTATATATTTAATTAAATTATTTAAAACACTAGTTCTTTTTATATTTATTTATCTATATAATTATTCTATTTTATATGTATATTTATTTATATATTCAGATTTTTTCCTTAATTTTTCTCTATATTTTCTCTTCATATAAATTTAATTAAGTCATATGTATGCTTAAACCCTAAAACCCTAATCTTAAAGATCTAGACCCAAAATATGTATATTTCTGTATGCATGTGTATATACCTTTATATATGTATTATATGTGTATGTGTATGTGTGTATATATGTTATGTAGGTGTTAAAACCCTAAAACCCTAATCAGAAAGAGTTAAACCTGAAATACTAAAACCTAAAGACTTAAACTTGAAATACTAAAACCTAAATACTTAAACACCTAAAAATATATGTTTATTTATATATTCAGATTTTTTCTTATTTTTTTCTATATTTTTTCTTAATATAAATGTAATTGAATTATATGTATGCCTAAACCCTAAAACCCTAATCTTAAATATCTAGACCTAAAATATGTATATTTATGTATGCATGTGTATATACATGTATATATGTATTATATGTGTATGTGTATGTGTGCATATATGTTATGCATGTGTAAAAACCCTAAAACCCTAATCGGAAAGACCTACACCTAAAACATGTGTGTATGTGTATGCATGTGTATATATATGTGTATGTGTATATATATGTGTATAAGTATATGTGTATGTATGTGTAAATAGCATAAAAACCCTAATCCTATTTTTATATATTTGATGTAAAAAAAACTTTAAAATCAAAATTTTATATATTTAATTATATATATTTAATTAAAACACTAGCTTATGTGTGTGTATATTTGTGCATGTGTGTATGTATGTGTGTGTGAATGTATGCATGTGTGTATACGTGTATGTGTGTCTATGTATGCATGTGTGTATACGTGTATGTGTGTCTATGTATGCATGTGTGAGTATATGTGTATGTGTGTGTATGTATGCAC